>OX246753.1:118335026-119535026 GCA_945910035.1 Brachypalpus laphriformis | reverse complement strand
TGTATCTTGAGTGGATCCAGCGAGGATAGATCTACTTTTGATAGGATGTCTGCACCTAAGTGATTTCTTCTTTTGTGGATCAGTGCTTCGCATTCGATAAGAAGGTGTGCTGGTGTTTCTGCGAAGTCCCTGCAGAATTTGCAGTGTCCGTCTCTCTCTATACCTAGTTTCCTGAGGTGTTCCTTGAGCCCACAGTGACCCGTTAACATGCCCGTCAAGATGCAAAGTCGGTTCTTGCTGACTCTTAGGCAGGTTCTACTTCTTTTTTGGTTGAATTTACTTATTTATTTATTTATTCGTCTTCCCCAGAAGCTCTTGCGCATGTCTTAGTTTGGGGATATCGTCCCAATGCTTGCCCCATTTAATCTCTTCCTCTTTCCTTAAGTCTTCCCTTATTTTGTGGGGTCCTATCCCACAAAAGGACTCTGGTCCAAGGAACGGCGTGTCTGATCCGTTTCTAGCTAGTTCATCAGCTGCTTCGTTTCCCTCTACTCCTACTTGACCTGGTAGAGAGTTACTTTATTTACCTCTCCCAGTGTGTTGATCCTGGTGAGCCATTCACATACCAGTTTGGATCTGATCTCGTGTGAGGTCAGTGCTTTGATAGCAGCTTGGCTGTCTGACAGTATTGCGATGTCCTGCCCGCGATAATTCCTGTCTAGGTTGAATTACGCGCATCTTTCGATCGCGTGAACTTCTGCTTGAAATATACTGGGGAATATTCCCAGTGATTCTGAGTATCTGGTCCTGGGCCCGTACACCCCCGCCCCAGTGCCTGTATATGTTTTCGACCCGTCCGTGTACTATTTTATTGTATGGTGTTTGAGTTGGTACTTGTCGGACTCACTGCTCCAATCCTTTTTGTTGCTCAGCTTTGATTCGAACTTTCTATCAAAGCAGTATTGCTTGACCATATCGTCTCTGGGCCAGTCCAGAAGCGGCGCCAATTTCGATAGGGTTACTCGCTCTTTATTTGCGATGCATGTTCCTTTCCCGATGCCCTATTTGCTTATTCTCAATATGGTCCCCTTGGCTATTCGCTCTAGCACTAGAACACTAATGGAGGTATACTACGATAACCTCCATTGCTGCTGGACAGGTTCACATGGCCCCTGTTATACATACGCATGCTAGTCTCTGCACCTTGCTCAGGGATGTCCTTGTCGTAGTTAACCATGTTCGGTTAACCTATGCCACTGCCCCGTGTGTGATGATGGGTCTTGCTATCATGATGTATATCCATCTCGGTTTGGCTGGGCTGCAACCCCAGGCCTTTCCTGAAATGTTTCTGCGCACCACAGCTTCTAAGTGTTCTTTCCAAAGGAGTTTACTGTCTAGTGTTATACCTAGGTATTTGACCTGTTTCTGTGGGTCGATCCTGATACCTTTCAGTAGGATAGGTTGCATACGCTTTAGCTGTCTTTTTTTGGTAAAGGGTATCACAGTGGTTTTGGTAGGATTTACTCTAAGTCCTACCATTTCGCACCATTTCTGTGTGATTCTTAATCCCCTTTGAATAATTTCGCATAGCGTTTCTTAAAATTTTCCTCTTGCAACAATGACTATGTCGTTGGCTTACCCCTGACACTTAATGCCGGCGTCTGTCAATTTGTGCAGTAGTTCATCTACTACTAGGCTCCGCATCAATGGTGATAATACCAATCCTTGTGGGCAGCCTCTAGTGGTGCTTAAAGTGATGGTTTTATGACCCACCTCTGCCTCAGCCGTCTTCTTTTATTTGCAGACCCCTCCTAATTGCTTCATGGGAGTTGTTGTCGAAGGCTCCTTCGATATCCAGAAAAGCACATACTGCCGTTTCCTTGCTCTCCAGTGCTTCCTGGACCCAACTTGTCAGCTGGTAGAGCTCGGTTTCGGTGGATCTTCCTTCTCTGTAGGCATGTTGATTGTGGTGGAGAAGTATTCTCTCCAGCACAGTCATCCTTAGGTGATTATCCATGACCTTCTCTAGCGTTTTTAGCATGAATGAGGTCAGGCTAATGGGTCTATAGGATTTAGGTGAAGTGGTGTCTCTTTTACCCACTTTCGAGATGAATATGACCTTTTCCCTTCTCCAGATTCTTGGTATATGCCCAAGTGCTAAGATGCTTCTCAGTAGTCCTAGGAGAGTTACATCAAGGGTATTGCATAAACTGTTCAGGGAATTTCGGCATCTGGAAACTTCTTTTGATATAACTTCCTCGTTGTCTAGTGCTTTGATCGCCACTTGACTATCCACGAAGATAGTGAGCTTGGACAGATTGAGTTTCTTTCTGTGAATAGTCTATGTTGCTCTTTCAATAGCGAAGATTTCGGCTTGAAAGATACTGCGGTCGTCCGGTAGTCATAGAAAACTTCAGAACCAGTTCCTATATCCATTTTAGACCCGTCCGTGCAGAGCTGAATTTCCTGTTCATTGGTTAATGTGTTGGAGTCCCACTCTTGTCTTTGGGAAATAAACGTGGAGTAATACTTATAGAAGTTTACGTAGGGTATGACATAGTCAGTTGTTCTATCGAGATCTGTTCGGTACCTGTGTAGTATAGAACCATGTCCATACGAGCTTTGCTTCCACGCGCCCGATGTTGCTGGGTGTTTTTTTGTGTAGATAGCAGGGATACCGAGACTAGACATGGTTCTGTATAACTCGTCTCTGTACACGCTATCATAGGTAACCTTGAAATCGGTGAAGAAGTGATGCGTATCGATTTTATATTCTTGGGTTTTTTCCAAGATCTGCCGTAGTGTGAATATTTGTTCAGTGGTGACTATCCCGGTCTGAAACCGAACTAATAATGACCTATCAGGTCACAGACGGTGGGTTTTAGGCATTCACATAATAAGGCAGACACGATTTTATATGGGATGTTGAGAAGACTTATACTTCTGTAGCTGATACAGTTCATAGGGTCTCCTTCTTCAGGTTCTTACAAGCGGGGTTAGGATCCATTCGTTAGGCATACTATCGTCCGACTAGGTTTTACAGATGAGCTGGTGCATGCTCATTACCAACTCATCTTCTTCTGTCTTGAAAAGCTCGGCGGCAAAGCCATCGGCTCCAGAAGCTTTGTTGGATTTATGTTCAGATATCGCTATCCTCGCTTCATTTTGATCTGGTTGACGGGAAGCTTGACTGTCACCTTTACTGTTGAATGGCTCGTTCTACCTGACAGCGTTATATTAGTCATCCTTAGCACCGACTGCGATGACGCTAATAAGTGGAGAGCAGCTGGCTCACAACCGGGCTAGCTGGAGAAGCTTGTTGATTGAGGTCTAAAGTCATGTATCTAGGACTTTCTTTTTCTTGATTTTCGCTGATTGTTGCTCGAATGTTGTTCAATGCAAAATGTTTGAAATTCTTCGATCCACTTAAGGGGAGTATAAGCCCAACTTGACAGCATACTATCTTGTGGTCGATTTTCCATTGCGGATTATGCCGTAAGACGTAAAGTTTAAGTTGGTTAGCCATTGCATTTGACTCTGTTCTAACGCAGACCATGTGGGTCTTACGGCCTTTACTACACTGACACGCTATCTTATATGGTTTCTGGCTATTTGTTTTAGCCCTCTGCAATTCTTTCCCAGTTACCGTAATTCTCCTTTAACTGTTCTACTCCATGTGTTTCTTAGCCGATTCGCTGCTCTATCACCTTGCTCTGAAGGATTCCATTGGATTGCATTATTTGCTATAGTAAGCCTTCTCAAAGTGACCGCTCCACCGTCAACTGGTTGGAACTTCATATGTCTGCCTTAGAGCATGTGACTCTACTCTAAGGCAGACCATGTGAGTCTTACGGCCTGTACTACACTGACACGCCATCTCATACCGTTTCTGGCTATTTGTTTCAACCCTCTGTAATTCTTTCCCAGTTACCGTAATTCTCCTTCAACTGTTCTGCTCCATGTGCTTCTTAGCCAATTCGCTGCTCTACCACCTTGGGCTGAAGGATTCCATTGCATTGCGTATTTTGCTATAGTGAGCCTTCTCAAAGTGACCGATCCACTGCCAATTGGTTGGAACTTCATATTGCAAATCATGGGAAACCCGACTAATACCTTATAATACGTCTTGTGCTTGTATACGATGGTGTAGAAATACACATTACAAGTCTGTGGGTTTTATCGTTATCACCTACTTTGGCACTGAAGGTCGCCATCGCCATAATGATACATATCTCTATTCTTGTTCCCTGCTCTGCACCTAAGTGTTCGAGAGGAAGATGAGATTTTCGTGCGCTTTGGTAATACTCGTATATCCAAACCTACACCAGGCAGAGTAATATAGTAAGCTAGAGTTACTTTCTTCACTTAGTCCCAAGATGTCCATGACATAAACTCCTCAGCGTTTAGTAGATCAATAAAGTTTTCACGGTCCAATGAGGAAGTTTCTCAAGAACTATCCCTCTATACGGCATGAAAGTGCAGGTTCCTTCAAGGCCTTTAATTGTAGCTCTACTGGCACAAGCCAAGTTTTGGACTGTCAATAATATCGCCACCAATCGCCAACCAGAAACGCAAAGTAATTGATTACACGAATATGGAGTCTTCTAGTACGAATGCCTTTAGTATTAGTCAGTTTTGGAGAGGGTCAACTTTTTCTAGTTTTTTTGTTATAAAACTCCCAGTTTTTTCATTGCATGCTGATGGCGATCAAGTTTAAATGGGGAATGAGTCTGGGTAAGAGCGAAAGAAAAAGACAGATAGAATACTTATTAAAAAAAAAAAGAAAAACGTCTATCTGCACAAGGTCTTCCAAAAAGTTATTCCTAATTTTCTGTTCGTTTCTAAATTTTGTAAAATTGTACACCACACTATTTCTGACAGAGTTCATCTCTCCAATGTAACAATTCGGCAATTTTGCAATAAAGGACACACACGACTACTTCAGTGTTCCAATTGAAAACTAAACTTACCAAAGTTCTTAAGATGATCATTGTGCACTTTTCAATTTCATGTGCAGAAACATTGTTGTGCATTTATTTTCTTAAAACAAAAGAGGGCACATCCTTCCAAAGTATTCTTTTCTTTTCCGTAAAGTTTTGTCCGTCTGCCTAAAGCTGGGATGGCCATAAAGTTCCTTTGTTCTAAGCAAGAACATACAATCGTGCATGACATAAACAAAACTCCTTCTGCAGCAACACAAAAGAAAGGATAACTACGAGTATATAGGTACATACATCCATGTTTGCAGGTTGTCAGATTGTCCTAATCCAATTACAAGTTGTTTCTTGAGTCCAAAGACGATGACGACAAAGACGACGACAACGACAACGACACGATTAGATAATCAGATTATCCTGTGAAGAGGATATGTGCGGTGTGGTGTTGGGAAACTTGTAAAAGTTTTCAATCGGTGTGCTCTTTCTAAAAGGATACGTGTTTCTTCTGAGATGAAAATTAGAACAAAGAAGAGTTTCATTTTGTGAGTAGGAGCATTAAATATCGATTTGTCACATGGATGTGCTTTTGATAAAAGTATTTGGTATCCTAGAAATGCACTGTCTACCGAAGAAATAGTTTACATCTATTAAAATGAATGGACAATCCTAAGAAATCTCTGGATGCATTCTGAAGATGTATAGTCAAGGCTAAGTGTCTATTATACAACTCATCAAATGTGGGTTCGCTAGCATCTAGAGGGGTTCCATTAGAAACTACATATTATTCTTAAATGATACAAATCGTTCTGCCACCCATTTTCTCCCATAACTTCTGAATTCTAGATCGATTTTGATGAGATTTATTTTGTGAGACAGCTTCATCGGAAAATCGTGAGGTGTACGTTTTATAGGGTCCTTTGTTCAAGCAGCGTAGGAAAGCATAACAATCTTAAAACCCTTGCGAGCATAATTTAGCAAACTGTTTAAGATATCTTTATCTGATTTATATCTCGATATACGAGTATATCCAAAGACATTTTAGCAGTGCAATATTTTTATTTTATAGAGGTCTCACCGCTTTCCAGGCGGAGTCTACAGAGTTTCTTAAGGAGGCGGTGGCCACTGGTGCCATCGGTTAATAATCTTAAGTTATTCCTGCCCAGATTCATAACAGACTTAAACTTCTGACGTAACATGGTTGGAATTAAATCGGGTCAGTGTCCTGATAAATTCTTTGAATAGACCCATGCTAACGTCGCAGAATGGCTCAGGATCGATGGAGATTGATAGGCTGGTTTTGACCAGCAAAACATCCACTCCATTAGTCTGATGACATACATGTTCAGATATCGAATGCAGAATGACCAGGTTTTCTCTGGTTAGCTCTGACAGCATTTTGATTGTCCACAGGCGTCAAGCGCTTGCAGAACAGCTTCACTATCCGAAAAGACGAAGATGGTTTTGCAACGGATATTTGAATCCAGAGAGTTCGTTCTGATGCATTTGGGTTTGCGTTTATCCAAGACAGCCGATTGAGTGATGACTAAAATGTAGTATTATTTGAAACAATACCGGAGAAGCATGCTATAAAAGGGCAGTCTACTTGTATAATCATTACTCTGCTCAGTAGAATCGAACAAAGAAAGGTGGCCTCACGGTGGAGTCTGTATAGGCTAATTTTATCATCCTTCCTATATACATACTCCCACAGTGATTAAATCCAGAATGACATTGAAGTCTGAATTGGGGGTGGAGCGAAGATAAGCCGTCGTACAAATAGTGGGCGCTGAAAATGTTATAATTTACTAACTGCAGTAATTTCGATGGTGTTAGTCCACTACACTAAGGCAGCATACACTAGTATACATCTCACGACCAATGGGTATATTCGTACCATAATCTTGGTGCTAAAGCCCCTGTTTCTATCACAGAACCAAAGGGCTTTGTTGGCCCGATTTATGGTGAGATCTATCAAAAGAATCTACTGTCTAGGATCATGTCTTGGATTTTCCCAATCCACAAGAAAGGAGACCCCCTCAACTGCACCAATTATAGAGGCATCAGTCTCCCCAATATCGCATACAAGATATTTTCTGCGATATTGGGTGAACGCCTGAAACCTTCTATCAACAGCCTGAATGGCCTTTATCAGTGCGGTTTCAGGCCAGGAAAGTCCACCATCGATCAAATCTTCAAACTTCGACAGATCCTGAAGAAAACCCAAGAATTCCAAATTGATACTCACCATCTGTTTATCGATTTCATGGTCGCCTATAACAGCATCTATAGAGAAGAGCTATATAGAGTCATAGTTTTGACATCCCTGCCAAACTTGGCTGTCTATGCAGGATAACGATGGAGAACGCTCGCTTCTGCACTAAAGTCGGTAATGACCTCACCTAGAGCTTTGATGTCAAAAAAGATTTTAGATAAGGTGACGCGCTGTCATGTGACTTCTTTCATATTGCACTTGAACGGATTGTGCGGAACTCATAAGCCAACACCAGAGGCACAATCTATTGAAAGTCCGTTCAACTGCTTCCATTAGCCGACGACATTCGCATAATTGGAAGAACTCAGCGGGCCGTCACCGATGGGTTTGCAAGAATTGAAGCAGAAGCGGCCAAAATGGGTTTAGCGATAAGCGAGGGCAAAACCAAGTATATGCTGTCAACAAGAAGGGAAAGCTAACACCGACGAATTGGACAGAACGTCACAGTGGGCAGCTATATCTTCGACGTAGTAAGGGACTTTGTCTACCTTGGCTCTGCTATTAATTCTCACAATAATACCAGCGCAGAAATCAAGCGAAGAATAATTCTTACCAACCGCTGTTTTTTTTTTTTTTTTGGGCTAATAAGGCAATTCAACAGTAAAGTCCTATCTCGAACAGCTAGGGAGACTTTATATAAGACCCGGATCATCCCAGTTCTGCTTTACGGAGCTGAAACACGGACTTTATTGAAAGCGGATGAAGATATCCTTGGTCGCTTTGAAAGGAAAATTCTTCGTAAAATATTCGGTCCCGTTTTCTTTGAGCTGTACAGCGACATCGGCCTTGTCAAAAAACTTCGTATTGGACGTTTGGGATGGCTAGGACATATCGAGCGAATGGACGCCAAACACTCCGGCCGACAGAGTATTCGGACCTTACCCGGAGGGACGACACAGTAGAGGACCTCCTTGCCGTAGTTGGCGCGCAAAAGTTCAATGGGACCTTGACCAACTTGGAGTGTGCAACTGGAAGCAATTAGCTGAAGACCGAGCTAAATAGAGAGGATTGTTGGTTGGTGCCCAGGTTTACCCCAAACTGTAGCGCCACCTTAGTAAGTAAATAAGTAAGTTCATTTGAAAGTTCCATAGTGTCGCCATAATTGGAAGTACGAAATAGAAGATCAAGGTTTCTTTTTCATGATAAAAGGCACATGAATTCGGTAGGTAGGGCTACATATGTATATCAGTTTTCTGTTGAAGTAATGTAGCAAAAATGTCGTCTTCACCAGGTGCTTTAAAAGGCCGCAGGGAGATATAACCTTATGATATAGCATCGCGGTTGTCCAATCTTCACTGGTAGGTAGGGTGAGCAGGCGGGATAGTTCGAGTGAGAGTTGGATTCTGTAGTACAATCAATTGTTCCATAAAAGGTTATACGTTTACCACAGGAGTGTATATTCATATTGAGGGCTCCAGATGGTTTTACATCTATTTCCATCTGTAGCTTGTTCTGTATACGTATAATCATCAGTATCTACTCAATTCCACTTTCTGTCGACCGGACAGTAGAAGAGTGCGTTTCTTATGATTTCAAGCAGATACAGAAGGAAACACGAGCCAACATCACGACCACCATTGGCTGTTACTTAAGTTTACTTCTACTTAATTTCAAATCCTTTAACCTACAGCCCAGCCCCAATCAAAATTTCATTTAAGTTTCTCACGACTAGAGGTAAAATTTTCTCCTGTGATGGCATGAACTTTAATCATAACATCTAAAGAATTGACATAGCCCTCCCGGGTCATACAAATTCTCATCAAATTTACCTTTCAGATTAACCGTCTCCGTCTACCCTTTGCTTTATGATAAAAAAAAAAACTCTTAAGGAACCGTCTCTCTAAAGACTTCATTACATTGCCATCAAAATTCCCAATAGCCCCATAGCCCGCCAGTTGCTTCCAACTTCTGAAATAAAATGAACATTTTCGTTTTAAGATTTTTTTTTTTCTCCGAAAAGGGACGAACGTCCTGTGTTGGAGAACTAAAAAGAGGTACGGCACAGAACATAAAACTTGCATTTATCTTCATAACCGGATTTCCTTGGCAGTGGGACTCAAAAAAAAAGGAAAAACAGAACCACTCTCAATTTCTTCGTGCTGACTCTGGGACTGAATTTGAGTTTAAATTCCCCAAAGGAGGCGGTTACACAAAATGCATGCTTGTGTGCAGAAAAGTCCTTTCTCTTTGAAATATTTTTGGTAATTTTTTTAAAACCTTTCGTCGCGTAGTTAGTGCGATTCAAACATCGTTAGGGATGCCGAGGATATTAAATTTAAATTAACGAGCTACGAGGAGAAATTAAAAATCTGATTTTAATCCTTATTACATGGGTACCGAGGGAATTTCGCTCACAAGACATTGTACGAAAATAAAGGTGATGGAGATGGTAGATAATAGCGAAACGCATATTTGGGGGACTGGGATGGAAATTTATGGTGCGAAGGCAGTTTTTAATTTCATTATGTTTAAATGCATGCTTCTCAAAGAATATCAATTGAGGGTAGCTTGCAAGTATCATGTGTTGCATGATCAAGAATCAGGCACCCTTCGATATGCGAAATTTTATAATAGACACAATTGCTTATAGAAAACGCGATTCCAAAGCTGAAGTAAATAATGTTGCTATATAGTTGGGGCAGGATTAACGAGGCCAGACCGGTTTAAAACTTTTAGCTGAAAAAATAAAAGTTCCTTGAATGAAACCTAGTACCCGATCTTGTATAAGAACCTACCAATGATAGAAAACACATTGCATTGCAAGGTGACCTTTGCATTGTAAATGTATTTGAAAGGGAGTAAGCAGAAAACTCAGTGACCCAGCGTAAAAGACATGCCGAGCGGTTAGAATGATCTACGGTGAGAAAATATCGAATCAGATATCACCCTTATTTCCATTATAAGAAATACATGGAAATTAGCAAAAGTAGCAATAGTTTTATTGAATTACTGTAAAGATAAAGTTGGGATCTATATCGTTGAGACCTAAGAATTATATTTTATGGTCTTCTGTTACATCGTGGTTGTATTTCTTGTCCTTTAAGCTGACTTCTTCCTTATCAATATCTCTTAGGAGTCAATCAGGCAGTCCTTCATTTGTATTCGATTGTACTTGTTTGCAGACCTGGAGTGGATATATCTTATTCAAACAACTTGACATCGTTTTTCTTGAAAACCATGGCAAGACTGCTAGATATTCATATAAGAGGCGTTCTTGAAAATACTACACCTCTGCACTCTAGTTAATATGCATACAGGAAAGGTCGATCCATGAAAGGCACCCTTAACTTTCTCATCACAGAGATCAAATCAGCCTACCGTTCCATATAAATCGCCCCTTGTGCCTTCCATGACATAGAAGTTGCTTTTGATAACACTGGTTATGACACCATCACTTGTGCCATGAAACACAGGGGAATCGACCAACCTACTACCAAATGTGTAAGGACTGTCCTCGATAGCTGCATAATAACGTCTACTGCAGGAGAGGTCCCCGCAGTTAAAGGCTGCCCGCATGGCGGCGTCCTTTCGCCTCTCTTATGGTCTCTCGTGGTCGATGACTTACTGAATAGGCTTGATAGTTTAGGCTTAAAAACTATAGGCTATGCAAATGATCTTGTGATCATATTCAAGGGCAAACATAAAGACAGTGCATGTTAACTCATGCAAAATGTACTCTTTGTAGTCTCGGAATGGTGTGCTGGGGAGGGCCTATCGATTAAACCCAGCAAGGCAGTCGTTGTACCGTTCATAAGAAGAGAACGCTGAACCTTGCTTCAGTGACTCTGAATGGTAAAACCATTGGTTTTTCCGATGAAGTAAAATATTTAGGAATTATCCTAGACAAAAAACTTAACTGGAACTTCCATGGTAAGCATAAAATTGCCAAGGCGACCACTGTGGGCCTGTCGCCGTATGTATGGCAAAACCTGGGGTCTGTCCCCAAAGGTCACATTCTAGTTACATACCACGGTGCTTAGACCCATCATTACATACGCGTCCATTGCCTGATGGGCAAAAACTAAGGAGCTCACAAGCATCAGCAAACTCAGTAAAATTCAAAGATTAGCTTGCCTTGGAAACACAGATACTATGCATACATGTCCCACGACAGCCATAGTGGCTATGATCGGACCTACTCCACTACATATATTCATAAAAAAAGTGTCAATTCGCAGTGCAGTTAGTCCTCGAAAGTGGGGTGTTAATAGTATTTGGGGTCATGTGGATCTCATGGACTTATTAACCGACTTCACCGAGCTAGATATACTCAGCACGGGTTTCTGACTTACGCCTAAATCACTCTACTTTATGATCGGAAGCCATGATACATGGAATAATGCCGGGCCATTGCTTAATCCAAAAGGAATCTTGTCGTATACTGACGCGACGGATCAAAAATGGATTCACGAGTTGGCAGAGTATGGACGCAATTATTTTATTTCGAAACCATTTAGAAAAAGTCCCAGTATTTTCCAGGCCAAGATGGAGAGACTTCCGCTAGTATAAACCACTCAGGCATCAAAGGTGCTGCTATACACATATTCACCAACAGCCAAGCGAAGCTTGAAGCACTGATCTCCCACTTGATCAGTTCAAAATAAGTTCTAAGCTGCTTCGACAGTTTACAAAACTTGGCCCGAAGCAATAAAGTATAATTTTGGTGGGTACCGGGTCATACAGGCAGATCTGCAGATCTGCTAGTCAGAAAAGGCTTCTCTGAGTTATTCACTGGACCTGAACCCTTTTGTGGAATATCTGATTCTGCTTTTAAATATACCCTAAACAGTTCGGAACGCAATACGTGCATTTTTCATTGGCATAACTCCTAAGGTCGCAGACAAGCTAAAAGAGCTGTCCAACCCTTTCAAAAAAGGCAGTTAATATCTTTAAATATAGCAGAAATGACTTAAAAATTACTCTGCCACCTTAACAAAATGACAATCTCGAAGGATGTTGTCTGCCACCTCTGCCTAGAAGAGGGCGAAACCGCAGAACGCATCCTATGTGAGTGTTCAGCTCTGCGTAGAATTAGGAAAAGCCTTTTCCTTAAGGAGATCATACGAGTATCTCCAACAGACTTAAGGGTCTCCCCGCAGCCGGAATTATCGCTTTCATAAGTAAAGTAGAAATACTGCTGTCCTAAAAGTTGGTCCCTGGCACAATAGATCTTTCTGGTCGCAGTGCCTACACGCCATATGGGCATGGCCCCAAAACTTGTTAAAAAAAAAATCTTATTCAATTTCCCGAACGCAGCTTAATAGTATGACAAATCGTAGGATAAATAGTTTCAGCATAATCTTCTTCTAAACCTGTAAGGTTTGCAAGTGTAATACACCAGCCCTAGCAAATACGGATATAAGTATGGTCGTGCTTCACACATTTAACAAATTTTAGTAAATTATCTGTGGTTTTCCCCGCGTTCCAAAAACATATTGCTACATTTGTTTGTCTATTTCTCAGCTTCAGGACAACTAACGAAAATGATATATGGCTATTAATTTTCTTGATATTGTAGATACTGTATAGGGATGGAACATATCTGTACAACAGTGAAAATCCGATCAAAAGCCATTGATTGGTTTCACAACTTTTCAGAATAATCTAAAGGAGTGATGTGAGTAGAATGATTGATCTGCACTAACTAGAAAGCACGTTCTATAGCTTGTACATCATTGTACTCGTAGCACCCCATCATCAAGATTTTACTTTCGTACAAATCTTCAAATTGTTGGGTATAGCTATATCTATATAGCAGTAGCTCAAATCCAGGATACAAGCTTTTGCGTTAGTTGAGATTTTACGGAAAAAATAACAGTTGGCGGCATTAAATTTCTTCAACTATCTACGCATCAAGTCTCAGAAGTGGTTTGGTTTCTCTGCTCTTATCGTCAAGCATTCAAGTGACTCGATTTCCACCCTTGTTGTAGTTCATGATGGCAAATGTAGATACGAAGACATACAGAAAAAATATGCTTATTATCAGGCCTTGCCATTAAAGAAAATTATAAAAAATAAAGGAGTTATACTTTCTCGGTCGAAGCCTTAAGTTCTAAGCAGGAGAAATACGATGAATGTCCAAACTATTTGGTTTCTATGCTAAAAAGGAATAAGCGGAAAAGAAAAAGAATGAAAAAACCAACGAGCTTCAGATCGGACTCAAAGCTTTCGTGCGTAAAAAGCGGAAGCAAGAGCTCAGGTTCCTCTATCAGAAACTTTGTTACCATTAAATAAACTTTCGATAGTCACAAGACTGATGACTAGACATGAGGAACAAAATGAATATACGAGGGCAAGGTGAAAAGTTGTCAGCCTGACGCAGAGATAGCGTTTCAATCACAAAAAATTTATGTTTCCTGCCTGGGTGCACTTCTCATTAGTTCGTATGACAAGGTTCAACTTGTTCTCTCAAGTAGTTTGTTTACACGAATTTTTGCAGTAGATGTCTTGCGTGTTTTTCGTTAAAATGGATAAACTTGAATATCGTGCGGTCATAAAATTCTTCGTTTTGGATGTGTTAACCCCTAAGGAAATTCATCCAAAGTTGACAAAAGTTTACGGGGACTCTGCTCCTTCCATGTCAATCGTTAAAAAGTGGGCAGCTGAATTTAAACTTGGTCGAACGTCCCTCGAATATGACCCACGTGAGGGACGGCCAAAACCGCAACCACACCCGAAACCATCGAAAAAGTGTATGATATCGTGTTGGACGACAGGCGAGTGAAGGTGAGTGAATAGCTGAGGCTGTGTGTATATCGGAAGATAGGGTGTGAAACATATTGCACAAAAACTTAGGGAAAGCTTGCGAAAGCTCTGCGCAAAATGGGTGCCGCATTTGCTGAATGCCGATCAAAAGCAAATGCGCAAACGATTTTCGCGGCAATCTTCGGACCGATTCAATAGGGATCCGACCGATTTTGTGCGGCGATTTGTCACCATGGATGAGACATGGGTCCACCGCTAAACGCCAGAAACGAAACAGCAGTCGAAGCAGTGGGTGGAAGCCGGTGGTTCAGCGCCAAAGAAAGCGAAGTCGATCGCATCTGCGGGAAAGGTCATGGCCAGTGTTAATTGATTACCTTGAGAAAGACAGAACAATTACATTTACATTTCGTTGAGCCGTTTACCCATCTGAGGTTGGTCGCGCTAATAGCGTTCAGCTTTAGTAGATACTTACATATAGCGAGGAGCATACCCAGGGCTTGCCTGTCAGGCACAATCCTTAGAGTGATACCCTGTTTGGCGAGGTCGTCAGCCCTGCAGTTACCTGGAATGTCCCTGTGGCCCGGCACCCAGCATAGGTGAATGTTGAACTGCTCTGTCATCTCCATAAGAGATAGACGACAGTTTAGGGCGGCCTTTGAAGTGAAGGAGAACGATTCCAGGGACTTGATTGCCGCTTGGCTGTCAGTGAAAATGCTAATATCCCTGACAGATAATACATTACATTTCAGCCAGGACAGGGCTTCCTTAATCGCCATGATTTCCGCCTGGAAAACGCTACAATGATCAGGGAGGCGGAACGAGATGCACAGATTGAGCTGTTCGGAGAAAACACCACAACCCACCCCACCCTTCGTCCTAGATCCATCTGTAAAGAAGTGAACCAAACTACCATCGACAAGGGGGCTAGTGTCCCATACATCCCGGTTAGGGATGCTCGTACGGAAGTTATGGTCAAATTTCAGTTTCAGCGGGGTGTAGTCCGTGTTTTCGGGTTTGAAGTTGAGAAGATCAAGGATCGAGGAGTGGCAAAAACGATAGCTAGACCACTGAGAGGAGGCTTTCAGGCGGGTGGCCGCATATGTGCCGAAAATATCTAAAGATAGCAGGTTGAGTAGTAATGCCAAATCTAAGACATTTTAAATTAATTAGGATATGTATATGCTATCAAACCTTCATGCAATTAAGGGATTTTGCGATATACGCCACCATATGTACATATAATGCATACATACATACAGACTTAGAAACATTGAAATATTTTTCAATTATTAGATGAGATGTTTTTGATCGTTGGATTTGTTCACATTTTAGAATGTTTTAATAGATTTAAAATAAACTATTAACAGAGTGGCGTATGCATTGTATTGCAAGTTGAATACTCAAACTTTAAGTCTATTTGCCTACCTTTTTGAATGTGTTTTTCGAGAAATACTTCAGGTAATTATACATGTTTTTCAAATATAATAAACTATTTCATTGAAACGTGACTGCCTATCTGTAAATAAAATATTCTAGCAGACCGTTCGCCGAATCAGAGGAAGAAAGTTAATTATCGTGAAAGGAGTCAAAACCAAAGACTGCACACTGCTTTCCAATGAGCGATGGAGATGGGGCGAGCACTTTTCAGAATTGCTCAATCCCGAACAAGTCCTGTCATCAGGAAGATGACAGACCTATGCTCGAGACCTTGGCAGTCAAATCGGTAAAAGTTGGCTGATCTATCCGGCCAGAAATGCTAAAGGGTTTTAGTAAAGAGTGAGTGCTATGGCTCTCATGTGTCATTACAGTGGCATGGGAATGCGGTGAAACACCTGGTCGTTGGAAAATGGGAGTGATGGGAGTGAACAAGGGGACAAAAAGATTGCGCCTACTACAGAGGTATATTTATTTTAAGTACCTCGAAAAGTCTTTGCTAAGGTGTTAGAGACATGTGCCAGATTTGGCCAAATCATATGTTAGGCTTTCTCGAGGCAAACTCTGGAATGTTCTGAGTATGGGATTGATCGTTCCCTATTAAGGGCGATTCGGTATTTATATACAAACTATAGAAGCTGTTTTCGGGTAAATGGCGGTAAATCAATACCCTTCATTGTGGGGGTTAGACATGGTGCCAAGGGTGCCTTTTGTCACCTCGCCTCTTCATTGTATATATGGACTGGATGCTGCACTGCAGCCGTGGCAGAGAATGTTGCAAAGTGGGGGACTTAGGGATTAGTCATCCTCTCTTAGGGGATGATTTGGTCAGCGAACTTCGTCGAGCGCTCGAAAGGTTTGTAGCCGTTTGTCGGAACTATTGATTGTTTCCATAACGCCTATTCAGTGCACTCTGTATGTTTGTAGAGTCCCAATAAAACAAGTGGATAAGTTCAAGTATCTCGGGGTCTTATTCACGAGTGTTGGAAAGAGTTATTTTGTAGAAATGGTCAGGCTGGATCAATTTTGAGAGAGTTTGGTCAATCTGTTATAAGGAAGGCCGAACTCATCTGTAGTGTTCAAGCTAAATTATCGGTTTTTAACTCGGTATATGTTCCAACTCTCACCTATAATCGTGGATACAAGCTGCTGAAAGAGGTTCCTCCGCTGTGTTCCTGGAATAACTCGTAGGGATTCAGGGTTTAACACCAGAGTACGCAAGGCGCCCAATGTTGAGCAGCTACTTTTTCGAACGGAAGGATTTATGCTTTGACGGTTGGAACAAGTCCGACATCTCTCCTGTAGCCGTCTAGAGATTCCTCCAGATGAGTTGGAGTCGACGGCGGAGGATCAAGAACGATGGAGAGTGCACCTAATCATCCTACCCCTGCATTAGCGGGTGAACTACATATTTTAATGACAACACGGAGGGTGCTCTAAAGAAGTGTACATGAAATCGCACAGCTAAAGACTTCGCGAAGCGAGTACAACCAGCTAGTTACCAAATATTAGCATAACAGGAACACAGAAATCAACGTCTCAGGCGGTGTAGGAAATGATTCTCAATCTTCCACCTCTGGATGAGTTCATGCGAAGAACTGTTGCCAAAAGCGAGATTCGTCTTAGAAAATAAAGCAAGCTCCTACTAACACGGATCTATATTCCGAAGTTATAGATCAGTTAATCTCGGTAGAACAACAGACTTTGTCGTACCTTACATAGACTCTCACAATAAATACTTCATTCTTTTTCCCGGTAGACAGGAGTGGAATCCAACGCATTAACCAGTACATAGAATTTTCAGCTCTACACTGATGGCTCTAAAATTGACATAGGACATTGCCCGAAAGGTGCAATGGCCACCAGATTGGGCATCAACTGAGAACAACCAAGACTGAATATCACAATCAATTTGGAGATAGTACGACAATTCATAGGCAATCACATTGGACCAAATGGCCCCCATGCAAGCAACCTCTAAGGTGCACTTCTCTCATACCATACCATACCATACCAATGCAGCAGATTCAATTGGACAAAATCTCTATTTGAGGCGAGCAGGTCGACAGTAGAAGCTATTAGAATCAACGACTATATGACCGAAAGTAGTGCCACCGATCGAAGTTTGTATCTGTCTACAAATGCGACTTGTCACTTGGGACTGCCTAATAAGCAGAAACGTTGCAGACAATTGGAGATTGCTCGAAATTATTTCGGAAGATGTAGGTTATGCTCAACACATACTTGAAAACAGATAGCAGTCAGTCACACTTACGAAATAAAGGCAGACTGACATGCCGAAAAGTGTAAGCTCTTCAATAGAAGTCGTTGTGAGATAGCAACAAACACCATGAAAAATGTTCCCACCTAAAATCTCTTAGGGATTTGCGTAGTGGTTGGTCGGAAGCTTACTAACTTCCAAAACTTCGTTTGTGTCATAGCCCAACTGCCAAGCTCTGGTAACCTTTTAAGTTTTTAACGACCAGATCTACTATCTGTTTTAGTAAAGGCTTTAATACTTACGCTAGAATGGATTTCCTTGCTCTGACGATAGAACACAGAACGTTTTCCAACGCAATCTTAAAGTAAAATTGGTAGTGGTAGCAGTTTTCAATTATTCTGGAATTAGAACTTCATACGGAGTTTTTTCTCTTGCTTTTGGCAGTTGCATTTAACCAATATGTATATAAGTAGTCTTCTGCTTCTGCTTGGACAAGACGTATGAGCAATGCCCTAGCCACGACGTTAAAATTATCCTAGGTGATTTCAACGCAAAAATAGGAAGAGAGGACGTCTTTAGTAGCGTGGTCGGAAAGCACAGCCTGCACTACATCACATCCGGCAACGGACTCAGGCTAATCGGCTTTGCGGCGGGGCGAAACTTTGTCGTAGCTAGTACGCGGTTCCCACGTCTCGACATTCACAAAGGAACAAGGCTCTCCTTTGATCGGAAAACTCTCAACCAAATCGATCACATTGCGATCGACGCAAGGCACTCTTCCAGTATTCTGGGTGTCCGGACTTTCCGAGGAGCCAACGTGGACTCGGATCACTACCTAGTTGTAGGTACGGATGCGGATATCCAGAACGGAGCGAAATCAACGAAATACTGTGAGGAAATTTGACGTCAGGCGGCTACAATCGCAAGAGACCGCCAGAACCTTTGCCGATCGAGTTTCTTCTAATCTTAATCTACGTCCTATGCCGCCAGCAGCAAATACGGAAGACCAGTGGCAGCGTTGCCAACAAGCCATCAGAGATGTACTGGGTTTCTCTCGGCCACCACAACGAAACCCCTGGTTTGATGAGGAATGCCGGCAACCACATACAGCAAAACAAGAGGCGTACAAAGCGGCGCTGCATATAAGAACTAGAGCTGCTTACGAGCTCTACGTGCGGAGGAGAAAAGAAGATAATCGACTTCTCAAAAAGAAGAAAAAAGAGCATGAGAAGCGCTCGATCGAGAAGATTGCGAGACTTTATTGCAGGAATGATGTTCGAAAATTTTACCAAAAGGTAAAAATAACATGCCAGGGTTTCAAAGCCAGAACAGTAGCCTGCAGGGACGAAAATGGTAATATAGCATTAGAATCGCAGTCGGTGCTGAGGATATGGAAGGAACACTTCTGCAGGCTGTTAAACGGCGATGATGATTAATATTCCGCTGTCAGGCAGAATGAGCCATTCAACAGTGACGATGGCAGTCAAGATTCCCGTCAACCCGATCAGAATGAAGTGAGGATAGCGATATCTATACTCAAATCCAACAAAGCTGCTGGAGCCGACGGCCTTGCCGCTGAACTTTTCAAGGCAGGAGGAGATGAGTTGATAAGGAGCATGCACCAGCTCATCTATAAAATCTGGTCGGACGAAAGTATGCCCGAAGAATGGAACCTCAGCATCATTTGCCCGATCCTGAAAAAAAGGAGACCCTCTGAACTGTGTCAATTACAGAGGTATAAGTCTCCTCAACATCGCATATAAGACCCTGTCTTCCGTATTATGTGAACGCCTAAACCCGTCGTCAACCACCTGATAGGTCCTTATCAGTGCGGTTTCAGGCCGGGACCAAATATTCACACTACGGCGGATCTTGGAAAAACCCATGAATATAAAATCGATGCGCACCACCTTTTCATCGATTTCAAAGTTGCCTATAATAGCGTGTATAGAGACAAGTTATGCAGAGCCATGTCTAGTCTTGGCATCCTTGCCAAGCTCGGCCGTTTGTGCAGAATGACGATGGAGAACTCTCGCTGCTCCATCAAAGTCGGTAAGAACATCACCGAACCATTCGATGTCAGGAAAGGTCTTAGACAAGGTGACGCGCTATCATGCGATCTCTTTAACATAGTACTTGAAAGAATTGTACGAAACTCACAAGCCAACACCGGAGGTACAATCTTCTTCAAGTCTGTACAACTACTCGCTTATGCCGATGACATTGACATAATCGGAAGAACTCAGCGGGCCGTCAATGGGGCATTTACGAGTATTGAGATCGAGGCAGCAAAGATGGGTCTAGCGGTCAATGAAAGCAAAACAAAATATATGCTGTCTACAAAAAAGGACACCCAGCATCGGCGTCTTGGACAGAACGCCACAATAGACAGATACAATTTTGAGGTAGTAAAGGATTTTGTCTACCTAGGCTCTATGGTAAGCTCCGCAAATGACATCAGTGGAGAGATCACACGGAGAATTACTCTTGCCAATCGTTGTTTCTATAGGCTAAAACGGCAATTGAGTAGCAAAGCCCTATCTCGAACTACTAAGGCAACTCTTTATACGACTCTAATCATCCTAATCCTGCTGTATGGCGCAGAGGCATGCGCTTTGACAAAACCGGATGAGGATGCCCATGGTTATTTCGAGAGTTCTTCGAGCGATCTTCGGTCCCGTTTGCAAAGACGGTGAGTGGAGGAGAAGGTACAATGCCGAGCTATACGGCCTGTACAAGGATATCGACTTGGCCAGAAGAGTTCACATACAGCGACTAAGATGGCTGGGTCATTTAGAGCGGATGGAGCCCAACGTTCCCGCTAAGAAAGTTTTCGAATCCACCCCGGATGGACCTCGCGGTAGGTGGCTCAAACAAGTGGAGGGGTACCTCAACCAACTTGGCGTGCGCAACTGGAGGCAGCTGGCTCGTAACCGTGCTGGCTGGAGAGGTTTGTTGGTTGAGGCCCAGGTCCACCGCGGACCGTACCGCCATCTAAGAAGAAGAAGAGTCTTCTGCTTCAAACTATATTATTCGGATAAGACGAATGCTATCTTAGCTATTCAAGTAGTGAATTAAGCTGTGAACCTATTTGCTTCCAAAATTTACTTTCAAGTAGTTTGTCATATCTTCCGCTGCATCATATGTGGCTACGGTCTGAATCGCAAAAGCACCTTAAGTTTCTAAAAATTACGGTACGAGTATAACACATTGTCCAAGAAGTCAACGTATTCCACGATCATCACCCCATCGGTCGGATTCAATCGTTCATGTTCAGTCCCAACACGCTGTCTACTGAAGCGTACATTGCGGAAAAATTACAAAGAGTTAAAAATCCATCAAGCTCACACTGCTAACTATTAATAATCCCCGCAAATAACCATCTATTTCCGATGCACGATTGGGAGCAGGCCACACACAGAGTCGCCTCCAAAGATAAATTCCAGCCACTTCCTTCGACACGAGAACATTTATCATGTTAAATGCATATAACTCCCGAAAAAAGGCGAGCTGCCGGAGACGACTTGCAAGCTTTCCTTCATTGTTCTTCCCAAGACCATAATGCACATGATACTATTTCCCTTACAGCTTAAATTTAGCCCGCCAACACAAGAAATACTGCTTCTCTAAGACCTTACCAGACGAATCGAAGAACTTTGATTAATCGTCTTTGTTGTCGTCGTCCTCCACCCCCAGCACCATACACACACTTACCCCGTACTGATGGAATCGCTTCGATTCGACCCCAAAAGCGGCACATAGTGCAACAATGTTAAATGTTTATGGAGAATACAACGCCGTGTCTCAGGCCATGGGTTGTGTGTGGAGCTGGTCACCCAAAGATCTAGTACCGACATTCCTGACATCGTTCGTTAAATAAATGTACCACCGCCCCACCATGTAAGAGTGATTAATACGAAGAGCGAGAGAAGGACTCTCCGAACATCGGACAAAAGATGTTCTACAATAATTTATACGTTTCACAGTACAAAAACGGATTCTCAGGCATCCATCCTTAGAACATCCACACACACACATATGTGTATATGTGGGTAATGTACCATTCGAAATTTGCGGTTAAAGGAGGAACGGAACCAGCCTGTAGAATTTATGTAAAACGTTGGCTTCTTGGATGTAATTTAGATGAAAAAGACCAGAGGCAGAAATGTGTCCCTCCTTTGGGTTGGACGCAAAAAGGAAAAGGTGCTGTAATAGGTAGGACATCCGTTTTGACCATAAGTGGCAAAGACCAAATGAATTGTATGGGAATTTTGATACGAAATTAATGTCCTTCTGTGGGATTCGAAGGACGAAACTGAGCACCCATTTGTCGGTAGTAGTTGTTCGTATGTGATTTACGGATTCCGGAGATCTTCTGATGTTGATTTGAGGTTTAAGGTAAAAGCAAGTGGCATGGAAATGCTGATAAACGTTTCGGTAATAGTTTAGCTTGTAAACTGGGAATAATTCTGAAATGGTAAGTAGTCACAGGAAAGTACATGTCGATATTGAAAAGCCTTATTACGGATTTATCGAGGGAAAATTAGGTGAAGTGGAGGTGGGAGTGGTAGTAATCATTACCACTCTATTTTAAGCCAGGTTAAACCCACTTTCGAGACCAAATGGAATGACATATGTATTTGAGACTATCCAAGATTTCTAGGCGCAACTGTAGTCGAAGATTCCCTGGAGTGAATTCGTTCTGTTTCCTGAGTAGGCTCTATCTTGGGCTCGTTTTCGTGGGCGAACCATTCGTTCAGCGTTTGAGATAGGATTTCGGGCAAATAGGCTACCGATTCTTGTACCTAGGAAGAGACTAGTTTCTGGAATGAAAGGTCAAACAATAATTTTGAAACGGATGGTCCCTATAATGGCGAATTTTATCAAACTTAAGAATTTATTCGATATACGAGGGTAGTCCCGAAAGTACCCGACCTGAGATATACGTACGAGTAGATGGCGGTTGTTGTTCGAAAAGTATAACTATGGTAGAGAGCACCAACCTTATAAAGCTTAAATTTGTAGTTTTATGACGCTACGTTGTTTAGTATTCATTCGGCAGCCAATAATAATGAAGGCTCTCAGTGAATTTGTAATCATGGAAAAAATTGGTCATCGTTATGTGACACAATACTTTCATTTGAAAGTCCTCTGTCCAACCAATATCAAAGCGGAGATAGATTCTACTCTCGGGGAGTCTGCTCCTTCGTTTACAATAGTAAAATATTGAGTGGCAGAGTTTAAACGAGGCCGTCGGTTTGAGCTGCCAAGACAAACAGCCCAGTGGTCACCCAAATGAGGTGACTATGCCAGAAATGGTGAACAAAAAACTACAAATTTATATTGGATAACCGTCGACTGGAAGTGAACGAGGCAGCAGGTATGGTAGGCATTTCAAAAAGTGCTGTACATCGCATATTGACTAACAATTTGGACATGAGAAAGCTGTGCGCAAGATGGGTGCTGCGATTACTCACAATGGAACAAAAACAACGTCGTGAGAATTGTTCAATCGAGTGTTTGGCGAAATTTCACAGATTTTAAGCTAAGTTTTGGCGTGGATTCATAACCATGGATGAACACCCGAGGCAAAGGAACGGTCAACGACTCCAAAGAAGGGAAAATAGTTTCATCTGCAAGCGATGTCATGGCGTCAGTTTTTTGGGATACGCGTGGGATAATTTTCATTGATTGACTTTAGAAAGGAAAAATAATCCACGGCGAGTATTATTCGAACTTATTGCAGCATTTGAGTAATGAAATCAAGAAAAACAGCAGCATTTGGCGAAAAAAAAACGATTGTTTCATCAAGACAATGCACCAGTTCACACATCCGTCATCGCGATGGCCAAAATCAATGAGTTTAAGTTCCAATTTCTTCCTCATGTACCCTATTCACTAGATTTAGTCTTACTTACTTACTTAGGTGGCACCACAGTTCGGAGTAAACCTGGGCCTAAACCAACAAGCTTCTCCATTTAGCTCGGTCTTTAACTAATTGCCTCCAGTTGCGCACTCCAAGTTGGTCGAGGTCCCCTTGAACTTGTGCGCGCCACCTACGGCGAGGTGGTCTCTACTGCGTCATCCCTCCGGGTTAGATTCGAAGACTCTAACAGATTTAGTCCCCTCGGATTATTTTCTCTTTCCAAACTTGAGAAAATGGCTCGGTGGTAAAAGATTTGCCAACAATGAAGAGTTGAAGTCTGCGGTTGATGGTTATTTTAAGGAGCTCGACGATTCTCACTATAAACGGGGTATATTGAACATCCCTGGGAAAAGTGTATCTGACTAAAAGGAGACTGTAGAGAAATAAAGATATTTTTTTTCCAAATTTTTTATGTTTTCTTTGTTAGGTCGGGTATTTCTGGGACTACCCTGGTAAGTTGGAGGTTTAGTTGTGAAATCGGTTGCCGAACTAGATATATTGGCAATGCGTTCGTTCAGTAAGTGAACGTTGGTTGTTTCAATTCCCAACGACAATGGTTAAACATTTGTAGAACGGTGGAAGGCTTTAACTTATTGGTTTGTTGTAGACCAACGTTAAATAAGAGTAGTGAATACTCTGTTTCCTTGTGACCCGATGCGTACCCAATGTCCGAATAGGGAACGAAAAATATGATTGTTTTTTGAACCCCTACACAAAAGAAGGGTTTCTGGTTGATGTACAATGAACCATCTAGAGTTTGTTTAGAGAAGGGAAATCGGTTCTAACGTCAATGGCGTATAAACATTAAGCAATTTCATCGTAGTGCATTGAATACACAAAACGAAAAACGTGCAAGTATAAGCGAGCAACGTGTAGATATCCCCAAAAACGCTGATGGATATGTTGTTATAATGCAGCTTAGGTGAGTGAACTGAGTGGATAAATAACATGTGGGAATTAGTGCTGCCACACACGAAAGTCCACTTCCCATAATCGACGCTTTAATTTTCCATGAAAATGGGTGGATCTATTGTATCTATATTTTCATGCATTTAATCTCTGCTGCAACTCAATTATGGCTTGTGGTTGTTCACTGCGACACAAAGCAGACAGACAGGAACGCCTACAAACCGACATACGTCAGTATGGAACTCACTTTTCCTAGATTTTCTATACTAGTGATGTCCAAATTTATCACTACTTCAAGATCAACATTTTAAAAAAATCAATACCTACTTGGCTTACATAGTCCAGTCATCTAGGAAATAAGAAATTCCCCTTATTAGTCCAGTCATCTTAGGAGAAAATATAGTCCCGATGTGATTTTTTGCACGCATCTTTATTTTCACATTACAAATAACGTGCAGAAAGTCATCATCAAAATTCTGTCGGCGCTGCGAATTATCCAAAGTCAAAAGGTTAAAAAATCAGTTTTTTGCGAATATCTCATTTTCTATTGGTCGTACGCTAATTTTAGTTTTAGAAAAGTTTTTCATCAGAAAATTAACTTATTTATACACACTCGTACATACATACATTTTCAATGGTCCGTTAATCCTTTAGGCGGCTTGCGGGGGTAGGGTGCTCAGGTGGACTCTCCATCCTTCTCGATCCTCCGCCATTGACTCCAACTCATCAGGAGGAATCCCTAGACGGCTTTAGGAGCGATGTCTGACGGGTCGCCTACCTGATGGCACGGCAATCATGACACGTCTTGGAAGCCGGTCTGGGGGCATACACACTACGTGACCAAACCATCGAAGCATACTCGTAGATCGTTCCGTTCGGAGAATTAGCTGCTCAACATTGAGTGCCTCGCCTACTCTGGTGTTGCGCACTCGATCCCTACGAGTTATTCCAGCAACACAACGAAAGAACCTCATTTCAGCAGCTTGTATCCGCGATCTTATTCTTTCGGTCACTACCAAAATTGCATAACCATAGGTGAGAGTTGGAACATACACCGAGTTAAAAGCCGATAGTTTAGCTTCAATACTAAGTTCGGCCTTCCTCATAACAGATTGACCAAGCTCTCTCAAAATGGATCCAGTCTGACCATCTCTACAGGATAACCTGGCGTTGCGCTTTCCTTCACTCGTGAATAAGACCCCGAGGTACTTAAGCTTATCCACCTGTGCGACTCCACTAACATGCAGAGTGCACTGAAGGGGCGTTCTGGAAACGACCATTACTTTCGATTTGTTCACGTTTACCTTCATTCCAGCAACATCACAAATGGTTTCAAACCTTTCGAGTGGCGCGCTAAAGTTCGGTGTAAGAGGACCCAAGGATAACCAAATCATCCGCAAAGAACAGATGACTAATCCTCAAGTCTCCCACTTTGAAAAATTCTCCGCCATAGCTATTCTGTAACATCCAGTCCATATATACGTATACAACGAAGACGAGTGGTGACGAAACGCACCCTTGGCGGAGTCCAACGCCCACAATGAAAGGCATTGATTTAACGCCGTTTATCCGAACACAGCTTCTAAAGTTTTTATATAAAGACTGAATTCCCCTTCCCAAGGAACCATCAATCCCATATCCTGTAGATATGTTTAGTATACTCCCAGGCCTTCCCAAAACTATTCTGAGAGTGAATAACTGGTCGGTTGTGCTTCTACCGGGACGAAAACAGCATTGCTTATCTCCCAAACTGTCGTCAACTACAGCTCTGAAACGTATTTCCAACACCTTAGCAAAGACTTTTCCAATGACACTTAAAAGAGATATAGCTCCACAGTTGGTGCAATCCCTTTGTCCCCCTCTTTATAAAAGGAACAATCACTCCCATTTACCAATCACCAGGTATTTCGTCACATTCCCAGGCCTTACACGCGAGAGCCATTGCACTCCCTCTTTACCTAATGCCTTGAGCATTTCTGCTCGGTTTTCATCCACACTGGCAGATTTGCCAACTTTTAGTGATTTGATCGCCAAAGTACGGACTGCGGTATTGGAGTAAAACTTAAAAAAATGAACAAGTCGCCGTTGCTAGGAAATATGAAATTCCCCTTTTTACCCTCTGAAACTGTGTGATACTAGCTTTGAACGCACAGATAATGCTAAATGTCTGGGTTTCAATCTAGACATACAACTTAGCTCGAAACCCAATATCATAAAAAAAAAAAAATAAATAAATATTTGGCGCAACAGCTCTTTAAGTGCCTAGCTTCTCGCCACCACGCATGTTGTGTGCGTTATATTTTTCACACGAATGGAAGAGACCTACAGTTTAGTGTCATATCCGAGAGGCAATTTGTTTTGAGAAGCTTTCCCGAGACAACAATACTCTCGGATGTTTGTCAGACGATCGCGAGAGGTGGGATTCGAAATTGGAACCTCACGCGCAGTAGTCCCACGCAGTAATCACTTACACCACGGCGCCCACTACCCAATATCCTAGAGCGAGTTAAAAAACCCGTGTCAGCTCTATACTGTTGCAAAAAGCTATAGGAATTAAGTGGTGACTATAGCAGCGAGTTACTTACTGGCTCTATGCATATATTATGAGGTTAATGCTGGAGGGCCTTTGACAAAGCTGTTCATAGTAACTATCTGAGTCGAGTGCAATGATCGGCCTGTTGATGCATCAGTGGTGCTCTCAAAACCATACCTTTAGCGGCTATCGGCATATTTTTGCACATCCTGCCCCTAGATGTTTATGGCAAACAAGCTGCAGCTAATGCAGCTATATGCACTAAAGCCATATCTTAATTGCCCAGTTTACGTACCGGGCACTCCATTATTCCCAACAACTTGTAACTCCTCCCGCAAGACATTGTCTACACTCTACCACAACTTCTTTTCAGGCTAGACTAGGAGGATAATCTTGGGTTAGGTTAGGTTATGTGAGGTGGCTGTTCTGGTAAAGTAAGGACGCACTTAGATGCGAAGCCGAATGGCTTATCTGCAGGAGATTGTGTACTTATAATATGAATATTGTTTCATCATCAAAAGTGAGAGTTGTATAAAGAAAAGAAAAAATTAAGATTAAACGCAGTTTTATACATAAGTACATGCATATCAATTAAAAGGCTTAGGAGATTTTGTAAATTCGGGCTTAAATAGTATAAAATTTCTTTGAATTCAGTTAAGTTATTAACTCTAAAAAATATTGTTTAATCTTTCGCTTTCTGACATGGACTGAGCTAAGACTTCGAAGTTGTTGTTAAACTGGTGTGTAATTTGCTATTGTAGTAGTAGTAGTAGTTTTTATTTCAATATAAAAAAGTACCAAATTTTTAATTTAATCTAAAAGGCTTGGATTAAGTCCGTCGGCCAGATTGACAACTTACATACATACGGTTTTCCTAGTAGAAAATAGTAACTTATTACATTATTCGGTTTGATTTTGCAATAAAATCTTTTTCTAATAATAATAATAATAATATAATAATTGATTTTTATTTCAGTAACCATTAACAAATTCACAGTTAATTTAAAACGAAATCATATAGCATGGCATTGCCGTCTGCCAGGTCAACAACTAAATAACATTTTTCAGTTTCATAAGTATAAAAAAAGGGAAAACAAAAACAAAAGATCAAAAAATCGAGTTAAAAGTTTTCATTTCTTATTCTTTTACGATATGCTAGGGCTACCTTACAAAAACGGTATAGCTTGGATACGCTCAATTCATTGAGCAGGGCTAAGGTTTCGTGGTCTGTTAGGATGTCCTTACCGAGAAAGTGCCTTCTTGTTTCCTTCAAAATTGGGCAACTGCTAACAAAATGCAGAACGTCTTCTCTTTCCCCAAGGTTGCATAAGTTGCATAATATAGGGAGATCCTCACGATGTGGTATGTAGTTCAGGCGTAGGAGCTCCCCTCGTAGTTTAAGCATCATCGAAATCTCGTCCACGCTGTTTTCATCCCGAAAATAGTTTTTTAGCCGAAGATTGTGACATAAACGGCTGTAGATCAGCCTATGCAGGGAACCCATCGCCTCCTCTAAGAATCGCTCTCTGTACTTTATGTCCACCGTTGAGATTAATTTATAAAGTACCGCTTTCCAGGTGCCAAAATCTGAGCTATTTAGATTTAAATCCATACCACAAAAGTTCGCTAGTTCCAACTACACTGCGTACCAGCTGTCCCTATTACGAATTGTTTGAAGGGCCACTTTCTTGGGCAACCGGTCGTTGTTTATATTGAGGACTTTCAAATCTTTTTCTAAAAACGTTCGCTTACAGTTTGTATTTGTATTTCAATGCGGTTTTACAAAATTGATATAAACTATTCTAGTTCGATCCGTTTAGAATTTCTACGATTTCGTTCTCAGTGAGTATGTTTTTATTGAAGAAAGCTCTTCTATGCTCCTTAAAAATTGGACATATTCCCATGAAGTGCATTATATCCTCTTTCTGGGAAAGATTGCAGACAGATCACAGCACTTGTAGATTATCCCTATGGGGGATATAGCTTAGCTGTAATAGCTCCCTTCTTGCTTTGAATATCGTCGTTATTTGTTCTGTATTATAATCGCTTCTGAAATAGTTTCGTTGCTGCAAGTTATAATTCAGTTGATTGTATGTTTGTCTGTGGGTTGAAGCTCTCGCGTTTTTCAATGTAGTCCTCTCGGATGCGTTCGTCCAATTTTTGCAGTAGACGGTACAGTTGTAGTTTCCAAATTTGCAGGTTATTCTCTGAGATATCGACTGTTATACGCGCTTGTTCTTCTAACTCACCCAATTTCTCAAACCATAGGATATGAGCATATATAGCTATGCGTTTTGAAATTCGAGTATCTTCCATTGCCATTACCTTCAGTATGCAGTTTCAACGTGGTGATAAATAATGGTGGCACATGTAGTTTGGAGTGTTATGTGGTAGCCGGAAGAGTCTTTTTAGATAGAACCGTAACAGCTTTTCCACCGTATCGCACCTTCTCCACCCCCACACCTGCGCCGCGTAGCACATGATATTTTGCGCCGTTGCCAGAAACAGTTTATATTTAACATTTGCTGTCAAAAATATTTTTCCACGCCATATTAATTGCCTTTTTCGAAGCAGCTAACTTTTCTTCCAGATGTTTTTCAATATTTAGGTTACTTGTAATGAGGTAGCCAAATACTTGTATTCCTTAACAATCTCGATACCTTCTCCCCTGTACGACCACCCTTCGTTGTGAATTTAAGTTCTATACAACTTGTAGAACATTGCATTTCGATCAATAGTATCAAAAGCAGCCTTGAAATCTATGAAAAAAGTATATAATTTCTTTCTTCGTCTTCTGTAGATTTCCGCGATTGATGTCAGTATAAAAATGTGATCCACTGTGGAGTAACTGGGTCGAAATCCGGCTTGGTATTCATTTATAAGATTCCGTGATTGAATCCAATGTTCCAAACGTTTTTGGAGTATGCTTGTGAATAGTTTCATGGAGGTGTTTAAAAAGGAAATACCGCGGTAGTTCCCTGGTTCACTGATACTTCCTTTTTTGTGAATTGGAAAAATAATTGCCTGCCTGAAGATATTCCGTATCTTTCCAGTTTCGTATATGCGGTTAAATTCGTCCGTCAAAAGCGCTAGAAACTCCGAGGTGCATTTGCTGGTAGTACTCACATGATGGTCCATATTTTCCCTGAATCTGTTTCTATCTGCATCTCACCAAATTAGCTTTGGTAATAGCTTCAAATATTCCACTTCTGCTGTTATGGGCCTAGATAATTGAAAGGTGATGACTATCGGGAGGTGATCTGAGAAGCATTGTGGTTCCACTTTAAAATTGGTGATGATTTCTCACCAGTCGTCTGATGCTAAACAATAATATATTACTGATGACCCTTGCACTCCTACAAGGGTAAATTCACCCATTGTGTCGCTTGGTGGTGTGCCATTTAAAATGCTGAAACCAAAGGAGTTGCAAAATTCCACTAGTTTTCTACCCTTCTGGTCGCTTTTTTTTTTTTTGATTCCCTATTATTTTCTAATCCTTGTGAACTTTTTTGGTTTATTGTTCTCGCATTGAAATCTCCGAGAAAAAGTACATTGCAAGTGCTGGTAGATAGCATTGCATCATTGAGCTTTGTTATTGTAATACTCCAGGACTGCACTCATCTCGTAGATTTGCTTTACTTGAAGGACCCTTACGCTGTTGGTTGTGACATTACATGCTGACATCAACTTTAGCGCCCTATCTAGAATCCGCTGTAGCTTTTCTAAGTGTGTCTGCGCTGCACCTCCCCAAGCTAATACGCCATACTGCAACCTAGGACTCTATTAGCGCATTTTAGACTTGTTTTTGCAAGTAGTGGATTTGTATTTTAGACAGGCCAGCGCAAACAGTGACCCCTTCAAATTGTTTCGTAGATTGTTGATGTGAGCATCCCAAAGAAAATGGCAGTCAATGGTAACGCCTAGATATTTGTAGGTATCGACAACATTAATAACATCATAGTAGGACGATTTGGCACATACTATAGCTCCTGATGTGCATTAATTTGGTTTTTCACGCGTTTATTACCAGCCCATTGTCGTGACACCATCTCCCTGCTTCATAGAACTCTTCTTTCATGATACGTGCTGCTTCTTCTACAGATTGGTGACACAGAACAATTGCCGTGCCATCTGCGTATGCAAATGGTGAGCTTTTCGTACAACACTTCAACATCTCGTTCGTATATAAAATAAAAAGTTGAGGTCCCAGTTTACTTCCTTGCGGAACTCCGTACTGCACCCTATAAAACTACTGCAGCAACTTTTAACTTTCACCCGGAATGTCCTCTCTGCCAAGAAGCCCATTAGTGCCTTTGCCCCTTTGGAGTTCATACTGGTATTTGTTATGTTTTTTGATGAAGTCCCACGTGCGATCTGAAACAATTTGTTCCATGATCTTGTCGATGGTTGGTAAGATTGCAATTGGACGATAGTTCGCTGACTGCTTTTTGCTACCTCCCTTATATACAGGTCAAACAACTGATTCTTAGAGTTTTTTGGTACCGTGGATGTACTAAAGCTGAGGTTTATAAGCTTAGTTATTGAAGGAGCAAAGATATCGGCGTTTGATCTGAGGTCTATAGCTCTGATTCCATCCGCTCCTGACGCTTTCAGGACATTTAAACGATATACATATATTTTCTACCTCTGCAGATTCGATCTCTCCTAGATATAGTGAGTTACATAGAACTGCCTTCCGATGACTTGACGCGGTTATGTCACAAGTGTGGATAATAGATGCTGCCTGTCGCGAAAAGAGATCACCAAATTCATCCACTAGTTCGGCCGTGCTTCTATTTGGCGAGAAGTTTATCCTTACAGCTTCATCTAAATCTATTTTCCTTCGTCCTAGAAATTCATTTACTAACGCCCATGTTTTCTTTGGATCGCTTCTTGTTTGTTCGAATTTTGTCTTATAGTATTGGTTCTTAGTTGCTGCGATTTTTTTGTTAACCTGATTACGCAACTTCTTATAGTCTGTCTCGAACGTTAAATTACTCCGGTTGTTTTTCCACCTACGATATTAAAGATATCGTTCTCTATATATCTTCAGAATGTCCCTATTCATCCATGGTACACTTTTCCGATTTTTTTCTTCCATATGACTTGTATTTGAATATATTTCACTCATTTTTTCAGTGAAACAGTTGGAAAGTGATACAGGATCCGTCTTTTCTGCAACTTGTGCCCAGTAAGTGGTTCGAATCAGCTGGTTTACTTTGCTCGTCATTACGGGCGAGCATGCAGGAAGGGATATCACTTTCTCCAGGAGATTCGTCGTAGATTCCATATATGGTACTATAGTGATCAGAGATATCGTTTTTTACTATAGCCGAGAACTTTCGGAGCTTCGACAAATTCACTGAAATGTGGTCAATAAGTATGCATGTTCCCAGGGTTGCGCCACCTACCGCGAGGTCGTCCTCTACTGGAACGTTGGGCTCCATCCGATCTGCATGACCCATCCATTTTAGTAGATGTATGTGAACTGTTCTGATTAAGTCAATGTCTTTGTATAGACCGTATAGTTTGGCATTGTGCCTTCTACTCCACTCGCCGTCTATGCAGACGAGACGTAAGATCACTCGTAGAACTTTTCTCTCAGCTGTACTCGTACTCATATGTAGGTAGATAATTACTAATGAAAACATACCAGGTTGTGGGAAGGCCCGCTTGTGGCTCATGAGAGGCGACTGTTGTAGTTCTAACATCGTGTAGATGTTGAGTGAACAATATTGGGACCAGTTCGGGGAGAAGGTGGTGAGGATGGCTGATACAATCGAACCATAATACTTCTATGTTTGTTAAAGCCGATGAATTTCTTCTGGATAGAAAGTAGGGAAGAAGTGTAAGTGTTATAGTAGTGCCAGTTAAACCAGTTAGATTTTGACGTAGGTACACCTAGTTGTATGTAAAATTTATATTTTTGACAAATCACCTAGATCTTCAAAGAAGTATATCCCTAGAATGCTGTTCCTTAGGGCAGCTAGTGCTGGACAGGTGACGTCTTCTGCAGAAGCCATTGGAAAGGACACCCATTCTCCTGGCATGTTTGCCTAGAAGATAGTGTCCTGTCATTATTCCTACTGTGATGCTTATCTTAGGTTACAAAGGCGGTATTTGCCTCTACACAGATGGCTATAAAACACAATCGAGAGTAGGTGAAGGTGTCTTCTCCAAAAACGTAGACACAAATATCTCATTGCGCCTCCTTACCCCCTGTAGCATATGAAGTACATTGTGATATCGAAGCGGGATATCACCATTTTCATCGACGGCTAGGCCGGGATTAAGTCCCCGCAATTTCATTTTCAATTTAAAATTGCCGCCGAGATAGCTGAACAATCTAAGATTCACATTATCTGAGAGCTGGGGCATTTTTTTGTTCCACTTGTACAACCCATTCCCGCGTGGCAACGACACTGCGACCTGAAAGATCTATTGTATCGAAGGGTTGGAGTTAATCTAACAGACGTATTACCTCCCTTATGAAAGTGAGTATGTCTTTAGTAGCGGAGCATTTCAGTTCCACTGAAGTAAGTATCTCCTTGTGGAGAATACGTTTCCTTGACCAGTGTAGTGCCGGGCATTCACAAAGAATGTGTTCGGAAGTTTCATCCTCCTCTAAAGAGAACCGACAGTCCTTCTCTTGGCACAGGTTCATCTTGTTAAGGTGGTATCTCAAGCCGCAATGGCCAGTAAGAAAGCTCACAAGCTTCTTAATGCTTTCCCTATCTAAGATAAGGATTTCCTTATGGGAGTAAGGCTTGATTAATCGTTTGGGTTGTCTTAGACTTGGCCCACTAGTCCAGTGATCTAGACAAAGTTTGTTTTCCCATTCGTTAATCAGCTTTGTAGCTGTCGCCCAATTGACGCCACAATAAGCTTCAGGACCTATGAACAGAGATTCTGAGCCAGCCCTAGCAAGCTCATCTGCAGATTCGTTGCCCACAATCCCTTGGTGTCCAGGTACCCAACCGAGTTTTACCCTGTTGTATTTGGCAATGCATCGTAGCAGCATTTCACGGTTCTGGAGTCCATTTGGTTGGACGACAGTGCCATAAGTGCTGCTTGGCTATCTGAGAAGATATGTAATCTAACGCCTTTGATCCCCTTGCGGAGACTGTGTCTGGCGCAAATCTCAATGGCATGGATTTCAGCCAGAAACACAGTGGGAGTCGTACCTTTAGGTACCGAAATCTTTGTGTTGGGTCCAAAAACCGCAGCTCCAACTCCAGAATCCATCTTCGAACCGTCGGTGAACCAGACGAGACTTTTGGGGTCCAGTGTTCGAGCACCATTGGACGAGTTTTCGCGGTCCAATATTTAAACCTCGAATAACCTACCAAAGCAGTGTTGCCTGACCATAATATCTGGTAAAGTGCAGAACAGTGCTGGGGCATAGGGAGATTTCAGAGAACTGTATGACCGATGAACTCGCCAGACATGGCATAACTTTGTCAAATTTACCGGAGAAGGGGAATCTTGGCATACCTCTCGCTGCATGCAAACTGTTACTCAAGCTGAATTCGATTGATACCACCAATCGCAGATGGGCAGATAGAACTACGTGCCACATCACTAGTCAGATTTTCCTAAGCTGGATAGGGGTGCCAATGGAGTAGTTCTAACGTCGTCAATTGCCACGCTAATGGTTCATGGTTCAAATCCTGAATCAGCAGACATTTATTTATTTCTCGTGAAATATATAAGGTCACTCTGACCAATTGTGAAAGCTTGTATGGACACTACTGCAAAGTCATAACACTGGCAGTAGCGGTTCCTTCTAACTGTTCAAGTACACAGAAAAATATCCTTAGCAGTATTGTAGTAGATGTCACTATAGGACACATCAATAGACTAGGCGTCCTCAAACGATTTCTGCAGGAGTTGCCTGGACAAAGAGGTGGAGGAAAGGATCCTTTACACCTTGGAGCTAACTTCTTCTATAACTGCGGCGATGCTTTACAACAAGCTCCGGTTGATTCTGCAGGTAGTTCCAGAGACTATCCAGATCCTTGTAGTTTCACAATCGACTTATCATGGCCTAAGTGAGCCTGCATCTAATGCAGACGGCCACTCGATTCTAACCTAACCTAAGTTGATCGGAGGTGAAAGTGTATTCGAATGTAAACAGTCCAAAGTGTATATGCATTTATCTATCACAAAGACAGAGAGAAACGAATAAAGTACTCCTATGTAAAACACAAAAATTCTATTCCCAAACCATATTTCTTACTAAAAACCCGCATATTCGCTTCCACTAGACTAGCTAAACACCGTCAAAGTGTAAGGAACATTGCAGAACAATGTAATCCACTACCAAACAACCGACAGTACGTAGTTACAACAAAAATCCACAAAAAATTCATTGTAAAACCAAAAAACTGTAACAATATGATAAATTTATTCGCCTGGCAGGACTAGACGCTTGTCATTGATGTCTACAATGTTGCCAGGATATGTGTGTTTGTGTATAACTCATACGCTGTATGTCTTTCTCTGCCCCTTACATTTGATTTACACTGTTTTTTTTACATCACGCCTGTCATCCATATTCACAAGTGATCCTTGTTCTCTCAGTGCTCCATTACTGTGAAAGGACAAAAAAAAAATAGAACGCAAAAAGGATGTCGCAAGGGAACATGTTTTGAATTTTTTATTTCATCGTCGCCTTTAATTCATTTTGTCTGCCTGAACTGTGGGCTTATAGAGTAAAAATATTTGCAGAAAAAGATGCCAGGACACTTGACAGGCACAGAAATTGAGACACAAAGGCACACACACAAGGAAACGAATTGAATAATTGAAGTGTCTAAATGGAGAGTTGTGATTAAATGTAGATTATTTTAATTTCTGTTGACGCACATTCGAATTGTTTCAAAGAGGTTTGTTCACTTACTTTTTTTTTTTTATTGAATCCGCACTCCCGTGGGAGTCTAGCCTGTCATTGTCATCTGGTTGTAAGTACTTTGGCATTGAAATAGAACATATAGGGGGCGACTGATTTCGACAAGTATTTGCTGAAGACTGTTGAAGTCTTAAGGACCTCCTCCAAATACAAACCGTCAATTCAATTTGTCCTTCGTCTTACACAATCATTTAATCCTCTTATCTCATAGATACATGACATTTTTGGAGTTTTACTTACAGTTTAGCTCCATCACTAGATACCTCGAAAGCAAAGACGGCAGTCAGTATCCCCGAACCATATATCACTTGCCTTAATCCTCGCTGAATAGGTTTGGCATTAACAAATGAGGATCCAAGGAGAGGGGATGGAATAACTTTAATTTGAGAGATGTCTTCCATTTAATTTGAAATTTAGGCACAGACACCCTAATGAATAACACAAGTCTCTCTCGTCCTAAAACCACCCCTCCTTAGCTGGGTGATGATAAGAAATTATGGTCCAGTTAGCCAGTCTCCTGTCCGGTATGTTTTACCGTTTTTCTCCATTTAAGTATGTTTGAGAGTAGACCGCTTCCGGTGCGCGCATATAAATGAAATCTTTTTCTCCTGCATTGTGGGGTGACTCAGGAGGGTGGAAGAGAATGACGGAAGTTTGCAATTTTCCGGCTGAATTATCCACCAGGCAACACACGTAGTCATAAATAAACGTGCAAGGAAGTTTTTCTCCTGGTGAAGCAAATTTACCGTGCTGTACTGGTGTGCGGGTGGGCCGGAGAAGAGGATGAATGCTTTTTGATACACTAAAGGCAAGGTCTGCAGAGCCAGGCATCATCATCAGTCATCCAGTCAAGTTCGTCTGGTATTTTGATCTTTTGTTGGCTTTTTTTTTTTTTTTTTTTCTGACTGAGAGATGCTGTCACGTTGTTGTTGGTGGAAGTTTTATTTGGTTTTTATTCATTGACGGAACTAATCAAGTAGAGCATGATGCTGAAGTTCATTTGTCATTTTTTTGAGGTATTGTTTGAAAGTGACTGAAAGAGGAAGTAAATGTTAGACAAATAAGGGCGTAGGTTGTCGGACAGGGAGGTTTCAATTTGTACGAATGGAGTTACTGGCGCAAAGTTGGACGGAATGTGTTGGAAGTCGAAATAGGGTTTAAGGTGTTGGTTTAATTTGTCGAAATAACTGTAGTCTAGTTGTGTTTATTTTTCATTGTGTAACAGAGTAGGTATATTTTGATGTATTACACGTGTGTCGACAATTTGAAATTAGTTATTTTTAAAAAAGAATTTACATACATACATAAATAAATTTTCAATGGCCCGCTAATCCGTCGTGAGGGTCGCGAGGGTAGGATGCTCAGGTGGACTCTCCATCCTTCCCGATCCTCCGCCATTGACTCCAACTCATCAGGAGGAATCCCTAGACGCCTCCAGGAGAGATGTCGGACTTGGTCCAACCATCTAAAAAAGAATTTCGAATACAAAATTTAAATGCAGCGTAGGGTACCTACTACTACTATTATTATTGATAAAATTGGGTTGTAAAGATAGTTCAACTCGCCCAATTACGCTAAATGAACTATCAAATGAATGATTCCAAACTTTCTTCACGAAACCTAGGCATTCCTGGCAGAACACATAAACATAAATCATAAAAGCATCATAAACATGAACGCAACTCACTATCACACTGGCACTTCTCAGTGCCACTCGACAAGAGATTTGTGACCTTCTATCCGAATCTGCTAGCTCAACATTGAAGGAATTAGCCGAACAAAGTGTGACTATTTATCGAAACAGTTTACTGAAAACAAGAACATGTTGCGTTTATCCAAGAAACGCATTTTGTTTTGTCCAGATAGGAAACGCTCGACTGGAGCACTCAGATGCAACTGGTCCATTGTAGTACCAGAGAGCAAACCCTGATTTACCCATTTTATTGAAATTTCCTTGTCTTTCCAAGAAAGCCAAGCAAGCACTTCGGTGATGAGGAGCTTACAGTACCAGGACTCACCACATCCGCACCGAGGATCTGCCACATGATACGAGCAAAGGCCGGACACTCACAGAGATAATGTTCCGCGGTGTCGTCGCTCTCTCCACAAGTATCGCAGATTGTCACTTAAGCCCAACACGTTAAGGTGGTTGGCAAAAGCAAAGTGGACTGTCAAGACGCCAATAAGTTGCCTACAGTCTTTTCTGCTGAAACACAGCAAGAATGCCGCTGATTTCTTACAGACGTCTGGGAGCATGCCTTTAGTCAACCTGCCTCCTGGAGAGTCATGCCACACACAATTGTGCTCGTGAGAGACCCAATCATCAATGGCAGCCCTAACCGAGGACGCAGGGAGACCCAACGTGGGTTCGGGAACTGAGAAAGCATCCTCTGAGCCTTGTCTAGCAATCTCATCGGAGATTTCGTTTACCAAGATCCCAGTGTGACCTGGGACCCAGATAAGAGACAGAGAATGCAGCAGGCGACCGAGTTCAACGAGTTTTTGGTTTCACGAACTATTTTAGAAGCAGTTAAAGGGTTAAGCAAGACTTTAAGTGCAGCCTGACTGTCACTACAGACACAAATGCTACGTCCCTTCCACCTGTTCTTCACAACATAACATAGTTCATGGCCATTAGGATTGCATAAGTTTCCGCTTGGAAAACAGACGCATATTTGCCTAACGAAAAGTGAAGTCTAATGTTGTCGACTTCCACGAAGACACCAGCGCCAGACCCTTGACTGGTTTTGGAACCATTAATAAAAATACGACTACATTCCATTCCCGGCTCAGACTCTGGCCGAAGCCAGTCCTGAACACAAACAAAGTCGACTCTGAAGTTGCGCGTCGGCTGGAGTTCTGGTGTTATTGCATCAGACGGCGTATCCATAAAACAGGAGTTTTCGACTCGACGTATTTAGACCAATGAAGTTTCTTATCTAAAATTACTGCCAGATATTTGGCTTCATTGGAAATGCGAATACTTACTTTACTTAGATGGCGCTACAGTCCGGGGTGGACCTTCAACCTCTCCAGCCAGCACGGTTATGAGCCAGCTGCCTCCAGTTGCGCACGCCAAGTTGGTTGAGGTCCCCCACCTACTGCGAGGTCATCCTCTACTGCGCCGTCCGTCCGGGGTGGATTCGAAGACTTTCTTAGCGGGAAGGTTGGGTTCCATCCGCTCTAAATGACCCAGCCATCTTAGTCGCTGTATGTGAACTCTTCTGGTTAAGTCGATGTCCTTGTACTGGCCGTATAGTTCGGCATTGTACCTTCTCCTCCACTCACCGTCTATGCGACGGGACCAAAGATCCCTCGAAGAACTTTTCTCTCGAAATAACCAAGGGCATCCTCATCCGGTTTTGTCAAAGCCCATGCCTCTGCGCCATACAGCAGGACTGGGGTGATTAGTGTCTTATAAAGAGTTACCTTAGTAGTTCGAGATAGGGCTTTGCTACTCAATTGTCGTTTTAGCCCATAGAAACAACGATTGGCAAGAGTAATTCTTCGTGTGATCTCCCTACTGATGTCATTTGCGGAGTTCACCATAGAGCCTAGGTAGACAAAATCCTTTACTACCTCAAAATTATATCTGTCTACTGTGGCGTTCTGTCCAAGACACCGATGTTGAGTGTCCTTTTTTGTAGACAGCATATATTTTGTTTTGCTTTCATTGACCACTAGACCTATTTTTGCTGCCTCGATCTCAATACTCGTAAAAACCCCATTGACGGCACGCTGAGTTCTTCCGATTATGTCAATGTCATCGGCGTAATCGAGTAGTTGTACAGACTTGTAAAAGATTGTACTTTCGGTGTTGGCTTGTGAGTTTCGTACAATTCTCTCAAGTACTATGTTTAAGAGATCGCTTGATAGCGCGTCACCTTGTCTAAGACCTTTCCTCACATCGAACGGTTCAGTGATGTTCATACCGACTTTGATCGAGCAGCGAGAGTTCTCCATAGTGATTCAGCACAAACGGACGAGCTTGGCAGGGATGCCAAGACTAGACATGGCTCTGTATAACTCGTCTCTATACACGCTATCATAGGCAACTTTGAAATCGATGAAGAGGTGGTGCGTATCGATTTTCTATTCATGAGTCTTTTCCAAGATCTGCCGTAGTGTGAATATTTGGTCAATGGTGGACTTTCCCGGCCTGAAACCGCACTGATAAGGACCTATCAGGTTGTTGACGATCGGTTTTAGGCATTCACATAATACGGCAGACAGGATCTTATATGCGATGTTGACGGGACTTATACCTCTGTAGCTGACGCAGTTCACACGGTATTCTTTCTTCAGGATCGGGCAAATGATGCTGAGGTTCCATTCATCGGGCATACTTTCGTCCGACCAGATCTTACAGATGAGCTGGTGCATCCTCCTTACTAACTCATCGCCTCCTGTCTTGAAAAGTTCAGCGGCAAGGCCGTCGGCTCCAGCAGCTTTGTTGGATTTGAGTATAGATATCGCTATCTTCACTTCATTCTGATCGGATTGACGGGAATCTTGACTATCATCGTCACTGTTGAATGGCTCATTTTGCCTGACAGCGGAATATTGGTCATATAAGTCTCTCAATCTCCTCGATCGAGCGCTTCTCATGCTCCTTTTTCTTCTTTCTGAGAAGTCGATGTTCCTCTTTTCTCCTACGCACGTAGAGCTCGTAAGCAACTCTAGCCCTCTATGCAGCGCAACCTTGTATGCCTCTTGTTTAGTTGCATGTGCTTGCTGGCATTCCTCATCAAACCAGGGGTTTCGTTGTGGTGGCCGAGAGAAACCCAGTACATCAGAAGCGGCATCTCTGAATGCTTGTTGGCAACGCTGCCACTGGTCTTTCGCATTTGCTGCTGGCGGCATAGGACGTAGATTAAGATAAGAAGAAACTCGATCGGCAAAGGTTCTGGCGGTCCTTTGCGACTGTAGCCGCCCGACGTCAAATTTCCTCACAGTATTTCGTTGACTTCGCTCCGTTCTGGATATCCGCATCCGTATCTTGGCTACAACTAGGTAGTGATCCGAGTCCACGTTGGTTCCTCGGAAAGTCCGGATACCCAGAATACTGGAAGAGTGCCTTGCGTCGATCGCAATGAGATCAATTTGGTTGACCGTTTTTCGATCAAAAGAGAGCCAAGTTCCCTTGTGAATATCGAGACGTGGGAACCGCGTACTAGCTATGACAAAGTTTCGCACCGCCGCAAAGTCGAATAGCCTGAGTCCGTTGCCGGATGTGCTGTCGTGCAGGCTGTGCTTTCCGACCACGCTACTAAAGACTTCCTCTCTTCCTAGCTTTGCGTTAAAGTCGCCTAGGATAATTTTAACGTCGTGGCTAGGGCATTGCTCATACGTCTTGTCCAAGAGCTGGTAGAAGTCATCCTTTGTCGCGTCGTCCTTCTCCTCGTGAGGGGCGTGAACGCATATTAGGCTAATGTTGGCAAATTTAGCCTTGACAGGGATAGTCATGAGGCGCTCGTTCACATGCCGGAAACTCAAGACTTCTTGCCTAAGTCTGCCTCCAATGACAATTCCGCACCCAAATAGACGCTGTCATTTTTGTCTGTAGCAATCGCCGTAGTAGATGTCGCAGTTTTTCATACTCCTTTTGCCCGGCCCATCCCATCGCACTTCTTGGATGGCGATAACGCCTGTTTTGAGACACTCTAGGGCCTCCGCAAGTTGTTCGGCTGCACGTAGTTTGTAGAGGGACCTAACATTCCATGTGCAGACACGAAGATCGTTGTCCTTTTTACGTTTGCTTGGGTCGTCAACAGTAAGATCATCCGTATCCGAGGCTGTTGGTTGCTTCGTAACCAAAGGTTTTTTACGTGGTAGGGAAGTTAACCCGACGGCACAACCCCCAACCTGGAGGGCCAGATCCTTTTTTTTTTTTTACCCCTAGGACAAGAGGCCGGATACACCGATGTCAGTAACCCACTTCGGGGATATGAGCGCTGCCGTTGGCCCATTAAGGGTTCATCCGCCACCATCTCCTTTTCAATACCCTGACGTAGTATTGAAAATCCTTACAAACCTCCAAATATGTTGAAGTAGCTCCGGTAAGGTATCCGCTGGTCTGTAGACGTCACCGTTGATTCCATCGAGAGTATTCATCCGCCGCACGTCCTCCTTCTGAGGACATCTTGCTAGACTTCTGAGACGCATATTTCAGCCGATCAGGTCAACAAGAGATGCCTCGTCCGGTTAGACATATGCGCGCTGAAGTTCAGCTGCACATATATCGTCAGACTCAAAATACGCTCATCGTTAGTTCACTATCAGATAGCTATCCAGCGGGCACCGCGTGAAGGTGATGATGCGATTTTGCCCAATGCGAATGGTGACGGCTTTTAGCACTGGCTGAGTCAGACCGGTCAAATCCTCCTTCTCATAAAAAGAACAACCTCAGTTTTAAGAGGATTCACCGAAAGCCCACTCCTGGTACACCATTCATCGATCAAGTCCAGCGCCGCCTGCGCATTATCACAGACCGTCGCCAGGCATGGCCGGACAAAAAGTACAGCGACATCATTCGCATATGACTGAGCGTAGACGTTAGAACTATTTAGAGTATTCAACAGAAAGTCGACCACTATGCACCATAACTTCTTCTTCTTCCTTTTATCAGCGAGGTTATGATCCGAAAACAAGGGATCACAACCCTCCCACTTCACCGCATTTCTACTGATCCGCCTGTGGGGTTCGAGTATTTGACCTCAGAAAATATCGGCAGGCCTGCCGATTTTGGATCACTCGGTTACTGAGGCCAATGAAATGCCGATGTCGTCGCATTTGTCTGATCCAGGCGTTTATAGGCCTGCCTTTCCTACATCGCGATGTCTTTGGAACGCGCATAGATATTGCCTTTTTAACAGGGTTCAAATGATCTCTTCTTTGAACGTGGCAATACCAGCTGAGCCTTTTGCGCTCTATTTTTTGTACGATGGTTTCCTTGATGTGAAAGCTACCACGGATCTTCGACCTTTTTGTTTGATCAAGCTTTTCAACTCCTGCTGTCGTGCGAAGCATCTTCATCTCAGCTGCCGTTAATTTACTCTCATACTTTTTGTACATCGTCCAACATTGTGAACCGTATGTGAGCGCTGGACGTACAACTGTGGTGTAGAGCCTTCCTTTCAACTTAGGGGGCATTTTTCTGTCACAGAAGATAGCGGAATTTTCTCGCCACTTCATCCACGCTACGCTTACGCGATGATTGATGTCGTCATCACAAGATGCTTTGCTATTGATCATGGATCCCAGATATTTGAACTTTTCGCACTTGGGAATCACTGCTCCATTCAAATAAATATCTGGAATAGGCCTGAGTGGATCAGAGAACGGGCAGCATAAGTACTCTGTCTTTTTTGAACTAATGCGATACCTATTTCCCTCCAGAACGTCCACCCACACATCAAGTGCGCGTTGCAGGGATGTAGGATCCTCACATATGATGGCTCCATCGTTAGCAAAGAATAACTGATGTACCTTGGGGTCCATCACTTTGCCTTCAAGCAGATAATCAAGGACTGTAATAAAGAGCAAAGGATTTAAAACCCTTCCCTGGTGCACCCCGACTTTGATTGGGAACTCTTCGGTTACTCCAGCGGGGAATCTTGCTCTTGTCTTTGCTCCTTCGTACATGTCCATGATCATCTGTACATAGGTTTCTGGAACCCCTCGATGTCTTAGCGCCACCCATATCAAATCTCGTGGTTGTCTGTCGAATGCCTTTTCAAAGTCCACCAATACAATATGCAAGTCCCTTAAGGAATCACGATGTTTTTCTATTATGATCCTTATACTTTGGATTGCATCTGTGGTTGATTTACCCGCGACCAACACGCACTGATCATCAGATAGCCGTATTATTTTTCGCAGTCGGCCACCTAATACCCGCTCAACGATCTTCATGGTGTGTGACATCAGCTTGATCGAACGGTAGCTATCACAGTTTCGCGTATCACCCTTCCCTTTGTATACAGGGAGAAGGTAACTTTCCCTCCATTGATTCGGCATTGGATCACCTCTCACGAATTTGGAGATGAGAATTCTGAGTCATCTGAACCCGATGTCTCCCATCTTTTTCCAGAACTCAGAGGGCATCTCATCTGGCCCAACCGCTTCTTCCTCACTAACTTCTTCGACTGTAACGTCGGGTATTTCTTCACAGTTAGGGGTGGCTCTTGGAAAGTATAGCCGGGGAAACTGTTCATTTAAAAGCTCTTCACAATACTGCCGCCACCTCTGCAGAATTTTGTCGTCATCCACAAGAAGCTGGCCATGAACATTGCTAATGAACTTTGGCGAACGAATCTCCTGAGCATTCCTCCTTCTTTGGGCGGCTATTTTGAAGATAGTGGCGCTCTTGTTCATATTGTGTCTTCGCAGCTCCTGGATAGCCTAGTTTGCATCAGCAACCGGGGAAGATATTTTCTCCAGCTCCCGATACAGGCCCTCCGCACTCTCTGCTTGAAGCTGGGCGCACTTCTTCTTCGCTTTTTTTTCTTTCAGCATCTGTATTCCATTTCGAGGCGAACTTTTTCGTCATTATTATTAGAGGGGCGCTTTAAAAGCCGCTTTCTTGTCATTTATCAATTTCTTAGCTTCATCACTCCACCACCATGTTTCTTTGGCGTGTTGATGGTGGCCTTTTGAAGCTCCTAGCAGTGATTTTGCCTTCTTTAAGCAAGTTCGCTGTAGAGAATCCCACATATTTTGTGCTCTGCACTCTTCATCCTCAGCTCCAACATGCACCATAACAGTGGAGACAAAACGCCACCTTGCGGACAGCCCCTGTTTACCCCTGTAATAATATATCGACCACAATCCGCATCCACTACCAAAGTTATATTCATTAGCATTGTTTTAATCCACAACACTAATGTTTAATCTATCCCGTGTTGTCTGGCAGAGTCGCATATGCAGTCAAAAGTCGCATTGTCAAAAGCACCCTCAATGTCGATGAAGATACCCACCCCGTATTCTTTCCTATCAAGCGCCCATTCAATTCTGGCCACTAAATTTTGAAGTGCGGTCTCGCAGGATTTCCCACGCTGATAGGCATGCTGCATCTCCGATAGTTGATGCAGCTTCACTGCAACTTTAAGCACGTGAAATTCTACCAGTCTCTCCATACTTTTCAGTAAGAAGGATGTCAAATTTATAGGTCTGAAACTCTTGGGGAGCGAATAGTCCTCCTTACCAACTTTCGGTATAAAAGCTACTCTGACTGTCCGCCAAGGTGTAGGAATATATGCCAGCGCCAAGCCAGCAGTAAAAATTCTTTTCGGAGTTGGCAATAGCTGATCTATACCCTGCTGCAGCATACCTGGATACATTCCATCGGTGCCAGGCGATTTGAAACCATCAAAAGATGCCACAGCATATTTGATGGCCTCATCTGTTACCACGGCTGATGCAAGTTTTCTGACTTAGATCAATCTCAGCCTGGGTAAGCGGGCCAAGCTGCGACCTAGGGGTTATCTGATTGCCAGTACGTGATTCTCCAGCAGAAGACTAAAAGTTTCCGCTTTCGTCTCAGTATACTTGCCATCAGACTTTCTCAGTGACTCCGGTTTGGTTGGCTTGCACCTTTTGATGGTCTTAACCAACCTGCTGGTTTCACATAATGTGTCTCGATCTTTTCACAAAAATCTCTATAAGAAGCACTTTTCGACAACCGAATTAACTTCTTATAGTCGTTTTGCTTCGATCTTAAAATATCCCAGTCACCTTCTAAATTTGTCTTGAGTGACCTATTTTGAAGTTTTATGGATTCTTTCCTAAGTCGCTGCAGTTCTGAGCTTCACCAGGGAACTGGCGTTCTGAAGGGGGTTTTTGTCAATGGGCACGTCAGTTTAAAACAGCTGGTAAGGACGGTAGTCAGGTTTTGAAGAGCATCCTCAACCTTTCGTTTCGTTCTGAGTTTAGTTGGAGTATTGACAGATCTGTCTAGCTCTTCCCTAAGCCGCACCCAGTTGGTTTTCATCGGATTCCTCCTCTCCTGCAAAGTTATGGCCTCGCATTCGATTTGGAAAGCGATGTATCTATGGTCTGACAAGGGCACCTCCGGCAGTACCCTTCAGTTAGTAATTGACTTGAATACCCTTGAAAAGTCAAGAAACGCATACTGAAAATGACAAACAACTATCGGCAAGGGCAAAAATAACAGGCTACTCCGTTCCCGAAGCAAATAACCATAAATCGTATGGTATTGCAACATATGTGCGAAGTAACACATCTAAACCAGACTTACTTACTTATGTTCTGGATCTTGGGGCCTCTACTACACCGTACACGATGGTTTCGACAATGTGTCTCAGCTGTCTCCAACTTTTCCCTAACTGAAATGTTTTCCTCGGACCGCCAGGTCTTCTGCCACCCTGAGTTAAAGGGTTCCGTTGCATAGCATGGTTGCCTATGGAACTGTCACCCTTTCGGAACGAGTGACCAATCCAGTGCTTCTTCCGTCGTTTGATGTTCTGCTTGTTGGTTCCTGACCCGTTCTCTAGTAAAGGTGTTCATTAGAGATACTATTGGAACAGAAAATCCTTAAGATATTACCAGGCATCTATTAACGAACTTTTGCAGCTTTCTGGTGATAGTAGTAGTTTCCCTCCATGTGCTGCATCCACATAACAGCACGGATTCAACATTGGAGCGGTGCATAGTGTTCAAACTAATTGCATTGCTTCGCCATATTTGGACAACATCCCGAACGCAGATTTTGCTTTTGCGATCCTGTTGGCTATATTCAGTTCCGTTCAACCATCGGTCGAGGCATACTCCCAAGATACTGGAAATCTTCTAATCTCTCTTCCGGTTGTCCAGCAATGCATATCCGATGACGCTTGCCTCCCACTCCATCCGATTTTGTTTGAGAGAGTTAAACGCGGTTCTACCCTCAATTAGAAGTTTCTGGGACGACCAATATCTTCCAGAAGCAAAAAAAAAAGTGAAAGTTGCAGCTTCTGTATGAATTGATTCCAGCTTATGAGCTCATTTACTCTATTAAATGTTTTTTACAATAGTTCAGTAGTTTCATCGACCGTATAACCTATTGCAAAGATGGCGTTGTCGTCGGCAAATGTAGTTGATAGGGCGTTTTCTGCTTAAGGTATATCACGTGTATACCACGTGCAGATGAAAAGGGGATAAATAACGCTTCGTTGCGGTACTCTAGTCTTTTTTTAATGCACTTTCCTATAATAAAGGCTGGCAAGCCCACTGAAAATCCTGAAGGCTACTTAGTAATCTTAGCAAAATTTATGAAAAAGTTCGTAAAGATGGAATCTCAAAATATATTAATACAATCAGATAAAAATAATAATTTAGTTATAGTAGTTATAGTAATTTTAAAATAATTTCATAGAATATAGCAGGTTTACGAAACAAACTACTTTTTAATGAATTTTTTGAAATAATAAACCAATATGACATATTTTTCCTTTTTGAAACGTTCATTGACAAAGAAACGGAACATTTTAACACTTACTTCGAAAGCTATACTATGCATTGGATACTAGCTACCAGGACATATGCCCACGGCCGAGCCAGTGGAGGTTGCCTCTATGGTATTAAAAAAAGCTTCAGCAAAAGCATTCAATGCAGTTTCATAAGCCAATTAGTTCGAACCTTAGTAGAGATAACGGCGAACAGCAAAGTATTCTATGGTATGTAATACCTGTCTACATAAACAGTAACAAATGGATTAGCGAATTTTCAGACCTGTACGAATTACTATTGGAATTTGGACGGAACAATCTGATGGTGATAGGAGATTGTAACGCCAGAGTTGGAACTGCACAACTATTACAGCTAGAACCAGAATTTATAACCGGGACGTTGTGCCCTATAGGGAATGCAACAGACCCAAGAATTGACTGTAATGGGAGAAAATGTATCGAGATGTGCGAATCGGTTGGCCTCACAATGCTTAATGGGCGAACTGAAGGTGATGCGGAGGGCAACCTGACTTTCTTAAGAGGAACTTCCTGCTCAACGATTGACTACTGCTTGGCAAGCGGAGACTGGCTTGAATGCGTAGACAACCTAGAAGTTTTTGAGTTCGTCTTTTCTGACCACTTATCTCTAAATGTTCGAATAAAGTGGAGAACATGCCAGGAGTCTTCCTCACAGGAGATGAGCTTATTGCCAAAACTGCAATGGAAAGACACCCACTTAGAAATGTACCGAAGAAACTTAGACCCTATTCTTAATTCTGCAGATAATGCTGAACTGCAGCCTGGCCAAAGAACAGATGCCCTAGTATCTTTCATCCTTGAGGCTGCAAAGCCTCTTCAATCAACACGAAGACTTAATAAGCGGCAAAAATGGTTCGAGGCAGACTGCGAAAGAGCTAGGGAAAAGTCATACGCGTATCTCGAGTGGTAAGACAATCCGGAACACTCTCTGCTAAAACTTTATATCAGGAAGAAACAAGCACTATAAAGCTATTTGTAGGGAAAAACAGAAGACATACACATCCCGCCTGATGCAGTCGCTGTCGGAAGTAAGAGATAGTCGGTCGTTTTGGAAATTGGCCCGAACTGTAAACGGTGCGCTATTTGTCCAAGCTACCCGAATCAAAGTCGAAGTTTTGGCTGAGTATTTTAGGCAGCTGCTGAACTCGTCACATGGTTCTAGTCAAATTAGTTACGCTCTCCCACGTATAGAGAACACTGATCTGGATCGAACAATCTCAGTGCAAGAAGTCAAAAATGTCATAAACTGATGTCCGCCAAATAAGGCCCCTGGAGAAGATCGGGTGCCATATGAATTCTTCAAAAACGCCACTGAACGATTTATACAAGAACCCAGAGAGGCATATAATTATATTTATAATACAGGTGAAGTTTCGGAAAGTTTTAGGAATAATATTTCCGCTATTTAAGAAAGGAATACCAAGCGACCTCGCCAACTATCGGGGTATCTCCTTCATGAATACCATTATGAAAATATTCACAGGAATAATTTTAGACCATCTCTCCCAATGGATTTCGACCCACAGCTTACTCAGCGAATTCCAAGCTGGCTTTCGAAAGAGCAGGTTAGGTTAGGTTAGGATTTTGGCTCTAACCAGTATAGCAAGGTCTTATCTGGACAAAGAAAAAAAAATGATACTCGTTATTTGTTAATTTCAAGGCTGTATTTGATTCAATTGATAGGAACGCCCTTTTCTATAAACTGAGCAATTTAGGACTGTCTAGCAAAATGCTCAAGGTAATTCGCAGCCTCTATGAGAAAAAAAGAACAGCTGTTTGGGACGGTAGCAAATTATCTAACTGGTTTAGGTCAGAAATGGGAGTAAAGCAGGGATGCCTGCTAAGCCCACTCCTCTTCTCGATCTTTCTGGATGACCTGACATCATACTTGCCAGGTGGAATTACGTTCGCTAACCTCAATATTAAGCTCCTTATGTACGCAGATGATATCGTCTTGTTTGCAGAAACCCCGGGCATGCTACAAATAATGATTAACAAGTTGCATCAATATTGCCAAATTTGGAATCTAAAAGTTAACACAAGCAAGTCGAAAGTAATGATCTTTCGGAACGGATCAGGACGTTACTCAAGGCAAGACAAATGGGCCTGGGAAAACGTAGAACTGGAGAAAGTCAAGGAGTACAAATACCTCGGCATTATCTTCACTCCACGACTTTCACTTAAAAACCACCTGCAGTGGAAGCTCAAGGAATCTAAGACGGCTATCAACTGCAACTGGAAATGTATCTCGGGGAAGAGTAAAATTCCTTCCAGCGTTAAATTTTAACTTTTTGAAGCAGTAATGAGGGCAATCATGTGCTATGGAGCGCAAGTGTAGGGTATCTTTCAATTTGAAGAAGTCGAAAAATTTCTCAGATACTTCATTAAGAAAATATTTAGGCTACCGGAAAACACTCCAACGTATACGATACATCTGGAAACAGGTCTTCCACCACCGTGCATGTTTACGCTGAAGATGCATTTTAATTATACAGGGTGGGCCAACTACAAGTTTCTTTTGAAAAATGCAATAAAATGAACAAAATTAACTTTTTTCTATATATTATGGCTTTATTAGTAAGAGCAAACATTCCCATTAATTATGGAATACAACGTTGTTCAAGCAGCTGCCTCGGCTGGCCTCGCAGTAGCGCATTCTATCACTCCAATTTTCCAAGACCTTGTTGACGGTTTTGGGCTGTAGCTCACGGATTGCTTAGTAGATATTGGCCTTAAGTGCTTGAAGGAAGAGGAGGAAACTTACATCAGCCTACAGACTCTGCGCTATAAGGACCATCAGTGGTTTTCGAACTATCTCTGACGAAGCAGCCTTTGTCATAGCAGGAATGGTTCTTATCGACATCCTCGCGAACGAGATGCAGAGAATCTACAATCGGAGAGGCTCGAGCCATCAAGAGGCTAGCGAAAGAAGAAGGGTTATAGAAGAAGAAAAAGCAGCTTCAAGAGCTGTGTGGCAAGATCGATGGGATAATGCGGTTAAAGGCAGATGGACCTATAAATTAATCCCCACCATCGACATTTGGATAAACCGAGCACATGGGAACTGCACCTACCACCTCACGCAGTTCCTGTCTGGCCATGGAGGTTATCGCAAATATCTTTACCGGTTTGGACACGATAGCTCTCCGTTGTGTCCAGAATGTCCAGACCAGGAGGAAGATACGGAGCATGCAGTCTTCTACTGTAGGCGATTTGAAAACTGGAGAAACGAACTTCCCAGTCCCCCATTCCTCATAGATCATATGGTACAATCTGAGGAAAAATGGATGGAAATTTGCGCGTTTATTACGCATGTGCAAATGCAGCTTCGAATTCAAGAAAGAATACGTCGAGAAGCAGAAAGTACAGCATAAATTGCTAACCAGCTCCGCGAAGTAATACCTAACGGCAGTCCCGCGGGGAGAGTGGTGGAAGTGTGAAGGGTGTGTGTTTAGTACGTAGGCGTATTCCTGAAATCGATTACTCAGGTTTGCGAATCGTGCATGCTAGTAGCACTCGTGCTATTAGTATCTATGAAGATTACACATCCCTGGCGCAACCCATAAAAAAAAAAAAAAAAAAAAAAAAAAAAAAAAAAAAAAAAAAACCAGCCACATTCTCGTCTGTGCACACCGTACGACGACAGGGGCCATGAGTGTTGTCCACTAGCATACCAGTCTCACGAACTTTTTGCACAAACTTGCATACAGCAGGCGTGGTGGGTGCTTCATTTTGGCCAAAACTTCTTTTCAAAAAAACGCGCTGTTTGGGCTACACAGCACTCACTTTGGAAATAAGTTTTCAAATAACCTATGATTTATAAAGAAATCACTAGATGGCTCACCCGTTATAATGAAAGTAGTGGCACTCCCTAATCACAGACTATCTCACATAGTAGCAACTCATCTTCTACAAAGTAAAACACAGTTCTTCCGTGAATGATCAAGTCTATGTGCGGAGGATCCGTCATCCTGGAGGACCTCTCTGCAGAAGATTTGGGAGAAGACGCGAGAATCTAAGTTTGCTTTATTTAGAGGTAGGGCGGAACGAAGTGAGGCTAGGAGAACGTATCGCATTTTGCAGCACAATCTGGAGAAAAAAAGCTATTTGACCGACAGCTTTAGCATCGAGACCATTTCCACTATATTTAAAGTAAGAGGTGAAGCGACTGTAATGTGGAATGCACGCTTTGTAATCAAAGATCCAGAGAGGACATGTCACATTTCATAGGAGTATGTCCTATCTTCTGTGCCATCAGGCGTGCTCACTGGGGGAAAAATGTTCTTACACTGGATGAATTAACTGCAATACTGAACGGTCAAAATTTGCTTATATTGGATAGTTACGTTAAAACTGCATGGAAATACCGTACCCTTGTCGTAAATGAATTTGTTTAAACTCATTAACCTGTATTGGTAAAATTTTACTAAAGTATGCACTTTGTCAATTATTTAATCTATGAATTTGTATAAATATAAAGCACATAATGTATGTATATAGTATAAATTCTCTTTTTCGGCTGATGGGCTTAAGCCATTGCAAACAAAACTGTGAATTTGTCAAGAATAAACAAAGTTAAAATAAAGTTAATTTACTACTACTACAAATATAAACACCATTATACGAAATAAAAGATATACATATCTATCTACTGTATCTATCACTTTTCTAATATGGAAGACTTTGTGGCGCACCCTGTAGAATTGATGCAAATGTTATGCAACGATAGCCTGCTTCATGGAGAATGGTAGGAAGTTTCAGTCGTATATAGTATAAATAGGATAAATAAGAAAAATATATGCAAAGTATGTATACTCGTATAATACAATATTTCAACCAAAGAATGGTATTATTTTCGGTATCGAATTAAAGTCGAAGAACCCATTTTTCCTTTTATTCCGTTAAAGCTCCCTTTGCTCAAAATTTTATTGGTGCTTCCAACAGGATAAAACATCTTTTATTACCTCAAGCATTCTTCAAGATTAATACCTCTGCCACCCGACCTAATCCGACATGGCACGTATAATTGATTCCTATTCAGAGGTGAAAAATATATCTTAAAATTCTAATAGTTCATCCGGTGTATACGCCACAAGTACCATACTTTCTTTATCCAACGCGCTCCCCTTTATAACAAACCACCCCGTGCACGTGGGCTTAAAAATTTCATAAAGTCGTAAAATGGGTAAAAATTGGAAAATTTACACCCCTTTTGCGTTTGGCGTCTGCTGCATCGAATGCCAGACAAATAAACTACGTGTGAAACCACCATCAGCCACCACTACCATCACTATAGCCAACAAATAGGAACAACATCGACATAACCAGGCGAAACTGTTTGTACCTGCAACACCTTCGATTCGGTTCGTTTGAAACCAACACTACTACCAACACCAGTCGATCCAGCAGCTCCATCTCTCTGAGGGTATTGAATCCTTTTTGCACAAACAATGTAATTGTTAGATGTGGCGCGCTATAAAGGCTCATTCCCACTGGTTCGGGTACCGGGCGCGCAGGGGGGACTTTTAAATTTATGTCAGCGGTAGATGTTGCTGGGTATCTATGCCGCGTGGGTTTGTGTGTTCGTGTGCATTGTGTGTTTATTTATGGGCAATGTCTCCCTAAGGATAATTCAGGCGTGAAATTACAATCGAAATTCATGTAAGCGGGGGCACCACCACCATCAACAACAAGAATAGCTCAGCAACGAACAAAACAGCAGGTAAGAAGCACCACAAGACGATGAGACGAAGAGCGAACGGATAAGGGTTACAAGTCACAAAAATTGGGGTGGCGTTGCTTCCCTTCTTTGTCCAAAAATAGCTTTTAATTCCTGTTCCCGGTTTTCTCATTCTTTCCTTTGAAATCTCCCCGCATCCTTACAAAAGAAATAAAGCATACGCTTTGGGGGAGGATTTTTCGCCCCCAACAGACTTGGTATCTATTGAACGGTGGATTTTTTCACGGATGGCAAATAGGTTCCTTGACAAAATGTAGAGAAGAAGATGTGCTTGTGAGAAGGAAATTTCACGCTTCAACGTTGGCAACAAATAGATTGTGTATGTTATCCTTTTTTTTGTAATGGAAATTCCCTTTTTTTCTCGTTGTAGCTTGGTTCAAGTTATTCGATGTGGAAGATTAGTCTTTTATAGCGGTTACAAAAGTGATGCTATTTAGGGAAACTTAATGTAAATAATGTTCACAAAGGATACATTTTTTCGTTCAGTTGAATCCTGTTTTTTCGCCTTTTGTATGGTAAAAGTCAATGATGTAATAATAAAATAATGGAATATTGAAAAAGGAGAAAAATAGGCATTTTAATTTTCCAGGACATTGTTTTTAAATAGGGTTAGAGATAGATCAGAATTTAGGAGATCATTTAAAGTGAATCGTGCACGGATCCGACAGCTCTGACCGACGCCTTCATTGACAAAGAATTTTCAGAAGCCATTCATCACAGAAAACCCTTTGAATGGCTAGAATTTACGACTTCAAATCAAACCAAAGTCCAATACCTTTCAATTTTAATAAAAAATAAATCACTTGATCGTAAAAAGGATACAACATGACCTCATCTACACAAGCACTAAGCTTTGCGCGGTAGTACAGTGGACCGTATCGAATATGAGTGTTCTGCGATTTGGATTTCCTTTCTTTTTTATGAAATAAACAAAAAACTCAAAGGTGCTGAGAATTTTCAAAAAAATCTGCTTTTTGCGTCATATATTTACAGTACTTCCCTTTAGTTCCAGAAGCAGCACAATAAGGTGCCACTTTATTCCTGTAACTACGGTACCCATAAGATAGTGGGTTTCAAATTGGCAGGCAGCACACAAGCTTCCTGTGTGTAATTTTATTGCTCACAATATTGGTTGCAGTGCTCGCTCCAATTAACCCAGCCAGTTAAACTATTTACCGGGATTAAGGCAAGGAAATCGGATATCTCTGACAATATCAACTACCGTCCATTCACGATTACCAATTATGGTTCTACGAGTACGTCTGTAAGCAACTTGTTGCTGCAATCAAGAGACGCAACTAGAACAGTTGAAAATTGGATGTTCCAAAGGTGAAGCAGACAACTGGAGAGTATTAAATAAAACTTAAATCTCTAGTCATTTTAGAATTTTCTTCGCAATCAATGTCAATCCTATGAAACGAAAGTGGAGGAGCGCTTGACTCCTACAGATCGCAACTAAACTAATACATATGAGACTTGAGAATAGTTAAGAGATAATCGTCGGGAACTTTTTGTGAATCCGATTATAGTATCAGATAGTACAGTTCTGTATAAGGAACCAGTGCAGCAGAGTGACTACTTACTTAAATCCTGCGTCTCCTTATGGATCTTAGGACATCAACCACGTCGATGCGCCATCGTGTTCGGTTCTTGGCGATGTACTTCAGCTTCAACCATCTCTTTCCCAGTTGCCGAGATTCATTTTCGACTGTTTTACACCTCCCTGTATTCACCCTTGTTGTGTTAGCCGGTTGCTTATAACGCAATACAACTTTCGTCATTACGTTTTTAGGTTGCGCCAAGGATGTATAATCTTCATAAGTACTAACAGCCCGAGTGCTACTAGCATACACGATTCGCAAACCTGAGTAATCGATTCCAGGAATACGCCTACGTACTAAACACTCACCCTAAACACTTCAACCACTCTCCCCGCGGTACTGCCATTAGGTATTTCTTCGCGGGGCTGGTTAGCAATTATGCTCTAGTCTCCGAGGCCGCCTCTTGGGCTTCTCTTAGGGCTTCTGCTCTTCGCAGCGCATTCTGCACGCATACTATGAATGAGCAGATCTCCATCCACTCGCCCTCTGATCGTGTCATGTGACTTACAAGATTTTTTGGACTTGGCAGGTTTGCTCTGTCTTCTGCAAAGCGTCTGCAGTAGAACACTGCATGCTCCGCGTCCTCCTTTTCGTTTGGACATATTGGACACAGGGGCGAACTATCGTGTCCAAATCTATGGAGGTATTTCCGGTTGCCACCGTGTCCGGACAGGAACGGTGTGAGGTGGTAGTTACAGTTCCCACTCGCTCTCTCTGTCCATGATTTTATAGTGAGAATGAGCTTGTGGGTCCACCTGCCTTTTGTAGAGCTGTTCCACCTGGTTTGCCACAGCGTTGCTGATGCTGCCCTTTCCTCCTCCTTAATCCGTTTTGCCTCTTGCCGGTTCGAGGGACGTCTAAGGTATACCCTCTGCATCTCATCAGCGAGGATACCGATTGGGACCATCCCAGCTAAAACGCAGGCTGCATCGTCGGAGATAGTTCGGAAGCCGCTGATCACTCTGATTGCGCAGAGCCAAGGAGCTGATGATAGCTTCTTCCTGCACACATTTGTCGCCAGTGCACCTGCCCACATCGGGGCAGCGTATAGAAGTACCGAGCTGACCACTCTGGACAGCAGAATCCTGCGGGCGTATCCAGGCCCGCCGATGTTCGGGAGCATTCGGGAGAGTGCTGCCGGCATCAGCGATGCTTTCTTACTAGAATACTCGACGTGAGCTTTGAAGCGCAGCCTGTTGTCGAGCATGAAGCCAAGGTACTTCAAGGATTCTTTGGTCCTACTTGTCTGGTTTCCGACCCGGAGGCTGGCATATTCCATCTTTTTGCGGCTGGTTATTAGGACAGCTTCGGTCTTGTGGGCAGCTAGTTCCAGACCGGTAGACTCCCACCATTCCTTTATTCTTATAACTGCCTCATCCATGGCAGACTCCACCTCGTGTACGTGCTTGGCTACTGTAACCACTGCGATATCGTCAGCGAAACCAATTACTTTCACTCCCTCAGGCAATGTTAGTCGCAGAACTCCATCGTACATAATGTTCCATAGGAGAGGTCCCAGAACCGACCCTTGCGGGACTCCCGCGGAAAAACTGTAGTGCTTAACGCCATCGTCAGTATGGTATCTTAGCTTCCTATTGCTCAAGTAGTCCGTGACTATCCTCAGCAGGTAGTATGGCCAGGGATCTCCTAATGAATGACCAGCTTGCCGAGTCGAACGCATTTTTGACGTCGAGCGTTACTACTGCGCAGTATTTCTTCGTCCCCCATCTCCATCTTTTCCCTTGTATTGCTTCAGTTGCTATATCTACTACCGCCTTTATGGCATCGACGGTAGAGCGTGATTTTCAGAAGCCGTGCTGACAGTCTGGCAAGGCTCCGTTTGCCTCCGCCACCGCAAGCAGTCTGTTATAGAGCGTATCGAGCAGGCATATTGGGCGATACGATGATGGTTTTCCGGGCGGCTTATTGCTCTTTGGAAGCAGCACTAAATGTTGCAATTTCCATGGTGTAGGGAATACCCCGTCCTCTATGCGCCTTTGCATCGTTGTTAGAAAGATGTCCGGTCTCGTCTTAACAGCCGCCTTGATTGCCCTATTCTGGATGCCATCCGGTCCAGGTGCTTTGCTGTCTCCGATTTTTCTGCATGCCCCAAAGAGTTCTTCTGACGTGATTGCCGGGATATGCTCCATGCTGATCTCCCTCGTGATGGAGACCATAGTAGTTGGTCTATGGGGGAATAGGTGCTCTACTATAGTCTTTACCATTGCCGGGCATGTAAGTTGTGGAGACTTGCTGCTTTTAAGCTTCTTCATCACCACTCTATACGCTATGCCCCAGGGGTCTAATTCGGCCTCGTCACAGAGCCGCCAAAAGCTCCTTGACTTACTCTCCTTAATGGCCCTTTCCAGTTCTCGCCTCGCCAATTTACATCCCAGCCATGCTACCACACGCTCTAACAATAATCTCGCCTTGGCTTAAAGTAATTTACCGCAGTTGTTTAAAGCTTGGTTACGTACTGAAATGCTGGAAAGAAGTACGAGTGGTTTTCATCCCCAAGGCAGGGAAAGAGACTCACTCCACTGCAAAAGATTTCAGACCAATCAGTCTTTCCTCGTTTCTTCTGAAAACACCGGAGAGATTAGTTGATCTACACTTGAGAGGCCTTCTCAATGAACACAACTTATGTAGCACTCAACACACATACCTAAAAGGCAAGTCGGTCGAAACTGCACTACATGATGTTGTAGTGAATAGAGAAAAACCTTCACTTTAAAGAATATATGGTATTTACTCTGGCTGCATTTCTAAACATCGAAGGGGCGTTTAACAACGTAAATACGACATCGATAAATGCAGCACTTATTGAACTAGGAGTAAGAAAAATCAGCTGGATAGACGAAATGCTTAAGAGCAGAATAATCAACTCCGAATTAATTGAGAGTATCGTAAATAAAACAGTTACAAGAGGAACCCCGCAAAGAGGAGTAGTATCCCCTTAAGATCTTATCTTAAGATTCTCAAAGCCACAGGAATAAAAATAGTTGCATATGCAGACGCCATAGTAATCATAACCAGTGGGAAATACTTACCTACCATCAGTAATCTCATGGAATCTGCACTAAAAGAATTATCCTCCTGGGCAGAACAAAACGGACTAAGACAAAGACCGTACTGGTTCTGTTTACCAAACGAAGGAAATAGATGAATAAATGAATTTGACATCCCAAAACTGAACGGAACTCCTCTAAAACTATCTCCAACTGCAAATTTTCTCGGAAGATTCGAAGCTTACCAGAGAGAAGAACACAGAAGAAAGAACAAAGAAATCACTATGCGCATTCTACGCTTGTGAGAAAACCTTTGGTAAACGATGGGGCCTGTGTCCGTCCATAATCAATTAGATACTTACTTACCTATGGTAGCATTGTATGGTGGAATGCAGCGGACAAGACCAGCTATCTAGTAAACCTAACTAAGGTTAAACGACTGGCATGCATAAATGTAACAAGAGCACAGAGATCAACATCGCAAGCAAGTTTAGAGGTTAAACCTCCTCCCCTGGATGAGTACATTCGAAGCACAGCTGCCAAAAGCGCGATTCGCCTCAAGCAATCGGGTGCGTGGAAGTATAGCTCCTAAGGACATGGTTCAATACTACAAAGATATAGAACAGATCTCGATAGAACAACTGACTATGTAATTTTTTACTTTTTTTTTGCCTAAGGGGTGGTGGAAAACGCTACTGCTCACGAGAAACAGGCCCGCTCTGTTTCAAGTAGTGTGGGACTTTCTACTCACAAAAAAACCACCTTAAACCCTTTTTCAACTTGACACCATCCACTCCGGAACCGCTTTTGCATTACTTCAGAGTGGTGTCGTTTTCTTTTCCCTTTTGGGGCCGGCTTTTTCATATTTGTCTGTTACTTGCGGGTTAATTCTTTCTTGCCGGTAAGGCTTACATCAGGCTTACATGAATCTCATGAGGGTAATTATTATGTCTTCCTCTCTCTTTTTTGTTTTAAGTACTTCTTCTATAAATGCTCGTACTTGATTCCAGCTCTGGTCACTCACTGACATTTTTGATACTATACTTTCCGGGGTGATGGCGCCGATTAGAGATTCTAGCGCCCCCCTTTCAACTTCCCATCTGTTGCACTCGAAGAACGTGTGGTTTGTGTCGTTCAGTTCTGAGTCGCCATATTGGCAAGCCGGGCTCCCTGTTTTACCCATTCTGTGGAGGTAGGCGTTGAAATAGCCGTATCCGGTAAGAAATTGGGTGACGTGAAAATTTACTTCCCCGTGTTTCCGTCCCTTCCATTCAGCGATGTTGCTGATCAGCGTCGTGGTCCATAGTCCTCTGCTTTCTGAGCTCCATCTCTCTTGCCATTTCTGTTTGGTGAGCTCCTTCGCCTCCTCGGTTGCCGCTTCCATTCCAATTTCCGCCTTTTTGTCGTAGACGTACTTCCTCTCTGCCGCAAGGAGGTTAATAGGGGTCACTCCCGCGACTATGAGGACGGCTGGTTCCAACACCGTTCGGTACGAACTTGCAATCCGTAGTGCCGCACGCCTTTGTACTGCGGCCATTTGCTTCCTGTATTTCTCTTGTCTTAGTGCGTCGGCCCAGATCTCGCACCCATACAGGAGAATGGCGCGGGTGACTGTCATCAGGAGTTTTCTCTTGCTGTTGTGGCTGTTGGGCCTCCAACGTTTGTGCCATTAATCTGCTTAGTGGCATTGTGACCTTTGTAGCTCGTTCCGAAGCAGATCTTATTTGATGCCAGAAAGTGAGATTCGTGTTTAGGGCCATCTCTAGGTACTTCACCGCTTCCTTGCTGGTTATTACTTCAGACCCGACTTGGAAGTCGACAATAGTTGCAATCCTCTTCTTTGTCAAAAGGACTATCTCCGTCTTTTCTGTAGCCAAACCTAAGCCATGTTCTCCCATCCAGAGGTGCACCCGCCTCATCACCTGGTTGAGTTTTCTTTTCGCGCTCTCAGTGTCTCTTGCCGTAATCACCGCGGCGATATCATCTGCGTACCATTCCAGGAAGGCGTCTTCGGGCATTTTCATACGAAGAATGCCGTCGTAGGAGATGTTCCAGAGATTGGGTCCCAGGATTGATCCCTGAGCTGCTCCAGCAGTAATCTCCTTTATTCGTGGTCCTTCTGTGGTGTTGTATAATAGCTTCCGGTCCTTGAGATAGTCCTTCACCATCCGCAAGAGATATTCGGGAATATCAAAAATGCTTTCGAGGGCGTTCAGCATATCGCTTCATCTGGCTGAATTGAAGCGATTTCGCACGTCCAGAGTTGCTAGCAATACGATTTTCCTTGAATAGTGGTTGCCCTGTTGAGCCAATTGGACGGCCCTTACCACTTGCTCCAATCGTAGAGTGGTCCTTATTGAGTCCGTGCTGTCTTTCGGACAAATCTCCTGCTCTCTGCACGGCTGCTGTAAGCCTTGGTTTTAGCATCTTTTCTAGGAGTTTCCCTGCGGTGTCCAGCATACACAAAGGCCTGTACACTGATGGGGGCTAACTGACTATGTCATACCCTATACAGACTTCAATAAGAATTATTCCACGTTTATTCCAGAAAGACAAGAGTGGGACTCTAACACATTAACCAATGAACAGGCCATTCAGCTCTATACAGACGGGTCTAAAATGGATACAGGAACTGGTCCTGGAGTCTTCTGTGAGTCACTCAATATCAATGACTCATACAAACTCCCAGACGACTGGAGTATCCTCCAAGCCGAAGTCTTCGCTATTGCAGTGCAGCACAGACCATTCACAGAAAGAAACTTAATCCTTTGAAGATTACCATCTTCGTAGATAGTCAAGCGGTAATCAAGGCACTAGACAGCGTGGAAGTTAGATCAAAAGCAGTTTCCAGATGCCGAAATTCACTGAACAGTATATGCAACACCCATGAGGTATCTCTCTGCTGGGTTCCCGGACATGGTAATATAGAAGGGAATGAGATAGCAGATAAACTAGCCAAAAGTGGATCAGCATTGGAGATAGAACATATTCAGACATCAGTAGAAGTTCCTATTGGTGTACTAAAAAGAAAAATCGACCTCAAAACAAGAGAACTGATTAAATCCGTATGGATTACCAGAGGCGACTGTATCATATCTCGCAGTTTTTGCCCCATACTGAATGAAGGAAGAACCAAAAGCCTGCTGCCAATGAATAAAAAAAGAAGTCCGTATCTTGATAGGCGGACTTACAGGACACTGCGCGATAGGGAAAATGGCCATACGACTAGGCATCAACTCACCCGACCACTGCAGGAGCTGTCAAGACGCGGAAGAGATAGAAAGTATCAAACACTTGCTGTGTGACTGCTCAAATCTACAAAACCGCCGCCATACCACTTGGGCAACAGGTTTTTTGAAGATCTAAGTGATCTTCGGCAAGCTCTACTAAAGAATATGATACGATTTATAAAGAGCTCAGGGTGGTTCGCCAATGGACCGGCCGAAAGGTAGAGATATAGAAACAGTAAGTTTTTACAGGTTCCACAACACAAAGGGAAACACAATGGACCGTTTGGCCCCCGTGAGAAGCACCTAGGTGCACTTCCCTCTACTTCCTCTGTTTACGTAATATGTTTTCTTGAACTGAATTTTGCTTGTGGGGTGAAGGCTTCCACGAATCTTCGAACTTTTTATACTAGAATTTATTATACTGGAGGCATCATTGGTTATATAATTTTGGACTTTGTGAAGAACCAAGAGACAATCCATACTGTAAGCGATTACCAAAGATATTCTTCTTCTTGATTTTATCAGCGAGGTTATGATCCGAAAATAAGGGATCATAACCCTCCCACTTCACCGCATTTCTACTGATCCGCCTGTGGGGTTCGCCAATTACCAAAGATATGCAGAAAATGATTGTAGATATTATTATTATTTATATTATCATCTCATTTAACCATTCAACAGCTGTATTTCGAGGAAACACTTATGGGTATTGCTTTTCTGGAGCAAGCTTCTGTTTGCTCAATCATTTCACTTGTTAGCAACTCACCAATCGATCAATCAACAAATCATGCCTCCTAATCCCTTCCTCAATACACAAGAGACATTCAAAACATCTTCATCATCTTTGTGTGCCATTTCTTGTAAAAGGGATGTATCCCCTTTGTTATTCCCATGAAATGCGTTTCCTTTCATTTTCAAAATAACTTAACGTCAATAAATATTTTTTAAATCCTTTTTACCCAAAGAAGGAGAAAACCCCAAAAATATCCAATTACGATATACAGCACCGATAAAAGATGTGTATATCCCGAGACAAACTATCTTTAAACATTCTCCTGTGAGTCTGCAATGCAATGCAGACGCAGAGAGAAGGGTTTTGATTTTCTGCCTCAATGCGAGGGTATTCATGGCAAAATGATAAATTGCTGAGTATCAATTTAAAGCTTTTCAGTTTCGCTTTGTGAAGGATTTGTAAGGAGCATAAAGGATGCGTTTGTTTCTTGTACTTGTTCTTCTTCTTTATTGCAGTTTTCGGGCGATGTATTTTTCATTTGCAATATGAACTTAGTGGCATCAGCTGGAATTGCATAGAAAGGATTTGTTCGGTTCTGTTTGAATAGTAAAAGAAAGGCTATGGACGATGATGATGGACTGATGGCTATATTTTTATGTCCAAAGGGGCTTTGGTCTTAAAGTTTTGTTGGATTATGCTGAGAAAAATTATAGAATTTTCATCCGTTTAGGTTTTAAGGATGGGAAATGGAAACAAGTTTTAGTAGAAATATCCGAAGGCAGGCAAAGTTTGTAAATGGGTTGAAGAAGGCGCGGCTCTGAAGTCTGGCTGGGAGAATCCCTTTCGAATTTCTTTCAAATACACACGCTATACCGCATTAAAAACAGTTTTGAAACATATAGGACGACCATGCATGAATACCAAATAAGCATTAAAACTTCTACTTCCAGCACTTGACAAAAACTCCACCAAAGGATAATTACAAAGACCCAGAACAAGAAGCGCCCAGCACAACACACATGCACACATTCTCATATACACACAATTCTATCCGGAAGTGCACTTCAGTACAGTCAGTGCACCACGAAGGCAACATCCTTCAAAACAATCATCACATGGTAAAAAGAGAGAGAGAAAAAAAAGAAAAAAAACTAAATACAACACTCATACAAGTCAAAAACCATTAGTGCAACACAAGAGCACCCACATAGAATACCTTCCTTGCTTTCAGCACCTACCTGGCAAGGACTACCTACATTCATAGGTTAATTCTACACAAATACGTATATGCACTCCAGCCAGCCCCAGTGAATAAGAACAAAATCGTAAGCCGAGTAAAAAGGACAAATACACACAAAACAAAAAAGAAAATAATATAACGAAGCATCCTTGTGGATTGCTTTAGTCGTCCTTTTTCGGTTTCAAAAAACGGGGCACTAATATGTATACAAAAAAAACGCAAAAAAAAGCTTGCCTCCTATGGCGGGTGCAATGTTCGCCTAAACACGTTAGCTAACCGGGGAAGCATCATCAGTGGGACATAACTGAGAGAAGGATTCTTAACAAACTCATTAATCGTCTGCATTTTTCTTTGTTCGGCTGCAGAGGTTATTTGAGTTTTTTTCTGCCGGCTGGAGGTGGGGTAGTGTTTTACAGTTATGAGTTTGTTTTGCTCCTATATCAGAGGATAAGCGTTAAGCTGATGAAAGATGTAATGGAGCCTAGCTTTGAGGAGTTATTTGATTTTGGGGGTGAGACTCTATGCTGTTGTTGTCAAGGGAAAGGCAATGTCATGAACGGCAAATAAGTATCAATGGAAATGCGATTGTTTAGGTGAATATAAGTACTCGCTTTACAGGGAGATTTGGCGTTTTTTTGGCGGGGATGATCATTAAGCTTCCAAAGAAGGGTAACTTGATGGAGTGCGGTAACTGGAGAGGTATATGTTTTCTTCCAGCTGTAGCCAAAATAATAGCTAGAATAATTCTAGAACGAATTAAAGATCATTTAGATTCAACTCTCGATGTCGAACAGGCAGGCTTTCGCGCTGGATCCTCCTGCATCGACCACATAAACACCTTACGGATCATAATCGAACAATGCGTTGAGTATAGGTCTCCGCTACATTTACTGTTTATCGACTTCGAGAAGGCTTTCGACAGCTTGAATCGAGATGCTATCTGGTTGGCCTTGCGCAGGAGAGGCATTCCAGAAAAGCTTATAGCTATTATCAAGGCTACATATGAGGGCGGCAAGTGTCACGTCGTGCACAATGGTAAGGTGTCGGAGGACTTTGAAGTCCAAAGTGGAGTACGTCAAGGGTGCATACTGTCCCCACTATTGTTCTTGGTGGTTATCAGCGATGTACTCCGTGCAGCATTGACGGAAGCTAATTCTGGAATTCGTTGGACTATGACATCTTACCTTAAACACCTAGATTACGCTGACGATGTTTGTCTACTTTCACATCGGATAATGGATCTTCATTTGATGGCCCAAAATCTAGAAGCTGAGGCAAACAAAGTGGGGCTAAAAATAAACACAGCCAAAACAAAAGCCCTGAGTACTTCCAATACCCGCGCTCAACTTAACATTGCCGGAAAGCAAGTCGAGAAAGTTGATAACTTTCTATATTTAGGAAGTGTCGTCTCGGCTAATCGCGGTGGCACCGAACTGGATGTGTGCAGCAGAATCGGGAAAGCTAAAGCTGCGTTCGGAATGCTGTCCAAAATCTGGATAAGCAATGTTATTAGCTTAAGAACCAAGCTACGACTGTTCCGCTCCAACGTAGAATCAGTGCTACTTTATGGGTGCAGTACCTGGAAGGTGGACACCATTAACACACGCAAGCTGCAAGTCTTTGTAAACAAATGCTTAAGAATCATCTTGAGGATTTTTTGGCCGAACCGCATCTCCAACGAACAACTTTATCTGAGAACGGGCCAAGAACCTATAAGCATTACTATACGAAGAAGAAAGTGGCAATGGATTGGACACACCCTACGGCGCGAAGACAACTCCATTGCTCCAGGCAGAATAGCGGGACGCCCTAGGCAAACGTGGCGCAGAACAGTTGAGGAGGAATCGAGCTCTTTAGGAATGAGTTGGAGGCAGCTCAAGCACGTTGCAGAACTCCGAACACGATGGCGCGCAGGCGTGGTTGACGCCCTATGCCCCCCGAGGGGTTAAAGGACATAAGTAAGTAAGTAGTACTTCCCAACTTGAAGAGTCATCTGCTTGCAGGTATCTACTGGCTTGTAGACGTCACCGTTGATTCCATCGAGAGAATTCATCCGCCGCACGTCCTCCTTCTAAGGGGCTCTTGCTAGAATTCTGAGACGCATGTTTCAGGTCATCAAGAGATGTCTTGTCAGGATTAGGTTAGGTTAGGTAAGTGGGCAGGTGTAGAGGGATAGAACACCTCCACACCATACTCAGGTCAGTATAGACCCATTGTGATACCCATGGGGGGAAAGGAGATAGAAAAGAGAGTCCCTTCCTCGTGGAAAAATACCGTCTTTGTAAATATCCTTAAGAAAGAACTTAGTACTCACTGTGCCCTAGATACAAACCATCTAGAGGATTTGATGAAGTTTGCGATGTCATTTATTGGTCTGTTGGACAACTCTTCTAGATCCTCAAAGAAGTGTTGTCCAAGGATCTTATTTCTCAAATGATAGAGGCCTGGGCAATGACAGAGAAAGTGGGCGGTGTCCTCCTGAGCCTCCTCGTCGCCGCAGCCTCTACAAAGGTCTTCGTTAGTCACACGTAGTTTTAGTTTTTAGTTAATGACTCCTATAAGAGTACAGAGGGATTTTCTATGCCTCTGTATGAGTCTGTTGGTTCTTACTCTGTCAAATGCGGGCCACAGTTTCTTCGTGGTGACACAAGTATCTAAAGAGGTCCACCTACTGTTAGCCTCCGTTATGGCTTTGTTTCCTGCTTCGAGCTTAAGGGCGCAAGGCAGGATGTACACCGAGGGGTCGGATTGGTCCGAGCTTAGTGCTGAGCCTCCTCTAGCCAGTTCATCGGTTTTCTCATTTCCTGGTATGCCTTCATGACCAGGGACCCAGCAGAGCTTTACCCCGTGCTGTGTTCCAAGAACCTTGAGCTCTTCTCTACAACACTTCACAAGCTTCGATTTTATTTCTATAGCAGATATTGCTTTTATCGCCGCCTGGCTGTCGATGAAAAAGGTGATATCCTCTCGTGGTATTGCCCTCATCGCAGTCTCACGAGCTGCTATTGTAACTGCTAGGACCTCCGCCTGGAAAACGCTGCTGTAGTTCGGGAGCTGAGCTGACATGGAGAGGACAAGCGTTTCAGAGAAGATGCCTGCGCCTACACCTATTTCCATTTTGGACCCATCGGTGTAAATCGCTAAGGATCGCTCGTTAGGAGTCCTGTCATTTTCCCAGTCTTGCCTGTTCGGATAGGTGCTAGAAAATGGTCTTATGAAGTCTAGGTAAGGCGTTAAGTAGTCTGTACTAGATACACTGCCTAGATATCTCTGCAGGATCGTGATGTGACCCATTGTATTTAGTCTCCAGCTACCTGTTTGGCTTAATCTTAAGGCACTATGAGCCGCCGATACTTGTATAAAGATGTCTAGCAGAAGCAGATTGAGAATGGCCTCGGGTCCTGCTGTAGGTGTCGTTCTCATCGCACTGGTTGTGGTGATGCACGCTAGTCTTTGTACTCTTGTGATAGCAGCTAGGTTATTTATTTTGCTGGTTGCCTGCCACCATACAAGGCTGCCATACGTTAGTATTGTCCTTACTATAGCTGTATACATCCATAGGTTGATTTTGGGGCTCAGTCCCCAAGTCTTCCCGAATATTCTGTTGCACGAGTAAAAACCTATCGTGGCTTTTTTGACTCTTTCGTTGATGTTTAGTCTCCAGTTCAGTTTCCTATCGAGCACCAGGCCGAGGTATCTCGCACTACTGGAGATACTTAGGGGAGTACCCCTTACCGAAGGAGTTACGAATTGTGGAATTATTCTTTTGTTCGTGAATAGTACTAACTCTGTCTTCTGGGGATTAACCGCCAGCCCACATCTCTCCGACCAGGAGTCAATGATTTCCAGCGCCCCTTCGATTTGTTCGCTCAGGGTCGGGAGAAATTTACCTGTTGCTAGCAGCACAACATCGTCCGCATATGCTATGGCCTTGACGCCTCTGTTTCTAAGTTTAAGAAGGACTTCGTTCAGGACAATTACCCACAGTAGTAGGGAGGCATAGACTTCAAACTTAGTACCTCCGAGTTCAACTTTAATATGTCTTTCCTTTAGCATATTGACGATCCATTTTATCACGGAATTGTGAATATTAAGGTTCGTTAGAGTTCTATTGACCGCGTCCGTTTTGACATTGTTAAAAGGCTCCTTCAATGTCTAGGAAAGCGGCTAGTGTATATTCTTTGTTTTTCAGTGATTTTTCTATTGAGCCGACTACACAGTGCAGCGCTGTCTCTACGCTTTTTCCTTTCGTATATGCGTGCTGCGCTGGGGATATGTCACCTGGGCGTAGTTTACTACGGATGTATATGTCAGCTAGTCTTTCAAAGGTCTTTAGGACAAAGGAGGTAAGGCTAATTGGCATAAAGTCCTTCGCAGTAGTGTGGCTTTGACCTCTTTCCATGATCTAGGTATATACGCCCACATGAGGCTGTTGAGGTACAGTTCTTTAAGTACCGGGATGATTGTGGTTATTGTTTTCTGTAGCATTCTGTTGTTCTGTTGCATCGGGATAATCCCGTCGGGTCCTGGGGATTTAAAGGGAATGATCCGATTGCCCACACAATTCTTTCCTCGGTGATAAAATCCGTCGGAGTTTCCGTTACAAAACTACTGTTAGTTACGATGTTATTATCTGGATGGGTGTCAGGATTAACATATATATAGTGTGAGCCGAAGTTCACCCAGATGTGCTTGCGCAGGTCTGAGTGTTTCGCTACGCTTCACGTCAGTTTACCATCATCCACGAGGAGGTGATGATACGATTTTGCAACGCCAGAATTAACGATGAAAATTAAAGAAATGTCATCTGGTCTCATTCAAAGCCATTTTCATCAGTTTTCAAGGAGCCATGCCGGATGAGTAGGGAGCCTGACGTGGCAAATGTGTGTGGTATTTGGCCAGGAAACAGTGTATCAAATGAGAAGAATGGACGAGTGCATTATCGTGATGACGTTGGCAATTGTCCGCTGCCCACAGGTACGGCCCCTGTATCACATAGCCTCACGAAGGCGACGCAGAACCTTTTCGCAGGTTCTGATAGGACCAGGCTCCTCATTTGATCAAAAACGATTTAATTTTTAGATGTTGAGGGTCTACAAGAAAGTGTTTCACTCTCCACTGATGTGCGGCCATATTTGAAGCAATAGTATCGCTCTTTCATCTGTGTGGTACCCATCGTTTCGTCCCAGAAGTCCTGTTGAATTGTGGTAACCACCAAGCTTTGCAGGCAATTAAATGCAGTAACCCTGTTTACATTTTTCTGTCATTTGTCAAAAACGAAAATTCGACAACGCTCACCTGCATTTCGAAAAAATAAATTCAAGCACGCGCATCAAGATTGTATAAATATATACGTGTACTAAACCACGCATTACATTTCTTTGACGTTAGGTATAAAGGGGTTTTAAGGTACATCGTCCGAAAAAAACTCTGCATGAAAACAACTAAGTTCTTTAGTGGAAGATCGACTAAGGTGGTCATAGACAGAAATGTGCTACGTATGTATATATTAGTTATGGGCTACAGGACAGCGTAAGCTCGCACGACTGAACGGGATACGTAGATTCAGTGATGAAAAAAAAGAGACTGCAGATTCTAAGGACCTGTGAGGAGCTAACTTGTAATGAAGTAAACTATCCGAGAGCTTGTAAAATAGACCTTCCATCTTTAGGATGAAAACTAGATTAAACGAGGAGCTTTAGCATGGGAACATCTTTGGCTAGGAGAGGCATAATATTGTACTAACCTGGCTGCAATCCATTTATTCAAGACTCCTGCAATAACTTTTTTGGGAAGGAATTGTATTGCACTTGGAGAATACCCATAGCCAATGCAAAGTAAGCTTGCACTCGAACTATCGTGTTGTACAAGAGTTTAACGGAGAGGAACATACCATATTGTTGGATGGATACACGATTTCTGTGTTAAAAGGTGGACATTTGGTTAGGCCACTGGCGCACATACCTATTTATGAGACTTGTGGCCAGTAAAGTTGTCATTGTAATTGGGGCATGACGTAGGTAGAGTCATAGTGTTTGAATACCTTCACGTATGCGGAGAGGCACAGCTGTCAGAAGAGGAGATTGCTATTGTAAACCACTGTACTGTAGCACGTCTTCATGTTTTAGATCAGCCAATAAGTCAATCGGTCATTTAATGAGAAGCTCTTTCTCTATCTCAGGAGAGTACTTAAGTTCCTCCAACTCATGTTATCGGATAACATGCGGGTAAATTTATAGCAGATATAGATTATATGACAAAGACTGGATCCGTGTACAACTTATTTGGCTGCAACAGCTCTAAGTAGCGTTGTATTAGGTGTTTGCCACTGATGTTTAACTTAACTCTTATAAGGCTGGTTTAAGATGCTTTAAGCTTCGCATTATTCATCATTCGCATCTACTTTTTGTGGGATCGTGCATGCTCTACATTTCCTTGCTGTAGGCTTCGATCCCTATGTAGTGTCTGAACTCTGACACTTCTCAGTCGTCATAAATTGACAGCCATTATTTGTCAGAAGGGTTTAGCAATTTCTGCAAACGTAACCTCTTTTCTCACGTTTTAACTGCACCGTTTCACCCATCAAGCAACGGCCAGGCGGAGAGGATGTTGCTCACCAGCATACTCTGCCTTCATCAACGACGGGGAAATCGCTTGCCGTGGTGTTGCTTAAAAAACTGCCCAAAATATTTTCCGATAAGCCGCATCCAGATAATGACCTAATGCGATCATCAAAAAGGAATATCGTTGCGAATTCTAAATAACTTACAATCGATGAACCAGTATGGGCTAGAAATTATGCAAGTGGCCCTTATGGATTCCAGCCAACATTTAAAAACTAACTGGTCCGGTCTCTTATGCTATAACTACAGAATCAGGGAACAATTTGCGGAGACACTTGAATTAGCTGAAAATAAAAGTGGGAGATACTGCTGAGAACATGGAACCTACAGGAAGCGAGACATCGCCAATATTTGAAGAACAAGACAGTCGACGCGGGAGACAAGCTGAGCCTCCGGTGCCCACAGTTGAATCAACAATACCAACAGTACGGCACTCGGAAAGGCTCCGAAACAGGAACTCTAGTTCTAGCTAAGACGGGAGGAGTGTAGTATCTGAACTCTGCCACTTCTTAGTCGTCATAAATTGACAGCCACTGGTTTTCATGATGGGAATGCGACAGAACTTTCTGGGTTTTTCTTCTTCCTTCTTGTCCTCTTCTCGGATGGCGATTCCCGCCAATATAATTTTCTTTGTATTAAGAATAGTCCATTTTGTAATGAATATCTGAAGTTAAAGATTGAATTAAACTGTTAAATTTCGAACATATTACCCTAATTAAGTTCGATTGATTTAACCAATATCTGATAGGCCATGTAGTCGTTATAAGTCAGCTCTACCTCAGCCTCGACTGACTATAATATTAAACTCATTGGGGATTGGAAGTTGCAGATCGTCAGGGTGTATTATATGCCATGGGGCCGCACCTAGCCTCAAGTGTTCCGCCACTCTGCTGATTCATAATCTTAACCGGTTTCAGGTGGGAAAAGACGTGATAAAGCCAATTATAAAAATAAATCCGACTTTTGCTTAAGTAAGAGTTTAAAGGGTTAGATCGTTCTGATTCGGCAAATGATTACGCAGGAAGGGAGGAACGCATCGAACGCAAATAATGTCTTCATTTAAAGGAAAACTGTGAAAGTGAGTAAAGAATGCATCAACGAATCCATACCAAGAACTACTCTTCAAGAGCTATACAGTATAGAACACATCCCCCTTAAAATACCAATACACACCTCAAATCTGCAACGGTCTTATATTAAAAAGAAAACGTTCCCAAGATTCTCTTTTTATACGAGTAGCTATCTTTTCGTGTTCAACAATTAAATTCATTCAGCACTCATAAAAACTCACAATCTTCCTTCAAAATACCGCCAACCCCACAACAACCCCATTCCAGTAAAAACAAATCGTTTTCTAGTAGCCCCCTGCCAGGTTCCATCGTCAATTGTTTGCCATAAATTTCTCTCTCACGAATGCAAATAAAAATTTCTTCACATAAAAACCTTGGCACCAGGACTTCTACTAATGGTCCTCGCGCCGCCTCGCACTTTTCCATTTTAATTACTTTAGCAAATCCTTTCTCCCATAAAATCCCCGGCACACAAAAGGAGCAAATATCCTTTCTGCGACGGGCAAATGCTAAATACGCCCCATTAGCTTCAAGATATTTCGAAGAAGAACAAGAGGAATGTGCTACTACAGAAATATCGTAAAACGATTTGCACACTAAAATTAAAACAAAACAAAGAAAAAAAGGATCAACATCCTTTTTGGCAAATTAATTGATTTGCAATTTGGCGAGAATCAAATTAAATGGCGAAAGCACTTACAAATCGCAGAATTTTATCAATATTCCTTCGAAAACAACAACATATGCCACGGCGGGCGCTAAAGCCGTCAGCAGCCAAAGCATAGCAACAATAATAATCCTTGAGCCAGACCAATGTCCAATTTCTATTTGGCAATCTTATTGAATAAGTTCAAGGATTTCGACTGGTCTGTTGGGATATTAATCTCGTCCTGCACCATGAAATCCCTCATGCGAATGGATTAGTCGGAATGTAATATACTGCTCGCACGTATGTCCTTAATCTGTGGTCACATGATGTCTGACACGACACATGGTCGATGCTTATTATTTTTTTTTTCTTGATTTGTAAGAGGGGGAATCAATGTTATTGATTTCTCCAACTTGGAAGGACGATAAAATTACATAATAAATGGAACTGAAGTCCTTTTTGTCGTAGCCTTGTGTCCCATCACTTGAAACTGTCGAACTGTCAAATGTCAATCACATAACAATTCAATCAACTGTAGCCCGAACCTAGACGATTTCGTTGCTTGCTGTGGTTTTAGACGTCCCTGTCGTCCTGTCGGGCGTAAAACAGTCGCCCACTAAAAAAAGGGGGATTTCGACAACAAACTTTTTCCGCAGAAGAAATAGCCCGACGCATTGTTTATTGTTTTAACCAGCACCGCACCGGGAAGAGGGGAAGAAGAAAGCTCGTGTTTTGTTTTATTATGACTTATTCCTTGGGCCAGAAACCTCTGGCTCCCTCGGGGGAATTGGTATCGACACAGGATACACCAGTGGGTGGAAGATAAATTGACTTTTGACTTTAACACAAGAAGAAATTTTCAGTTGCAAACAATTTATAGGTTGCGCGCATGCAGGAAGGCGCAAACGGAAACCGGGATGCCAGGATATTTAGGGCGGTGGCGAGAGTAATAAAACACTGATTGTCAGAAATTGCAACGCTTGGGATTACGCGGTACTTAGGTGGAACTTTACGTTCCACGAGGAAGGATTATGCTCGCTTTTATGTGCCATGTTGTAAGGAGGTAGGTAGTAGGTTGGGGTTTTTATTTCACTTCTGGTTACGAGAAATAAAACAGAAATGTCGTATTGCTTACGATCTGAGTTAAAAATTAATTTAGCGGCTTAGATACGCGGGTACATAAAGGTTGTTGTATGACTGTGTGGGTTTTATTTGAAAATCGTGAGAGGTTTTCTGTCATTCCGTCATAGAGGACGTATTGAAGAGTATTTTCTTTTGGCGGAAGTGGTGATACTCATACCGGAGTTCTCGCCAACAGGTTATTTTACATACATATAAGTCCCGAAAGAATATGAGGTCACGGTCAAAGCGAGCGTAGAAACCTAGGAGTAAAATAAAATTTCAGATAGGAGAAGCACGCAAGGTGTTTATACTCGTACATCAAGTAGAGAGAACTGGCAGTAAATATCTACAAAGGGATTAAATCTCAAATATACGTTCCAGGTTTTCGAATAATCATACGTAAGTGACATAAGGATAAAGGAAACCCCGCAATAGATACCATGTTCCTAAAGAACAGTAGAGTAACATTCATTCCAAAAATTGCCGGAACACGCTCATCAAAAATCTTTCAAATTTTCATAACTGATGACGAATTGAAAACCTGGAGGAGAAAAAAACCTCTTTAGGAGGATCCCTAAGCAAGAATCCATTGGATATTGCCCATGAAAGCTTTACAGTAAATGGGTGTATTATATGATGAAAGAAAGGAGACCCTCTGAACTGCGCCAACTACAGGGGCATACATCTTCTGCCGAATTATGTTAACGCCAAAACCGATCGTCAACAACATGATAGGTCCTTATCAATGCGGTGTCAGGCCTGGAAAATCCACCATTGATCAAATATTCACACTACGATAGATCTTGGAAAAAACCCGCGAATGTAAAATCGATACGCACCACATATACGCATATTCAAAGTTGCCTATGATAGCGCGTATAGAGACGAGTTATACTCGTAAAAAGCCATGTCTAGACTCAAAATCCCTGCCAAGCTCATCGATTTGTGCAGAATGACAATGGAGAATTCTCGCCGCTCCATCAAAGTCGGTAAAAACACCACCGAACCATTCGATATCAGAAAAGGTCTTACACAAGGTGATCGATCTCTTTAGCATAGAACTTGGAGGAATTGTACGAAACTCACAAGCCAACACCGAAAGTAGAATCTTTTACAAGTCTGTACAACTACTCGCTTACGCCGATGACATTGACATAATCGGAAGAACTCCGCGGTCCGTCAATCGGGTATTTGCGAGTATTGAGGTGGAGGCAGCAAAGATGGGCTTAGCGGTTAATGAAAGCAAAACAAACTATGTATATGCTGTCTACAAAAATGGACACCCAACATCGGCATCTTGGACAGAACGCCAGAATAGACAGATATAATTTGAGGTAGTAAAGGACTTTGTCTTACGACCTAGACTCTATGGTGAGCTTAGAAAATGACACCAGTGGGGAGATCTAACGAAGAATTACTCTTGCCAATCGCTGTTCCTATGGGCTGAGAAGGCAATTGAGTAACAAAGCCCTTTCTCGAACTACTAAGGTAACTCCTCATAAGACCCTTATCATCCCAGTCCTGCTGTATGGCGCAAAGGCATGGACTTTGTCAAGATCGGATGAGGTTACTTTGAGAGAAAAATTCTTCGAATGATCTGTGGTCCCATCTGCATAGATGGCGAGTGGAGGAGAAGGTACAATGCCGAACCATATGGCCTATACAATCGACTTAGCCAGAAGAGTTCACATACAGCGACTAAGATGGCTGGTTCACGTAGAGCGGATGGAACCCAACGTTCCAGCCCTGAAAATCTTCGAGTCCGAGGACGACCTCGCGGTAGGTGGCGCAACAAGTGGAGGCGGACCTCAACCAACCTGATTTTTTCTACGTCAAATACCAAAATGTCCCACAAGCAACATTTTTTTACATCTGGCATCCTTGTTTTAGCTCCAACTATGTAAGTAAGTAAGTATATGATGAAAGACGTTGGACACCAAAAGGCTGCTCCGACGAATGGGGTTTGCCTGACGTTGTGCTAATAGTCAGAGGCAAAATTTAAATGATTTTTTCTGATACGGTAAGGAGATGATTCCGTTGACCATTCATATAGAAAATAAAATGTGTCCGTTCTCGAACGCGACCAACGTAGTTGCCAGGAAATCATATGCAAGATTCAAGAACTAAATGCTCGGATTCTAGCCAGAATTTCAGACGATCGACTAACATCCTGACCCAGATAAATAGTCCCAAAACAATTGCGGTTTTATCTCCAAAAGCCTGAAGAAAGAGGGAGAGAGATATCCTACTTTACATTAGGTTCCACTGGAAATGAATTCCCAAGAATAGTGAACTCACAGTACGCCACACGGTAGAATCACAGGACAAGTACCGGGGCATATCGCACAAGAAGTTGAAGATGTGGGAGGCATTCCAAGTGCTGAAGTCTATAGAAGTCACTAACATTCTAGAAAGAGTGCCATATATCGCAGGACTAAGAGCCAAAAGACGGAGGGCGGAGGAAAGGCCACAACAGCCGGCGTGAGTTAGGTGGCAAAGGGATAATTCTTTGAGAAGTAGCAACGCATAACCGAAATACTGCCCATTGCCCTCAAAAGCTGACAAAAAAGTACGGCTTGCTATGCGAGAAGGGTGACGAAAGAAGAAAGACTACCAGTTGCTCTTAAACGTTGAAGGTAGGTCAAAGATGTGAAGCTTCCATGGATTAAGATGGATTGATAACATTCTTCGATCATGACAGTGACCATATGACGCTGTGCAGCTGCACAACATAATTTTTATTGTGTACAACTTTGTGGTGTCTATTGCTTCCAGGCAGGCAACACAACGTATGGATAACGTGTAAGAGAAAGTTCCAGGAGAGTGGCATTGTATTCAACCCGCAAGAAACAGCGTTATTGGTCAAATAGATGGCAAAGATGGCAAAGAAGAGCCCACATATATTGTAGGATCTAATCGATGTTCACTAAAATTGCTTACGAGCAAAATGTTCCGTTGAGGGTTGAATGATTGAATTCTATGTGGTATCTCTTGAATGAGCAGGAATTAACCGATGGCCGATAGACCTGTGTAACCTATTTGCATATGCATTCTCTTTTGAGTAAGTAAGGAAATGTGCACCGGTCGCTGACGAAAAATGGACGAAAGTTCAAAACATCAAAAAAAAATTTCGAATGACCCCCTATAAACGTGCAAAGGCCAGCAACTTCCGAAACTACCGAAGGCTTGAGATGAAAAGGAATCTACAAGATTTTAGATTTTAGGTTTTGTAGCACAAAACGCTAAAAGTGTTTTCCAAGTAGACAAAACATTTAAAAAATCCGCAGTTTGAAGCTGAAAGTAGACAGCGGCGTGGCTGCAAAAGAAGAAACTGTAAGAGTTTGCTTGGCGAGAAAGGAAACAAAACAAAAAAAATTCACAGAATAAAGAGGATACGGGAAAAGGGATGCTACAGCTGGAAAAAGCCTACAAATCCTAAGAATCAGTAAATGCATATATGGTGCAAGCAAAAGCGCAACTCAAGGTTTCGCTGCTTCAACTGAAGCCCACAAGAACGATGATGCCACTATTGAAGAAACACAATTCTTCTCATTCTTTTACATAACCATTGAGTCAAAAATTACTTGAGATCGGCCCTCGTAGGTTTGAGGCGCCAAGTGCATCTGTCCTGTTGGCTGTTTCTAGCCAAAAAGTTGCTGGTCCACCAGTCTTTCTCCTTGGAACTTCGATGCTAAGGGGTTTCTTCACCATATGGTCATCGGATTTTGTGGGACTTGCAGAAACCTTATACATTTTACCCTTAAACTTTCCCGAACAATTTATGTCACATAAGACCCTAGCTATCGATCGTCATTTCATCCAACTCAATTTTAAGTGGTTCGGTACGTCCTCATAAATTTGCCGTTAGATGAAATCTCGGAACCAAGGTATTGAAAGGTGTTAGTTGTCGGTATCGGGATCCCCTTGATCATTATGATGTTTATAGGACCTATCGCGGATGGATTCGAAAAGGGGAGAAGAATATACTCTGTTTTACTTCTATCTATTTTTATTTTTTTTTTTTTCAATCTTTTCGATTGATGAGATTCCAACGTTTCGGTTACTAGCACTTTACCATCTGCCTACGTGCTTGTCCATGGTGCTTCATCCTGCACATCTATTGTCAAATAGTTAAGCTTTGCGATAAAAAACAATGGGCTTAAGGCTGATCTTTTTTATACCCGTATCCACATCCGGCTTTGGTATGAAATTTTTCAGAGATACCGCTTCTGACTTGGGTGGAAGTGTCTATATACACATCCATTTCATTTCATTTTTTTATTTAATCAATAACAAACACAGTAAGAATATAATCCTTATTAAAATGGTGTTGTTTACATTTTGTTTAAGATAAGGTGATAGTAGTTATTAGTGCATACATATGCATTCATAATAAAGCAAGTAACTTAGAAATTGTAATAAAAAAAAAATAAATAAATAAAAATTCATAGGTTGAAAATGTATAAATTATATCTTAAGTTATTCACAGACTACAGTACTCTAAATATCAGCAAAATAATCAAACAGAATATCCCGAAAGTCTCTCATGTTGTAGCTTCTTCTCAAATTTAAAGGCAAGCTGTTCCATAATTTTAAAGTGCAACAAAAGAATTGATTTTGCGAGGAAACCGACATAGCCCGTGGTAAAACAAAGCCCAAGACCCGTGACGATGTAGTAAATTGTAATTTAGAGTATAGGTATGAGGGTTCTTTAGACTTTACGATTTTATTCAGACACAAAATTGATTTAAACGCAAGGTATTAGTCAAGTGAACAGTTAAGTACTTTACAGCTATATGCAGAGATATGGTCATATCTTCTTAAACCATATACATAGCGAACAGCATTATGAAAGCTACATTGAGCTTACGATTGCTAATATAGTCTCTTTCAGAAAATAGTTCTTACTTACTTAGGTGGCGCTACAGTTCGGGGTGAATCTGGGCCTGAACCAACAAGCCTCTCCATTTAGCTCGGTCTTTAGCTAATTGCCTCCAGTTGCGCACTCCAAGTTGGTCGAGGTCCCCTTGAACTTGTGCGCGCCACCTACGGCGATGATTCCCTCTACTGCGTCGTCCCTCGGGGTTAGATTCAAAGACTCTGCGGGCCGGAGCGTTGGTGTCCATTCGCTCTACATATTCTAGCCATCTCAGACGTCCAATACGCAGTTTTTTGACTAGGTCCATGTCGCTGTACAGCTCGTATAGTTCGTGATTGAATCTTCTCCTCCAAAACCCGTCAACGCAAACGGGACCGAAAATCTTACGAAGAACTTACGAAAGAGAGAAAATAGTTCGCAACCATAAATAATCATAGGAACTATGAGTGTTCTGACTAACATCATCCTCGTCGATATTGGCGTGTAGGGCTGCGAGAGATATAGGGTTCGCAAACAAGTGTAAACGCGGGAACATATTTTAGTGATGTGTTCATTCCACTTTAAGGTGCAATCGAACACTATACCAAGATTATTGACTTTTTCGACGTAGTTTAACGGAGTTGAGCCGAGGTTAATAGTTGGAAAAGCTGAGGTATCGATTTTACTTTTGTATATCACTATGCATTGTGATTTCTTAGGATTTAAGGTGAGTCCATCATCATTAGCCCAATTACATATTTGGAGGAGATCGTAATTCATGACCTCGATAGCAGAGTTCGTTTTCTCCAACGGAGACGCAAGGTATACTTGCACATCATCAGCACATAAATGAACACTACTATTTTTCACAACGCTAGGCAGGTCATTAATATACAGTGAGAATAAAATTGGCCCAAGGATGGATCCTTGTGGTACTCCTCTAGAGAGTGATAACGGTAAGGAGGTGCTATCATTCACGTAGACCATCTGATCTCTGTTCACTAAGTAAGAACTAATTAATCCAGCCACAGAGTTTGAGAACTGAAAGATATTGCTAAGCTTGTTAACTAAGCAGTCATGATTCACGGTGTCGAATGCTTTCAAAAATCCAACAGCGTCAAAAACGATAACGTCTTGGCATCCATTGAAACTCGAATATCATCCGTGATTTTGAGTAATGCCGTTATGCAGTTGCGTTTTTCTCTAAATCCTGATTGCAGAGGTGATAGTAATTTATTCTGGTTTATAAATGAGGAAATCTGCCAGAAGACTAACTTTTCGAATACTTTTGATAAATAGGGGAGAATTGCAATTCGTCTATATTCAATTGAAGCAGAGGGAGATGAGCGTTTCTTTGCTATTGGAATTATCTTGGCGTGTTTCCATTGCGAGGGAAAGCTGGAGGTTAAAAGAATCGTATTAAAGATATGGGTTAGGAAAGGTAGAATTTGGGACGGATGATTTTAATGAATAAGGGGTGAATTGAGTCAATTCCCATGGCGTTTGATTTTATGCTCAAAATTGCTTTAACAACATCCGTTTCCTCACACCTGTGAAAAAAAAAGTAGGTCATTCTGCTCAATAGGATTCACAGATGAATTAGGAACATAGGTAGAAGGGACTGATGATATTTTAGCAAAGTTGTCGTTGAGTTCGTCAGCATTAATATTTTCGGGGACCCCACTTTGACTCTTCCCAGTGCAACATTCCCTAACATTTTTCCAGAGTCGCTTTGCTGGTAATGTATGGCTTAGTTTCTCAGAGAAATAAATACGCTTGTTTTGTTTGATAAGGTTCGTAACTGAATTCCTAAGCCTTTTGAAGCATTCATAGAGAACAGGAACTCTAAAATGTTTCCATCATTTAAAAGCACGATCCCTTGCCTTAATCATGTTCAGCACATTATTTGAGAGCCATGTACGCTGGGGATTGCTTATAACCTTCATTTTATAGGGCACGGATTCGCTGAAGATTTGGGTAACATTATGCTGAAAGAATTCTATTTGGTCTTCAGTCGAGGACATTTGGTAGAGATTTTGCCAATGCACGCTGTCTAATTTTATAATAAGACTTTCATTGTCAATATTCTTAAAATCCCGGAAATATAAATTACGAGGGCTATAGCTTTGTTGTATAGCGTACGTTATAAAGACGAGATCGTGTTTAGAGAAGGCTGGAGCAGACACCTGATCACAGAAAGTTACTTTTTCGAGACGGCTTACAATGATAAGATCAAGTAACGATTGGGATTGGCATGAAAAATGAATCGGAACAGTAGAATTAGCAGGTGTGTGGTTATATGACGACACAAGACTGACAAATGGTTGCGATTGATGAAGATCCAGGAGGTTGCAATTGAAATCTCCAGCTATGATGACATTTTCATAATTGCAGGAAATTTCTTCAATTGCAGAACAAAATACATTAAAGTCAACATGCCTATTAGGCCTATATACACATCCTACCAAACATTTTTCTGTACTCAAAGACAATTCAACAAAGATAAATTCAATAGGGCTATCTACAACAGACATAAGTATCAATTTATGAGCAATGTATTCGCGAATATACAATGCAATTCCTCCCCCCCTTCTAGCTGGCCTGTCATTTCTTACGAGTTTGTATCCATTGAGATGGTATATGTGGTCAGGTACTCCCGATGAGAACCAAGTCTCTAATACACAGATGACGTCAATCATCGAACCCTCATACAACTCTCTGAATTCATCAATTTTCGGAAAAAGGCTTTGCGCATTGATATGGCAGATGCGTAAACCTTGTTCTTTCTGACAAAAAATATTTGATAAAGCCTTTGTTACATTGTAGTCACCATTGGAACAGTTAGTTCTGTAATTTCTGTTCATGGAGGCTTATTGATTGGAAAGCCAACATAAGAACTCGCGAGACATTTCCCTGAAAAATTTGCAGATAAATAAGAGTATAAGTTAGAGAATATTGTTAAATATAAATGTAGAAGTAAAATTGAAAGTAGATTAAAATAAAATAAGTAAAACAGTTTGATAGCTACTGATAAATACATTATGTGCATAGCACTTGTTGTTCACTGCGGGCAATGACGTCACTCAGGGTTTCGACACTGTCGATGGGTACAGCTGACTGATTGTTTTGACATTTGATGTAAACACGTCATCGTGAGATGAAGGTAGATGCAATTTTGTGTTTTCTTTTAAATTGCATCGCATGCTGAAGAACACTCCGGGTATCAGGTGTAAGGCAATCATGAACATAAATAGGCTTATCGGAATCTAGTCCCACATCCGTAAGACAGAGCTGTCTACCATTAATTTTCCGAAAATCGGCCAGTGATTTCATAACAAGACCTTTTTCGTGCGTGGAGTTAAATTTAATGATAATGATGGAATCCGTGGTGTTTTGTTTTGGCCTGGTACGAAATATTTGTCGAAGAATTGGTGGTTGACGGCCCAACGAATGGCAAAAATGGTTGAACACGAGTTTTAGATTTTCGTCGGGAAGGGAAGGAATACCAACAAGAATAGCATCCTTAGCAATGTTCCTTTATTGCTGCTCGTGTAATTGTGTTTTGAGAGTGGACACTTCAGACTTTAGATTGTTTACAGAGTCGATGCTCTCCTCAAGTACACTTATTCTTTGACTAAGAACAGACATCTCGTTTTTGATTTGTTGGTAGCGCTCTACCATTCTGTCTTCGGCTTGGGATAACTTCAACGATATGTTTTCCTCCAGGTTGCATAATCTACCACGAATAGACTCACCCTGGTCTTTCACTTCCTTCTATAGGAGAGACAAGTCATTGGTTGTGGGTTGCATTTTGTTCGATTTCGTCGCCGCCGCCGGTGAGTTGACAGATCCAGTTATTGCAGGGAGTGCGTTTTTGATCGAACTTTGTGACCTTTTATTTGTAGGTGGTGACATTGTAGATTTTTTTAATTGTTCAGACCACAAGCAGATTAATTCGAAAAAATAAATAGTAAGTTTATGTGCCCGATCAATTGCCGGACTTTTCAACCAAAAATTTGGTAATAAATATAAGGTTAAATAGTGATAAAACCGAAAAGACTATTGCCGCACAAATAACACGTCTATCTCTTATCTGACATTTGACACAAATCCTGAGTGTGTATACTGCTAAGTTCAATATACTGCTGATGAGTTAAATGAACTGCTAAGCCAACTATTTCCACAGGCATCCGGCAGTTATGTCCTTCGGCCAGGGCTTTAAGCAGCGATTGGAGGTATCTTTCTCCTGTGTTCCCCAACTTTTTCCACAAGTCAGCGAGGATGTTCTATGGGCCTGGTTTTTATTAACCTGAGTGCTTCATGAATTTTATTGATCAAGATTGCAGTGGATCCAGTGCTGACTGCTCGAACTTGTTGTGAGGAGTTTTCTGTTCATATCACGAACGAAACTGGCACCGATAGTTGTTACAATATTCCTTGTTTTTTAGATCTAAACAAATTTGTTTTGGCCTGCCTTTGCTTCCAAATTATCAAAGAACGTAGCATATGCTCAGTTCTTTGCTGCAGCGACGGTTCTTTAGGCAGACTTGTACGAGAACTCTCTTTTTATGCACAGCATAGAGCCACTTTCTTTTCTTTTAGTGCTTCCTGGTAGTTCTTCCTGTACTTGTGTAATCCACCACCAAGATTCGTTGTTTCCATAGGACATCCACCTTCTTTACTCTAAGTTGCTCTTTGCTAACATTTTTACCGTCTCATGAAATGAGCTTCATCTAACTTCGGGTATCTCAACATTAAGATTGGTGTTCAGGTTTTGGATTTTATCACCCTTGTGATGCCTTTTGGTTTTAACGTTAGCATTTAAGGCTTAGTTGATGTATTTATATGCAGGCATTCAACCAGGAGTTTAAGCTGCTTGGTATGAGATCCCCCAGTCTAAAAATCCAGGTGCTACGGTCCTATTACTCCTATCCTATTCCTGACAACATAGTCGATTTGTGAGCTGCTTCCATCCCTCTTGTAAGATATGAGGTGCGTCGTCCTCTCGGTAGTTTATTCTTTTTACTTGCTCAACTTTCTATCACATTTTCTGATCAAATATGATTCCGACTCCTTTCTTGGTAAAGATATGTCCTACCATGGCTTTCATTGATGATATCGTATCGACTTTAATTTCCTGATTTTTTAACAGAATTAAGTGTTCACCGAAAGAGGAAGGCAGTTAGGGTTCAGTAGACAGAAGTTCGGTGAAAACATTGAAGTCTTCCGCGAATAATTTAAAGTTTGAAACCATGTCAAATAATGAAGAAAAAGCCCACACAGCTATTGAAATCAACACCTTCAATCCACTGACTCTCTGTGCAAAGGACGAACAATTCCCTTAACCCTCCGAATTGCACATAACTTTCTTTCATTTCACCTTCTCAATAATAAAATTACACGAAAAAGTCTAGTCTCAAATTCACTGAGTCTCATCAACAACATTCTCTAAATTGGCTTCCCAAAGGATTCATAAAATTTATGCTCACTCCTTCACCATTAAAGATATTCAATTTCATTTGCCATCGCGAGATTTTTTGAAAAATAACCCTTTAAGTTATAGGTACTCGTACTTGGAATTTAATCGTCACTTTCACCGTGTACGGGTATCCTGTACAAACAAACGACTTTGTTATCCCTTCACGGGATATAAAGATGAAAAGCTTCTTTAATTTAGGTGTAATTGAATTTTTCCTCAAGCCTAGCAAAAGTTTTTATTGCAAGGCAAAGGACACCTCTGAACATTGTAATGCAATTATGTTTTGGAAGATTTTAAAATCCCCGAGGAATAAATTAAAGTCGCATTGATTGTAAGACCATGTAAATGTGGGAAGAGAACAATGAACCCCAACCTCATGGTATGCAAGAAGCTTTATGTCTAGGGGCGATAGCTCAAAATATAATACTTCGAAAATGATGCAACAAAAGGCGAATAATTGATTTAAGGTAAGTGCAGGAGAAACAAATTGTGTTTGCTTGTTATGCATATTACTTTAGAAAGCAAAAAAGGGTTGAGATATGAAGGGAGACAGTTGATTTAAAAGACTAAGGGGTTGGAATTCAGTTTGGTTGTCTGATATGCATTTTGAAATAGCGGCGATTGAATATATAATTATTGTTTGAAGTTTTATTTTGATGGGGGTGGAAGTTACATCCTGATGAGCATCCAAAACAAGAGCGATTCGGCGTCTGTCTAGTCGTTCTATTAAAACATTTTATAATTTAATGCAATTGTCCGGAAATATTTTCAACAGAGAATAGCTATATAGCAAATTATGTACGACCAAAACCACCGACATGAACGTAAGGCATCTAGTACAAATTGCGTACAATAAATGAAGAATCGGCTTAATAATACATACATATGCAGCAAACGATATAAGGACAACGACCTTCTGAACTGTACGTGGAATTTTCAGACCTTTAACAAACCAGGTGCAGCCGAACAATTAGCAAAGGCCCTAGACTGCTATAAAGCAGATATAACCGCCATCCAGGAAGTGCGATGGGATGGCCCGGGCAAAAAGAGTATGAAAAACTGTGACATCGACTACGGTGATTGCTACAGAGGCAACAGGCAACGCTTATTCGGATGCGGATTTGATATACACAGAAGAAGGACCCTGCCATCAAAGATTGTTTCTACGAGCTCCTCGACAAAACATACGAGCAATGTCCTAAATACGACGTTAAAATCGTATTGGGTGATTTTAACGCCAAAATAGGAAAGGAAGACGTCTTTGGTAGGGCAGTCGGTAAGCATAACCTACACGACACCACATCTGATAACGAACTAAGGCTAACTGATTTCGCTGTGGACCGAAATGTCACCATAGCAAGCACATGGTTTCCTCATCTCGATATTCATAAGCAGACATGGCGGCCCAATGCTCATGTAACGATCAACCAAATTGATCATATTACGATCGACGCAAGGCATGCCTCCAGTATTCTGGATGTCCGGATCCACCGAGCGGCCAACATAGACTCGGATCATTATCTTGTTGTAGCCAAGGTACGAATGCGGATATCCCAAATTGTGCAACAAAGAAGAATCACTGTGAGAAAATTTAACGTCGAAAAGCTACAATCGCAAGAGACCGCCAGACTCTTCGCTGAACGCGTATCCCGAAATCTCTCAATCACCCCAATGCCGCCAGCATCAAGTGCCGGAGACCAGTGGCAACGCTGCCAACATGCCATCAGAAACGCCGCAACTGATGTGCTGGGTCTCGCTCGGCCACCACCGCGAAACCCCTGGTTTGATGAAGAATGCCGGCGAGTGCATGCAGCAAAACAAGAGGCGCTGCAAAGGAAAACGAGAGCTGCTCGTGAGCTCTACGAACAAAAGAGACGGGAAGAACATCGGCTTCTCCAAAAGAAGAAGAAAGAGCATGAGAAGCGCGCGTTTGAGAATATCGAGAGTTAATACTCCAGGAACAATGTACGGAAGTTTTACCAAAAGGTAAAAAGAACGTGTCAGAGGAGCAATACCCATACATAAACCCGTAGAGATGAAAATGGAAACCTCGTAGTAGAATCACAGTCGGTGCTGATAATATGGAAAACTTCTTCTACGGACTGTATAACGGCGACGAAGACCAACATCCCGCTGTCAGGCAGAATGAACCATTCAATATAGACGATGATAGTCAAAATTTCCGTCCACCTGACCAAAAAGAAGTGAGGATAGCAATATCCAAGCTAAAATCGAACAAGGCTGCTGGACCTGACGGCTTACCAGCCGAACTTTTCAAGGCAGCAGGGGATGAATCGGTAGAGTGTATACACCAACTCATCTCTAAGATTTGGTCAGACGAGTGTATGCCTGTTGAATGGAACCTCAGCATCGTTTGCCCGATCCACAAGAAAGGAGACCCCCTCAACTGCACCAATTATAGAGGCATCAGTCTCCTCAACATCGCATACAAGATCTTTTCTGCGATATTGTGTGAACGCCTGAAACCTTTTATCAACAGCCTGATTGGACCCCATCAGTGCGGTTTCAGGCCAGGAAAGTCCACCATCGATCAAATCTTCACACTTCGGCAGATCCTGGAGAAAACCCAAGAATTCCAAATCGATACTCACCACCTCTTTATCGATTTCAAGGCCGCCTAAGACAGCATCTATAGAAAAGTGCTTTATAGGGCCATGTGTAGTTTTGACATCCCTGCCAAACTTGTCAGTCTGTGCAGGCTGACGATGGAGAACGCTCGCTGCTCCATCAAGTTCGGTAATGACCTCACCGAGACCTATGATGTCAAAAAAGATTTTAGATAAGGTGACGCGCTGTCATGTGACTTCTTTAATATTGTACTTGAATGGATTGGGCGGAACTCACAAGCCAACACCGGAGGCACAATCTGTACAACAGCTTGCATACAACGACGATATAGACATTATCGGAAGAACTCAGCGGGCTGTCACCGGTGCGTTTTAGGCGGAAGCGGCCAAAATGGGTTTGGCGATAAACGAGGGCAAAACCAAGTATATGCTGTCAACATGAAGGGAAAGCCAACACCGACGAATTGGAAAAACGTCACAGTGGGCAGCTATAACTTCGAGGTAGTAAACGACTTCGTCTACCTTGGCTCTCCTATAAACTCGAAAAACGAAACGAAGATTAGCGCAGAAATCAATCGAAGAATAAATCTTGCCAATCGCTGTTTTTTTGGGCTTATAAGGCAATTCAACAGTAAAGCCCTATGTCGAACAACTAAGGAGACTCTATATAAGACCTTGATCATCCCAGTCCTGCTTTACGGCGCTGAAACATGGGCTTTATTAACGATATCCTTGGTCGCTTCGAGAGAAAAATTCTTCGTAAGATTTTCGGTCCCGTTTGCGTTGACGGGTTTTGGAGGAGAAGATTCAATCACGAACTATACAAGCTGTACAGCGACATCGACCTAGTCAAAAAACTGCGTATTGGACGTCTGAGATGGCTAGGACATGTAGAGCGAATGGACACCAACGCTCCGGCCCGCAGAGTCTTCGTATCTAACCCCGAGGGACGACGCAGTAGAGGGAATCATCGCCGTAGGTGGCGCGCACAAGTTCAAGGGGACCCCGACCAACTTGGAGTGCGCAACTGGAGGCAATTAGCTAAAGACCGAGCTAAATGGAGAGGCTTGTTGGTTGAGGCCCAGGATCACCCCGAACTGTAGGGCCACCTAAATAAGTAAGTAAAACCTATGCACCTGAGTTTCAAACCACTACATCAGGTCTTTCTCTCTTTCAACCTATCCTTTCCAACGCCCGCAATCAACATTTAAAGAGTATTCATAACCCCTTGAGTATGCGCAAACTATAAGAACAAAAATAAATAAACTTACCCCAGAAACTAATAACACCAAAGGATCCATATTCCTTTTTAAATTTAATGTGCTGGTTTTGTATGCTAATTTCGGTTGGCACAAATTACATTTCGTCTAATTCCGTACAAAAATTGCATATACAACTAATCTTTCTTCGCTTTATTATTGGCGGCACCTTAAAAGTACTTTTTTAGGTACGCACGCTCGTAGACACCAACTAAACAAATGCGCACGTTTGTGCTTTGAGTATAACCCAGCGAATAATATGCATTACATACCTACCTGCATGTTGTTTGCGTACCCAGGGCATTTCGTTCACCACGTTTTGCTTTGTTCTATCCTTCACTGCATCGCACTTCAGGATGTTAGGTGTGTCGTTTGTTGTGTACATTTTCGTTCATCATTCGTTGTTCTGCACTGATGCCAGCTGTATATCGTTTGTTGCGAATACAGAGATGTGATGTAAAAAAAGAATTCCTTACTCACGTTTTAACCATTCACAGTTTATGTTTAGACATTTACAGGCTACGAACGTGAATTTTCATTCGTAGTAAATAATTCACAGGCCGTGATCTTATGCCCACCTCTAGAATATAGTACTTCATGGTACAGCCATTGATTTTTTACGGAATCATGTAGCTATATTCGCATGATGCTTTCAAGATAACTGTGTATCGATGTGAGTCTAATTATGTCCAGTGCACTGTATTTTCCATTGCTTGTGTGATCTCAGACCTTACGCTCAGCTAGCTGCCAGTTGTTTGTCGACAATTTTACTTATTTATTTAAAGCTTAATTCTTATATACAGCAACCCGACAACAAAACTACAGTAAATCAAAAAAGTTAGTTTTGAGAAAATCATAAAAGCAATTTGCGGTGTCGAAGCCATATGTTCCACAGATATAAATTGTGACGATGATAAGCGACCTGCTGATGAAAGGATACGCCTTCAAGCGATAAATAGGGTCACGCTATTCAATATTATTGTAAAATATTATGAAAGGCCTTTTGAAGCCCCACTATTAACCTCTGTATATTTTCAATTAAATCGAGTAATCCCACCGCCACTGCAATCAAACAGTCTGCAAGGAAACCTCAAAACTTGATGGTCAATCAGTTCAATACAAGCAGCCTAAACCGCCAAATCTCTCTCTCCTCTCGCCATGCCTCTCTGTCCATTATCCGTTAATCATCGTCACTTGTACTCCCCGCATATGGATTGGTAAATTTCCACACGCAATACCACTCAGCTTCCAGTTGAATGGCAGTTTGGCTGCACATTCCAACCAAAAGGGCAAACTGTCGGACGCAATTAATGCTGTGGATACACCAACCATCACTCTGTATTCCACCATCGAGAGTTTGGCATTTTGGATTCCATGTGTGCGTGTACATTCATATGGTTAAATCTGAAACTACCCTTAATTTAATCTACGTTTAGATTATCAGACATCTTCATCTTCATCTCTCTACACCCCCGCCGACGTTCATTATCCTGGAACCCCATATTTCGACTGGATTTTCTAACAGAAAACCGAGAATGGTCAACAATTGGAGGGTGGAAACAGAACTCCAAATGCAATTAAGATAATCAGAAAAGTTTTCCTTCTTTTTTGGATTATTTTCATTTCTTGCTTCTTCGACTGACAGGATGTTGTCAAGTCACCAATTTGGGGATGCAATTCTGAGGCCTTATGGGGGAAGCTTTTCTATTTTTCCTTGTTTCGTCCGTGGATGGGTAAAACCCTCAAATAAATATCCATAATTCTGAAAGACAACTTAAATAAACTTTCGATATCCTTTCATGGGTAGTTGGGGTTGAAGAAGGACGACGAAAAAAAATCAGTTGACTGTGGTAAGCCCCAGGAAACCAAACAGTATCGTCTCCCCTAAGGAGGAACATCACCCTGGATTTTTTTGCATAAATTATTCAAAGGCACATCTTCAACACTGTCCAAGGATACACACTGGATCTTTTGCTGTGAAAATAGAAACAAAGACAAGGATTCGTATCCCTTTTCAAAAATAGACTTTTCCTTTATCTCATCGGACAGATAAACACTGAAAGTTTGATGTAAAAGAAAAAAAAAAGGAGAAAAATAAATAAAAAAAGGAAGAAGGAAGAAAGAAACAAAAAATATATAATTTAACCTTATGGCCCGGTCCAGGCCATAGCCATTCCATACAAACGAATCGATTTTGCGAAGGATAATAAATTATTTTGGATTATTGTCCAGTTTATCTTTGAGGGGCAAACAGCAGCAACAGCAGTTAAGGGGGAGAGAATGACGAATAGGTAAATAAATAAAATTAACATTGTTTATCCCTTGTAGTCAAATTCTAGCCGAGATTGAGAAGGCGGTTGTGTCTTGGGGAATGGAAGGCAGCTCTGTCGTTTTGCTTCATTGATTAATGCTGAGGCGCACTCAATTCAAATTGAAGTATCTGCGGCATAGGCAAGGCGACAAAGGGCAAGAAGGAGAATACTTTTGATGATGACTAAGGTGGATTCTAGGAGTGAAACGAGTTGTCATACTTCTGTAATGATGGCTCCCGGGGGACTTAATTAAAATTGTGGTTTTGCAATAGATATGACGGATGTTATTGCATAATGAAGGGTGAATAAAAGTTTGGGGTTTTATGATTTTCTTTGTGAACTGAGATTTGGAATCAAAGTGTCCTCTGTAGCAGATGTAACTTTAAATACAATTGCTAATAGAGAAAGGTATGAAGAAGTGAAGGACGTTACGATTGGTGCAGGACAAAGGGAGTTACCATCAACCCGGGAAAACTATACTTCTTCCCTTTTCCAAGAAAACGAATAAAATTCTTGAACCAATTACACTGGAAAACGTTCCAATCAACATATCCAGGGAGCAAAATACCTAGGTGGTATCCTTGATAAAACGCTCAGCTGCAATTCCCACCTGAACAAGGTTACCGAGAAAGCGACAATATCAATGTTTATGCCAGCGCCTACACGGTAAAATAATACACTGAACGTACAGCGCCATTATCAAACCCATGGTCACTTATGCATCGTTGGCTTACTGGCCAAAAACCTTACTGGTCAAGACTCAGGAACAGTTGAATTAAATCTATCATCTAGCCTGTCTGGGTGTCACAGGGGCAATGAAAACATGCCCACGGCAGCAATGGGAGCAATGATTAGCCTCAGACCACTACACCTTGGAGTACAAAAGGAAGCTATGCTAAGAAGCTGCTTAAGGATCTTAACAGGCTACTTGACTGGTCATTGCCCACTTAGGTACCATCTACACAAAATAGCAGTAGCAGAATGAGACGTATGCCGGCTATCTGGGGAGACGGCAAAACATTTTCTTTGTGAGTGCCCCATGGCCGCAAGAAAAAGACTTCTCGACCTCGGGAGGACTTTATTGAACCCCTCTGACTTTTGGAACATTAAGCCTGGAGCTTTGTTGACATTTATCAAGATCCTTAACTCAGTTCTTGGCTAAGCAATAGATCTTTGAGGTCGTAGTGCATTCAATGCCCTAATATAGTATAGTATGAAGAATTGCATTCGTGGAGTTAAGCTTTCCATGTACACCAAGCTTCAGCTGAGTGCGGTACGAAGAGATCGGAAAGCCTCATCGACATAAGCACCTCAAGTCAGTACAAAACTCCAAAATTACAACACGACCTTAAATTAAGATAACAAATTCATAAAGTAGAGTGCGCCAAACCTATTCAAACCGGCATAATGCCAATGACTGGTTCAAAAAGTACTCAATGTATCATTCTATTTAAGGCTTGTTTAAATATTGGAATGATAAGGCCATGTATAGAAGAGATATTTTGTGCTATCCCCTTACGGTACGTTTTAGGTGGGTTTGCATCCTAGCTGACACCAGGATCTTGAGCGAACCTTAGGTTGCTTTGCACAGAGAAAGAAGTAGCATCAGATGGGGTGGTGAACCTTTTCCGATAGTGTTTTATTCTGGCGATAGGTTTGGTGATCTCGAGATAAAACTTGCAGATTTCAGTTTGGTTTTTGCCAGTTTCTTCAGAGAGAAAGGGAGAGAGAGAGAGAGAGAGAGAGAGTTCCGGACCAATTAAATGATACTGAAAGCCAAATCTAGCTAATTCGCAGTAGTGATTACAAAAGGATTTTTAAACAATTTCAGACTCGCTTAAGCGGGATAGCTGCTTTGCTATCTAACAGAATGTTAATACTTGATCCTCGGAGACTCTTTCTAGTGCATCTTCTGACGCAGGGCTCAATAGCGTAAACCTCTACATGGAAAATCATAGTAGTGTATCTTAATGGCGGCACAACTGAGAACGACTAAAAATCCTGGGATCTAGTACCCCTCGTCTGACTTATTTGACAAAGCGTGGCTCATTGCCCCTTTTCCAAATTTTATAGTTGGTTCATGGCCTTAGTATGAATTAACAGTGCTATAGAATTAATTATGAAATTAAGTTATGTATCAGTTTACACTTGTATAATGAGAACTTGCCAACTATTTACAAATGTGGCAATGACTTATTTTTATTCTAAATGGAACAACAGCCCGGTATGGACTAGGGCATCAACCAGCTTTTAATCCCTAGCCATCTGCGTCCAGTTTCATTGGCCGAATTGCTTGGCGTCCTTTTATAATGGCGTTTGATGGTATCTTAGGTGTAGAGACTGTGATTGGCAAGAGTACTGTAAACATTATAATAGTATTTTACATTAGTGTTGGTTTGGAATTTTGCACATCTTTTCATATTGCCGCGTAGGACAGTGGACCGGGATATTACAAAATGTCGCCAGAATAAATAAGAATACTAAGAATACTACCTGGCTACTGCCAGGGTAGCAACCTCCATTGCGATGCCAATGCACATCATGAAGTTTGGGGTAGTAGTGACATGAACAGAAGGGGTGAGTGTCCTTTAGAATATCTTGTAAGTAGTCAAGTAGATATTTTAAACAAAGGCTCTAAACCTTCATAAATGCGATTCGCGAAGAGGTTCTTGACTTCACGCTCTCTAGTCCATTTGTTTCCAATTTTATTGAAAATTGGCACATATCAGACGAGGCCTCATTGTCAGACCTTCAACATATCAAGTTTGACATACCCGGTTAACTCTCATACGTCAGCAACAGATACGATCCCAAATCTGCGGACTGGTTTCGCTTTCGTGAACTTGTTTTCTCAAAAAAAGCTATGCTTCTTACATCTATTGAGTCCATAGAGGACTTAGATGAAGCTGCATACCAGCTTAACTCCTACTGCGATAGCTGCGTCCCCAAAACCAATGTGAGCAAACGTAAGGTGTGCTGGTGGAATGACCAACTGGCGAAACATAGAAAGAAAGTCAGAAAATTCTTCAACTCTGCAAAGCGAACGAAGAAGTGAAGCTAATATAGGTTTGCTCTTGCAGAATACAATCTAGAATTGAGACGATCTAAGCGAGCTGCTTGGAGGAAATGCTGTGAGACCATTGTCGATATGCCAAAAGCGGCACGAATCTTTAAATCGCTCATACACGATCATGTCAATTGTGTAGGGTTATTGAAGAAGTATGACGGAACCTACACGACGGACCGTACGGACACACTTAGAACTTTACGAATACGAATATTTGGCGCAACAGCTCTTTAAAGTGCCAGGGCCTAGCTTCTCGCAACCACTCATGTTGTTTGCGTTATATTTTCCACACGAATGGAAGGGACCTACACCTACCTACGGTGATTTGAGAAGCTTTTTCGTGACAACAATACTCTCGGATGTTTGTCAGACGCTCGCGAGAGGTGGGACCGTGAAAAAACTTTTTGGTATTTTCTGGGATTCGAACTTGGAACCACACACTAACCACTTACGCCACGGCGCCCACTTAGAACTTTGCTTCAAGTACATTTCCCAGGCTCGTCTCTTAACACATCTCATGTGCACTCGAACACAGTTGACCATAGGGTTTACGTGGATAGTAGAGTTAATAGTTTATCTGGAAAAATATTCAATCCAGTCAAAGTTGAATGGGCAGTGGGCACCTTCAAACCCTTTAAAGCTCCCAGCGGTTACGGTCTATTTTCGGCACTTCTGTAAAAATCAATCGACCTCATCCTACCGGGGTTGACAGCCTTATTTAAAGCCAGTTACAACTGGGGATACATACCATCCACCTGGAGACAAGCAAATGTAGTAATTATTCCCAAACTGGGCAATAGGCCTAGCGAGCTGCGTAGATCCTATAGACCTATAAGTCTAACACCATTTGTCATCAAAACATTGGAGATACTCATTGATGTTCACATTAGAGACCGGTTATATCTGTCTAACCCTCTGCACTCGAATCAGTACGCATACAGAAAAGGCAAATCCACAGTAGATGCCCTTCATCATCTTGTCAAATATATAGAACGAACACTCAGTTCTAAGGAAATAGCCTTCCTTGATATCGAGGCGCGTTCGATAACACTGGTTACGATTCGATCGCAAGGGCGATTAGTAGCAGAGGTATCGAAGAATCGACCAACCAATGGATTAGGGCAGGTAAGGGCTGGTAAGTCGATCCATTACTTTCCCCTCCAAGGGAGTGTCGATGTCTGTAACCGCAGCCAACGGCTGCCCACAAGGTGGAGTTCTCCCTTCTTCCCGTCTTCACAGATTAGGCTACACCACCATTGGTTATGCTGATAACCTGGCAGTTTTTATTAGTGGTAAACACGGCACGACAATCTCCAACGTCGTGTAAAGTGCACTACTTCAAGTATCTGAATGGTACAATAAAGTAGGACTATCTATTTATTAACCCTAGTAAAACCGTTCTGGTACCTTTCACAAGAAAGACACGAGTCAACCTTGAGCCTATTACAATTAAAGGCAGCACACCAGTCTATTCCAGCGAAGTCAAATATCTTCGAGTAATACTTGGCAAACAACTTAACTGGAATGCACATATCAAGTCCACCACAGAGCGTGCTACCAGATCACTGTGGGCCAACAGACGCGATACAATAGATCTTTCGGGTCATAGTGTCATTGAAACGCGGGCATGGGTTGTACAAGAGAAAAAAGAAGAAAAATTAAAGTAGGTACACAGTCTATACAACCACATGGTAGTAGTGTCCAATAATTAGTTAGATTTTGACCGGAACTAGGCAGGATGACCCACCTTATTTCTCAGACTTTTTAAAATGAATCTAGTGTAAGAATAATATCCAACGCAAAAGCGGACATTCAGTTTTGATTAAGCTTATAATCTGGGATTTGCGGGAGGCGAAACCGTGAAGTCCAGGACACTAATAAAAGATCCATGACACCAGTCACCTAGCTACGATGGCCACAGTGTTTGAGAGTATTTTTGTTTTTAGTTCTGGAAATTGCAAGAAGTAGGCACATAGACATAGAATTATCATACTACACTGAGTTACTTTTCTTTGAAAGATCGACTATTGTGCCCTTCCTCTGTCCTTTTTAAGTCACGACACACCTGCGATACGTTGAGAAACTTAATGCTTCTGTAATCTCATCTGCATTTATGGTATCTCCATTAAAATGGACATGACGTTACGTTCTGAAAAGCTTCACACCTAATAGTTTCGGTGCTTCCGTAGTCTTAATACTTTCATGTGTCTAATTGAAATTTCCAAAATTCTGGAAAGAGTCCTCCAAATGATTAAGAATACATTTCGAAAGGATTTGGCAATGACAGGAGTTTATCACCTACTGAGTTTTCCAACTACCGGATTTCAATCTGCATACCGTCTATTCTAAAAGAAGACTACACTCCATTTCAACTTAACTGCCAATCGCAGACCCTTAACTTTTTAATTGAAGTCGAAACAATTCCGCCACAAACTATGTTGCTTTTACCCCTTTACATTTTAATTTACTGCAACCCTCCATCCCAATCCACATGAAACAGCACAAAATTCTAATCAAGTCAATATTTATGAAAAGGATACGAAAATCATGTTGTCAAAACCACTGCTTCCTTGTTTCACAAATTCACCAATAATCGCCCATTCCTTCACGGGTCCCTCTCAGCAGGATAATTGCTGGAAAATTCACTTATTGTCTAAAGGATATCTGTGCTGCTGAGCTCAATTGTAAATAAATCCTCACCAAACAACCAAGCTATACCAAAAAACGAAGCAAATTATTCCGCATAAGCTATTAGCGGGTAAATTACCACAAAACCAACCAAAAAAAAAACCACCCGTTGGGTTTGTTTACATCCTTCGCATCGCCCGCAGTAGCTCTCTGTACTATTAGCCCAGCGAAGGATAAGAAAAACAAAAACTCTTATTTCATGCCCGTCTCTTTATAATGCAGCATCGACTTGAAGTTGATTTGCATACTCAGGCTTCCAGAATGGAAATAGTCTGTACTCCACCTTCTTCATATTCAGGATGTTTTGTTTGCAAGGACTCTCGACTTGGTTTGTGTGGATATTCTGTTCGATGAACCGAAAAATTAAAATACCAGAAAATCAGCAATGCGAATGATAATAAATGAGCACATACCCGTGGGTATGTGTATGGATGTACGTCCGTTCGTGTATTGCCTTCCTTGCACTCCATTGAACGAGGGCGCGTTAAGAAATGACAATCATCGCCCAACCACCTCTCCTTCAAGGAACAATAGTAATTTCGATGGTGTCGCCGTAATCTGATAGGGAATATCGAATATTCCACGAGGGTTTATTTTATTTTCTGTTGCAAGTAAGTATGTATAATACAATGCTAGCTAGTATATAGTATGTATGTCCTTTGGTGGCATTGAAAAATATGGGTGCATAACGCGCCTTGTAGCAGAAGTTGGATAAGTGAATTTTTTGTGTCGTCCTTTATAAGACCCTCTCAACCGTGACACGTTGCATTGATCCTGCGAGTAGTACGTTGTATTTCCGATGCAACCCTCAAAAGAAGGTGATATCAAATGGGGTGGGTGTTTGACTGACTGACAGACAGGAGACAAAACAAGGCACTGTCTGACGGGTGTTCTCAATAAATATCTCAATTGCTACCGAGGAGCGATATTGTAATGCGATAAGTGCATTGTGTGGTTTTTCCTTACTCCCAGCGATTGATTTGTGGTGATATGGTTGATGATTATGCAGAAAAAGAAAGGAAAATGGATACAATGGGGTAAGGACTTTCCGAGATAAAAAGGTTTTTGTCAAGACAAATAAAAATAAAAGTGACGTGAGTTTAGATTGTTATTTGGAGTTGACAGGCAGTTGAAGCGGAAGTTGTTGTTTCAATTACTTGTCAGAAGAGGCTTGAATACATGTGAATATTTAAAAAGGACATATGGAAAATTGTACGTTTAAACTTTACGATTTGCAGGAAAATAATGAATCCATGCACAGGCGTTTTCACGAATGACAACTTTTTATATTTGCATTGAATTTGACGTTTGCAAGCGTTGACGCTTACATTTGACATTTAAAAGGAAATAGTATGTCATATACTCGTATATGATGTCAGTGTGTTCACGCAAAGTGTGTTAAGTGAATCTTGACATTTTTCTGTTTTAAAATTTCTACGCTTTGGAAAATACATGAAGCTGTGGACAAGCTCTCAGTGCTGTCATTTGAAGGAGTATTGAGAGGAAATAGTCAGCGTTTCTGTGCACATATGTGGCATAGTTAAAGCGGAAAGGTGCTCTAAAAGACACGAAGGCGTTTGAGATCGATTTATTTAAAAAGAATGATTCATGAAGATTTTTCTTGCTAGGTATGAAACTTAGGTTAGGTTAGATAAATGGGTTGGTGTAGGAGGTAGAAATCATCTACACCACACTCAGCGCAATATAGACCCATTGCGATACCCACGGGGGGAAAAAAGATAAATATAGATAAACGCCTATGTACATTGCCTAGTAGAAAGCATTTAATACTTACTGTGCCTGATATACAAACCACCCGAACGATTTAGTTAAGCTTGCGATGTCGTTTACCGGTCTGTTTGACAATTCTTCTAAATCCTTAAAGAAGTAATGTCCAAGGAACTTATTTCTTAAATAGTAGAGGCCTGCTTAAAGGCAAAGAAATATGGAAGTATCCTCCTGAACCTCCTCGTCACCACAGCCCTTACCAAGGCCTTCGTTCGTTTTATTATGTCCTGTAATGACTCCTATGAGAATAAAGAAATTTTCTATCCCTCTGCATAGGTCTATTGGTTCTTGTTCTGTCTAATGTAGGCGATAGCTTTTTCATGGTGATACAAGTATCTAAAGAGGTCCACCTATTATTCGCATCCGTTTAAATGAGCAAGGCGGTGTGTACACTGAGGGATCGGAACGGTCCAAATTTAGTGCTCAGCCTCCTCTAGCCAGATCATTGGCTTTTTCATTCCCTGGTATGCCTTCATGTCCACGGACCCAGCAGTGTTTCAAGAACGTTGAGCTCTTCATTATAACACTTCACAAGCTTGGATGTCGATGAAAAGGGTGATATCCTCCCGTAGTATTGCCCTCATCGCTATTGTCACTGCTAGGACCTCTGTCTGTAAAACGCTGCCTTAATTCAGAAGTCGAGCTGACGAGGAGATACCAAGCGGTTCAGAGAAGATACCTGCGCCTACACCTATTTCCATTTTGGATCAATCGGTGTACACAGCTATGGATCGCTCGTTAGGTGTTCTGTCGTTTTTCCATTATTCCCTGCTCGGCTGGGTGCTTAGAAATGGTCTCGTGAGGTCTAGGTATGGCATTGTATAGTCTGTACTAGGCACATTACCTAGATATCTCTGTACGATCGTAGTATGACCCATTGCATTTAGTCTACAGCTATCTAGAGAATAGTTGAGAATGGTCTCGAGTCCTGCTGTAGGTGTCGGTCTCGTAACACGAGTGATGCCAATGCACGCTAGTCTTTCTACTTTTGTGATGGCAGTTAGGTTGTTAATTTGGCTGGTGGCCTGCCGTCATACAAGGCAGCCATAAGTTAGTATGGGCTCTACTATAGCTGTATACATGAATAGGATGATTTAAGGCTTCAGTCCGCAAATTTTCCCGAATACCATATTCTGTTACACAAGTAGAAAAATATCGTGGCTTTTTTGACTCTATCGTTAAAGTTCAGCTTCCAGTTTAGTTTCCTATCGAGCACCAAACCGAGGTATTACGCACTGCTTGAGATACTTAGGGGAATACCCTATATGGCCCCTTCAATTTGTTCGCTCAGTATCGTAAGAAATGTTCCTGTTGCCAGCAGCACAACGTCGTCCGCATAAGCTATGGTTTTGAAACCGCTATTTCTGAGTTCTCCTAAAACTTCGTTCAGGATAAGTAGCCTCGGCAGTGCAGATATAGCCCTGCGTTTAGGTGTGGCACTAGAGGTGTAGCCTTTTGTTCATCCGAGTTCAACTTTAATATGTTTTTCCTCTAGCGTATTGAAAATCCACTATCAGGGAATTATGAATATTGACGTTTGTTAAAGTTCTATATACCGCATATGTTCTGACATTATTAAAGGCTTCTTCACTGTGTAAGAAAACGGCTAGTATATATTCTTTGTCCTTCAATGATTTTTCTATTGAGCCGACGATAGTGCAGCGCTGACTCTACGATTTTTTCTTTCATATAAGCGTGCTGCGCTAGGCGTAGTTTGTTGCGAATGTATGGTATGTATATATATACTGGTATATCAGCCAATCTCTCAAAAAGTTTTTAGGACAAAAGAGTTGAGGCTTTTTGGCCCTAAGCCTTTCGCGGTAGTGTGGTTTGCCTTACCGGCATAAGGTATAACGACTACTTTAACTTCTCTCTAGGTATAAAAGCGTGGTTACGGTTTTCTGTAACATTATTGGGATAAAACCATCGGATCCTGGTGATTTAAAGCGAGAGAACGATCTAATTGTCCACTCAATTCTTTCCACTGTAATTAGATCCGTCGAAGTTTCCGCTTCCATGCTACTGTTAATTCCGATGTTATTGTCTACATGGGTCGTGCATCCCGGAAAGTGCGTTTTTAGTAGAGAACTCAGTGATTCTGCACAGAATTCATTCCACATTCCTTCGGGTTCCTTGGGAGATCCTAGAGTTTTTGATTCTCTAGATAGGATTTTCCTTAGCCTTGCAGATTCTGCCGTACACTTGATCTAATTACAGAAATGTTGCCAAGAGTCGCGTTTAGCTTTCTATACTTCATTTTTAAAATTTCTCTGATTGGGCTAATATTGTTCCCAGTCGGCATTCAGTTTTATTCTTTTAGCTACATTTAGAAGGTGTCTGGTTACTTCCTAATGTAAGCTTATATTTCACCATGGTGTCGAAATAGTCACACTTGGCGCTTCATATTTTCATAGTACTTTTTATATGTTTCGCTGTTCAGGATATCCGCAGTCATACCATGTTTGCAATTAGGTGCTTTCTTCTCTGGAAGTAGGGACTTACATATTCTCCTGGCTGTCTGGGAAACCCGTAGAACGTCGCGCGTTATGGAGTAGAACGAGTAGTAGGACATATTTCTTGAATTAAGCAATACCTGCATTCCGCTATAAGTACGATATCTTATTAATAACAGCGCAAATCACAAAGCCTACTGATATTTAGAACTAGCTCAAGCTAGTTTACGAATTGTTGAGATTGTTGGATTCCCAATACTGTTTCTTTCAAAAATGTCAAAGCTCAAGTCGAACGGCTACCACACATACTGCTCTATCACTGTCTAAGAAGGTTTAGAGTTTGTGGGCGGATGCCAGGACAATTTGAAAAAAAGGAATCTATAAGTAATGAGGCAAGGCTTCGTGCAATTTAAAAATGACTTCCTCGGCTTAACAGGAATAAGCTTCACAATTAAAAATGTATGAAGTAAGGCTACCTATTTTTACTTGTACTACAGTCTGTCTAGGTGCTGCCAAAATTCATTCATCTTTAACTTCGTCTAGCTTAAATTTTCAATTTGTCCACCGCACACGTGAAAAGAGTTGTCCCTAATAAAACACCCTTCAGAAATCAAACTGCAGACATTATCATAAGGAGAAGGCGAAGCCAAAAAAAATAAAAAAATAAAATCACAACAACATGGTAAGACAAGATATTCTTCACCCCGAGGTAAATCACATCCAGAATGTAGAGCAAATTCCTTGAAAAAAATAAAAGTCCCTTCTCAAGAGATTTCTCATAAATTCTATTCCACCTGCACGTACATACATATATACAGCAAACTACTTAGCCCAACGAGGAGGACAACTCCTTGGAACTTTTTCTCTCCCACTCCGTTGCACTCATTTTGGTATTTCACCGACCAGCGAAGACGCCACAGGACACCAATAACATAACTAGGATATTTAACCAAAGGACATACAAGTTATCTTCAGCGAATATCCTTTTCCTTACCTGTCTCTCGTACGTTTTTCTCTGCATATACACTCTGGACCCGGAAACGCCAAAGTTTGCTGTGGCAAGAGGTGTCTCCTTCTTCGGAGAAGACGTTAATATCATCCTGTGATACCCAACTGAGGATATTACATTCGGTTCGTAATCTTCTCTTCACTAGTCCTGGTTGCCGTGTTTGCTAGTAAGAAATGTTGCATTAGTACACCCCGCAGGATGGTGCATATCACGACAAATGAATGGGTGTATGTGTGCATTTTCATTTAATTCTTGTTTTTTTCGTACATCGTATCCTTGAGGGAGAAATGGAAGCAATGCAACGAGTTGGCATTTCTATTTGGCTCAACTGAATGTTACCACGGCGCGGCGTTAGCGAGGAGAGATACCGGTCTGTTATAAGGTTGTAAGTTAAAATTGAGATTTGTTGCACACTTGTGTGTAACAGGGGGGAGTCCCTGCTGAGAAAACGCTTGCAAATTGGTTTCTTGGTGCTGCTAAATTAATTTTTCGGAGATAGGAAATCTTGCACAAAAGGTGTGTGAAGGATATCGTAGTTGAGGATATGTATATTGGCCGTGAGAGATGAGTTTAATGGATTTGTGATGAAATGTACTCCAAGGATGCGAGTTCAAAAGTTAGTGTAATGTCCCACAAGGTTGTGTACTAACACCTGGACTCCTAAGGCAATAGATAATCATTTTTATTATGAGTGTGTAGCACAGAAACGCCCCAAACGAAATTAATGAATTTGTGTTCTATGCCGCACAAAATCGTATAATTTGAGGTTTCACAAGGTCGTGTTGTAGACCCGTCAGTCTTTTTGGAAGGAAAAACCGATTTTCTTTTATGAGAGTAGTTTAAGACCAATCTAACAAGTACCTTAGGCAGGAATCGAGCTCTTGAGGAATGAGTTGGAGGCAGCTCAAACGCGTTGCAGAATTCCGAACAAGATTACGCACAGGCGTGGTTGACGCCCTATGCCCCTCCTCGGGATCTAAGTAAGTAAGGAAACCACATGTACTTTATGCAGGCAAAGCATATTATAGAATTTGAATTCAGGGGCCTGTTGGCATCTGTACTATTTCGACACGAAAAAGACCGATTTGCCTTAAGGGTATAGGGATTATTTTAAAGGATTGTGGAACGTAGCCCATTTATAGAATATAGACCTCTAGAGTTACTTACTTACTTAGGTGGCGCTACAGTTCGGGGTGAACCTGGGCCTCAACCAACAAGCCTCTCCATTTAGCTCGGTCTTTAGCTAATTGCCTCCAGTTGCGCACTCCAAGTTGGTCGAGGTCTCCTTGAACTTGTGCGCGCCACCTACGGCGATAATTCCCTCTACTGCGTCGTCCCTCGGGGTTAGATTCGAAGACTCTGCGGGCCGGAGCGTTGGTGTCCATTCGCTCTACATGTCCTAGCCATCTCAGACGTCCAATACGCAGTTTTTTGACTAGGTCGATGTCGCTGTACAGCTCGTATAGTTCGTGATTGAATCTTCTCCTCCAAAACCCGTCAACGCAAACGGGACCGAAAATCTTACGAAGAATTTTTCTCTCGAAGCGACCAAGGATATCTTCATCCTCTTTTAATAAAGTCCATGTTTCAGCGCCGTAAAGCAGGACTGGGATGATCAAGGTCTTATATAGAGTCTCCTTAGTTGTTCGAGAGAGGGCTTTACTGTTGAATTGCCTTATAAGCCCAAAAAAACAGCGATTGGCAAGAGTTATTCTTCGATTGATTTCTGCGCTGATTTTGTTTGCTGAATTTATAGCAGAGCCAATTTAGACGAAGTCCCTTACTACCTCGAAGTTATAGCTGCCCACGGTGACGTTTTGTCCAATTCGTCGATGTTGGTTTTCCCTTCTAGTTGACAGCATATACTTGGTTTTGCCCTCGTTTATCGCCAAACCCATTTTGGCCGCTTCCGCCTCAATGCTTGCAAAAGCACCGGTGACAGCCCGCTGAGATCTTCCGATAATGTCTATATCGTCGGCGTATGCAAGCAGTTGTACAGGCTTGTAATAGATTGTGCCTCCGGTGTTGGCTTGTGAGTTCCGCACAATCCGTTCAAGTACAATATTGAAGAAGTCACATGACAGCGCGTCACCTTGTCTAAAGCCTTTTTTGACATCATAGGTCTCAGTGAGGTCATTACCGACCTTGATGGAGCAGCGAGCGTTCTCCATCGTCAGCCTGCACAGACGGACAAGTTTGGCAGGGATGTCAAAACTAGACATGGCTCTATAAAGCTCTTCTCTATAGATGCTGTCATAGGCGGCCTTGAAATCGATAAAGAGGTGGTGAGTATCGATTTGGAATTCTTGGGTTTTCTCCAGGATCTGCCGAAGTGTGAAGATTTGATCGATGGTGGACTTTCCTGGCCTGAAACCGCACTGATGGGGTCCAATCAGGCTGTTGATAAAAGGTTTCAGGCGTTCACACAATATCGCAGAAAAGATCTTGTATGCGATGTTGAGGAGACTGATGCCTCTATAATTGGTGCAGTTGAGGGGGTCTCCTTTCTTGTGGATCGGGCAAACGATGCTGAGATTCCATTCATCAGGCATACACTCCTCTGACCAAATATTAGAAATGAGGTGGTGTATGCACTCTACCAATTCATCCCCAGCTGCCTTGAAAAGTTCGGCCGGTAAACCGTCAGGTCCAGCAGCCTTGTTCGATTTTAGCTTCGATATTGCTATCCTCACTTCGTTTTGGTCAGGTGGACGGAAATTTTGACAATCATCGTCCATGTTGAATGGTTCATTCTGCCTGACAGCGGGATGTTGGTCTTCGTCGCCGTTATACAGTCTGCAGAAGTAGTTTTTCCATATTCTCAGCACCGACTGTGATTCTACTACGAGGTTTCCATTCTCATCTCTACAGGTTTCTGTACGGGTATTACTTCTCTGACACGTTCTTTTTACGTTTTGGTAAAACTTCCGTACATTGTTCCTGGAGTATAGACTCTCGATATTCTCAAACGCGCGCTTCTCATGCTCTTTCTTCTTCTTTTGGAGAAGCCGATGTTCTTCCCGTCTCTTTTGCTCGTAGAGCTCACGAGCAGCTCTCGTCTTCCTTTGCAGCACCGCTTTATATGCCTCTTGTTTTGCTGCACGCACTCGCCGGCATTCTTCGTCAAACCAGGGGTTTCGCGGTGGTGGACGAGTCGCGGCGTTTCTGATGGCATGTTGGCAGCGTTGCCACTGGTCTTCGGCACTTGATGCTGGCGGTATAGGGGTGATTGAGAGATTTCGGGATACGCGTTCAGCGAAGAGTCTGGCGGTCTCTTGCGATTGTAGCTTTTCGACGTTAAATTTTCTCACAGTAATTCTTCTTTGTTGCTCAGATTGGGATATCCGCATTCGTACCTTGGCTACAACAAGGTAATAATCCGAGTCTATGTTGGCCGCTCGGAAGGTCCGGACATCCAGAATACTGGAGGCATGCCTTGCGTCGATCGCAATATGATCAATTTGGTTGATCGTGACATGATCATTGGACCGCCATGTCTGCTTATGAATATCGAGATGAGGAAACCATGTGCTTACTATGGTGACATTTCGCTCCACAGCGAAATCAATTAGCCTTAGTCCGTTATCAGACGTGGTGTCGTGTAGGCTATGCTTACCATTTGGCGTTAAAATCGCACAATACGATCTTAACGTCGTATTTAGGACATTGCTCGTATGTTTTGTCGAGGAGCTCGTAGAAACACTCTTTGGAGGCAGGGTCCTTTTCTTCTGTGGGGGCATGAACACATATTAGGCTTATGTTAGCGAATTTAGCCTTGATCCGGATAGTCATAATACGCTCGCTCACGTGTCGGAAGCTTAAGACTTCTTGCCTAAGTCTGCCGCGTATGACAAATCCGCATCCGAATAAGCGTTGCCTGTTGCCTCTGTAGCAATCACCGTAGTAGATGTCACAGTTTTTCATCCTCTTTTTGCCCGGCCCATTCCATCGCACTTCCTGGATGGCGGTAATATCTGCTTTATAGCAGTCTAGGGCCTCTGCTAGTTGTTCGGCTGCACGTGGTCTGTAAAGGGACGGAACATTCCACGTACAGATCCGAAGGTCGTTGTCCTTATTTCGTTTGCTGGGGTCGTCATTAGTTGAGTCATCCTTATCCGAGGCTTTTGGTTGTTTCGGAACCATGCGTTTTTTACGTGGTAGGGAAGTTACCCCGACGGCACAACCCCCAACCTGGAGGGCCAGTTCCTTAATTATTCCCCTAGGACGAGGGGCCGGGTACACCGGTGCCAGTAGTCCACTACGGGAGTATGAGCGCTGCCGTTGGCCCATTAAGGGCTCCTCCGCCACCATCTCTATTCCAATGTCCTGACCAACATTGGAAATTCCTTACCGACCTGTGATCCGAATACGTCGAAGCAGCTCGCGCAAGGTATTCACTAAGTTCAACCTAACTGGAACTATAGACGCCACCGTTGACTCCGTCTAGGGAATTCGTCCGCTGCCGCCTGGAACAGGAAGAAGTGCTCTAGTGAGAAAAGCACTCTTCCCCCCCTCTCTCAGCTGCTGCCATCAAGAATCCGCCAAACGGGGTTGGTTACCCATTTCTTGGATTAAGGTACTAGGCACCCGGCTGTCACCGCGTGGAGGTTGAGAGTAGGAGTTGGTAGGCCTCAGCTGAGTGAAAACGCTTGTGTTTTCATATGATCGCATGCACTACCGTTTGACCAGACCTCTAGAGTCCTTATCTCAAAAAAAAAAAATCGTTTACGTCTGCTTTTGACAAGAATCGCGAATGCTGTTACTGGGTATCCCAAGGCGATGTTTGCAAAGAGGAATGGCTAAAAGCTGAAATACATCAAAAAGTATAATGGGATCCTATAGGGCTGAATACAGTCGTCCAAAACCTTTAGATAAGGGAAAAGATTTCCTACCTTTTATCTTTAAAGCATGCTCTATTATTCTGCTCTGCCGCAAGGACCCATTGTCAGTAGATATTTTCTTCCCAAAAAGTATGCCAATCTAAAAACAAATTTCCATGTATCCTTGGCCATTAAATTTCGCCCATTAATGTCGCGCATCTCATTATAACCCTCACGTTACTCACATTTATACCCAATATCCTTTCAAATATACACAGAGCGATAAGAGCACCTACACGCACCCTGTTCGCCACCCACCCAATTCCATTATCAACCATCTTAGTCCAATTTTCGAATTTTTTCTCAACACAAGGCGACATCCTTCTCCCGGCTGTATGTGGAGCAATTTACATTCCCTGTACGGGACGCATCATATTGTAGTCCTTTCGTCCTTTATTCATATGTCGTTCCCTTCCACCGCCCGTTGACATGCTGCTTCTGCTGCAGAAGATGGCAAAAATTAAAGAATAATTTTCAAAAGCGAAGCTCGAAAAAAAAAAAAAAAAAAAAATAAGAAAACATCTGAATGCGAAAAAGGATGCCATACACATGTAGGGCAATAAAAACAAATTGCCAACGCCATTGAAGTCATTCCAGCTATTCAAGTTGCTTCCTTCTCCTCCCCCGCTCCTGTTGTATCCCTTCTTTCGATTTTTGTACCGTTCTTGTTGTCTGTCGTTTCTTTTTGCGAAAAATTCAAGTCGCGTAGAAGATGAAACTCTGCATGGAAAATATGAATAAAAATATATATTTTCCATTTTCTTGCCAAGATATGTACTATATGTCCTGAATGGGTGGGTTGTAGTAGGAAGGAAATAAATGGCGGATGTTCGCGTACGTATTCAGCGAAAAGAATGAAGCGAAATTCACCGGCAGATTGTTTGGAGCATATTGTTTGCTGCGGGACAAGAAAATATCGCTGCCTATGCCATTAGCATATGACAGTCGCCACAGAGTGGGTGGGGTTGATGACATTACATTCACCGTGTAATAGCAAGTTTGTTACTTCCGGCACGTGAGTAGGCAGGTCGCTAGCGTTCGCATGGCAGATTAATCGGGGAAAGAGGGTACTTGGTTCGTTTATAAGGTGAAGTGTGCTTGTTAGGTCGGGAATTGTTACTAATCGGGGATGTGGAGTGTATCTTAAGATGCTTGTGTTACGCACTTCACCTCTATGGTGGAGTGAGGTTATTAGCTAAACTCACGTGGGCTTTTGTTTATGCCTTAGTCACATGGCGGGTCACATGATGTTTTATGGAACTACAAGTCTCGGAAAGACTTGAGGAATAGAACAAAACATTGGCTATGGCATTGGCAATATGCAGTCATTCTTAATTCTATATTTGCGCAAGCACCACACATAGCTATTACGACTTGACGAGCAAATTTTCAGCAAAAGTGTTCAAAGATCACATCAACAGATCGCAATCAAATACTTCTGTTGCTTATCCACAATTCAGCTTTCAAGACAGGACATTATTACCGTGCCATCAGGCATGCGATACTTGGTAGGCCTTAGAATAAATGGTTTGATTAAGACCGACATCCTTCCTGGACCCGAATTCGGGTTCCCAATAATGTGTTAGAGTCGACGGCAGAAGGCAGATTGAAGTGAAGTGCAGGGTAAGCCATGTCATGTTTCCATTCAATTCGATCTGGCTCCAATACAGCGGAATCTTCCTTAATGGAACATGTCTTATAAGAGGACACCTCTGTTGAGCAGACACTTAATCTATGACCAACGTTTCTGATTCGTTCGAGTATGCAAACCACATTCTGTTAAACGAACAACTCGCTTGAATTGACACATTTTTCAGTCCCACCATTGTCCGTTCAAGAGAGGTTTCACTGTGCGGATATATCAACAAGCGGGTAAGCTGCACGGAAAAAAAAATCGTACAGACTGAATTTTGTTTTATTTTTTTCTGTTCGCCGCAGTAAATTAAAACCAATAATTTCATCCGAAAACAGCAAAAGCTAAAACCTAGCCAGGCAGTTCCAAAGCACACATTCCTCAACGGCCATACCATCCACTAACAGCTCTTTAAAGAAGGATACAGCGATAACATCCGAGTTGTGCTGTAACAAGTTTAGTCGATTAGAACCGAAGGTCTATCAAAATCGCAAGGAGATTGCCATCCAGTATGATAATGCTCTACCTCATATTTTCTTGGTTACCAGACTCTTGCAGACGATGTTCCCTTTTCGATTGATGGAGAACTTCCTGAATGGTAATACATTAGGACATCTAGTATGCAAAAGGTAGTTTTGAGCTTCCATGATTATGCTTTTCGTACTCAGTGGACAAAAACTCCGGACCAAAGCCTTCCCTTTGAAAACTTGAGGGTTTCTTCAAGACGCAAAGATGTCCGGACTCTCTATGTCGGGTTTCCTGCTATTGATGTTTTGCTTAAGCAGATAAGAAATACAGAATCGATGCTACAGGTAAAACTGACTTTTGAATGAACAGTTTCCCCGGCTATGCTTTCCAAGAGCCACCCCTAACTACCCGACATTACAGTCGAAGAAGTTAGTGAGGCGCTCAAATACTCCAAGAAACCAAAAGCGGTTGGGCTAGACGAGATATCCTCTGAGTTCTGGAAAAAGATGGGAGACGTCGGGTTCAGATGGCTCAGAATTCACATCTCCAAATTTGTGAGAGGTGATCCAATGCCGAAACAATGGAGGGAAAGTTACCTTCTCCCTGTATACAAAGGGAAGGGTGATACCCGAAACTGTGATAACTACCGTTCGATTAAGCTGATGTCACACACCATGAAGATCGTTGAGCGGGTATTAGGTGGCCGACTGCGAAAAATAATACGGCTATCTGCTGATCAGTGCGGGTTTGTCTCGGGTAAATTAACCACAGATGCAATCCAAAGTATAAGGATCACAATGGAAAAACATCGTGATTCCTTAAAGGACTTGCATATTGTATTGGTTGACTTTGAAAAGGCATTCGACAGACCACCACGAGATCTAATATGGGTGGCGCTAAGACATCGAGGGGTTCCAGAAACCTATGTACAGATGATCATGGACATGTACGAAGGAAAAAAGACAAGAGTAAGTTGCCCCGCTGGAGTAACCGAAGAGTTCCCAATCAAAGTCGGGGTGCACCAGGGAAGTGTTTTAAGTCATTTTCTCTTTATTACAGTCCTTGATTATCTGCTTGAAGGTAAAGTGATGGACCCCAAGGTACATCAGTTATTCTTTGCTGACGATGGAGCCATCATAAGTGAGGATCCTACATCCCTGCAACGAGCACTTGATGTGTGGGTGAACGTGTCGGAGGGAAATGGGTATCGCATTAGTTCAAAAAGACAGGGTACTTGTGCTGCTCGTTCTCTGATCCACTCAGGCCTATTCCAGAAATTTACTTGAATGGAACAGTGCTTCCCAAGTGCGAAAAGTTCTAATATCTGGGATCTATGATCAATAGCAAAGCAACCTGTGATGACGACAACATTCATCGCGTAGTCGTAATGTGGATGAAGTAGCGGGAAAAATCCGCTATCTTCTGTGACAGAAAAATACCACCTAAGTTGAAATGAAGGCTCTACACCACAGTTGTGCGTCCAGCGCTCACATACGGTTCACAATGTTGGACGATGTACAAAACGTATGAGAGTAAATCAACGGCAGCTGAGATGAAGATGCTTCGCATGACAGCAGGAGTGACAAAGCTTGATCAAATAAGGAGTTCGAAGATCCGTGCAAGCTTTCACATCAAGGAAACCATCGTACAGAAGATAGAGCGCAACCGGTTCAGCTGGTATTGCCACGTTCAAAGAAGAAATCATTTGAACCCTGTTAAAAAGGCAATATCAATACACGTTCCAAAGACATCGCGATGTAGGAAAGGCAGGCCTATAAACGCCTGGATCACACAAATGTGACGACATCGGCATTTCCTTGGCCTCAGTAACCGAGTGATCCAAAATCGGCGGGCCTGCCGATATTTTCTGAGGTCAAATAGGCGAACCCCACAGGCGGATCAGTAGAAATGCGGTGAAGTGGGAGGGTTGTGATCCCATATTTTCGGATCTTAACCTCGCTGAAAAAGGAAGAAGAAGAAGAAGGTAATACTGACAATGTTGCAGTCGTCATCGGCGTTAAGATCTATATCACAGATGGTGTTAAAACGAATGTATCTCCGAATGCTTTCTAGTGATCGTATCGGCAGTGAATCCCACTGGATTCCAACAAGACATACATACGAACATATTAGGTTCAGCAGCTCACCAAGCTCATTTCGAGCCCTATCTTCCACATCCACAGATGTATTACAGCAATATAGTTGTAGTTTTTAGAGATTCTTGAGGCATGCAAGAGATTTGAGGATAAAAAAGCCCCTGGACCGGATGGCATTCCATATGTAGCTCTAAAAGCGGCGGTCACATCTAGAATGGACATGGACATGTTTGTGGACATCTATAACGCCTGCTTCAGAAAGGGAGTGTTTCCCGATCAATGGAAGAAACAGAGGCTCGTGCTATTACCCAAGGGAAGCAAACCTGCAGGAAATCCATCAGCATACCGCCTGCTTTGTTTGTTGGACACGACGGGAAAAGCTCTGCAGCGCATCGTCGGTAACAAATTGGAAGCAGCAATTGAAGAAGCAAGTCGACTACCAGAATATCAGTACGGATTTCGAAAGGCACGCTCAACGATTGATGTCAATAAGGTAGTGGTTGACACAGCGCAAAGGGCAATAGAAGGAAGACGATGGAGAAAAGGCGCAAAACGGTACTGTTGCGTCATAACACTGGACGTTAAGAACGCTTTGAATACTGCCAGTTGGAAGCACATCCTGGAAGTGCTGCGAAATATGAGAGTACCGATTTACATCAGAAAAATTGTGAAAAACTATTTCCAGCAAAGAGTGTTGCTATTTGACACAGATGGTGGCCTAAATGAGTACTACAGGGTTCGATCCTGGGACCGATGGACTATGGAACATCATGTACGATGGGATTTTTCGTCTTGTCTAAAATCGTAGGATTTGCGGAAGACATTGGTATAGCTGTTACAGCAAAACTACTGGAAGAAGTTGTTGGCAATGAAACCATTTCAATTGTTCGACGGTGGCTAGCATCAGTCGGCTTCACGCTAGCTGAACACAAAACGAAGGCGGTACTAATTACAAGTAGAAAACGAAGTGAAACCATTACGCCGGCTGTAGGTGAGCATGAGATAGTATCTAAACCAGCTATTAAATACTTTGGCGTTATAATTGACTCAAGGCTTACATGTAAAGAACTACTGGTGTATGTATGTAACAAATCATCCCGTGTGGGTGCCTCTATTGCACGGATTATGCCGAAAATAGGAGGACCGATATACAGCCGGAGATTTGTCTACCTAGGGTAATTACATCAGTAATGCTTTATGGATCACCAGTTTGGGCCGGAGCTATGAAAGTGACTTCATACAAAAGTAGGATTATAGCAGTAAAACGACTATGTGCACTAAAAATGAGGAGCGCTTTCCGCACCCAGAGAAAGTTTCTAAAGAATAGACAGGATGGACGGCTAATTTACACTGTTGCGGACACAACAGAAAGATATATAAGTTTGCGGGAGTGGCAACTGCGCTGGAGCCTTTCGTCTAAGGGCCGATGGACTTACCGACTTACTTCAATTATTGAGACTTGGGTAAACGACAGACATGGTGAAGTTGATTTTTACTTATCACAACTACTAACGGGACATGGTTTCTTCTGGTCATACCATACCGCTTTAAGAAGGATGACTCCCCCAATTATCGATCGTGCAGCGATACCGCCACGATTCCAATTAAAAAGCGAAGCAGTACAAATAGTACGGCGAGAAACACCAACTCTTGAGAATATTAGTATATGACATGCTAGAATCCGAAAATAAGTCGAACGTAATGAGCTCGTATGCCAATTGTTGATGTAACTAGAGCGAAAAAGGAGAGAGAGCGAGGAAAGCGCTCGGGCGCGACATACGCACATATGTACAGGCGCACACAACAACACGTAAATGTTTAAAGAAAAGTATGATGCAGCAACTGCGTATGGAGGAATGAGCAAGGAGAAACGAAAGAAACAAAGATTCTTCCAACCCTGGTATCACGGGCTACAAGTATCCATGAAGGATTTTCACCCCTACCTGGGCATAGAAAAAAAAAAAAAACTCATCAAGCGCCTAAGCCTAGCTTCCCCCAACCACTCGTCTTGTGCGCGTTATGTTTTTCGCATAAATGGAAGGGACCTACACTTTTGAGCCGTATCCGAAGGTCAATTTATATTGAGAAGCTTTCTCGTGACAATAATACTCTCGGATGTTTGTCAAACGTTCGCGAGAGGTGAGACAGTGAAAAAACTGTTTGGTGTTTTCTGGGATTCGAACATAGAACCTCAACCGCAGTGGTCCGACACACTAACCACAGCGCCACGGCGCCACATGAACAACAATATAATGAATGACTTAAAGGTCTTTCAGAAGATACCCCGCTTGAACTGATCAAATTTCCTCTCGTTCTAATAGTTTAAAGAAAACTTTATTTGGAAGACCGAACAACAACCGAATCCGGACATTTGGCTGTGCTGTTCTTATCCTGTGACGTGACGAGAAGTAGCTTTACTGTGATATCAAGAAGAGAGACGGTTTTATAACACCTCATCTCTGAAATGTACAATTGACTTAAGGCTTAGCCAACTGCTTTGGACACGTACATACTATGCATAGTCTTGCCTTTCCTTAGCTTAGCATATCACGAGGAAATTGCTTTCAAAATTTTGGTTTGAGGTTTATCTTTTGTCTCAATATATCAGGAATACCAGCACCAGAGTCCTCATTTAAAGGATAGACTTATCGCTAACTTGACAAGGATATAAGTGACGAATATATAATTGTGCAAAAGGAAAGCAGAAGCCTTAATCAAATGTCCCTTAATTGGTTTGCGAGAACGAAATGTTATACAATAGTGCAAGTTTCTCAAATCAAATTCGATGTCTCTTTCTGGGAAGGTATGTCATAAAACTCCATCACTGCTCCATAATCTCATACAGCACGCTCAGCACATGTCCCAGAAGACTCATAGCTTCCAGTTATGTCCCAACCGACGACGACACACGTCACACCGATGGCACAAATTTGCCAGCAATATTTGCACTATGCCTTCCAATTCGGTGTCAAAACCATTACACTTGCTTAACAGTGTGACTCATTGCCTTAGGCATTGAAGCACTGCTCTGCACCATAAAACATATCGCCACCCCCTTTGCACCCTAACTCTGGAGCTATTGATACATTCAATCGAAAAGCGAGAAACAGATTTTCTCTCCAGCTCTGCACGTTGCACGTGAACTCTTGTTCTTGCCTCGTTGATTTGCCATCAGAGCCACGTGTCAAATTATGTTCACTTTTACTGTTATCTCCACTTTCATCCCCGATTCTAATTTATTAGCTGAAAATGAAGATATGATGCCACAGCATCTGAGTCCCAGGGTGCTAACTGCCCCCGTCATTAGGAATAGAATAATTTTTGACACGTCTAGGGGTGCTCCCTTTGGTCGGTCATTGGTCAGTTTGTTATCTAAACACGCGGCGTAAAGACTCGTCCTCATTCGGACTAATTGCGAATTCAATTTAATTTATACGTGCAATGTTGAGCAACAGCTGATCCTTGCTCCTTCACAATGATTGATTGACTTTTTCGATTCAAAAAATATATTCTCCGTATCCGTTTTAAGGAGGCTAAGTCGATTGTTAAAGACCACGTCAGCCACGTGTATAATCAAGGATTTCGTTTACTCACAACAAGGAGTCGTGTCACGTACGTTTATCGTAATTACGTGATACGTGAGGAATGTGAATAAGTCGGCGTTTTTATGGATTTTTATGGTAAATATTATTGTCAGACATATTTGTTGTCGAAATATTTATTTTGGGGAATGCCCGGGAGCAAAAGGATACACCATCACAACACACCACACCGGCAGTGGCAGTGGGAATTCGGAACATATGTGATGCGGCGCGGATTTAGTTTACCGTTGAATACCCTTAGGCTAATAAATATTAAATTTTATATCATATATGTATGCTTATGGAGCACGCGGACAGGACATTACCTTAAACATACAAGATGTGCTTCGAGTTAAGTGCCACAAGACTGGAAGCAATTTTACAACTACATACAATAGTGATAGCAGGTGTATGCACTTAGGAGGTTATGTGAGTCTGAACGTTGTCATCTCATCGACAAGAACATGACTAACAAGCCGGGTAGAGGGCTTGCCGTAACATTTTAACAGAAACCTGAAGCCATTCACGAAATCCAATTATCATACAACCACAAACAAATTGACTGTTTGGTGTGGGTTTCATGTTGGAAGGGTCATTGGAACATACTTCCTTTTCAATGATGCTGGCAGCGGAGACCACGTTGATTGACTATTCTTGGGATAAATTCGAAGGAGATGACTTGGAGCATATGTTTCAACAAGACAACGCCACATACCACATATCTGGTCAAACAACCGAGCTATTGAAGTCGATGTTATGTAACTGTGTTATCCCCAGAAATAGAACAGTCAATTGGCCGCCTCGTTCATGTCACTTGGAGCCTCTGGACTCCTCTCTTCAGGACTATATCAAGTCAAAGCTCTGTGCCAATAAGACAGAGCCCTTAGGCGACCTCGAGATCAACATCGAACGCGAAATTGCCGACAACCCGCCCGATTTATGCGCATTCACTTGTGCAAGCATTTCCGTCGTGGGCACTTGAATAATGTTGTGTTCCATATTTAATGACATCGATGGTAATTTACCCACAAGCAAGGAGACCTCCTCAACTCCGCCAATTATAGAGGCATCAGTCTCCTCTACATTGCATACAAGATTTTTCTGCAATATTGTGTGAACGCCTGAGACCTATTATCAACTGTCTGGTTAGCCCTATCAGTGCGGTTTCAGGCCAGGAAAGTTCACAATAGATTCAATTTTTACACTTCGACAGATCCTGGAGAAAACCCAAGAATTCCAAATCGATACTCATCATCTCTTTATCTATAGAGAAGAGCTATAGACAGCCATGTCTTGTTTTGACATCCCTGCCAAACTTATCCATTTGTGCAGGATGACGACGGAGAAGGCTCGCTACTCCATCAAGGTCGATAATGATCTCACCGAGACCTTTGATGTCAGAATATGTTTTAGACAAGGTGAGGCGCTGTCACGTGACTTGTTTTCGCGACATGACTTGATTTTTGCTACTTTCAATATTGCTTCTTGTCCTCCACTATCATATGAATATAGAGATTACAAACATCTAAATGCCGAACTCCTTGAGCAAGACATCCTACTGGCAACGGATATACTCTATGTCTTCCTCTGAATCACAAGTGGAATTTTTAGAAAATAACATCCTCTAAGTTTGTTTAACACTCACGTACCTTTCAGTATTGCTTCTTGTCCTCCACTATCATATGAATATAGAGATTACAAACATCTAAATGCCGAACTTCTTGAGCAAGACATCCTACTGGCAACGGATATACTCTATGTCTTCCTCTGAATCACAAGTGGAATTTTTAGAAAATAACATCCTCTAAGTTTGTTTAACACTCACGTACCTCTAAAAAAATTTGTTAGGCATCGTGTAAACGAATGGTGCACTACTACACTACTACTACACAACTTATGAACAAGCGTGATGTTGAGTACAAGAGATGAAAGCGGTTTAGATTGCCCGATATATACAAAACCTTTCGTTATCTGGGCAACCAGATCATTTCCAAAGTAAGTCAAGCGAAAGGGGCCTACTTCTCTGCTCATCTGAATAGAAATCTTGATTCTAAAACGTTATGGACAAATTTGAAAGCAATAGGCGTTGGAAGCAGGACCTTGGAAATATTGACCCTGACCAATTAAACAAAGAATTTGTCAAGACGCAGGCGGTAGTCCCAAATATTTTGCATTTAGACCAAGATAGCATTATGCACACTAATAATTCAGAGCCACCTAACCAATTTCAGTTTTCTTGTGTTGACCAGGCCGATGTCCTCAAAGAAATTCTTCTTATAAAATCTAAATCCGCTGGAATTGATGAGATATATCCCTTATTTGTGAAGGCCATACTACCCCATCTGCCTCTGTGCTGACTCATGTACTTAACTCTGTTATTCTTACATCATCTTTTCCCAATACGTGGAAAACAGCGAAAGTAGTTCCGATCTTGAAAAAACGGAGAATGAATTTTTCCCCACCGGAATATAGACCAATTTCTATTCTTGCATATCTATCAAAAGTTTTGGAGAAAATAATCCATCAGCAGTTGCCAGATTACCTTTATAGAACAAATTTTCCTTGCAACAGCCAATCCGGCTTCAGGCAAAAACATAGCTGTGTAACAGCCCTATTGAAGGTGACTGATGACATTCGCGAGGCTATGGACAACGACAACGTAACTATTTTAACCCTTCTTGATTTCGCCAAAGCTTTTGATACAGTCAACCATAAAATACTACTCCATAAGCTCAAAACGGGCTGCCATTTATCTTCTTCTGCATTAAAGTTAATTGCTACCTACCTCTCCGAAAGACAGCAATCTGTTGTCGTGCAGAATAAGAAAACAGGACTCATTAAAACTATAGCAGGAGTACCACAAGGTTCTATTTTGAGCCCACTTCTTTTCAGTATCTTTATTAATGATCTGCCGCTCTCAGTCACAAATTCATCCGTGCACTTGTATGCAGACGATGTGCAAATATATATCAGCAGTAAAATAGGAATTATTGAGGACAGTGTGTGCAAGTTAAACGACGACCTGAGGGAGGTCATCCATCGGTCTGAAAAAACTGTCTACGGCTAAACCCAAGCAATTCCTACTGCATTGCTATTTACAAAACCAAGCTTGATCCTAGCTATTTCTCCCCTATCTATCTGGGTAGTACAGTGCTTCAGTACACTGATAAAGCTAAAAACCTTGGCATTTATTTTAATCGATCCTTGGGATGGGATGTCAATATCCAATCAGTCAGTGGAAAGGTGTACGGTTGTCTTCGAAGTCTATCCATGTCAAAGCATTACACTCCTTTGAACACTAAAGTTATGTTAGCCAAATTCCTCGTCGTGCCTATAATTGCGTACGGGTGTAAAATTTTTATTGGATATAGGGCTGAGAGTAAAAAAAAAAAAACTAACCACTATCTTCAATAACACAGCACGTTACGTCTATGACCTAAGGCGATATGACCATGTATCTCCTTATGTCAAAAAGGTACTAGGATGCACGTTACACACGTATCACAATTATCTTTCGCTAATGAATTACACCGTAGCTAGTACGCGGTTCCCACGTCTCAATATTCACAAATTTGACGCCGAAAAGCTACAATCGCAAGAGACCGCCAGAACCTTTGCCGATCGTGTTTCTTCTAATCTCAATCTAAGTCCTATGCCACCAGCAGCAAATGCGGAAGACCAGTGGCAGCGTTGCCAACAAGCCATCAGAGATGCCGCCTCTGATGTACTGGGTTTCTCTCGCCCACCACAACGAAACCCCTGGTTTGATGAGGAATGCCGGCAAGCACATGCAGCAAAACAAGAGGCGTACAAAGCGGCGCTGCATAGAAGGACTAGAGCTGCTTACCAGCTCTACGTGCGTAGGAGAAAAGAGGAACATTGACTTCTCAGAAAGAAGAAAAAGGAGCATGAGAAGCGCTCGATCGAGAAGATTGCGAGACTCTATTGCAGGAATAATGTTGGAAAATTTGACCAAAGGGTAAAAAGAACATGCCAGGGTTTCAAAGCCAGAACAGAAGCCTGCAGGGACGAAAATGGCAACATAGTAGTGGAATCGCAGTCGGTGCTGAGGATATGGAAGGAACACTTCTGCAGACTGTTAAACGGCGATGATGACCAATATTCCGCTTTTAGACAGAATGAGCCATTCAACAGTGACGATGGCAGTCAAGATTCCCGTCAACCCGATCAGAATGAAGTGAGGATAGCGATATCTAAACTCAAATCCAACAAAGCTGCTGGAGCTGACGGCCTTGCCGCTGAACTTTTCAAGGCAGGAGGAGATGAGTTGGTAAGGAGCATGCACCAGCTCATCTGTAAAATCTGGTCGGACGAAAGTATGCCCAATGAATGGAACCTCAGCATCGTTTACCCGATCCTGAAGAAAGGAGACCCTCTGAACTGCGCCAATTACAGAGGTATAAGTCTCCTCAACATCGCATATAAAATCCTGTCTGCCGTATTATGTGAACGCCTTAAACTGATCGTCAACAACCTGATAGGTCCTTATCAGTGCGGTTTCAGGCCGGGAAAGTCCACCATTGACCAAATATTCACACTACGGCAGATCTTGGAAAAGACTCATGAATACAAAATCGATACGCACCACCTCTTTATCGATTTCAAAGTTGCCTATGATAGCGTGTATAGAGACGAGTTATACAGAGCCATGTCTAGTCTTGGCATCCCTGCCAAGCTCGTCCGTTTGTGCAGAATGACGATGGAGAACTCTCGCTGCTCCATCAAAGTCGGTAAGAACATCACCGAACCGTTCGATGTCAGGAAAGGTCTTAGACAAGGTGACGCGCTATCATGTGATCTCTTTAATATAGTACTTGAGAGAATTGTACGAAACTCACAAGCCAACACCGGAGGTACAATCTTTTACAAGTCTGTACAACTACTCGCTTATGCCGATGACATTGACATAATCGGAAGAACTCAGCGGGCCGTCAATGGGGCATTTACGAGTATTGAGATCGAGGCAGCAAAGATGGGTCTAGCGGTCAATGAAAGCAAAACAAAATATAGGGTAATTGCGGGAGAGATGCCGCGCTTTTTTAAAAATCGATGTAATTTTTTTTATAAAAGTAAAACAAACTTTAATTTTCAAAAAAACTTAAGTATGGATTTATTTTCTACCATAATAAATTACTTAAATAAGAAAATAAAACTTTTTTCATAAATATTAATAATAAAATAAAATATGTTAGGTGTGCCATCTCTCCCAACATGTGTGGGAGAGATGCCGCATGTTAAATTCGTTGAGCTTTAGTTTTTTTTTTATTTAATTTTTATGCCCAGTGTGTTTTTTTCGCTCTTCGTCACGTCCACAAGGGAAGATTCTGGTGTTTTGTAGCGTGTGCAGTTTTCATGTAGCCATTTGCTACATTTCGTACATTGGATCTAATCCTCCCGTTTTTTGGTCGAAAAATAATTTTCCCAACATTCGGCACAAACATTAGGATTTTCAACCGGCTCAATCTTTCTTTTTGAAGCCTTTTTTTCTGGTTGGGTTTTCGGAGACTTGGCGTTCTTCCTTTAAATAACCAAATTCAGCATGCGGCATCTTATCAAAAAAAAAGTGCGGCATCTATCCATGTAGTGAGGGAGAGATGCCGCACCACGCTTCATAACTAACAAAAAAAGAAAACAAAAAAAAATCACACCAATCACTTCTTTAAACACTAATTAATGACACAAAATACTTACACTTGAGAAAACACGCAACAACCTGTTTCTGGATCGACAAGTAGCAACATACTGAAAAATTTCCATAGCGTGAAGGGGTGCAAAAAACAAAACAAGGTGAAAAACTCCCGTTACATGTCGTATGTAAATAGTTTTTTTTTACCTACGTTTTCGTTTGAATACCTAACGGACTAAAAACAAAAAAAAATTTTTTCCGCGGATGACTAGATGTATGAGTTTGGTTGGGTGCGGCATCTCTCCCGCAATTACCCTATGCTGTCTACAAAAAAGGACACCTAACATCGGCGTCTTGGACAGAACGCCACAATAGACAGATATAATTTTGAGGTAGTAAAGGATTTTGTCTACCTAGGCTCTATGGTGAACTCCGCAAATGACATCAGTAGGGAGATCACACGAAGAATTACTCTTGCCAATCGTTGTTTCTATGGGCTAAAACGGCAATTGAGTAGCAAAGCCCTATCTCGAACTACTAAGGTAACTCTTTATAAGACACTAATCATCCCAGTCCTGCTGTATGGCGCAGAGGCCATGGGCTTTGAGAAAACCGGATGAGGATGCCCTTGGTTATTTCGAGAGAAAAGTTCTTCGAGCGATTTTTGGTCCCGTCTGCATAGACGGGAGAAGGTACAATGCCGAGCTATACGGCATGTACAAGGACATCGAGTTAGCCAGAAAAGTTCACATACATCGACTAAGATGGCTGGGTCATTTAGAGCGGATGGAGCCCAACGTTCTCGCTAAGAAAGTTTTCGAATCCACCCCGGATGGACGACGCAATAGAGGACGACCTCGCGGTAGGTGGCGCAAACAAGTGGAGGGGGACCTCAACCAACTTGGCGTGCGCAACTGGAGGCAGTTGGCTCGTAATCGTGCTAGCTGGAGAGGTTTGTTGGTTGAGGCCCAGGTCCACCCCGGACCCTAGCGCCATCTAAGTAAGTAAGTAGTAATGAATTACACCAAATTATGACAACCAAACAACCCACTTATTTATCGGATACGCTTCGATTTGGCAATTCAACACGCTCATGTGCTTTAATTCAACCGCGTTTTACCTGCCTTGCAACCGCACGGCAGTTTTTCGTTTATGCCGTTCGCTCCTGGAACTCGCTTCCCCTCAGCATTAGAAGAACCTGTGGTTTAAGCACATTTGGTGATGTCCTGTTTAGACATTTGGCAGAAGACTGAAATACAATTTAAATAACTATCTTAATTGCTTTCTTAGTTATTCTTATTTACGTGTACTTATATTACATAATTTAAATTTAATCTTTTGTAAATCTTTTTTAAACTAACTTTCTTTTATTTTACAGTGTTTTTCTTAATAACTTTTGCTAACAAAAGATTGTTACAATCTGTTGTAAAAGATCTTTATGAACTAATAAATTATGATCGTATTGTACGTTTGGTACGTATTGGACGTTTCAGATGGCTAGGACATATAGAGCGTCCGCAGAGTCTTTGAAACGAAACCGAAGGGACGACGCTGTAGAGGGCCTCCTCGCCGTAGGCGGCGCGCACAAGTTCAAGGGGACCTCGACCAACTTGGAGTGCGCATTTGGAGACAATTAGCTAAATACCGACCTAAATGGAGAGGCGTGTTGGTTGAGGCCCAGGTTCACCCTGATCTGTAGCGCCACCTAAGTAAGTAATTTAACGAGGTACCACACGTCATTTGACACTGACACGGAACTATTCCCAAACTGAACTCGAACTGATCCAAACAAAATCAAGTCATTAGTTTCTAGCGTTTAATGTTTATTTTCAAGCAGCTACCTATCCTTATAGAGATACCGGTATACATGATTATCCGGATAAGAGCCACAATCAAATGGGAGTATAATTCTAAGCTTTCTAGCTACATCATGTTCATTTATTATCAGCAAGAATCACCTAAGAGTCAGGCCTGATAGAATTTTAATGGAATGCAATTTCACGACCACAAATCGTGAAAGTATCTCACGTGTTTCATTAGCTTGGGGTTATTGTTTCAAAGGCGAACACAGAAAAATGTCATTGAGGTTTAATTCTCTTTACCTGAACTTTGTTTCACAATACTCACGAGCTTCAATAATGTTCAAAATTGTTTCACGTAAAAGCAATTTCGAGACTGGGAATTTGACTATATCTGCTGCTATGAAACAAATTCAAATTACAGTGAGACCTTCTTTCAACAAAAAGGTCTCCAAACAAAGGGGCCAGAGGGTTAGGAATAAACGGTTTCTCCCCTAAGATCATCCATATGGTATGTGGTGAAGAGCCACATCCTACACGAGATGCCGCTGTTGATAACGAAATATGGCGTATCTAAAGAGGAAAACTTGAAAAAACCCGGAATCCCGGGTGTAAACTACCGTGCCTATGGAATGAATGGCACCACGTTACGGTGTCTTCTGACGGTGAACTCTGGATACCTTGGGGACCTCTAGTTTCAATTAAATTCCCCTTACCTGTATACAGGGGGTGAGTACAGGTGGACATCTGTTTTCCCCATACTCGTGGGACCATATGTCAAATATTAATTCAAACTGAAAAACTCAAGAAGGGAAGAGTGTAAACCGGTCCGGATGTTAGGAGATACGGGGGAAGCTCTGCTTCGAATTTCGGATGAACAAAGCGCTAGAGTGATCGATTTGAACCTGGAAAAGCTCTTTTTAGATGACGCTTGCTCCATCGCTAGCTCATCCTTCTCTAAAGTGTCAACTAGCTCCCGACGAGCAAAGAACTGCAAGTTGACTGTCAAGAGACTGGGGACATGGAGGTGGAAAGAGCTCTCGGAGCCAGATAGGAAGAGACTCCACAACGCACGGGCCTACTTGCAGGAGTTGGCCTTATCGGAGCGTTGGTCGGTGACGAGCTCTCCCATGGGGAGGACACCTGCGGCTATCCCGAGTGTGGGAGAACCGATGGGAGCGCCAAAGTCTACGATAAGCCGAAGCCAATCTAGACCTGAGGCGATCACATTGGCAATCTCGGAGCAGTCCCCCATTGCAGCCGAGCCACAGAAACGAGGAGATTAACGAAGATGTTGGTGAAATGAAGGCGGATTTTTTGACACACAGACACACAGCAAGACAACGACGCTAAGAAACAGAAAGTGCAGTGCCATTAGACTAATTCGGCGGCTTGAAAAGCGTGATCCGAAGTCCTTCACGAACAGGGAAAGGGAGGCTCTGGACAGGGCACATAACATGCTTAAGCTCGCAGGGTCGACTAGGTACATCAGCAGGGTCGGAAGGTAAGAAGATCACCTACGGTGAGAGCGGGAAGCCTTCAGCTCCCCATCTCGACTGTGGCTGGTCTTCGGTCAGCAACCGACTCTAACCCATCTGCGGTAGGGCCGGCTGCAGGCTACTCTAAGAAGGCAACCCACAGAAAGGACGACACAGCTCTACGAACGGGCAAGAATCAGATTGCTTTGAGGGGGGAATACCGTTTGCCACCTTCCTCAGCTGCGAACAGACCTACACCGCTCTTGACTGTCCGGGGTAAAGGTATACAACCCGTCCCCATCGGGAGAAGTTCTAGGGCATACGCAGACAAAAGAGAACGTAGTGCAGGGCAGACTAGGGGGACGGCCGGAGGCCTGCTCGGGAGAAGGAAGGTAAGCCTCTTGCCAACCTCCCCGCTCGCAGACAGACTGAGGCCCTTGTCAACCGAGCCGGAGTCAGTCGTTAAGACTGTATCCGAGCCGATTGCGAGCTGTTCCAAGAGGGGGAGACACGACGATACGATCTCGCCGCCTACGAACAGTACCAGCAAGAAGGCCATGCCGCATCTGCTAGTGCTGATCTACAGGTGGCGATAGTAGATTATAACAGCCCAGGAAAAAGATTTAGTAGAGATCAGTGGAGGCTCATCGAGTTGCGCATACTTGAAGGTATCAATGCTACCATTGTCTAGAAGGACGGACAATCCCCCTTCTTGTGGACTGGATCAACCGAGACCACACTTCCTAAGTGTAGAAAGTTTTCTACTTTCTCGACTACCTAACCGGCAATGTTGAGTTGAGCGCGGGTGATAGAATAGCTTAGGGCTTTTGTTTTGGCTGTGTTCATTTTTAGCCCCACTTTGTTTGCCTCAGATTCTAGATTTGGGCCATTAGATGAAGGTCCATTATTCAATGTGGAAGTAGGCAAACATCATCGGCGCAGTCAAGATGTTTAAGGTAAATTGTCATAGTCCATCGAATTCCATTGATACATTGGGGAGGAAAGGCAGAGAATGACCCCCGGAGCACTGCGACCTTAAAAGATCTTTCGTGCTATCCCCTGGTTGATTATTTTGGATTTGTGAACTAGTTGACTCTGTTTATTGAGAAATTAATAAATTTCTTGGAATGCCTTAGGCCACTTTGTGCATTCCAGCGTGAGAGCATTTGTTCGCGTTCCCAGTGAAGTAGCTCTATTTGCCCGTGCCCGTAATACCTACACAGGCTAGTCTTTGTCCCTTCTGGAGGGCGGAGCGGATAACGGTTTGATTAACTTTATGCTACCATACTAGCGAAACATAAGTTATTATCGGAATGATGATTGTGGTATAGGTCCAGTGGATCATTTTTGGATTTAATCCCCATCTTTTGCCGAAAAACCTAGAACACGCCCAGAAGGCTTTAGTCGCCTTCTCAGTGGTTCTGTCTATATGAGGTTTCTAATTACTTACTTGCTTAGGTGGCGCTACAGTTCGGTGTGAACCTGGGCCTCAACCAACCAGCCTCTCCATTTAGCTCGGTTTTTAGCTAATTGTCTCCAGTTGCGCACTCCAAGTTGGTCGAGGTACCCTTGAGCTCGTGCTCGTTACCTACGGCCAGGATGCCCTCTACTACGTCGTCCCTTCGGTTTAGATTCAAAGACTCTGTGGACAGGAGCGTTAGTGTTCATCAGCTCTATATGTCCTAGGCATCTCAAACGCCCAATACAAAGCTTTTGGACAGGTCGATGTCGCTGTACACCTCGAATAGTTCGTCATTGACATCATCACAAACGGGAACTAATATCTTACGAAGAATTTTTTTCTCGAAGCGATCAGGGATATTTTCATCCTCTTTTAATAAAGTCCATGTTTCAGCGCCGTAAAGCAGGACTGGGATGATCAGGGTCTTATACAGAGTCTCCTTAGTTATTCGAGATAGGGCTTTACTGTTGAATTGCCTTGCCCAAACAAACAGGGATTGGCAAGAGTTATTCTTCGTATGATTTCTGCGCTGATCTTGTTTTTCGAGATTATAGCAGAGCCGAGGTAGACAAAGTCCCTTATAACCTCAAAGTTGTAGCTGGCCACAGTAATGTTCTTTTCAATTCGTCAGTGTTGAATGCCTCTTCTCCCTTCTCACTTAGCGCTAAACCCATTTTGACCGCTTCTAATTCAATACTTTCAAACGTACCGGTGACAGCCGGAGTTCTTCCAATAATATCAATATCGTCGGCGTATGCAAGCAGTTGTACGGACTTTTGATAGATTGTGCCTCTGATGTTGGCTTGCGAGTTCCGCACAATCGGTTCAAGTACAATATTAAAGAAGTTACATGACAGCGCGTCACATTGTCTAAAACCATTTTTGACGTCAAAGGTCTCGGTGAGGTCATTACCGACCTTGATGGAGCAGCGAGCGTTCTCCAACGTCATCCTGCACAGATGGATAAGGTCGACAGGGATGTCAAAACGAGACATGGCTATCTATAGCTCTTCTCTATAGATGCTGTCATAGACGGCCTTGAAATCGATAAAGGGATAATGAGTATCGTTTGGCATTATATTTCTGTACAGTTTGATCTGAAGACATGCTTCGTGGATAGCGAGTAACACTCATGTAAGACAATGTCTGGAAGTCTATATGATTTCGAGATGTTCAAGGATTCAGAAAACAAACCTTCACCGAAATCCTTTATCACCTGTCCATCTTGCCATTCTGTTTTTGTGGGAATTTGTACGTCGAACGCTTTGTGAAAATAATTTTGGCAATAATTTATCCGCTTTGAGTCGATACGAGTTCTCTCGGCAGAGAATTCAGAATATTACTATGGCCGTAGGGTTTCGGAGTCCAACACCCAGACTCTCTGAGTCTGATCGCGCTATGTGCTGTAATATTTGTTATGTACAGATCTAGGGGTAAAAGACGAAGATGAAGATAAAGGTCGTTAAACCATTTGAGGGAGTTGACGGTATAGTGCCTGTTGGGGCTATACATGGGGTTATTTCTACCTTGTTAAATTTGATTATGATATACTAACTCTTTTCTTAGAACCGGCCACCATACTATTGTCCCATACCTATATATGAAGATTGAACGTACTACCGTTGTGTATATCCAAAGGGTGAATTACCAAAGAGTAGCGAAGGCAACGCATGGTATAACAAAAAAACAGGTGCTTGCAAGGGCGAAAATGGAAAAGTTATAGTCGATACTGCAATCGGTACTGAAAACGTAGAGATACCATTTCTGCGGGCATCTTAATGGCGATCCAAGTGAAAATTCCGCTGTCTTTGCACTTTGCACTTTGCACACAACCGAAATTGGAACTAGGCGGCTATGGCGGGCTAAGGGCAAGCAATATAGTGAGCATATATAATAGTTATAAGCTAAGGTGGCTGCTGTTATAATCAAGTATAAGAGTAGGTAGCTGACAACAAAGCACGAAACACACTACTATGTACAGCTATAACTCCGAAGTAGTCAAAGAATTTGTCTACCTAAACTGATGTCTTCATGATGTCAGCGCGGAGATTAAACGTAGCTCTTGCCAAACGCTGCTTTTACGGACTGAGAGGGCAATTGAGTAGGCAATCAATATTAGCAAGCACTCATCATCTCACTCCTACAAAGTGGTGCGAATGCGTCAACTTTATTACCCCTGGATAATATCACTAAGGCATCCGAACCACGGCAGTGTGTTCCAGGCAGACGTCCTAGCGATAGCAGAGGCGGCACGGGAACTATCCACGAAACTTGTTCCTAGGAAAGAGATTGATATTTACATAGATAGTCAAACTGCTATAAAGGCCATCTCATCCGCGGTTATAAAATCAAAGCTAATAAAACGCTGCCACGAGGAGCTTAAAAGCGCTCATCCAAAGCCACTATGCAACACTCTGGTGGGTCCTAGGCTACAAATGAATTCCAGGGAACGAGATGGAGGACGAACTGACAAGAAAGGGATCAGAACAAGACCCGTTAATGGTCCAAAGCTCAGTCCTTCCTTCCCTAAAACTTGTTAAATCAAACATAGCACTTGACTTCAAACGACAAGCAGAAGTAAGATGGAGAGCGCTCCCATCATGTCGCGTCTCCAGAAGCATCTGGACAAAACATGACAAGATAAAAACGAAGACCATCCTCAGTCAAAATACACAAAACTTGGCGCTACTTATCAACACTGGATAAAAAAAAGTTCCCTTGGAATTCTTAAGAGAAAAGTTCTTCTGTGTTCACGGTATATGGCGGAAAAGATTCGACGGTGCATGGGCGGTGCAGTGACATCGACCTAGTCAAGAAGATACAAATACAGTTTCTTAGTTGGCTAGGTCATGTAGAGTGGATGAATACCAGTGCCCTAGCCCGAAGAGTTTTCAAAGCCAACCCAGAGGAGAGGCGGCCAAAATCTTAAATGGGGTGCACTAGCGGAAGGGAATATCAACCAACTCGGGCTATGAAATTGGAGACAACTGCCGAAAAAAATGCTGGATAAATACGAGTTTTCGTTGAAGCTTAGTTTCGCCCTGTACTGTAGCGTCAGTCAAAATAAAGTAAGCAAGTACTATATGGCAGACTGTGTGGGCGCCGTGGTACAGTGGTTAATGTGTCGGACCACTGTGCGTGAGGTTCCATGTTCGAATCCCAGAAAACAAGAAAACGTTTTTTTTACGGTCACACCTCCTGCGAACGTCTGACAAACATCCGAGATGATTGTTGTCACGAGAAAGCTTCTCTAAAGCGAATTGCCCTTCGGAAACGGCACTAAACTATAGGTCCCTTCCATTCGTGTGAACAAATATAACGCACACAACACGAGTGGTTGCGAGAAGCTAGGCCCAGGAACTTGATGAGCTGTTGCGCCAAATATTTATTTATTTTTAAGTACTATATGTACTTAGAGACCAAGTCCTGGGTTCAAGTCATTACGGGAAGCATGTTCATAGTCGAATATTAAGAGACTAGCCATAGAAGTCCTTTTATCATTAACTTCCTGCGACTCGTACACGCAGATATACACATCTAAGATTACTTCTGGCTTAGAATACAAAATGTTTTAGCAGAGAGCCTACCAGTACCGCAAATAATAGCACAGACCTTGTAAATCCCACCATAACCTAAGTACCACAATACTGAGTGATTCTTCTCTTTCAAATCAAAAACAAAAATGCAGTTGTGAATGTTCAACGTTTATTCTTTAATTTTGAACAAATGTATTCCGCCGTTAATCTTAAAATAAATTGACCGGTGCACAGAGATTACCACTCATTGGCAGTACACTCAATTGCGTATTGTCATTTCCATTGGTGTAAGTCCCAGCATAAGCTGCAGTAAAGGAAATGCTTAGGGTTATCTACGGAGTTGTGTGACTTATATCGGCTAACTCACATTGTTGATTGATACCTCCCGGTGCTGCCCGAACTGGTGGTGGATAAGGTAAAGCTGCAGCATCAATTTGTCCCCCCATTTGAAGGAGAACTAAAAGAATGTTTTTCAAACAAGCACGCATCTTGGTTAGCAAAGGCTTACCTGACACCGTCACAATGGCAATTGTAAAAGTAGCGAACAACCTCATTGTTGGCTAAAACCGATTTGAAACTTCTCAAATTCTTTCGAGTCTATTTATAGGAGAAGGCCTTCAACGTGACTTCACAGAAATTCAATTGAGTTCACCTTTACGAGCGCACAAGTCGTAAATGTCTGTCATGTGTTTCACTACAGGTTATTGTTTCAAAAAGAAAAAAGTTTACTTTAATATATTTTATTAATTAAAACAGACAATAGTCAGTCGGAAATTCAATTTCGGTTCAAAGTCCTTTCGCTTGCCTTGGTTTGTATGAAGTTTTGTATCTTGTAGATTTTGCACAGTGTCCTGAGTGTATTATCCATGATGTGTTATTCATTTTCTTGATAAAAAACTCAAGCTGAAGCATCAATTCAATTCATTCTGCAGCAAGAGCACAAGCATCCAAATGTACACACACAAATCCACTTAGCTAAATCGTTTTGCTCCCTAAGGATATTTTCACTTAGACTTTATGTTGCTGCTGCTGTTGCTTGTGTTCTTGTTGTTATTATTCTCAAATGGCGGTGGTGGCCCAACAGAGAAGGATTTTTCATCAAATATGTATAAAGTGGGAAGACGGGTGACTTGTTGGGGGCGAAACTCAATTGGTAAGGATAAATTGCAATAAGCGATGAGCTGGACAGTGGATACTATGTCCACTATACAATGTGATGGCTGAATGGGGTATAACGATAGGAGGGAGAGGTTAACTCCTAGATTGGTTGTGGCTTTGAAAAGATTGGCATTTGTTTGCAATTTTTTTCGGTCACTCTTTAAGGTACTGTAATGCGATTATGAAGGTGCTGCGCAGTGGGAGAGGAGAGGAGAGGCAGAAACAAATGGTCTTTAAGGCACGAAGTCACTAACATTGAATGAATGGTTTCCTCTTTGATCAAACACTTTTAAGCCATGTGGACAGGGATTTCAACCCGAGTATTGAAAGGCGATGTCGTCTTTGCTGAAGGAAATGTTAAGCGTTTCTGTTATTAAAAAAACCACTCATGTTGTGTGCGTTATATTTTTTACACGAATGAAAGAGACCTACAGTTTAGTGCCGAATCCGAACGGCGATTTGAGAAGCTTTTTCGTGACAACAATACTCTCGGATGTTTGTTAGATGCTCGCGAGAGGTGGGTCCGTGAAAAAACTTATTGTTGTTTTCTGTGGTTCGAACTCGGAACTTCACGCGCAGTGATCCGACGCACTAACCACTTACGCCCCGGCGCCCACTGTTATTATTATGTTATTATTATTGTTACAAAAATCGCCGATCAAGCCGAAGACGACGGATGGTGGAGACGAAAAGAACAGAATTTTTCTGGTTCCCGAGAGGGTTTTTTAATTTGTTTTATTAAATTAATTTTAAATAAATAAAATCTAGTACAATTTTATCTAGAACTGCACGTCTCTAGTGATCATTCTCACTGCTGCCAACAAAGAACTCCAAATTGGACTTCTGTCAACCTCCTTATATATTTGACTCTGGCTTTCCAGATAAAAAAACCAAACTTTCCAATTCGCCGCTGGAATTCCGTCCGCCAAGAATCTGGAAAGTTCTGGTACCTTTAGGTTGACAGCTACGAGATATTTCTCAGGGCTTCTCGGTGGTTTAGGTTTCTTCGTCGGCTTGTGCGCTCGCGTAACATTATACTAAATTAAATCACTACGAGGGGAGAATGTCTAAGCATTTTAGGTACTGGGCGTTTTTGAAAAAGCTTAGCACGCCATGCGAACATGTGATCTAGAATAGCACTTTAGAAGAACCTTAGAAGTCACGGATCTATCAGAGAGGCTCATGTCGAAGAATTGGAGTATTCCATGAGATTAAGGTATTTCCTGGTTCATCAGAATTGACCTTCAGACTTAGTTCTGTTGAGAGATTAAAAAGGCAGTGGTCGCTGATTTTTTCAGATAAGATTCTACCATAGAACCATAGATTCCTTAAGGTTGTAATAAATTTGAGTGTGGGTGATTGCTACCGACTTCACCTTCTGTAGTTAGGCAGAGCTGTTTCGTTATACCACATCTACTTTTCTATGTCTTGTAGTACCATTTCGTGGTATCAAAAAATAAAACAGAACCAATTAGTACTCTCACCACCGTCCTTGCCAAGCGAAGGAAGTGATGTGGGATCCATAACGTAATAGAATGGTTATCCGTCCTTGGCTCTGATAGAACCGTGAAGGTTTCGAAATCAAGTTCGCATCTCACTACGTAAGAGACTGTTTGGGAAAATAAATATAACTAGTTTCACGTGTGGTCGAAATGCATAAGTTATGCAATTCACATTTGTTTGCATAACTTTTTTCTTGTAATATTCTCCCGTGCAGGAAGGCAAAGAGATCTAAGCTCATACAGCATCAACGGTTAAAGTATTTTGTATGGGGAAATCATTTGTGTACGTTCACTTTATTTTACCTAACTTAACGGTTATATACACACATGACTCTTTTCTCTGCACATCTATGGCACAGTACCTTTCGAATGATATAAGTTCCATCCCTCTCCTTTTATAATAAATACTAAAAAAACGTACGATGAATTTTGTGTTCACATATTAATATATAACATATTGGCTCTGATGTTAATACAACGATTTACTCGCACGCACGGGTTAGTAAATAACATTTCTACCAGCAGTATGGTAAAATGCTGGATAAGGCTAGGTGAGTTCAATATTTCACTGGTTTACTAAATATCCCAGGCACAGTCGATGTACTCATCTTGCACAACGTACGTTCTCGTATATATTTTACTGCGATAAGATACCCACAACGACCTTTAAGATATATTGTGCACGACCTATGGTTAACCATAGCCTTAGTATATGCTCTTGGTGAACTTTAATAAGGCTCTTAGTTCCATGTTCCACTTTTCCTTAGGACTCATCGAATCTCACATTGGATGGAATAATCTCTTCCTTGCGGAGCCAGGGCACTCACAAAAAACATGTGTTCTGCCGTCACTTTTTTCACCCCACGAAGCCAGCATATACATACATATGTATCGGTTTCTGATAACTTATGCAGATGGTATAAAGTGGAGATTGTCCATTTAAGTAGTCCTCCTTGCTAAGTTTAAGTAATGTATTCTCCTTCCTTTGAGTGTGAATGATTATTTTTGACCTAGGGCTTAAAGTTGGCCCAATGTCCAGCGAAATTGTCGACTGCCCATTGTACCCCAAAGTAGGATTCAGGATCAACAAGTGAGTGGCAGGCGCCTCTTCTCACCAGATAGTTAGTCCATTTATTTCTCTCGAAATCTTCAAATCCTCCATTCTTCTATTCGTGGCGGCAACATATAACAACATCGAACTTTCTGGGGAACCGAAATCTCTATAGACCAAGAGCCCCTGCAATTTTTTGGTGTGAGATATGTATTATATAACCAAAAGATCTCCATATGAATATGAATTCACGAGAACCTTTGAAATATGTAAAATCAAATATGACCGTCTGGCAGCTTTTTGTTGGTGCTGAAGTTAATAATGTTATGTTCTAAATTGTGTTTCTTTTCCAAAATCTGGATCATTGAATCTAGTATTAAATAAAAAAAAACAAAATGGTTTGAATACAAATGTGTAGGTCCAGACGAGTCATATGGTGCTATCTCCCTGCCAGACGCACTTATGACTTTCATGTAAGTATTGTACAATTGGCTAGATTTTACTTGATCGGAACTGTCGAAAATTTTTAGAATGGAGCACCCAATTTCTTCAGTCATTCGTTTACTGCTAAGCTTTTCATAGGATGATAAAACTGATTTAAATATTTTTGCGTTCCAACTTGAAATTTTTGGCCAACATACTAACGAACGTGCATTAGAATCGACAAGAGCTACATAGCCGATTATAACAAATCCTCTAATTCCAAAGTTTAAATGGCAAAAAAATAAAGTTGAAATATATCAACGCAAGCTAACTGAAATCATCATAGCCAAGAGACTGAACGAAGTTGAACCATCGATAAAAGTTCTACAGGATGTGTAAGAATTGGCCGCATTTCCACAGAATGCTGAGTGTAAATCTTGCAAATACTATGAAGCCTGGTATCAGAACTTTAACGGCAACTGCTTAAAGAAAGAATACCTTAAAGCAAATCGTTACTACAGATTACTGTGTAAATCAAAAAAAAAAAACTTTAGCAAGATTGAAGCAGAAATGTTAGTGGGTTGCAAAGATTCTTCAGAATTTTGGAAAGTAATACAAAAACTTAAAGGAAAATGATTTGCTATTAACGCTCTACCTTCGGCTTTAGCACTCCGAGATCATTTTAAAAACCAAGCTAATGCAGAAATATTTTCAGAACCGATGCAATATGCCAAGCCCAATTATTAAAATACAATACTGAATAATGAAATTAGTATAGCGGAAGTAGAGATGGCTGTTTCTAAATCAAAGGATAACAAAGCCCCAGGATTTGAGGGTATCCCCAACGAATACTTCAAACTAGCTACAGCTGAGTTTCTAAAGCAAATCACACGCGCCTATAATAATGTTTTAAATATCGGAAAAGCACCAGAAGAATTCAAGAAATCTATAATCTTCCCGATACATAAAAAAGGAGACAAAACAGACGCGTCAAATTATCGTGGCATAGCATTTCTCAATACATCACTAAAAATTTTCATGGAAATCCTACGATGTCGTTTTACAAAGTGGATCGAGAGCTCGCATCTGCTAAGCGAATTCCAAGCCGGCTTCAGAAAGGGATACTCGACGATAGATCACATTTTTAGTTTAACGAATATTGCAGAGCTATACGCACGCAAACGAAAGAAACTGTATACGTTTTTTGTATATTTTCGGGCCCTTTTGACTCTATAGACAGAAAAGCTCTTTTCTACAAACTCTACAGAGATGGGTTGTCTCTGAAATTTGGAAGGATATTAGAAGACATAGGTATATAGTCAAACAACTAACGCAGTATGGGATGGTAAACACCTTTCCGACTAGTCCTTGTCCTTAGTGGGTTTAAAACAAGGATGCAATTTCAGCCCACCCGCCTTCTGCTTATATATTGATGATTTAGTTAAAACATTGCCCTGTGGAATATCAATAGAGGGATTCAACATAAAGGTTTTAATGTACGCCGACGATCTCGGACTTTTAGCAGGATCGCCCGAATCTCTTCAGCTAATGATAAATAGACTACGTGACTACTGCCTAAACTGGAACCTAACTGTGAATTTGACTAAATCAAATGCAATGTTTTTTCGTAAAGGAACAGGACGCATGGCTGCAAATGAAAGGTGGTTGTATGGATCAGAGCAAGTATAAATAGTTAAAGAGTACCAATACCTCGGAGTAACTATAACGAGCACCCTCAGCATGGAAAAACACCTCTCGAAAAAACTAGCTGCCTCGAAAAATGCTATCGGAACAGTTTGGCGAAAAATATATGGAAATAAGGACTTAGCGTTTAGCTCGAAATACGAGTATAAAGTATTTCAAGCAACATCTGAAGCAGTTATGCTTTATGCTGCGCAGTCGTGGGGGTGGCGGCAGTATGAGACTACGGAGAAATTGCTGCGTTTCTACATAAAACGGCAATTCAGACTTCCAAATACCTCACTAAACTACATGTTGCAAATAGAAACCGGATTGTCGCCACTTTTCCTCACCTCACCAAAGCTTCATTTCATTTGAAACATCTCGCCGAGCTTGCTGCATACCTTTTAATCTAACGCTGGAAAACCTAGTAGAGTGGAAACCGTACCTATACAAATTGTTGGAAAAACTGCATATTAAATTTAGGGCAGAGTATATTAAAAGAGCAAGGAATTCACAGCACAGAAAAATATACTCAATTCTTCAGTAAAACCTAAATCAAAACAATTATTTCCGTGACGGCTTCAGCACAGAAACAATATCAATGATATTCCGAGCAAGAGGTGCAATACTGCCTTTGAACTATGTGCCACACAGAGCCGATTTAAATAACATCTGCACCTTATGCAATACCGGTCAAAGAGAAAATATATGGGTAATACATTTCATCGCTAAATGTCCCATTGTGGTGGAAATAAGAAGACACATTTGGGGGAAGAACTATTTTGATCGAGTGGGGGTTATTGCAATCTTAAATGGAGATAACTGACAAAAATTATTTCGTTTTATTAGAAATGCTCTAAATTATAGAAAGAACATTTTATTAGAGGATTTTTAAATAATTATTAAACCGATAAAGCTAAAGTAATAAAGTGCATTTTTTAAAGCTGTCATCTGGCAGACGGCCCTTTTGGCCATGCCTAACTAGATTTAAAGTACACATAAATTGTAACCAATTGCTTTTGAAATAAATCTATCTATCTATCTAACTACTAACGAAAGTGTAAACCCCCTAAAGCGAGGTACAACAAAAGTTAAGTAGCAAGCAAAAAATGCTTACAAAATGGTTACTAACGGACGTTGCCATCGGAGGATAGTTTCTCAAGATTGATGGTCAAACCCTTGGTGATGTAGCAATTTGATAGCTGTGTTTCTTTTAGTCGATGAAAACAGAACAAAAAGCCTTTTGGCGATGAATAAAAAAGGGATTCGCATCTTGACAGGTGTGCTAACAGGACACTGCGCGGTAGGGGTAATAGCTGCTAGATTAAGTGTCAATACACCCAACCACTGCAGGAGCTGTCAAGATATAGAGGAGATAGAAACCATCAAACACCTCCTAGGCGATTGCCCAATTCTTCAAAACTGCCGTAATCGTCATATACTTTACTTACTTAGGTGGCGCTACAGTTCGGGGTGAACCTGGGCCTCAACCAACAAGCCTCTCCATTTAGCTCGGTCTTTAGCTAATTGCCTCCAGTTGCGCACTCCAAGTTGGTCGAGGTACCCTTGAACTTGTGCGCGCCACCTACGGCGATGATTCCCTCTACTGCGTCGTCCCTCGGGGTTAGATTCAAAGACTCTGCGGGCCGGAGCGTTGGTGTCCATTCGCTCTACATATTCTAGCCATCTCAGACGTCCAATACGCAGTTTTTTGACTAGGTCGATGTCGCTGTACAGCTCGTATAGTTCGTGATTGAATCTTCTCCTCCAAAACCCGCCAACGCAAACGGGACCGAAAATCTTACGAAGAATTTTTCTCTCGAAGCGACCAAGGATATCTTCATCCTCTTTTAATAAAGTCCATGTTTCAGCGCCGTAAAGCAGGACTGGGATGATCAAGGTCTTATATAGAGTCTCCTTAGTTGTTCGAGATAGGGCTTTACTGTTGAATTGCCTTATAAGCCCAAAAAAACAGCGATTGGCAAGAGTTATTCTTCGATTGATTTCTGCGCTGATCTTGTTTTTCGAGTCAGCCAAGGTAGACAAAGTCCCTTACTACCTCGAAGTTATAGCTGCCCGCGGTGACGTTTTGTCCAATTCGTCGGTGTTGGTTTTCCCTTCTAGTTGACAGCATATACTTGGTTTTGCCCTCGTTTATCGCCAAACCCATTTTGGCCGCTTTCGCCTCAATGCTTGCAAAAGCACCGGTGACAGCCCGCTGAGATCTTCCAATAATGTCGATATCGTCGGCGTATGCAAGCAGTTGTACAGACTTGTAATAGATTGTGCCTCCGGTGTTGGCTTGTGAGTTCCGCACAATCCGTTCAAGAACAATATTGAAGAAGTCACATGACAGCGCGTCACCTTGTCTTAAGCCTTTTTTGACATCAAAGGTCTCGGTGAGGTCATTACCGACCTTGATGGAGCAGCGAGCGTTCTCCATCGTCAGCCTGCACAGACGGATAAGTTTGGCAGGGATGTCAAAACTAGACATAGCTCTATAAAGCTCTTCTCTATAGATGCTGTCATAGGCGGCCTTGAAATCGATAAAGAGGTGGTGAGTATCGATTTGGAATTCTTGGGTTTTCTCCAGGATCTGCCGAAGTGTGAAGATTTGATCGATGGTGGACTTTCCTGGCCTGAAACCGCACTGATAGGGTCCAATCAGGCTGTTGATAAAAGGTTTCAGGCGTTCACACAATATCGCAGAAAAGATCTTGTATGCGATGTTGAGGAGACTGATGCCTCTATAATTGGCGCAGTTGAGGGGGTCTCCTTTCTTGTGGATCGGGCAAACGATGCTGAGATTCCATTCATCAGGCATACACTCGTCTGACCAAATATTAGAAATGAGTTGGTTTTTGCACTCTACCAATTCATCCCCAGCTGCCTTGAAAAGTTCGGCTGGTAAGCCGTCAGGTCCAGCAGCCTTGTTCGACTTTAGCTTGGATATTGCTATCCTCACTTCGTTTTGGTCAGGTGGACGGAAATTTTGACTATCATCGTCTATGTTCAATGGTTCATTCTGCCTGACAGCGGGATCTTGGTTTTCGTCGCCGTTATACAGTCTGCAGAAGTAGTTTTTCCATATTCTCAGCACCGACTGTGATTCTACTACGAGGTTTCCATTTTCATCTCTACAGGTTTCTGTACGGGTATTACTTCTCTGACACGTTCTTTTTACCTTTTGGTAAAACTTCCGTACATTGCTCCTGGAGTATAGACTCTCGATATTCTCAAACGCGCGCTTCTCATGCTCTTTCTTCCTCATTTGTAGAAGCCGATGTTCTTCCCGTCTCTTTTGCTCGTAGAGCTCACGAGCAGCTCTCGTCTTCCTTTGCAGCGCCGCTTTGTATGCCTCTTGTTTTGCTGCATGCACTCGCCGGCATTCTTCGCCAAACCAGGGGTTTCGCGGTGGTGGTCGAGCGAGACCCAGCACATTAGTCGCGGCGTTTCTGATGGCATGTTGGCAGCGTTGCCACTGGTCTTCGGTACTTGATGCTGGTGGCAAAGGGGTGATTGAGAGATTTCGGGATACGCGTTCAGCGAAGTCTGGCGGTCTCTTGCGATTGTAGCTTTTCGACGTTAAATTTTCTCACAGTAATTCTTCTTTGTTGCTCAGATTGGGATATCCGCATTCGTACCTTGGCTACAACAAGGTAATGATCCGAGTCTATGTTGGCCGCTCGGAAGGTCCGGACATCCAGAATACTGGAGGCATGCCTTGCGTCGATCGTAATATGATCAATTTGGTTGATCGTTACATGATCATTGGACCGCCATGTCTGCTTATGAATATCGAGATGAGGAAACCATGTGCTTGCTATGGTGACATTTCGCTCAATTAGCCTTAGTCCGTTATCAGACGTAGTGTCGTGTAGGCTATGCTTTCCGACTGCCCTACCAAAGACGTCCTCCTTTCCTATTTTGGCGTTAAAATCGCCCAATACGATTTTAACGTCGTATTTAGGACATTCCTCGTATGTTTTGTCGAGGAGCTCGTAGAAACTCTCTTTGGTGGCAGGGTCCTTTTCTTCTGTGGGGGCATGAACACATATTAGGCTTATGTTAGCGAATTTAGCCTTGATCCGGATAGTCATAATACGCTCGCTCACGTGTCGGAAGCTTAAGACTTCTTGCCTAAGTCTGCCGCGTATGACAAATCCGCATCCGAATAAGCGTTGCCTGTTGCCTCTGTAGCAATCACCGTAGTAAATGTCACAGTTTTTCATCCTCTTTTTGCCCGGCCCATCCTATCGCACTTCCTGGATGGCGGTAATATCTGCTTTATAGCAGTCTAGGGCCTCTGCTAGTTGTTCGGCTGCACGTGGTCTGTAAAGGGACAGAACATTCCACGTACAGATCCGAAGGTCGTTGTCCTTATTTCGTTTGCTGGGGTCGTCATTAGTTGAGTCATCCTTATCCGAGGCTTTTGGTTGTTTCGGAACCATGCGCTTTTTACGTGGTAGGGAAGTTACCCCGACGGCACAACCCCCAACCTGGAGGGCCAGTTCCTTAGTTATTCCCCTAGGGCGAGGGGGCGGGTACACCGGTGCCAGTAGTCTACTACGGAGTATGAGCGCTGCCGTTGGCCCATTAAGGGCTCCTCCGCCACCATCTCTATTCCAATGCCCTGACCAACATTGGAAATTCCTTACCGACCTGTGATCCGAATACGTCGAAGCAGCTCGCGCAAGGTATTCACTAAGTTCAACCTAACTGGAACTATAGACGCCACCGTTGACTCCATCTAGGGAATTCGTCCGCTGCCGCCTGGAACAGGAAGAAGTGCTCTAGTGAGAAAAGCACTCTTCCCCCCCTCTCTCATCTGCTGCCACCAAGAATCCGCCAAACGGGGTTGGTTACCCATTTCTTGGATTAAGGTACTAGGCACCCGGCTGTCACCGCGTGGAGGTTGAGAGTAGGAGTTGGTAGGCCTCAGCTGAGTGAAAACGCTTGTGTTTTCATATGATCGCATGCACTACCGTTTGACCAGCCAATAGGAAACAGGTTTTTTGACGAACTAGGGGATCTCATACAAGTCCCACTAAGGAACATAATATGCTTCATAAAGAGCACATGCTGGTTCACAACAGAACCGACCGCAAGATAATAGTTTGAGTATAGGTTCCACACTACAAAGGGAAATACAATGGATCGAATGGCCTCCGTGATAAGCACTTAGGTGCACTTCCCTCCAACCTAACCTAACCTAGCTTTTAGTCGTTGTTTGCTTCTTTTTGGAGCTTCAACGGGTTGGTTTGAATCTTTACCTTTCACTGCGGATTTAGGAGCACTACGTGCTGCCCGTCCTTCGTAGGATTGGATCGATTTCTTATTCTTTTTGATCAGTGCCTTATCTCGTTTAGTGAGGGAGGCTTGATCCTTCTTTTTTCTTTCATTCAGAAACCTTTGAGAGGACAAGATGTAGCCACGGATCCTCACTGATCTTGAGGTTGCAGCTGATTTCAAGGTCTCATCGGTTTCTGATTTGTTGAGCAATTCCTTCTCCGTTTCAGGGCCTACGTCGGTGGTATCGGGAGGAGGAAGAGATTTTTCTTTCGCGCTATCGATATGAATCATATCGGAAGAGGAATGAGGGAGAGTTGTTGTAAGTAAGTCCAAATTGCTATTTCTGTAAGTTTTTGGTCATCGTCGGTAGATGTTAGTAGTTGTGATTGTCGCATTAAGTCCGACCGTTTATTTATTTATTTCTTATGAACTATATAAAGTGAGTCTGATCAATTGCGAAAGCACTACTGCGAATGCATAACACTGGCAGTAGCTTGGTCATATGGTTGGAAATACTGTTCGCTCTCTTGGATGATTGATTTGCCTATGACGTCAGCACTTGCGAAAAAAATGCTGTGAATCAGAAGCAAAGACAAAAATAGCAACAATCTCCCCAGTTATCTGGACGCCAGCCTCGGAGTTTCTCTGAAGCATAAACAATTGAGCTTCAAACCACTACACCAAATCTTTCTCTATATGTATATATATCCGTTCCAACGCCCGCACTGTGTGTAAACATGATAAGGATATTCATAACCCCATGAGTGTGCGCCAATTATTTAAAAAAAAAAAAATAAAAAATAAAAGAGATGTTGGTCCCACGAGTAAGTCGGAAGTATGTATATGGTCAATCCCGGCAGTGCCAATATGTGAACAAAACTTGCCCGGGTGTCTGAAGAACATGGTCCTTCATTCGTTTCGAGGCGCCCGGAACCGTCATATTGGGAAATGAGTGTCAAGTAGTACTTAGTTGACAAAGCTTTGTTTCTTTAGAAAACCGAGGTAGCTGGAGTAACACTTGCAATTCGATTTTAGCAGCCATTTAACAATTTTTCCCTAAGCTGTTTTATGTACGCAAAACTACTTATACGACTTGGTCAAAGAGGGAGCTTTCTAAATGCCACGTTCTACACATTCCATTGCAATTCATACCATCTGTCACACAGAAAATGTTTAAAAAAAAGAAAATAAATTTTTTAGACCAAATTAAATACCTTCTCGGTCTGTACTTTCACTCTCACGATATAAAACACCGGACGTGGTACCATCTGCGTGTATAGAAATACTATAGACTTAGAAGAACAATGGGTTTCTGGATCTAGATATGCATGTGGATGAAATGAGGAATTCACCTCGCTGTAATGTACAAGAACTCCAATGGAAGTTGAATGAGTTCTCTGGTGCAGAACGATTAAATGATTAATAGCAATGTTCACACGGATTGTAACTTCAGGTATCATCTGTAGTAGGTGCACCTTGTAGTCTGTATAGGATAATACTTACTGACTGGCATATGCATTAATTTTTCTTCTTCTTCTTATTTCTGCGATCCGAAAACAAGGGATCATAACCCTCCTACTTCATCGCGCAAAAAAGCTAGATCATACCATATCTTGCGATCAGAAGTCATTTGCATCATTTGCATCATTTGCATCGAAACTATGCCATCTCTTGGTTGACGTTGAAAAACTCATTACATTACACCAAACAATAGAATTATTCAGATCCAAGTAGTTAGGTAATCCTCTCGACGGCATGGCATCTCCTAGAGCCACATAGTCAAACAATTGCGCTCGAAATTGCAATCAAAATTGTTCGCCTTTGACACTTTGATTGGCACATATGTCATTCACTTCCCCCTTCTGTCGCACAATGACATAATTTTCGTCGTATTACGTTTCTTCCTATGCCTTAGGATCATCTACTATTCAATCTTCCCTCCCATCATCCACCGCCATTCATCATCTCATCTTTTTGGTTGCAAAATTGAATTTGTGGCGGATTGTTAAAACTCAAACATGCGTTCGCAATTTACCAAAGGATTCCAGGATACTCAACCCCCTCATATGAATAATAAAAAAAAAAAACCAAAAACGAAATCCATGGTCTGAGGTGATATAGTAAGACTAAGCTTGTATGAACATCACTCCTAACGCCGGGCCCCCCGGACAGGAAAACAGGATTATCTTGTCAAAGAATTGAATTTAATTTTGTATAGAGTTTTGCAATGGGGGTGTATGCCACTACACACATACATATATACGTACATACAATCAGCTAACGGTGGATGGAGGTGTATGTAAGTACGTCACAGGATGTGGAAATTCTTTTGGCGGCAACGGGAATTAATGTTAAAATTTGAGAAATGTTCATTTTCCAATTTATATGCTAATGTGAACGTGAATCCTTTCGCAGGACTTTACCGAAATGAAACCATCGAAAAATGGTGGATATCCTTTGGTAAATTTTTATTTAATTAATCATCAGTGGTAGAGTGAATTAACGCAAAACGGAATGCTGTGGTCTTTTAGCGAACATATTGCCGCTGGTTACCCATGGTATGACCGCTCGGAGCTTGGCCTTCAAATTGAGTTCATTAAAAAGAAATTGAAGCGAGGGTAGTGGGCATTTTTGTGGCTATGGGCGAGTTTATGCAGAAAACAAGGTTATGCTTATTTATATGGACCCTAGACATTTGTGCGGATGTAAGGGTGGAATTTATGGAGAATTCCTGTCGAGTCACAACACTCTCTTTCCATCTCTGTCTAATCTTTAATTCTGCAGTATGTCGCTTTTTTGAATACGCAAACGGGCCTATGCGTATGTTCTATACTTAACGTTAATTAAAAGGGTATAGAAAATTTACAATAGGCCTGTGATGAATCGTGGGGTAGCCTATCCCACGTAAACTGGGTGAAAAGAACAATTTTGTAAAATTGGATGGACTGTTAAAAATGTTTGCAATCATACTCGTGTTCTAATAAGCTGATATGTAAATATATGCTATGAAATTTTATCATCCTACGGGTAACCGATGGCAAGCAGTCAGATGTAGGAACGAACAGACGGACGGCTTTACAGACAGATTCTGCTTTTTTATTTATTTTTATTTATTTATTATATATTATATAATCGCTGTACATGTAAGAGTACACTTAAAATGAGTACAGGTAGGAAAAGGCAAACTTTTATGTATACAAAATGAAATAGTGTGTTAAATATACAATATGAAAATGACACATTTAAAAAAAAAAAAGAAATACAATAATAAAATAGAACATTAAAAACAGGAAAAAAAGTTAAATTAAACAGTAAATAGTTGCAACCATGTAGACTAAGAAGATTAATATAACAAATGCGAGTAATTTCAGTTTAAATTGGAGAAATACGAAAAACATGCCGATTGAAACTGTCTGTATTCGACTTTAGACTTCACCTGGTATGGCAGGTGGTTCCAAAGATTTACAGCATGAACAAAGAACTGTCTACGTGATGTCAAGCAATTATATGTAGACGGCCTTAATGTTATATAGCGACTAGACCGAGATAGGACAAGCTTATTGTACAGATATGCAGGTTGCTTCTTGTGAATAACTTTGAAGAGTAGAACGCAGGATCGGTATTTTAAAAAATGTTCCAAATCGCAACCAATAAGTTTGCGGCGTTCCATTGAAACATGGTCGTACCTACGAAGATTAAACACATACCTAGCAGCCGAATTTAGCGCTCTTATTAATTTTCGAAAAGAAGTGCTGTCACAGTCAGCGAAAAGCTCACACCCGTAAGTAATAATTGGCATGATAAGTGCCTTTACAAGTTTTAACTTAATGTCAATAGGTAATATGGATCTACTAATTGAAAGACCTCTGAGGGATGCATATACTTTAGACACTATATTGTTTATGTGGTCGTTCCATGTAAGCTCACTATCAAAAATAATCCCAAGGTTCTTTACAAGCGTGACATATTCAATACACGTAGAGAGAAGTTCTACTTTAGGAAAGTCAAGAACGTTGGGTTTATGTTTTAAGAAAGGGATAACTTTGGTTTTGTCTGGATTAATCATGAGGTCATTCTGAGTGGACCACCTAATCACAGAACGGAGATCCTCATTCAATCTTGCTACTGAGTTTTCCACCATTCCAATTGGGAAGCTTGAATAGAGCTGAACATCGTCCGCGTATATATGAAAATTACAATGGCACAACATAGTTGGAAGGTCGTTGATGAACATAGAAAACAGTAATGGACCAAGTATGGAGCCCTGCGGGACACCACTATTAACAGGACGAAAACTAGACAGTTGGGAATTATGCGAAACAGGTTGGACACGATTTGCTATTGGTACTTTTCATACGATAGATATTTAATATAACGGGTAGGCCATCTAGTGATTTCTTTTTAAATCATAGGTTGTTTTGACACTGGCAGCTGTTTTCCGCTCGAAATCTTGCCAGAAAGTCAGTATCATACCTCCGCGAAACGAAATGAGTCGCTTTACGCTTGAACAACATTGGGAAATATTGAAAACTTATTTCCAAAGTGAGTGCTGTGTAGCCCAAACAGTGCGTTTTTTGAAAATAAGTTTTGGCCGAAATGAAGCACCCACCGCGCCTGCTGTACGAAAGTTTGTGTACAAATTTCGTGAGACTGGTATGCCAGTGGGCAACACTCATGATCCCCGTCGTCGTACGGTGGGCACAGACGAGAATGTGGGTGCTGTAGCCGAGAGTGTGAGACTCAATTCACGAACATCAACTCGTCATCGATCTCAACAGCTCAACATTTCACGCACTAGCTTGAGGAGAATTCTGCACAAAGATCTGGGATTATTCGCTTACAAGGTCCAATTAATTCAGCAATTGAAAGCGCACGACCATCCGCTTCGCAGTTTGAGCCTTAGAGCAGCTTGAATTGGACAACGATTTTGGGCGAAAAATCATCTTTTCTGATGAGGCACATTTTCATCTCGGCGGCTACGTTAACTAACAAAATTGCCGCATTTGGGGCTCAGAAAACCCGTACGTTATTGTCGAGAAGCCAATCCATCCAAAGAGAGTAACAGTTTGGTGCGGATTGTGGAGTGGTGGCATCATTGGACCATTTTTCTTCGAAAATGAGACTGCGAACAACGTTTCGGTCAACGGTGGGCGTTACAGAGCCATGTTAACGACTTTTTTTTTACTGAACTTGAAGACATGGATTTGGACGACCTCTGGTTCATGCAGGATGACGCGCCATGCCACAATCGGTCTTTCGCGCACCAAATTCCCAAATCGTGTTATCAGCCGCCTTGGCGATGTCAGTTGGCCTCTGCGGAGCTGCGATTTGACCCCTTTGGACTTTTTTTTGTGGGGAACCTTGAAGGACCGATGTTATGCCAAAAATCCGGAAACGATTCAAGCACTTAAGGCCAATATCATCCAAGCAATCCGTGAGCTACAGCCCGAAACCATCAACAAGGTATTAGAAAATTGGAGTGATAGAATGCGCTACTGCGAGGCCAGCCGAGCCAGCCAGCCAGCCACTTGAACGACGTCGTCTTCTATAAATAATGGGAATGTTTGTTCTTACTAATAAAGCCATAATACATGGAAAAAATTTCATTTTGTTCATTTTATTGTATTTTTAAAAAGAAACTTGTAGTTGGCCCACCCTGTACTTATTATTAAAAGAGTGATCCAATCCACGTTATTTTTTTTAATAGGGGCATAACACGCCTGACAAATGTCATGCCCAGTTGACATTTCTGTTCAGTATTAATTGGCATTTCATCATGGTGACCAAGAGCTTCCGGAAAAATGCACTGTTTAGTAAGGTCTATGGGCAGGTGGTATCATCGGACCGTATTAAAAAAAAAAAAAGCCGAAGGGCACGTAATTGTCAATGTCGAACGCTACAGAACAATGATCCGTGAATTTTTGTTGCCAAAAGTTCTAGACATTGGTGTAGGTGACTTGTGGTATCAACATGATGGCGCACTGTGCCACACAGCGGGCGAAACCATTCGGTTATTGAGAGATAATTTTCACGAAAACATCATCTCAAGAAATGGACCTGTGAATTGGCATACAAGATTATGTGATCTGACTTCGCTGGATTATTTTTTGTGGGAGTTAGTGAAATCACTTATTTACGTTGATAAACCACAATCGATTGATGCCTTGGAAGCGAACATAACACGCATTATTAACGGAACACCGCCCATATGCTCGCGCAAATGCTCAAAAATTGGACCCACAGAATGGACCATCTGAGAACTAGTTGCGGACAACATTTACATGAAAATATTTTCAAATATAAATTGTCATAAACTGAACTAACAGCTCAAATACAATTTTCGATTATTTAATTGATTTTTATGTAATTTATTTAAAAAAAACTTCAGGAAGCTCTTATTGGATTACTCTTTAAATATAATACAGTATCTATACTTCATGGGTTATATCACCATTATATCTTTATGTTGCAAGCTGTGTTTCAAACTTCATATACTCTATTGGTAAAGATGAAGATTCAAGATTCAAGATTCAAGATTTTTTTATTTCCATTTCAATATAACAATTCATTAAAGATATAATAAAAGAATTTAAATGTAATACATTATGATAATAGATACATATATAATAATATAGACGAATTCTGGGTATAATAATCACGAAATATGGAAATAATACACTTTGTGGTATAATACAACCAGTACCAAGTGTATGACTAATAATAATATTAAGAACGATAGGATTAAAGCCGAAAAGGAAAGACGAGAAAGGAGAACGCGATGTACAGCGAGATGCAAATATCATTTTTATCATGCAAATAATTTTTTTTTTTGGAAAACAAAGATGAATATACCAAGAGAAGAACAATCGTAAAATGTGAATTAAACATAAATAAATAGTACGTTAAGATATAACTTGAAGTAGAGTCTCAACCTCAGATCTTGAAAGCAACCAAACTTTAAGTTTGTTTAAGAATTGGTTTCCATGTGTCACTAAAGTGGATATATCTGACGGCAGTTTGTTAAAAATGTAAGGTGCTATAGAAGTCAGAAAACGTCGATTGTGCTCTTTATTAACCCTAGGAACATCAACTGTAGACCCATTTCTCAAGGAATATACTCCATTTCGTCTAAAGTGAATATTACCACTTCTAACAAAAAATACTTTAAGCGCTTTGTAGATAAAGAGGTAACGAAGTGGTAGTATTTTCGCTGATTGAAATAGGGGCAATGAGGGCTCAAATCTGTTTTTACATAGTAATAACCGAATTATTTTTTTCTGAGCTGTAATAATAGGACTCAGGTTACTTATATAGGCACAGCCCCAACAAGCAAGACCATACTCAAGCCGTGATTGGACCAATGCGTAGTAGATAGCTGAGAGTAAACCATGAGGAACAAGCTTGCGCAAGTGATACATTTTGTTTAAAGATATGTATAGAATTTTTTTTAGGGACATTATGTGTGACTTCCAGTTTAATTTGTTATCTATAATAACTCCTAGGTACTTAAACTCCTTCACGAACTCAAAAGAAAAGCATTTGTTTGTGCAGTGCAGCTTATTACAACTAAGATGATGAGATGTAATGCCTTCCATTACTATATTAGGGTTGGACAAGGAAAAACACATAGCCTTAGACTTTGTGCTAAGTATAAGTTGATGGTAATTAAGCCAGTTACTTAGCAAATGTAGATCATAATTAATTTGGTCTCGAATAGTAATAAAAGAATTTTCTGCATATGAAAGTGCTAAATTATCTGCATAACCAATTAAATGGCCGTTGACAGGTAGGTTGAATATGGAATTAATGTAAACAAGGAAAAGGATTGGTCCTAGAACTGACCCCTGTGGGACACCAGTATTTGGACAGACTTCTTCCTTGCTTACAAATTCATTTACCCTAACGCACTGTTTTCGATTAAGCAAGTAGGACTTAAACCATTCGGATATATTGCCTCTAAAACCAGCGTTATTGAGTTTCTGAATTAATAAGTCCTGATTAACTAAATCAAAGGCTTTTGTTAAATCAAGAAATAGTGCAACTGTTTTTTGATTATTATCTAGAGCACTATAAATTCTCTTTAAAAAGGCCACAATTGCATCTTCAGTGCACTTACCTTTCATAAAACCAAATTGCAAGTTATTAAAAAATCGAGTCTTTTCAAAAAAGCTAAGCATTTTGCTAACTATTACCCTTTCAAAAATCTTTGAGAAGACCGATAGCAAGCATATCGGCCTATAGTTATTTGGGTCACTTGGATCACCTTTTTTAAAAATCGGAATAATTAACGAGGTTTTAAGGCAATCAGGAAATATTCCGCATTGAAAGCTTTGGTTAACAATGTGCCTCAAGGGATTTACTATTAACTTTCCTATCTTCTTGATGATAACGTTACTAATGCCGTCTATTCCACATGAGTTCTTAGCTTTCAAGCTGTTAATAATATCGATAAGTTCTGAATTACTAATGGGCCCAAAATAAAAAGAAAGTGAACTCGTATTATCAAGTAAAAATCTCCCATTACTCTCATTTAATTGAACACATACATCTGGCTTACATTTTTCAGCGACATTTTTAAAGAAAGTGTTCATACCGTTACCTAAGTCCTCATTACTACTGACGATTTGATTGCCTAGTTTAAGAAACTTTAAATTTGGGTCTTTTTTGTCTTTGCCTAATATGTTATTAACAATACGCCATTGCTCTTTAGGATTATACCGACTTTCTGCAAATTTTTTGCTATAGTATTCAATTTTCTGTCTATCTATAAGATCCCGCACATTAGTTTGTAGCTCTCTATACATCTGTTTAACTAAAGGCTGGTTCATTCTGCTCTTATTTTTTGCATAGAATTTATTTTTTTCTTCTATTTTTGCGCAAATTCCATCATTAATCCAAGGTTTAATTTTATTAAATTTATTCCTTTGCTTAGCACTTTTGCAGTCGCTTATATATCCTTTAAGTTTTTCTAAAAAAATTGAAAAAGCACTATCAGGACATTCGGAACTAAGCACAGAATCCCATCTTTCTATAGACAGACACCGAATTAGCTTAGAAAATTTAATTTGAAAAGTTTCTTTTTCACAAGTACTAGAAGATTGGTCCGAATTATTAACAGCGGAAGCTTTTCTTAAAGCATTCTTAAAAGCAACGCCGATTGAATAATGGTCAGTTATACCTAGTTCCAATATATATCCAATATATATCCAATATATCTATATACGGATAGACATTGGTAAAATCTCTGGACTTGAGAAAGAGGTGGTCAATGCATGACTTTGTTTTATCACTTATTCTTGTAGGAAGATTTATAAGCGAATGAAAACCTAGTGAGGATAACAAAAGCATATAGTCATCAGAATCCCTTGGAAGATTAAGTATGTTGATATTTATGTCCCCCACTAAGCAAACATTCCCGCAGTTAATAGAGCACAATAAACCTTCGAGCTGATTAAGAAAAATATTACTATGCACAAACTGCAGTCGATAAACACAAACAAAAGTCACAAATAAATTCTTACTCAGTTTTAATTTTAAAACTACACAATCTGCACTTTCAATATCTGGAGTGAATGTATCTTCTACTTCAAGATCACTTTTAACAAACACAACCGTGCCACCCGATGGATAAGTTTCGTTACAATTTGGATACACACAATAGCCGGGAATAGAAAAATTACAGACTTCGTTATCAAAAACCCAGATTTCCGTTAAGACAATAATTTGAGGCAATGTAGCAAAGCAATTATGTAAGTGAGCACAAAAGTTATCGAAATTCATTCTCATACTTCTTATATTTTGATGCACAATTGTTAAGTCTAAGTTTGAACTACAAAATCTCGTACCAACATAAGTTTCATTACAAGCATATAGAAAAGTTTAACTCCGTGTGAAACGGACCGTATGATACCCTCCTAACCCTAGCCTCATTCTAATTTGTGCTTCAGCAGCATTGTATTTGTACTCAGATAACTTAGATAGGTAGCTGTTGTATAACAACTTTCCCAATTTTTTTAATTTTTGTATGAAAATTTGTTCTTTAAAGAAAACTCCTCCAAAAGTAGGCGCATGGATGAATTGCGAAAGAAATCAATGTCTACATATGTTGATAACTAGCTGTACCCGCGGCACTGCTCGCGTTTAAAAGTTTACTATGCTTCACGTATTCATCTGCGTATTTCTTAGCTTCTTACAATCTCTGTGAATTTTTCCAAGCATATTCCAAGTACAAGTTCACGCGATAGAAAGATACGCGCAATTCAACCTCGACAGGAAATGTGGCGGGCAGGACATCGCAATACTGTCAAATAGCCAAGCCGCAACCAAGGCAATGAGTTCACACGAGATCAGATCCGGACTGGTCTGGGAGTGCCTCATCAAGATCAACGGACTGAGACAGGCTAATAAAGTAACTCTCAACTGGGCACCAGGTAGTGATGGGCGCATTCGAATGATATAATCGATTTATAATCGATTCTTCCAATATATCGAAACATCGTCTGAAATATGATAATTCGAATGATTCACTATACTTCTGTCGAAGCAACGAAAACCGAGAATGAGCATAAAGGGTAAAGATCTCGGAAGGGTAAATATCTCGAGACATCGTCTAAAATCATTCGAATGATCTCCTATACCTACTTCCGACGAAGCAGCGAGAACCAAGAACGAAAGCAAAGAGTAAATACAAATGTCTCATTTCTCGAATTATCATTCGAGATATGAGTGCTATATGCATATGAGAACATCCCCAAGTGGTTGAATACACAAACAAAATCTCGATTCTACTCATATCACGATTCGAGATACGAGATGTGTATCCGAGTAAAATAGTACTCGATTCATTTTAAAGCCGGGTAGAAGAGAAGCATAGCGAATCGAGTAAATATGTATGCAAGAGAAAACCGGTTGCTGGTTCTATTTCTCTATGGTACTACCCGCCTTTAAAATGAATCGAGAACACTCGGAAACACATATCTCGAATCGTGATACGAGAGGAAGCAAGAATTTTGTTAGTGTATTCAACGTTAACCTTTTGGGGATATTCTCATATGCATATAGCATATTTGGCATTCGCGTTTACTCTTTCCTTTCCCTTTTTGGTTCTCGCTGCTTCGTAGGAAGTAGGTATAGTAAATCATTCGAATGATTTTAGACAATGTCTTGAGATAGCACTCATATCTCGAATGAACATTCGATTATACGGATCACTCGAGTACTTATGCCTCGATTTTTTTGAATCATTCGATTATGTACCAGGACATGTAGAACTGGAGGGGATCGAAGCTTCTGATGCAGAAATGGCTCAGACACCCCGTTTCCGGAACCGAAACCTTTTTGTGGGATAGGACCACACCAAATGCAGGAAGAACTGTGAAAAGAAGAAGAGGACAAATCGGTTGCGATGATATCCCCCGATTGAGACAGGCGAAAAAACTACTGAGAAATTACAACCAGAATAGAAGCAGAATCTGCCTAAGGCTGCGTTTATGGCTAGGCGTATTCGCGTGGCGCGATGCGATGGCTTTTCGAGCGATCGCTACAAGCGAAATCGCAAGCGATTGAGTACCTACCTATGGCAGAACGATATTGCCTAGTTTCATTCTTGTTTGAACAGTGGTAAAGTGAACATCATGCACGCTAAAATAAGGCGCATGTTGTTACTGGAAAGCAATTATTTACTGCGAAAAAAATATTTGAAAACCTTAAAAATAAACAAGATATTTCAAGTGCATCCGATCAACGCAGACGTCATGGAAAATTTCATCATCTGCATCTACGTTTCCAACAATTTCATGAAAAACATTTACATATTGTAATTTTTCGTCGCTTTCAGTCGCTCAGTTCGTTTTTTACTAAATCGATGCGCCATAAACACTTCCATATGTACACATGTAATTGGTCGCTAGCAGTGAATCGCATTTCGCTTCGTGACGCGAAGCCTTAGAGTTAGCAAGAGTCGACTTCGCATCTCGAAACGTATACTAACGGAACACTGCAGTCTTAAGGAGCACCTTAAGAAAGTGGGCATAGAGGAGAATGGATACTGCTTTCCGCAGGGGCTTCGCAGAAACACCAGCATACCATCTTATGGAATGCAAAGCACTTACACTGAGGTGCATATCTCCTATCAGAGATGGGTGTATCTTCTTTGAATCGACAATACTTCAGATACTCCGGTTCATCAAAGCAGCCTGACTAGAGGAAGTGCTCTAAATCGAACGTGTCATCGACTAGAGCCTTAGGGCCTTAGCTTGGGGGCACAATGGATCTACTGAAGACCGTAGTGCACACGCACCTCACCAACCATACATCTACATCTGCATCTATAATACATGTAGCGCCACTTACACACAGCTTTTGTAGTTTGTATATAAATACCGAATGGACCTCAACGGGTAACCATCAATCCCTTACTAACTGCAGAAGAACACTGCAATGTTTGCCTCAAGGATCATCCATACATACGTCTTGTTCAAATCCGCAAAACATCTGCAGGCAGATCTGGCAAACTAAGGCTTAGCAGATTTGTCAGTTTGCCAAATCTCAAGCACCATTCTAAGTCTGAAAAACTAATCGGGGGCGGTGTGACGAGGACGAAAGACGTATTGCTCATCCCCTAACCTAAACCTCATAAATCGTGGTGTACATATTACCATTTTAGTTTAAGCCTCCACGAGCTGTACCGGGTTAAAGCAACAAAATAGTTATTTTAAAAGTTTTCAAAGTTAAAAATAACTCATAATGAAACAAGATTGCTTTCTCTGCACTGGAGCATTCTACGTCCAAAACAAATATCCTGTGTCATGTGACGAATTTTTCCTTTGCATCCAATTTCTCCCCTACACTCATCCGAACACCCTTTATAAACCAATCACTTTGCAAAAAAGGGATCAATCAATCTGCTTCAAGAAATATAAATATCGACGAAAAGCAACCCAATCAACCCCCACCTTCGTTCCGCAAACAAACTGATGGACATTCTCGTCACAAGTGGAGAGAACCATAACGAATTCTGAAATTACACCGAATTGAGAGATGAGGAATTATTTATGGTTTATTACACCGAAGGATACTTTCTTCTCCTTAATCCATTTTTGGGTATGCTCCCAATCAATTTAATCTCCGCAGTGGACTAGTGGGAGTGTACCTAATGACAAGATACCCATGTGACATGATGGGGTCTTGCCATTCAGTAAGTTGGAAATATTGCAGTTTTTGCCAAATCGGCCATTTATTCATCAAACAGGGAACTAACCCATTCAACTAAATAGAAAACTTGCAAACAGAATAAATTCAGCATAGTATGTAGGTCGTCCATGAATCCGTCGTAAGGTTCTCCTTCGTCACAGTCGTCCACAAATACGTCTTCGCCATCCCCATCTTCTTCCAATTGTTGGCAACATATTTTGATAAAAACTGAGGTAAATGAAAAAAGAAGCTGAGTTTGAATAGGGGGCTAAGAATTGAAAACTTACATTCGGCCAGGAGAGCTAATGCTAAAAGTGTTGCTTGTCTTGACATGATTAATGATTGAATGCAAGTCAAGACGCCAAGAAGTAATATTAAACTCGAATTTGGTTGTCTAATCGCTAAGTCACGAAATCGTTCGATGGTAATTAAAATATTTTAATGCATGTTAACGAAGTTTCCAGGCAGCTTATATCCGTAGTAGTGGAAACTCTGACTGAAAGGTGATTGGCGCAGGGGGTTGTTGAAAATAGATTTTCTGTTTCATGACGTCAAAATCCTATTACTTTTCAGTATAACATGATTAAACTTCAGACCCAATTTTCACTGTTGAACTGTTCTTCATAACTTCCCAATTTTCACTGTTGAACTGTTCTTCATGACTTCCCAATTTTATAAGGTAAATTCTATTTGCCCCTCAAAATCCTATGTAAGGGATTTGTATTCCGCGGGAACAAAGCCGATTAAAATTCAACCAACAGCACTTCACTGAATTTCTACTGATCTGCCTGTGTGGTTCTCCTGTTTGATCTCAGAAAACATCAGCGCATCCCGATTTTGAATCACATCGTTACTGGGCAAACCAAATGCAGGTGTTGTTGCATCTCTGTGATTCAGGAGTTTTTTGGCCTGGCTCTCTTTCGCGATATCAGTGGAACGTTCATTTATAATGCCCTTTTATCACGGTTCAAATGCTGTCTTTTTTGAAAACGACAATACCAGCTGAGACGAATGCGCTCTATTTTTCGCCAGATGGTTTCTTTAGCCTGAAGGCATCCATGAATCTTCGAACTTCTTCTTTGATCAAGCTTTGTCACTCGTGTCATGGGAAGCATCTAACATTGTCTCATATTGTAAGACGTGTGTAAGTGCTAGATGCACAACTGAAGTCTTGAGCCTTCCCTTCCGCTTAGGGGACATTTTTCGGTCACAAAAGATAGCGGAATTTCCCGCCACTCCATCCACCCTACACTTACGCAATGATTGATGTTGTCATCATAGGCATTTTTGTCATTTTTCCTCTAATGCGGTAGCCGTTTTCCTCCAAAGCGCCACCCATACGTCAAGTGCTCGCAGGGATGCAGGATCCCCACGTATGGCGGCTCCATCGTCAACAAAGAATAACTGATGTACTTTGGGTTCCTTCACTTTACAAAATACAAATACAAATATTTGGCGCAACAGCTCTTTAAAGTGCCAGTGCCTAGCTTCTCGCAACCACTCATGTTGTGTGCGTTATATTTTTCACACGAATGGAAGGGACCTACAGTTTAATGCCAAATCCGAACGGCGATTTGAGAAGCTTTTTCGTGACAACAATACTCTCTGATGTTTGTCAGACGCTCGCGAGAGGTGGGACCGTGAAAAAACTTGTTGGTATTTTCTGGGATTCGAGCTTGGAACCTCATGCGTAGTGATCCGTCACACTAACCACTTACGCCACGGCGCCCACCTTCACTTTACCTTCAAGCAGATTGTCAATGACTGCAATAAAGAGCAAAGGACTTAAGACGCTTCCCTGGTGTACACTGACTTTGATTAGGAACCCTTTCGTTAATCCATTGGGGCATCTTACTCTTGCCTTTGCTCTTCGCACATGTCCGTTACCATTTGTACATAGGTTTCTGGCATCCTTCGATGGTTTAGTGCTAACAATTTCAGATCTCGTGTTGTCCACCGAATGCTTTTTTTAAAGTCAACCAATACAATATGCAAATCCTTTAAGGAATCACGATATTTTCCATTATGATCCTTATACTTTGGATTACATCTGTAGTTGACTTACCCGCGCCGAACCCACATTGATCATCAGATAGCCGTATAATTTTTCGCAGTCAGCCACCTTATACCAGCTCAAGGATCTTCATGGTGTGACATTAGCTTGATCGCCTCTCATAAGTTTGGAGATGAGAATCATGAGTCATCTGAACCCGATAAAAAGAAAAAAACATAAGAAAACAGCTCTTTAAGCGACTGGGCCCAGCTTCTCGCAACCACTCGTGTTGTGTGCGTTATATATTTTCACACGAATGGAAGGGACCTACAGTTTAGTGCCGTATCTGAAGGGCAATTTGTCTTGAGAGGCTTTCTCGTGACATTAATAATCTCGGATGTTTGTCAGACGTTCGCGACAGGTGAGACCGTGAAAAAACTGTTTATGGTGTTTTCTGGGATTCGAACGTGGAACCTCACGCGCAGTGAGCCGACACACTAACCCGATGTCTCACGCCTTACCTCGAAACTTAGAGGGTAACATGTTTGGTCCAACCGCTTTTCGCTTTTTGGAGTATTTGATCGCCTCACTAAATTCTTCTACCGTAATGCCGGGTATTTTTCACACTTAGGGATGGCTCTTGGAAAATATGCAGAATTTTGGCCTCATCTACAAGAAGCTGGCCCTGAACAGTGCTAATGAGCTTTGGCAATCGAATCTCCGGAGCATTCCTCCTTCTTTGAGCAGCTGTTTTGAAGATAGTTGCGGCGTTGTTCATATTTTACTGTCGCAGCTCCTGGATAGCCTGGTTTGTATCAGCAGGCGAGGATGATATTTTCTCCAGCTCTCGATAGAGGCCATCCATACTTTCTGTTTAGTGCTGGACGCATTTATTCTTCGCTTATCTCTTGCAACGTCTGTATTCCACTTCAAGGTGGAGGGCCACCTTGATCAAGCTGCAAAAGCCGAGTTCTTCTCATTTATCACCTTTTTAGCCCTCATCACTCCACCACCATGTTTCTTTCTGTAGGTGATGGCATTTTGAAGGCCCTAGCGATGATGCGGTTCATTCTAAGCAAGTTCGTTAATGCCTCATATTTAATGCCCAGTCAAAAATATCTCGAGAACTATAATACCTATTAGCTGAAATTTTACAGGAAGGTAGATGGTGAGATTCAGGAAGGGCAGATAAATACATGGTAAAACAATTTTTGTTTGGTGCGGTTTTTGGTTCGGCGGTATTATAAGGCCATTTGTCTTAGGAAATAGGGGCGGCAAATGCAGTTACAGTCAATCGAGCTTGGAATCGAAACATGCTTCAGTAGTTTTTATTTGAATCAATTGGAGGAAAGGGTACTCGATCAAATGTGGTTCAAACAGGATAATGTCACATTTCATACAACTGCAGAAACGAATGACTTTACTGGCAGAGAAGTTTCCACAGCGTTTAGTCTCAAGACGGTCGGAGGTCAATTGACCGCCCAGAATTACGACTTAGCCTAATGCGACTTCCCTTTATGGGCATAATTTAAATCCAAGGTCTATGTCAACAAGCTGAATTCAACTGTTGAACTTAAAAAATGAAATCTAACGCGTCATCGGCTAAATTAATTAGACAACGTATATCTGCAAACACGTCATTGAAAATTTTGTCAAAAAATGAATTCCTGAAATTCTAGTTGCATTTTATACGTTCGAATAAGTGAGTACTCTGATTACCGAGGGTTCGTATTAAAGAGGCATTTATTTTGTTGTTAATGATAAAAATGCTTCTAGAGTTTGTCTACTTTTAGAAGTTGCAGATTGAGACGTTTAAAGTCAAAGGAATACAACCCTGTCTTACTATTTTATAACTTAATCAACGAATTCTATGATCGTCATGTACTACTAGTTACTAAACTAGTAAAACCAAGATGCTGTCTTTGGTACAGCAATAGATTAAACTTACGAATACTTGAGTGAGAACGGTCCTATCTATCTTCTATATAAATAAAAATGAAATGCTGTTCGTTGGCCATCGCATCACTTGATGACGGCTGGACCGATTTCGCTCATTTTTTTTTCAAATGTTTGTAATAGTCCGAATAAGGTTTCTACGTAAAGAAAAATTGGAAAAGTTGCTCGGAAAATTGAAAAATTGGGGAAAAACTGAAAGCGCTTTTTTCCATGGGAAAAAATGTGTGTACCTATGTTTGTGTACTATGGACTCCGAAAGCACGTAACCGATTGAGCCCAAATTTACAGGCAGTCTTTGGTATTGGCACGAAAATGTTTCTGTGAAGTTTGGTCAAAATCGGTCCACTGCTTTAGTATTATCGTACTTTAGAAGAAAAAAATGTTCTTTTTTTAGTCGCAACAAGACACGCCGGTACCATCGGTCCAGCAGTTTGCCCACTACTTTAGTATTATAGTACTTTAGCACTAACAAATTGTTTATATATATATTTAATGTTGCTCCACTTACGCGCTGTTGGCCGGCACAAAACTGTTCTCTAATAGGATTAGCCACAGGCGCCTGCCTGACAGTTGTGTTTGATTTTATTTTTTAATTTTTTTTTTTGCTGGGCGCAGCAACGCTCGCCGGGTATCCGCTAGTAGAAAATATAAAAGAAATCCATCGGAGTGTAACAGAAGGCAATATACTTTTTCTCGAAATAAGGTTACACTGCTAATACGATCCTTTAAAAGGTCGTATTTACTTAAAAACCTTGATCCTAGGTTTAGTTTTAAGCAGTTGTGGAAGAATTTAGTGTGTGGCTGGTGACAAAAATGGGTCCAAGTGCTCTTTTAGTCCTGAGGAAATGACTTCAATTTTAGCACCACCTTTGTCATGTCCAACGTATTTTTAAACTTTTTTAGCTGATGATTATAACCACGAAAGCTTTTTCTTCGATTGTAGTTGGGCACGTGAAGTTCAAAATGCAATTCGGTCTATTAAATCGAATGCAATTGGTCTTGGACGAAATTTTTCCAAAGTTTGTTAAATTCTACTGCCCATATTATTTCCATATATAACACACATAATGAATAGATGTATCTGCGGTAGTCAGTTCCCTATTTTGTGTTGGAAAGCTGCGAAAATTATTCCAATGCCGAAGAAATCTAGTCCCACAAGCCCATCGAGTTTAGACCAATTAGTTTATTGTCTTTCGTAGTTAAAGTTTTTGAAAAATAGTCTGCAATTAAATTCCCAATTATTTGGAGGCAGGGAAATGATTTCTAAATGGCAGTCCGGTTTTCGCCAAAAACATACATAGCTCTGAATCTGCGGTTATTAAGGCAACTTCAGATATGCGCACAGCTTTGGATTGTGATAAAATTTGTATTATGGTATTGTTAGATTTCTTCAAAGCTTTTGATTGCATAGACCACACAATCCTCGTCGAAAAACGTCGTCACAATTTTCATTTTTCAAATACAGCGCTAAAACTAATTTGAAAGTATTTGAAGAACCGCATACAAATTGTAGAAACATTCCATGTTTTGACGCCGTAAAGTAGGACTGGGATAATCAGGGTCTTATGCACAGTCTCCTTAATCGTTCGAATTAAGGGCTTATTGTTTTAATTTCTTTCTTCTTCTTCTTCTTCCTTTTATCAGCGAGGCTGTGATCCGAAAACAAGGGATCACAACCCTCCAACTTCACCGCATTTCTACTGATCCGCCTGTGGGGTTCGCCTATTTGACCTCAGAAAATATTGGCAGGCCTGCCGATTTTGGATCACTCAGTTACTGAGGCCAATGAAATGCCGATGTCGTCGCATTTGTCTGATCCCGGCGTTTATAGGCCTGCCTTTCCTACATCGCGATGTCTTTGGAACGTGCATTGATATTGTCTTTTTAACGGGGTTCAAATGATCTCTTCTTTGAACGTGGCAATACCAGCTGAGCCGGTCGCGCTCTATTTTTTATACGATGGTTTCCTTGATGTGAAAGCTTCCACGGATCTTCGAACTTATTATTCGATCAAGTTTTGTCACTCCTGCTGTCATGCGAAGCATCTTCATCTCAGCTGCCGTTAATTTACTCTCATACTTTTTGTACATCGTCCAACATTGTGAACCGTATGTGAGCGCTGGACGTACAACTGCGGTGTAGAGCCTTCCTTTTAACTTAGGGGACATTTTTCTGCCACAGAAGATAGCGGAATCTTCTCGCCACTTCATCCACTACACTACTATTGATGTCGTCATCGCAGGTTGCTTTGCTATTGATCATAGATCCCAGATGTTTGAACTTTTCGCACTTGGGAAGCACTGTTCCATTCAAATAAATGTCTGGAATAGGCCTGAGTGGATCAGAGAATGGGCAGCACAAGTACTCTGTCTTTTTTGAACTAATGCGATACCCATTTCCCTCCAGAACGTCCACCCACACATCAAGTGCTCGTTGCAGGGATGTAGGATCCTCACTTGTGATGGCTCCATCGTCAGCAAAGAATAACTGATGTACCTTGGGGTCCATCACTTTACCTTCAAGCAGATAATCAAGGACTGTAATAAAGAGCAGAGGACTTAAAACGCTTCCCTGGTGCACCCCCACTTTGATTGGGAACTCTTCGGTTACTCCAGCGGGGCATCATACTCTTGTCTTTGCTCCTTCGTACATGTCCACCCATATCAGATCTCGTGGTTGTCTGTCGAATGCCTTTTCAAAGTCAACCAATACAATATGCAAATCCCTTAAGAATCACGATGTTTTTCCATTATGATCCTTATACTTTGGATTGCATCTGTGATTGATTTACCCGTGACAAACCCGCACTGATCATCAGATAGCCGTATTATTTTTCGCAGTCGGCCACCTAATACTCGCTCAACGATCTTCATGGTGTATGACATCAGCTTGATCGAACGGTAGTTATCACAGTTTCGTGTATCACCCTTCCCTTTGTATACAGGGAGAAGGTAACTTTTCCTCCATTGATTCGGCATTGGATCACCTCTCACGAATTTGGAGATGAGAATTCTGAGCCATCTGAACCCGATGTCTCCCATCTTTTTCCAGAACTCAGAGGGTATCTCGTCTGGCCCAACCGCTTTTCGTTTTTTGGAGTATACAGGCCCTCCGTACTCTCTGCTTGAAGCTGGGCGCACTTCTTCTTCGCTTTTTTCTTGCAGCATCTGTATTCCATTTCGAGGCGAGCTTTTTCGTCATTATTATTAGAGGGGCACTTTGACCAAGCTTTGAAAGCCGCTTTCTTCTCATTTATCACTTTCTTAGCCTCATCACTCCACCATCGTGTTTCTTTGGCGTGTTGATGGTGGCATTTTGAAGCTCCTAGCAGTGATTTGGCCTTGTTTAAGCAAGTTCGCTGTAGGGAATCCAACATATTTTGTTCTCTGCACTCTCCATACTCAGCTCCGTTGATGGTGTGGGAGAGGTAATTTTTCATTACGAAAACAAAAGCTTCGCCTTTTTCTTTGTCCAGATTGTACCACTTAATTTTCTCAGACACCCTTGTTTGTTTGCTTTTCTTCGGTGTTTTCATAAAAAAAAATTCTGTTAGCAGAAGACGGTGTTGCCGAGCGATTGCCTCCCACTTTGCAATCTTTCACCCGGGGCTTCATGAAACTGGCTCTCAAATGGTAGTCAATCTGAGTTTCATCTCCACCACTGCTGTAAGTGATCAGGTGTCGGCTTTGTTTGATGAACATGGTATTTAACACGATAAGACCGTGTGATTTGCACATGCTTAGGATGTCTGCACCAGGAAGGTTCCTGGTGCCATATCCTAGTCCTCCATGGCAGTCTTCATAGTCTTCGTTTGATTTCCCGATATGTCTATTCAAATCTCCTCCAACAAACAAAAATTCTTCCTTTGGGATGTTCTTAAGGAGATTGTGGAAATCTACCCAAAATGCATCTTTATCTCTCTGATTGCACCCATTGTGGGGAGCATATGCACTGACAATATTCCACACCTCTCCTTGTATTACTAGTTTGAGAGACATCAAACGGTCGCTGGACTTCGAAATGCTCAAGACGTTTCCAAGTAGCTCTGCCGCAAGGATGATACCGATTCCGTTCCGTAGTAGAACATCTTGTAATCTTTTGTCCTAACGTCCAAGAAACGGGCCCGATTCCCGGTGTTTTTCCATTTCGTCTCTTTGACACACAAGATGTCCACCCGCCTTCTATTCATCATCTCTTCCAGCTCGTAACTTCGACCGGTCATGCTTCCAACGTTCCAACTCGCGACCCTCAAATTGCATCCAAACTGTTTCATTATTTTGCTAGCCCCCGGAATCCGTATAGCTCTGACCCGAACATTTCTGCTCGGTCCAGGATCAGTACCATGCACAGCAGTGGTAGTGCCTGGCGGGGTAGTGCCTTTCCTTTTTGCAAGTATTACCATAATGATACAGTTTTGCAATATTATCATATTTGTGATGGTGTTTGTTGTTTGACACGTGCATGCTCCTGTCTTAGTATTGTTTGATGTTTCTTTTATGACACCGGTGATCTCCAGTCGTGTCAACCCACGGACTCGCATGCACACTTGAGGGAGGGTTTTTAAGGTAGTATATGTGTCGCTAGGCTCACTTGGGTGTTATATTGCCTAGATCTGATTTGTCCCCCTTAGTCGCCCTTTTACGACAATCGCTGGTTGTTGGGGGGGGGCTGCAGTGATATTCTTAACCCGTCCCTGCACGGGTAATGTTTGTTTAATGTAAATGTTTAATTTTCTTTATTATTCAAAAAGTTGTAATACTGAGTTGTTAGGAATCTCTTCTTACATACGCCTGATTTTGATGGTCAATGAGCTGTTTCATCCGATCATTTTGAATGGCTCGAATTCAAACAACGACGCTTTCACAAGTCACGATTCTTCCTGAACCAGTACTCGTGTTAAGAGTCACAACAGTCATCTTATAAACCGTACCGTATTTTAAACCAGCAATGAGCTGCTGAGAAATGCTACTTTCAAACGACTCATTTATCGACAGGTATAAGTCGTTGACAAGCCAAGAATCGCATTTGCCTAGAAATCGCTTAAGATTCATAAGTCGTCGTCGAACTATGAACCCTAAATATCTTAAGTCTACAATTTACTTAAGAATTGAGGTAATTAGAGCTCTTTCTATCTTTCAAAGATCATTCGCTTGAATTCGTCTCTCTCCCTCTGTTGTCTCAATTAGTTTACAATAAAGCGCCAATCCAAACAGCTGTGGCACTTTGAACAAAACAACTTCATAGACATGTTCTTCGCTTCCTTTCAAAAAAAACAAACTTTTTTTTTGAAAATAATTACCAATAGCTGAGCGTTAAACGAACAAAAAGGAGCAACTCATGACATCTGACAAACAAAAAAAAAAACTTTTATCCACATATGCTCCACTCATGCTCTCCAAAGACATGTGTGTGTGAGTGTAAATAAAATGCTCTAGCAACTTTCACCTCCTCAAACATTAAACATACACTCGGTGGCGAAGAGGAAAAATAAACTCCATCGAGGATTAATCCCTTCAAACAAAAAACCCAACAACAACATAGCTGCTGCTCTGCTCTCCTTCTGAAGGAGAACAGGAAAACTTTGCAGAAAAAAAAAAAATGCTATGACGTCCTGAAATCCTGTCACGTAGTTGTGCCATAATTATTTCGTACGTGAGGGTTCGAATCAAGGCGTCACCATAGGCATCGTCGTCGTGTAACCAGATGGTTGCATGGACACACAGTCATACGCGTATAAAGCGGTCCAATAAATTTCTGAGTCGAAATTCATATTTCGGATTCCTTATTGGAAATTTTCGGGCGGTTTTCTTTTTTATGCGAAAAATGTCAAAAGTCTGTCAGCGGGAAAGGATGTTGGTTGAACGGGAATAGTTGTGATTCGTTGAAGACCCATGTCGACTGGGATTCGTAACGCACGAATAAACTTTCGGAAACTTTTAGTCACTTTGATTGAAATTTCATTTCGAATGGATCGTGTGTGCTTGGATTGGGTTTGGGATTTCTTTATTTTTTTCATCTTCCTTCGTGTCCTGTGAGGTATCCTTTAATTATCGAGTTCATTTTGGATGAGCTCTTAATTTACTTTGAAGGGTGTTTATTTGTGGAGATGGAGGTGGCTATTTACGAAGACTGGTTGGGAATAGTTGATGATGATTGCTGGAGGTGAATACAGAAAACTGACACAAAGCCGATTTGGAGTGACATTTGTTTTGTTTGTGTGGGTTAGTAGAACGGGCGGGTTTCATTAGCACTAGTTGAAGCAAAAAGTTAGTAAGCCTGATGAAGTATTTTAGCAGACTAGGTCAATCACTTTTCTAAGATGGTGCTAACAAAGTGGTCAACTTGACTATTTTGGAACCGAGTCCTGAAATATGAATATATGTATATATTTCACTGAAATGATGTTGTTTGTTTATAAAAAGTCGGAAATAGAGGTATTATAAAATGTGTCAGGAAAAATAAACTGTAAATCCCGTAGTTCATAGTTGTCCTATCTCTTACATAAATATGTTAAAGAGCTGGGGATTGGCAAGCGGTAAGGTAGTAGAAAAACTGATGGAAGCATCATTGGCATCAGTAATCTACTCCTATAATTCCCACCATCACCTTCACGATGGATATCCCCTGGAAACCTCAGTAAGATCATTAAAGATGGAGCAACCAACCCTCGAGGGAATTAAGGTCAGAGCTAGCCAGAGAGCGAGCTTTGGTAAGGCTACTCTGAAATATTCAGTTAGGATCAATCTAAATATATGCAGATGGATCATTAAAGAATGTACTTAGGATTAGGAAGAATTCTACAACTTGGAATGACGGTGGGTATATATGTATCTAGACGGCGGCATCCTTACTACCAATGGCTATGTCCACATCTCTGCTGATGCTACCTTAGCGTCAAGTGGCAACCGGCAAAAAAATAATAAATCCCTATCATGGGAAGGTCAAAAAGATAGAATATGAATATGAATGCTAGGATATCAGCTACAGCGACGCACAAAATAATGGCTAAATAAATAATTGAGACTGACTATTCAAAACATTGGCACCGAACTTGCAGCAGTCTTATCGAATTGACACATAGCGTATGTTCCAGACACAAAGTGGACTGGAGCTAAAGCACAAGAAAAATGCCATGGATACAAGTCGTATTTTAGCGCTGTACTCAACGCGTCATATTTCGAGACAGATCTGGCCTAGATTGACTCAGAAACGTAGTGCTGGGCTGGTTATGTTAAAGCGATCACAGAACACCATCGTTATTGGTGTCCTCACTGGTCACTGTCTGACAGGCCAAGATGCTAAAATGTTGGGCCTTATTTCTAACGACTACTGTAGGAGTTGTAGAGACCAATGGGATAAAGAAACGATCCTTCACCTCCTTTGCAGTTGTCCGACCTTTCCCGAAAAGACTCCATTTGGGGCTTCTTCCTTTGATGACCTCGGCGAACTGGCGTCAAACAACCAGCGGAGGCCCTAGACTGCTATAAAGCAGATATTACCGCCATCCAGGAAGTGCGATGGGATGGGCTGGGCAAAAATAAGATGAAAAACTGTGACATCTACTACGGTGATTGCTACAGAGGCAATAGGCAACGCTTATTCGGATGCGGATTTGTCATACGCGGCAGACTTAGGCAAGAAGTCTTAAGCTTCCGGCTCGTAAGCGAGCGTATTATGATTATCTGAATCAAAGCTAAATTCGCTAACATAAGCCTAATATGTGTTCATGCCCCCACGGAAGAAAATGACCCTGCCACCAAAGAGTGTTTCTACGAGCTCCTCGACAAAACATACGAGCAATGTCCTAAATACGACGTTAAAATCGTATTGGGTGATTTTAACGCCAAAATAGGAAAGGAGGACGTCTTTGGCAGGGCAGGCGGTAAGCATAGCCTACACGACACCACGTCAGATAACGGACTAAGGATAATTGATTTCTCTGTGAAGCGAAATGTCACCATAGCAAGCACATGGTTTCCTCATCTCGATATTCATAAGCAGACATGGCGGTCCAATGATCATGTAACGATCAACCAAATTGATCATATTGCGATCGACGCAAGGCATGCCTCCAGTATTCTGGATGTCCGGACCTTCCGAGCGGCCAACATAGACTCGGATCATTACCTTGTTATAGCCAAGGTGCGAATGCGGATATCCCAATCTGAGCAACAAAGAAGAATTACTGTGAGAAAATTTAACGTCGAAAAGCTACAATCGCAAGAAACCGCCAGACTCTTCGCTGAACGCGTATCCCGAAATCTCTCAATCACCCCTATGCCGCCAGCATCAAGTGCCGAAGACCAGTGGCAACGCTGCCAACATTCCATCAGTAACGCCCCGACTGATGTGCTGGGTCTCGCTCGACCACCACCGCGAAACCCCTGGTTTGACGAAGAATGCCGGCGAGTGCATGCAGCAAAACAAGAGGCATACAAAGCGGCGCTGCAAAGGAAAACGAGAGCTGCTCGAGTAATATCCAAGCTAAAATCACACAAGGCTGCTGGACCTGACGGCTTAGCGGCCGAACTTTTCATGGCAGCTGGATGAATTGGTAGAGTGCAAACACCAACTCATCTCTAAGAATTAGTCAGACGAGTGTATGCCTGATGAATGGAATCTCTGTATCGTTTGCCCGATCCACAAGAAGGGAGACCCCCTCAACTGCGCCAATTATAGAGGCATCAGTCTCCTCAACATCGCATACAAGATCTTTTCTGCGATATTGTGTGAACGCCTGAAACCTTTTATGAACAGCCTGATTGGACCCTATCAGTGCGGTTTCAGGCCAGGAAAGTCCAGCATCGATCAAATCTTCACACTTCGGCTGATCCTGGAGAAAACCCAAGAATTCCAAATCGATACTCACCACCTCTTTATCGATTTCAAGGCCGCCTATGACAGCATCTATAGAGAAGAGCTTTATAGAGTCATGTCTAGTTTTGACATCCCTGCCAAACTTGTCCGTCTGTGCAGGCTGACGATGAAGAACGCTCGCTGCTCCATCAAGGTCGGTAATGACCTCACCCCGACCTTTGATGTCAAAAAAGGTTTTAGACAAGGTGACGCGCTGTCATGTGACTTCTTTGATATTGTTCTTGAATGGATTGTGCGGAACTCACAAGCCAACACCGGAGGCACAATCTACTACAACTGCTTGCATACGCCGACGATATATACATTATCGGAAGAACTCAGCGGGCTGTCACCGGTGCGTTTGCAAGCATTGAGGCGGAAGCGGCCAAAATGGGTTTAGCGATAAACGAGGGCAAAACCAAGTATATGCTGTCAATAAGAAGGGAAAACCAACACCGACGAATTGGACAAAACGCCACCGTGGGCAGCTATAACTTCGAGGTAGTAAGGGACTTTGTATACCTTGGCTCTGCTATAAACTCTGAGAACGACATCAGCGCAGAAATCAGTCGAAGAATAACTCTTGTCAATCGCTGTTTTTTGGGGCTTATAAGGCAATTCAACAGTAAAGCCCTATCTCGAACAACTAAGGAGAGTCTGTGTAAGACCCTGATCATCCCAGTCCTGCTTTACGACGCTGAAACACGGACTTAATTAAAAGAGGATGAAGATATCCTTGGTCGCTTCGAGAGAAAAATTCTTCGTAAGATTTTCGGTCCCGTTTGCGTTGACGGGTTTTGGAGGAGAAGATTCAATCACGAACTATACGAGCTGTACAGCAACATCGACCTAGTCAAAAAACTGCGGACGTCTGAGACGGCTAGAACATATAGAGCGAATGGACACCAACGCTCCGGCCCGCACAGTCTTCGAATCTAATCCCGAGGGACGACGTAGTAGAGGGAATCATTTTCGTAGGTGGCGCGCACAAGTTCAAGGGGACCTCGACCAACTTGGAGTGCGCAACTGGAGGCAACTTGCTAAAGACCGAGCCAAATGGAGAGGTTTGTTGGTTGAGGCCCAGGTTCACCCCGAACTGTAGCGCCACCTAAGTAAGTAAGTAAGAATTGGCGTCCTGAAACGCAATTCGCTTTATTAAAGCCTCCGAAAATTCTTACAAAAGACGACCAAATCTGGGCGCATGGAACTAGTACCCATCTTTGCACACTTGTGACTTCCATAAGCACACCATTGCTTGAGTATCTGAAAATTCAGCTGCGTTCGGCCTTGTGTGAGTTTTTTATTCGATGGAAAACTGCGACTTCACAAATTATGTATCGAAATACATTCACATGTTTAGGTCAGTGATAAACATCTAACGGCAAGCCTCGAATGTGCCACCCGCGTAGCATTATTAAGTTAGGTTAGGATGACAGGCTGCATTAGAAGCAACCACACCTATACCAAGTAGCACATGAATCTATAATCCCCAGGAAGAACTACCATTGGAACCAATTGGAGCCTTAATAAAGCGCTGGAGGCTGCTGATGTTACCGTTAGCCAATTCGGCTAAACTACTAAAGAACTAGACTCCTTATTGCAATCTTCTGCTAGCGGAGAGAGCCTGGCACGTACAAAGAAGGCTTAGTATCATTTCTTCCTCTTCTTCGACTTTACAGTTTTTACAGAAATCATTTGCGAGCGTTGCAATGATGCTGCAATCCGTAATAACACCTACAATAGTTGTAATGAGCGCTATTTTATATCTAATAAGGGAATTGAACTTCTGCAATACCAACCGCCTGGTCATTGGAGGTAAGCTTTTTAAGCAGAACACCTGCCACAAAATCAGTTGGGTCTCAACTGACAGGCAGCGAACATCTAACATTGTTATTAGCCGCCGCTTCAGAAATTGTCTTCTAGACGTCCGAAACAGATGTCAAACCGACATTGGACAAGAACGCGTTCGCCATCTTATGATAGCTATTATATGCCTTCGTACTGAATCCGTCAACAGCAATCACTCAAACTTGCTTACCATTACCAGGTTCAATACTGACAGGCTGTGGGATTTTCAAGTGCGCCAACAATTCAGGGACCATCTTGCTTTAGAAGCAGAAACAATCAGCAGCACAATGCAGGAAAGCGTGGATGACCACTGGAATGCTGTGAAAAAAGTGTTTGGCTTGTTGACGCACCTACGTCGATAAAAAGCAGAATAATCACCGCACATGCCTATCGGCAGACACCAAGATGAGACGGATAAATGAGCGTAAAGTAATCAAGGCTCGGATTGCAGCAGCATCAGTAGTAGAGAGTACCGAGCAAGAAGCCCAATATCGCGTGAAAAAAAGGAAAAGCGTCAGTATATCGACTCACTTCCCTCAAGGACTGAAGAAGCAGCAAGCAGGTGTGAAAGTAGACTGTCTATAACATCACGAAAGAGCTCATTGGTAGTCGGAGCTCTAAAGAACATCCAGTGAAGAGTTTAGATGGTAAGCTTCTGATTTCGGATGAGGATCATCGCACTACATAGATTGAAAGATCATTTCGCTACAGTCCTTAACTAGTTAGACGATGGTGATATGGTTTCGAACCCTAGCAAGCCTTCCGAAGCAACAAATTTCCGAATTCGCACCGGACCTCCCAGTTAAACCGAAATAACAGCAGGAATCAAGTTCCTAAAGAAAAACAAAACGGTGGGTATTTATGGCATCCCTGCCGCTCTATTCCAAGCGGCGGCAAACACATCGACTGAACTGCTACACGCGCTTATACGGAGAGCGTGGAAAAAGGAACAATTTCCCCAGGAGTGGAAAAGAGGGATGATCGTCAAGCTTCCGGAAAAGGGAATCTGGTGGATTGTGGAAACTGATAACATGATAAAAGCTTAGAATCGTATTAGAACGCATTAAGGAACATTTAGATCCAACTCTCGACGTCTAACAGACAGTCTTCATTCTGGATCCTCCTGCATCGACCGCATAACCAACTTACGGATCATAATAGAGCAATGCGTCGAGAATAGGTCTCCGCTACATCTACTATTTATCGACTTCGAGAAGGCTTTCGACAGTTTGAATCGACATGCTATCTGGTTGGCCCTACTCAGGAGTGGCATCACAGACAAACTCATAGCTATTATCAAGGCTACATACAAGGGAATTAAGTGTCACGTTTTACACAATGGCAAGGTTTCGGAGATCCAAAATGGAGTACGTCAGAGGTGCATACTGTCGCTGCTGTTGCTCTTGGTAGTCATCAGCGATGTACTTCGTGCAGCATTGACGGAAGGTAACAATTCGATAGACTACGATAACTTACCTTAAATACCTCGACTACGCCGGTGATGTTTCACATCGGTTAATGGACCTTCATCTGAAGAAGCTGAGGCAAACAAACTGGGGCTTAAGATAAGCAAAGTCAAAACAAAAGCCCTGAACTCAGAAAGTGTGGTCTCGACTAACCGCGGTGACACGGAATTGAATGTGGAAGGCAAAAGCCGTGATCGGAATGCTATCGAAAGTCTGGAGAAGCAATGTTCTAGCTTAAGAACCAAGCTGCGACTGTTCCGCTCCAACGTAGAATCAGTAATGCTGTATAGGTGCAGTATTTGAAGGTGGACACCACTATCACACGCAGGCTGCAAACATTCGCAAACAGATGTCTAAGAGTCATCTTAAAGATCTTTTGGCCCAATCGCATCTCCAACGAACTACTTTATCTGAGAGCGGGTCAAGAACCTATAGGTATTACTGTGCAATGGAGAAAGTGGCAGTGGATTAGACACACCCTACGGCGCGACGAAAACTTCATTGTGAAATACATCATGCAGTGGAATCCGCTCACCCGGGCAGGCAGAACAGCGGGATGCCCTAGGCAAACGTGGTGCTGGACAGTCGAGGAGGAATCAAGCTCTTTGGAAATGAGGTGGAGGCAGATCCGAAGCGTTGCAAAACTTCGAATAAGATGACGCACATGCGCTGTTCACGTCCTATGCCCCTCGAGGGGTGCAAGGATTTAAGATGAAGGGTGAAGAAGGGAATTGGAGCGTTTTTGAGCCAGCTGCGTTTGGTTACGTTGATAGTATTGAGTAGTAGTTTTACTGTAGTGAGAGGCGTCTCTGAGGTGTCGCTGTGTCCCGCCACCCAAATGAGGTGACTATTGAATTGTCTAGCCATCTCGTTAGAGGACAATTTTTGGTGGTTTTTCAATTGAAAGTGAAATATTTCAGGGATTTGATCGTCGCTTGACCGTCAGTAAAATGGTGATATACCGGTTAGATACCACACTGTACTGTAGTCACGACAAAACTTCGTTTATCGCCATAATACCCTCCTGGAAAACGCTGTGGTGATTGATAAGGCAAAAATGAATCATTACTCATCATACTTACATTTCTCACCCGTCGTCACATCGGCCTATAGCAAAAGCTTCCTATAGCTGTTAAAGTGATGTATCCCCACCGTTTCATAATCGCTCACTTACATCACTTTAAGTTCAACGTATCTCGAAGGATTAAATTCGGTTCCCCATACACACTTCAAAAAACGAGACCTCCTTCTTACTCTCGAAAGTAACTTCTTTTTGTTGTCTTTTGTGCTTTCCACTTCGTACACTTCCACGAACGCTTTTTTTATTTTTATTCTTTCATATACGCCTCCAATGTTGGTATTCTTAATGAGGAAGTAAATTATCCCGGTTTTGCACACACTCGTATGTAAATTATTTCACAGAAGGATAACAAGGATTCTTCGGGGAAATATTTCTTCATCTTGATCCTCGTCTTGTGCGACTTCTCTTGGAGCAACTCTGTGCACACCTTAGAGGTTGGTTTTTTAGGTTATGTTAAACAACTCTAACATCCTATTAACTTCTCCCAGCGGTGGTCTATGAGGATGCGGAAAGAGGAAGACATTTGGTTTTGTTTTTTTTTTGTATGAAACTGAGTACCTTTATAAATTTATGAATCCAAAGTGGAGTAAACGCAAAGAAAGGCAGAATAAGGATACATTTGGTAACGAGAAGACAAATTGTTAACAAAAGTGGAATTTGCACGAAACGGTAGGTCCCACGATTTATAGTATTTGAATGTACCGAGGTGTACAGATTGGAGCTTCAAGTGAAAGGCAAATTAGATCCTAACTTGTTCATTAGACTTATGTTTCTTCTAACTGTACTCTGTTGAGAGAGCAAACAGTGAAAGTGAAGCGATATCGCGTGTAGCCATCTTACGAAAAAGAAACACAAGGATAAATTAGGCAGTAGATAGTGGTAGACATTGGATAATAGACTGGCTGACAACTGGAAAACACAGCGGGAAGGTTGTACTTAAAAAAAATAAAAATACTGGAAAAGGAGTCAAGCTTTTATATTGAAAAGGTTGAGTGTCCTAGCGAAGGCGATAAGTTTACCGCGAACAGACGATGAATTGAATGGATCTACAAATTTATGTATATCGTATTTGAAGGGCTAACAAAAGAACGCTTAGTTGGTACTTTACTTATGTCCTGTATCCCCTTGTGGGTCCTAGGGCCTCTACTACGCCTACGCGCCATCGTGTACGGTTTCTGGCAATGTGTCTGAGTTCTCCCCAACTTTTCCCTAACTGCCGTGCCTCCTTCTCGACTGTTCTGCGCCATGTTTTCCGCGGACCGCCAGGTCTTCTGCCATCCTGAGTTAGAGGGTTCCATTGCATAGCATGGTTCGCTATGGAGCTGTCACCCTTTCGGAACGTGTGACCAATCCACTGCCACTTCCGCCGTTGGATAGTTGTGCCTATTGGTTCCTGACCCGTTCTCTCGTAAAGGTGTTCGTTAGAGATACAATTGGGCCAGAAAATCCTTAAGATATTGCGCAGACACCTATTAACGAACGTTTGCAGCTTTCTGGTGATAGTAGTGGTCACTCTCCACGTGCTGCAACCATATAGCAGCACGGATTCAACGTTGGAGCGGAACAGTCTTATTTTGGTGCTCAAACTGATTGCATTGCTTCGCCATATTTTGGACAACATCCCGAACGCGGACTTTGCTTTGGCGATCCTGTTGGCTATATCCAGTTCGGTTCCACCATCGGTCGAGACAATACTCCCAAGATACTGGAAATCCTCTACTCTCTTTACCGGTTGTCCAGCAATGCATATTTGAGCCGATGAGTTAGTTCCAAGGCTGATAATTTTAGTTTTTGCCGTATTAATTTTCAGCCCGACGACACCTGCCTCCCTCTCCACATCTGCTGTCATTTGGTGGAGGTCCATAATTCTGTGGGAGAGTAAGCATACATCGTCTGCGTAGTCAAGATGCTTCAGTTGAGATGTAAGAGTCCATCGAATTCCTCCGTTTCCCGTCGACAAAGCTGCATGAAGCACATCGCTAATCACCAATAGGAATAATATTGGTGAAAGGATACAGCCTTGTCTTACCCCACTTTGGATCTCAAATTCCTCAGACAACCTTCCCCTGTGCAGAACGTGACATTTTGAGCCTTCATATGTAGCTTTGATAATAGCAATTAGTTTATCGGGAATACCTCTCCTGCGTAAGGCACGCCAAATAAACTCCCTGTTGACACAATCGAACGCCTTCTCAAAATCGATGAACAGCAGGTGCAGTGGCGATCGATATTCAACACACTGTTCGATGATAATCCGCAGGGTGTTGATGTGGTCGGCACAGGAGGATCCAGAGCGGAAACCTGCTTGTTCGGCATCGAGTGTGTCTTCGAGATGTTGTTTGATTCGCTCAAGGATGATTTTAGCTATTATCTTAGCTACAGCAGGCAGCACGCAGATACCCCTCCAGTTTCCGCACTCCATTAAATTTCCTTTCTTAGGAAGCTTGACGATCATTCCCTTTTTCCACTCGTTAGGAAAGCTCTCAGCTTCCCAAGCTCTATCTATAAGTGGAAGCAGAAGCTCAGCCGATGTTGTTGGCGTTGCTCGTAAGAGCTCTGCTGGAATACCGTCAAGTCCTACCACCTTGTTGGTTTTGAGTGCCTTGATCGCGGTAATGATCTCATCTTTACTGGGAGTCGTGGTGCGTATTCGGGAACCTCTCACCTCGGGCATCTCAGTCTGATTTGGGAGCATATCGCTAGCGAATACACGGTTCAAAACCGTAGCAAAATGCTCTTTCCATCTCTTGAGCTGGTCCTCATCCGAAATGAGCAAGGAGCCGTCTAGGCTTTTCACTTGGTATTGGCTGGAGCTGCGACCACCTGTCAGCTCTTTCGTGATTCTGTAGACAGTCCTGCTATCGCACCTCCGTGCAGCTTCTTCTGCTTCTGTAGCCAGCGCGTTGATGTAGTGGCGCTTGTCACGTCGTACGCTACGCTGAAACTTCTCTCATCTTCATGCGATATAGGGACTCTAGCTCGCTTCTCCCTGCTGCTGGGGTAGCTGCAACGCGAGCTTTTAGCAGTTTTCGTTCGTCAATCCGTCTCCAGGTATCCTCGGAAAGCCACGCCCTATGTCTTCCCTGCGATCGACCGACAATTCTTTCAGCACCAGATGTAAAAACATTTTTCACAGCACACCAATGGTCTTGGATGGTTGCGGGCATTGAGCTGCTGATTGCTTCCACACCTTGCGAAAAGTGCTCCCTTAATTGTTGGCGCACTGAGGGATCACTAAGTCTATCGATGTTGAACGTGGGCATTCTTGTGTTGTCGTGGGATCTTCGAACTGCAGCAGTGCGTAGTTGGAGAGTAGCTATCATAAGATGGTGATCACGTACTATCCCCACATCTGCCCCTCGTCTGTTTCGGACGTCCAGGAGACTGCTTCTAAAGCGGCGGCTGATAGCAAAATGGTCAATTTGGTTGGAGGTTGCTTGCCTGTCATTGGAAACCCAGCTGACTTTGTGGCAGGTCTTGTGCTCAAACATGGTGCCACCTATCACAAGGCGGTTGGCATTGCAGAAATCCACAAACCTTTCGCCGTTGTCATTGCGGTTGCCTAGTCCATGCTTCCCGATTACATGCTTGAGCCCTTCGTTGTCGCTGCCTACCTTGGCATTCAAATCCCCCATCACTATGACAATGTCTCCATTTGGTGTTGTGTTGAAGACGGCGCTTAAGAGATTGTAGAAGCTCTCCTTTTCGTCCTCAGACGAACTATTCGTTGGGGCGTAACACTGTATGATGGTGACGCGTCGTACTCTAGTCCGGAATCTGGCCGTCAAAATCCTATCACCATGAGGCTGCCAGGAAATCAGGCCCTTGCGTGCTGTTGTTGTTAGCAGTAGTCCGACTCCATATTCCCGCGGACTTCCGGATGGTCTTCCAGAATAGAGTAGTACAGTGTTACGCGTTGGAGACTGGTACTCGCCCGCTTCTAACCATCTTACTTCACTTACCCCCAAAATGTCCAGTTTATATCGCATGAATTCCTTTTCCAGTTGGAGGAATCTGGCATTGTAAGGACCTTCTCTTCCTGAGTCGAGGAGCGTCTTTACATTCCAGAAACCTATCTTTGTCCGGGTACAATAGCCAAAAGTCGTCAACATGTGATCAGTCCTTATCCGAGGCATAGTGTCGGTTTCAGTAGCGAGCTGGTTTCAGTAACGCAGGTTGCTGGCCCACGTTACCTAGCCTAGAATCAAGGCCCTAGACAACCCGCACTTACAATTTTGGCCTATACGTATAAGGGTTTATACGTATAGTTGCCCGGGGACCACCACTAGGAGGTAAAGTAAGCACTTCATCACGAACTTGGTTGTTGCGCTACTGGCCCAAGCCAAGTTTTGGGCAGTCAGTAGTTTCCCGATCAATCGCAATGCAGGTCCCCAAGCTTAGTTGGTGTCAATTTATTAGTTTTCGAAAAAAAAGCTGAGTTTCTAAAGGTTGCGTTAGGTTAGGTTAAAGGGGTTAGCTGCATCGAATGGCTGCAGCCTGCACTCGGATTTCAAAAGGAACCATTGTGCTCCCCTGACGTGGAATTTCCTTGTCTAAACACTGAAAAGATAGAGAAAGAAACAAAGTGACTAGAGTTTTGTGGTACTGGAGCGGCTTCCTCTAAATCATCCTGAAAAAGCTATCAATTTCAGAATGGCGGTTGGTGACTTTTGAGACAGGTCGCGAATATGGTTGAAAAAATACTCTCCGATGGCCTTCTTTCTGGTACTGCAGAGACTAGGGAATTTGCATAGGAAGTGGTCCGTATCCTTTTCTGCGTCTGTGTTGCCGCAGCCTCTGAAAAGTGCGTCTGTACTTAGTCGCATTCTTTTGCGGTAGACCGCCAATAGGTTGTGACCGGTAATGATTCGTATAAAAAGCTTCAAGTTTTTTCTACTTTAAAGGCCCAACTATAATAGTCGGAAGCAGTCGGAAGCCAAAGTCATAATTATTCGTTAAATTTTCTTCCAAACTGTCAATTGCTCAAGTTGCCCATAATAGTCGGAGGCAATTGGAATCAACTGTCAAATCGGTTTACATGTCATTTAACTATTGTGTTGTTTTGAAAATATATTTTTTCTTGTGTTATGTTGAAAAATGAGTGCTTTTAATAGTTCGGTACTTGCGGATTTAAAATTTATTGATCTATGCAGGCACTTACGGCACTCACAGAGATACACGATTTACAAGAAAAAAAAAGAAAACGATCCTGTTGTATACGCCACATAAACCGAGACCAAAACCGAAATGGTTTCTTTAATGCCATTCCAAAAAATTAAGAAATTAGATAATCCGCAGTTCTTTATGTACACGCGAATGAGTCCAGAGCTTTACAATGAGTTGCTGAACTTAATAAAACCATTTATTGAAAAAACATCCATCAGAGAACCCATTAATCCAGAATGTCGATTGGCAGTAATTTTGCGGTAAGTTTGTTTCTTTACTTTTTTGAATGCAAATAATTTGTTTTTCTTTCCAAGCTATTTAACACAGGGTACATCTATGCAATCGCTGGCTTGGTCTTTTAAGCTCGGAAAAGAAACTGTCCGGTCAATTGTATTAGAGACGGCGGAGATGTTATGGACAACCCTCTCCCCCATTTACGTATCCGAGCCAAACACTGACGACTACATGCAGATCTGCGCCGACTTTTGGAATACTATATGTGGAATATGCCTAATTGCATTGGCGCGATTGATGCGAAGCATATTCCAATTAGGTGTCCTCCAAATAGTGGAAGCCAATACTTTTGGTAGAAACATTTTTTTTTTTCCCGAGGGTAAGTGAAAAATCTTCCATAGATACTATGAGAATAGCAAGCGCGTGCTCATAGTAGTGTCAGATTGACTAAAAAAACACCACCCTTCGATATAAATTTGACAGATATCGCAACTAAGTATAAACTTATGAAGCAATTTTTCTATCATGAAATAAAAACGTTTGGCAGGTTTCTTTCCACTGAAAGATCCTGCATATTCCGCAATCTAGACGCGGTTTATCATTATCCCGCCAAGTCGAAAGGTTTCGTCCTTTGTAGTCGGCGCAATAAATTGCTCATCCAAAATTTGTAGGTCTGTATTGTTGACATGTCCGATTAGTCGGTTTCTATGCTTTCTCGTGAAGCTTCTAGTTTCAGCTTCGATTGTCGGAATTCCGAGATCCCTGTGGATATCGTCGTTTCTACTATACCACGGTGCTTGGACAATTTCTCTTAGCACTTTATTTTGAAAAGCTTGTAAAATATTTGCATTTGTTTTATCGGTACAACCCCGAAGTTGTATACCGGAGGTCCACACCGGCTTTAGCACTTGCTTGTAGTAGTAGTAGTAGTAAGTAGTAGTAAAGTAAATTTATTATTTTTTTTTTTTAAACTTCATATTCAATTTTTTAACAATAATTTACAATAAAAGACTGGCCATTGCCGTCAGCCGAAGAAAAGAGAGAATTAGACTAAAGTTTTATGCAAATGTAGTGATTTAAAATGCTTCGTTCATTATTTGCTGCCGGTATTTTAATGCAGCTTTAAGATAGCTAGCCAGCACGTTCCAGTCCTCACCATCTAGAGTTCTGATGAATTCAGCCATTGATAGCGCCTCTTTACCCCAGTACGCTCGTCTGATTTCTTTCAATATTGGGCAAGCTCCAATAAAATGAAAAACGTCTTCCTTTGTTCGAAGGTTGCATAGGCTGCATTCCTCATTCCCGTCGCTTATATGAGGCCTAAAGTTCAGCCGAAGTAGTTCGCCTCTCGCCTTAAAGATGATAGAGATTACATCAACGCTGAACCGATCGTGGAAATAATTTTTCGCAGCCAGATCATGGTTGAGTAAGGGATACGTACACCTGGTCTCACTTTGTTGCGCTTTCAATCTAAACTTCGTACGGGTAGACTCTTCAATAATGGATAACAGCTGGTTCAGAGAACGTCGCCAAGATTCTGCATTATAGTGCGTTAGCTGCATACTATGTTCGCCGCTAACCCTCGACCACTCGTTAAAGAATTGCAGCTTCCGCTGTACCAAATATTTTGCGACGATGTGTGGAAGGCGGTAGTTTGGGAGTTCCATTACTTTCAGAATGTAGAGAAAGTGCAATCTTAATGTAAAGATGTAGAGAGGAGATAAACCAGTTTCAAGGTGCGACATGTATGTCGGTGTATTTTCGGGTAATCTAAAGATTTTTTTAAAAAAATATCTTAAAAGTTTTTCAACCTCTTCGTACTCGAATATACCCCAAACTTGTGCAGCATAGCACATGATCGACCTCATAGCCGCTTCGAAAACCTTAAATTTGCTGCTCGATGGAACGTTTTTCCTACCAAGGAATCCCCGCCAACTGCAATTTATTGCCTTTTTCGCCTCCTTTAGTTTTTCTCCTAGGTGGGCCTTGAAGGATACTTGAGATGTAATTAAAACTCCGAAATATCTATACTCCTTAACGACTTCAAGTTCCTGGTTTTTCCAAGTCCATCTTTCTTGCCTTGAGTATCGTCCAAACCCGTTTCTAAAAACCATTACTTTGGACTTAGCGGTGTTCACTTTCAGGTTCCATAAATTGCAGTAGTTTTGGAGATTATTTATCATCATCTGCAACATCATTGGAGTTTCTGATAGAATGACGATATCATCTGCGTATAAAAGCAGCTTTATTTGGAGTCCGTCGAACACAATTCCACCTGTTAAAAAGGTCACAAGATCATCCAGAAATATTGCAAATAGAAGTGGACTCATGAGACAACCTTGCTTCACTCCCATTTGAGTCTTAAACTAGTTGGACAGGTTGTGGCCATCCCAAACAGCTGCTTTATTATCTTCATAATGACTTTGTATGACCTTTAGGACCTTTGAAGATACCTCTAAGTTACTCAGCTTGTAGAACAGCGCGTTTCTGTCAATAGTGTCGAAGGCTGCCTTGAAATCAACAAAGAACGCATACATTTTTTTGCCTTTATCAAGGTATGACCGGACGATGCTTGTCAATGTGAAAATGTTGTCTACTGTGGAGTAACCTTTTCTGAACCCCGCTTGGAATTCGCCTAGAAGATCATTTTCTCGCACCCAATCCGTCAAACGGTCTAGGATAATCCCAGTAAATATTTTCATTATTGAATTCATAAAAGAAATTCCTCTGTAATTCGCTGGGTCAGACACATCTCCTTTTTTGAATAACGGAAGTATTATACACTTTCTAAAGCATTCGGGCACTTCTCCTGAGACAAATATGTAGTTATATACTTGAGTGAGCTTTTTTAAGAATTCTACTGACGCAGACTTAAAGAATTCGTACGGGATACGGTCTTCACCAGGAGCTTTATTTGCATTGCATCTGTGTAGAACTTTGGTAAGGTCTTGGACTGTAATTGGTCGGTCTAAAGAACTGTTTGTTATGAGAGGAAGGGCATAATTTAGCTGAAGCGCATTGCATGGCGGGTTTAGCAACTGTTTAACATGATCCGCTAATGCAGACAGTTCCACTTGGATGCCTCGCGTGAACGACATACCATTAAGTGCTTTGACAATCTTCCAAAATGTGCGACTATCTTTGGCGCCATTCAATGTTCTCGTCAGCTGTTGAAAAAATATTGTTTGTTTATCCTTGCAGATGTCTTTGTATGCCTTGTTAGCCTGCCGATACATGTCTTTTGCAACGTTACTGTTTGTTTGTCGGACTAAACGTAGACAGGCGAAAGACTTTTTCCTCGCTGCAACACACTCCCAGTCATACCACATTTGATTTTTTTTTAGATTTGCTCTCGGTTGGAGACCTCTCGAAGCACGCATAATACAAGAAACTAAAGCATCCGCACCACGACTTAAGTTAATTTCGCTATCATCTATATCCCTGAGACTACGATTCAGATGTTGTTTATAACTAAGCGAGTAGCTTTCCTTCCATTGGAGTTTAGGTAATAAGCGTAATTCCAGAGCTACAGATTCAGTGCATATGTCAAATGACATCATAACTGACAATGGTAGATGATCAGAGTAAATCCGTTCGTTAATATTGAGATCGGCAACAAACTTCAGCCATTTTCCACGCACCAGGCAGTAATCTATTGTCGAACAAGCAATACCTCTGAGAAACGTTAAGTTACCTTTCACGTCGCTTTTGGAACGACCATTCAAAACAAAACATCTTAAATTATTATATGTGTGCTTTTTAATACCATATAGGCACCCTCCACTCGCTCTTCCGTGAGAAAATATTCTTGTTGCTGGTATCCAGTGTAGTGCGAAATTACTTAGGTGACGTTCAAACCTTTCCATATTTTTTTCTACAAAGGTTTCAAATAAGAAGAAAATATCATACTGACTAACATATTCGAAAAAATCATTAAAAATAAACTTGTTTCCTAAGCCTGCTACATTATAAGCAATAACATCTAACGATAAAATACTTAGTCTAGGGCTGACGGCATTACAATTAAAAATTATTTGATTGGGCACTAGTTGCCTGAACGCTAGGTTCGACAGATTGGGACACCCTGCTACTGCTCTGCTTGTCGATTGACACTTGACAGTTGTCATCTGTCAGTTGCTGTAGATAAGTCATCCCGCATTCTTCGTTGCTTGTTAGGTTGTTTGAGCCATCAAAATAAAATGTTGGTTTTCCAAATTTAAGTGTTTCTCCTTGGATTTTTATTTCAGGGTCGCGGTTTTGTGTTTGGATGACTTTTTTCAACTTAATTAGTTGCCTTCTGCGTAGACGCGCAGCTGCTGGGTAGTCTCTGTGCAAGGAGATACCTACTTCTCTCAATTTGCCAGCTGCTCCGAGTATACGTCCCACATCCTCTCTATCACGCACTTCAAGAACAACATTCTCCACATTTGTGTTCCTTGATCGCAAGGTCCTAACTGAAGTTATTGCAGCAGGATCTTGCTCCTTTAACAATCCCAGGCATACAGATTTAGCTTTTTCAGCAGCAGATTCACCTTTTTGCGCTGGCAGGTGTATGATGATATTTTTTTCATTGGCTTTCTTCGATAGCCACTCCACTTGACGTTCGAGCATAACACAGCGCGACACCGTTCCCTTTAGCTGATTTTGGAGAGCTATGTTGTTTTGCTGTAGAGTGTGAATTTCTGAGCTGATCCCTTCTAAATCAGATTTTGTTGGCATGTCTCTGAGCTTCTCATCCAGCAGTGACCCCATGGATCCTACTATCAACGATTTCAAGTCGCTGATCGACATTTTACCGACAGACATGTTTTCATCGTCTTTGTTGATCTTTAATGGGGGGTATTCAGGGGAGGTATCCGCTAGGACTCTTTTGGCCACGAGTACCGGTTGTTGTGTCGTGTTATGTTTTGGGGTTTTTGTGGGTGTCCGTTTCAGAGGCATATTTTTTGTAATTTATACCAAATATCGACTCACCTTCGACTTATTTGTAAACAATTCGTGCGGCAGGTGTAAATGCAGCCTTATTTAAGGTGAAAGTAGAAATATTCCTATACTTTGAATGAAATTTTCAGGATTTTCACGGGAGCTAATTAAAAACACGACTTGTCACTTGAACTCTCTCTCTCTCTCTCTTGCTTGTATAAAAGCAGTTTGTTCTCAGTACTGAGCTGGGAATGTTTTCCGAGTAACCAGTACATTTCTCTATATTTGATTTCGAGTTCTTTACGTTTCATTCTCACGTGCGAATTCCATTTCAGCCTTGCGTCGAGTGTCATTCGCAGTTATTTGGCCTCGTTTGCAAAAAGGTATTCGGGCCGAGTTTAGGAAAACTGGCAAGTCATTAATTTTCTTGTAAGTGAAATTCACGTGAACAGATTTAGATTCGTTGAGGGCGATCCGCTAGTCGTCCATTCATTTACATTATTCAGTGCGTTTTGCAGTTTTGCAGTCGTTTCTTCGATTGTTTTACCTACTGCTAGGATAGCGGTGTCATCGGCAAACGTAGCAAGGATAGTGCCATCTTCGTTCGGTATATCACGAGTATATAGCAAATAGAGAAGCGGCCCAAGAACGCTTCCTTGCGGTACGCCGGCCGAAATTTCCTTGAGCTCGGAGTATTCGACTCCATGTCTAACACAAAAGCGTCTATTCCCGAGATATGATTCTAGATTATCGTAAAAGCATACAGGGAGAATTTGTCGTAGTTTGCATTTCAAGCCATCATGCCACACCTTATCAAAGGCTTGCGAGACGTCAAGAAATACGCTTGAGCAAATCTTTTTTTCTTCAAGTGCTTTCTCGATTACGTCAGTAATTCTATGCACCTGGTCAATCGTCAAATGCTTACTTCTGAACCCAAACTGGTGGTCAGGGATAAGATTATTTTCTTCTATAACCGGTTGGAGACGCCTTAGTAATATCCTCTCGAAAATTTTCGATATGATTGGAAGAAGCGAAATTGGTCTATACGATTTTACCTCATTTGGCGGTTTTCCTGGTTTTAAACCACTATGACTTCCGCAACTTTCCATTGGCTCGGCACGTGTTTTAATCTAAGTGCAGCATTTACAATATGGAGCAATCAATGCTTTTCCAGGTAAAACTTTGAGAATTTCTCCGGTAATCAAATCATAGCCAGGAGATTTCTTAGGTTTTGGATTCTCGATCTCATGTGTGAGTTCCCTTAGCGTTGCACTTGTGAGCGTCAAATGGTCAGATGGTAAATCCAGCCTATTGCAGCTGTCGTAAACCACTTGACCATCGTACGATTTAAAGGTTTCTTCCAGGTGGGCAGCGAAGACGTCCGCTTTTTCTTTATCTTCCCTCGACCATTCATTTTGATTTAATTTGATTGGCGCCGCGGGGACTTTGGGCTTTTTGGTGCCTTTTACAGCTTTCCAAAGTGAATAATTGGAATTTTTTTTCGCTGTTAAACTTTCAAGGTAAGAGCCTATTGCACGACTCTTAAAATCCTTAATAGTCTTCTTCAACAAATTGCACAAACGATTCAAGTATGCTTTATGCTGCGGAGCACGACTCAAAAAAAAAAACAAAAACAAAACATATATTTGGCGCAACAGCTCTTTAAAGTGCCAGGACCTAGCTTCTCGCAACTACTCATGTTGTGTGCGTTATATTTTTCACACGAATGGAAGGGACCTACAGTTTAATGCCGAATCCAAACGGCGATTTGAAAAGCTTTTTCGTGACAACAATACTCTCGGATGTTTGTCGGACGCTCGCGATAGGTGGGACGGTGAAAAAATTTTCTGGGATTCGAACTTGGCACCTCATGCGTAGTCAACCGACACACTAACCACTTACGCCACGGCGCACGACTCTGTTGCCATTTTTTACGAGCTTTTCTTTTTTCCTTGACCAATTCTTTTATTTCCGGAGGATATCGCAAAGCGTATCTGTCCAGCGTTTTCCTTGGATTGGGCGTATTATTCCAAGAGGCGAGCTGTACGATCTCAACGAAGCGGTCAACTTCAACCTCAAGTTCATAGGGTGCCGTAAGTGGAACTCTCAGTTTAACATTATTTTCAATTTCGTTCCTAAAGCCTTCCCAGTTAGTTGTTCGACCAGTTAATCTCGCTGGCTCTAGGCTATGGACTAGTTTTTCGCTGATTGTTAAAATAACCGGTGAATGATCAGACGACAGATCAAAGCTCTCTTTGACTTTTATGTGGTTGGTAGATATAGATATTCCTTTCACAACGAAAAAATCGATCAGGTCAGGTGTTTTCGAAGTATCAGTTGGCCAGTAAGGCGGTTTACCCGTCGAATGGAAATCACAACTGTACTCCATACCTGCCCCATAGAGCATTCTACCGTTTTTCGAGCTGTATCTTGAGCCCCAGAACGTAAGTTTCGCATTAAAGTCGCCGCCGATGATAAAATTAGGTTTCAGCGATTAAAACAAGTTAGTAAAATCAGATTTTTCAAGCGCGGAACGCGGTGGACAGTAGATAAATGAGATTTTAAGAGTACGCTGACTATTTTTAACTCGAATCGTGCACAGTTTCAAAGTTTCAAGCTCTATCTTTAGGTCTTCGGATTGTTCGATGCAGTCTTTAATAAGCAAGGATGATCCGCCTCTCGCTTTTCCCGAAGGGTGACAAGCGTGGTAATCATTATAGCCATTTATTTTTAAATGCAATTCCTTTTTTACGTGGGTTTCAGAAATCAAGCAAATATCAATATCGTTTTCACGCAATATTTCCAATTCCTCGAGTTTTTGCAAAAGTCCGTTTGCATTCCAAGTACATATTTTTAACATTCGTTTGTTATTCATATTCCAGTTGAAGTACGCGTTTTCTGAGAATTATTTTCAAGCTTAACCAGCCTATCAAGAATAGTTTTATTTATTTTGCTTTGTTCTTCAAATTTCTCGAGAATAACCGACAAAACATGAGAGACAGGGTCCGTCGAAATTTCAACGTTTTTCGGTTTTTCGGATGCCGCGGCCTGAGGGTAAGTCTGCACTCCTGCTGTCCGAGGGTCATTACCTGGCGGCTTTTTCAATGTTAACTTTTCAGTACCATTACTTTTAAGAACAGAGGTCGAGGACTTTTCTGTTGTCACCCTATCCCTCACCTTTTTGCGCTCTGAGCCCGGTAGTTTTAGTTTAGCTAGTTTCTCCTGTGCATTCTTACGCTTTGGCTTAGTTTGCAGGTTAGATTTTGCGTTTAGGGGCTTAAGGAGCACATCTCTCCGTTTTTGCAACTCCTTAGCTACTTCGCAGCCTCTATAATTTGCCGGGTGATTTCCCTTACAATTAGCACATGTTGCAGAGGTTTGTTTATTTACTCCACAGACTTGGGAGAGGTGATTTCCGGCGCATTGCACACATCGCGGTTCTTTTTTGCAGTACATTAGTGTATGGTTAAATCCATGGCAACGTTTGCACTGCGGAATGATCCTTAAATTCTACGCATGGGCTTTATTTTGACCACGATATTTAGTATAGCTCTAATACGGTAGATGTCGTCGATATTATCAGACTTATCGAAGGTAAGCATAAAAAGCGGAAGTCCAAGCCTTACCAAGACGTCTTTATCTATTTCCATTTGTTGCTTCTCCTTCTTGATGATATTAAGGGCATCAATAATTTTAAAGCCTTTGGCTTGAGGGTCAGTCATAACCTCTTCTTTGGTGCAAGAGGGGTGGAGTCCCCTTGCAACAACACGATGTGGCCTGTCTGACTTGATTTCGGAAGTATACCACTGAATCTTTTCGGTACTTAGCTTTTGAGACACAGCTCGGTAGTCATTGTAGTCGTCGACGTTGATTTTCCACGCATTATCCCTTAAAGATGTAACCTTATACTTGGATGTTATTATTCCTTTAAGGAGGCTTTGCAACTTATTGTATTCCGTTATCCCGACGATGTTTATTGGTGGGGATGGACGAAATTGCGCTCGAAGTTGCTTTTCTTGCGTTTCTTTGTGATTTTCTTCTTTCACGGGCTCGACTTCGGGCGATGAACCGGCTCTCCGTTTCTTACTTGGTCTTTTCTTTGGAACCCGATACGTTTCGCGTGCTAGGTCTTCTTCGTCTGTGTGATATTCCAGACTAGCTAAGCGTTCTGGAGTACATTCGCGTTCTCGCTCGAAATGCGTGTTCTTTAGGACCTTATTTTCTTCTTTTAATAATTCTATCTCTTTCTTAAGATCTTGATAGAGTAGATCCATTTCGTTAAGCTTGATTCGGAGTGTTTTATTTTCTTCCTAAAGACTTTTGTATTTCGCTGAGTCTTGAATTTAAGCATCTTACTAATGGCGGTATGTGATGCTAAATACAGGTTTACATACGTTGATGTTGGCGCATATGGGAGTTAAAGTGACGGTGGTATGCAGGGTTGCCCTTTTGACTGGTTTCCAGTCAGATCTGACTGGATTGATATGGATTTAGCTGGAAGATTTATTTTAAATCCATCCGGCTTTTTTTTTTTAGATTTTATTTCATATTTCATATTTATTTATTAATTAGTTTCAACATCATTTACAATAGACTAATATAATCTTTGAGTTATAAATGAAGATGCAATTGGGAAAAAGAGAGTGAAGCAATCATTTAATTTAATTAACCTGTGTAGTGAAAACAATTAAGATGGTTTGTAAAATTTAAGACAAACTATTGAAAAGAACAATTTACCATGTAATTCAATTTTCTTACTATTTAAAGAAAAAAAAAAACAATTCGACTATTAAGTTAACTAAGCGCCATATGCCTGAAGAGAATGTGATCAAAGGAATTCGCATAACAAGATCTTCTTATGCTGAGAGGAAGTGCATTCCAAATGCGAATGGCATAAACGAAAAATTGACGCTCGGTGCAAAGATGGCGATACCGCGGGAGAACTAAAGTTAAGGACCGATAAGACTGTGCAAAAATTAGTTTATTGAATAAGTATGAAGGCTGTTTGGAGGTTATAATCCGGTGAAGAAATTTAATAGTGCAAAATTTCAGATCCAAAAATATTTTGGGCGTAAACAGAAACATGGTCACAGCGTTTTCAGGCGTAAACATATCGTATAATATTGTTGAACGCAAGATTAAGTCTTTTCTTGGTAATTGCTATGACGCAGCAGCAGATTTCACAACCATAAGCTATGATGGGCACAAGAAGAGATTTAGCTAACATGAGTCTAGTTTTCAGTGGTGTGTAGCTTTGGGATACCGATAAGTTTCTAAGAGAACCATACATTTTACCGACTACCGTAGTAACATGATTATCCCAACTTAACTTAGAATTGAACCAGATACCAAGGTTTTTAGCCTTACCAACATATTCGATTGGATTATCTCCAAGGCATATAGCAGGAAAGAGGCTTAAATCTGATTCAATTCTGCTGATGGTCATGTACAGGGTGGGCTAACTACAAGTTTCTTTTTAAAAATGCAATAAAATCACTCCAATTTTCCAAGACCTTGTTGATGGTTTCGGGCTGTTGCTCACGGATTGCTTGGATGATATTGGCCTTAAGTGCTTGAATCGTTTCCGGATTGTTGGCATAACATCGGTCCTTCACGGTTCCCCACAAAAAAAAGTCCAAAGGGGTCAAATCACAGCTCCGAGGCGACCAATTGACATCGCCAAGACGGCTGATAACACGATTTGGGAATTTGGTGCGCAAAAGACCGATTGTGGCATGGGCTGTGTGGCATGGCGCTCCATCTTGCATGAACCAGAGCTCTGTAACCCCCACCGTTGACCGAAACGTTCTTCCCAGCCTCATTTTCGAAGAAAAATGGTCCAATGATGCCACCACTCCACTCCACAATCCGCACCAAACTGTCACTCTTTGTGGATGCATTGGCTTCTCGACAATAACGTGCGGGTTTTCCGAGCCCCAGATGCGGCAATTTTGTTTGTTAACGTAGCCGCCGAGATGAAAATGTGCCTCGTCAGAAAAGACGATTTTTCGCCCAAAATCGTTGTCCAATTCAAGCTGCTCTAAGGCCCAAACTGCGAAGCGATAACGAAGCTGATGGTCGTGCGCTTTCAATTGCTGAATCAGTTGGACCTTTTAAGCGAATAATCCTAGATCTTTGTGCAGAATTCTCCTCAGGCTAATGCGTGAAATGTTGAGCTGTTGAGATCGATGACGAGTTGATGTTCGTGAATTGAGTCACGCACTCTCGGCTACAGCAGCCACATTCTCGTCTGTGCGCACCGTATGACGACGGGGACCATGAGTGTTGCCCACTAGCATACAAGTCTCACGAACTTTTTGCACAAACTTGCGTACAGCAGGCGCGGTGGATGCTTCATTTCGGCCAAAACTTCTTTTCAAAAAACGCACTGTTTGGGCTACACAGCACTTTGGAAATAAGTTTCCAATATTTCCCAATGTTGTTTAAGCATAAAGCGACTCATTTTGTTCCGCGGAGGTATGATACTGACTTTCTGTCAAGATTTCGAGCGGGAAACAGCTGTCAGTGTCAAAATAACATATGATTTAAAAAGAAATCACTAGATGGCCCATCCGTTATTTGGATTTTATGGGATTCAGCTTCAAAAAGTTTTCTTGAGACCAATTTAAAATCCTGCGAAGATCGTCATTCAGCTTGAGTACAGCTTCCGCAGTTAGCCCGGGCTTACAGCTGATGTACAGTTGAATATCATCTGCGTACATGTGTGCTATTGAATATTTAATTACCGTCGGAAGATCATTAACGAAAAGCATAAAAGGAAGAGGACCAAGAACTGAACCTTGTGGAATGCCTGTTAATATTTCAATGAATTCGGAGGAAATGTTATTGTAAAAACTGCTTGCTTTCTTCCCTGGAGGTAGGAGAGAATACATTTTGCAGCCGAATCAGAAAAGTTATATAACATCTTGAGTTTATTAATTAATATGACGTGATTGACTGTGTCGAAGGCCTTGGAAAAGTCTAGTAACGTGAGAAATGTTATTAGGTTTTCATCTAAGGCTATTCGCAAATCATCAGCGACCTTAAGTAGTAATGTTGTACAACTGCATTTTTTTCTGAAACCAGATTGATTAGTGCAGAGGATCTTATTCCGTTGGACAAAGACGGAAATCTGATCATGAATCAATTTCTCCAGCACATTTGACAGAAAAGGAAGAATAGCAATTGGTCTGTACTCAACCATAGAGTTAACTGATGCTTTCTTTTTCAGAATTGGAATAATTTTTGCTAATTTCCATGATGCCGGGAACGTGGATGTCGTTATTATATTATTAAAGACATAGCTCACAACCGGAAGTATGAAGGGAAGTATTATTTTGACAAACGAAGGGTGAATGCCATCGACACCAGCAGCTTTAGATTTAATTTGACTCTGTGAAATTCAAAGAAGATGTTTGGGGCGGTACTGAGAGGTTCGTTTGACAAGGACGATGCTGCTTGGATATCTGCAAATTGCCTATTGAGTGGGTTGGGATCAAGGTCTTCTTCCTTCCGGACTGCATTGCGACCAACACCCAACTATCGCAAATTTTTCCAGAGGGCTTTGGAGGGAAGATTTTCATCAAAATGTTTTTTTTTGTAATATTTCCATTTAGCTTGTTTCACTTTAGAGGTAACCAAGTTTCGCAACTGGTGGAAGGCGTCGTTAAACTCAGGGAGCCTTTAGCGCTTCCATCTGTTCTAGGCGGCATCACGTCTGTTCCTTAATTCATCAATCTCATCAGTAAACCAACTATTATGCACGCATTTTACACGTTTTTTTTTACAATGGGAACATGTTTAGTAAGTAAGTGCATAATTGTACTTTGGAGATAATCAACCTGAGCATCAGAATTAGATTCAGAGTATACTGGTTGCCAATAAATTCTTTGCAAATCGTGCACCAAGAGTTCTAGAATCAGATTTTTTTTGCTGACTAACAAACACTAGTTCAACAGGAAGATTTATTTCGAGCCAATTGTAAGTTTTTTTTTAAATTAAACTGCTTTACGAATTGCAACAACGGATGCCGGCGAATTTTAAAATCTTGAAGCAAATAAATTTGATGTCCATTCACAAATGCTTACGTACAATCAGAGGCTTGTTGACTCCACTTCTACAGGAGTTTAGTATAAACGAAGAGCAATCTGTAAAGATCAAATCGTGGTGGGATAACCTTATGCTCATGAGCTGGACGAATATTTCAAGCACAGAATCATTCTGGTGTGAAGCTTTCGACCACAAAGATGCTGGGTATGCGAACCTGTGCTCCGATCTCGCAAGATTTGCGATTACAATATTAGTGCTCCCATTATCTAACGCAGAAGTAGAGAGAATATTTAGTCAACTGAATATCGTAAAAACAGGATTACGAAATCGGATGAACCTGCATTTGACGAATTCGATTGTGATAATCAGAAACCAGTTGAGGTTTAGCGAATGCTGCTTAAACTTTCCTATACCGGCGGAAATAACAAATAAAATTGGTAGCAATATTGCTTACGAAAGCAGCAATACAGTGTGTGATACAAATACAAATGATGATAATGATGAAACGATTGAAGCAATCAGAGACATTAATACAAAATACAAATATTTGGCGCAACAGCTCTTTAAAGTGCCAGGGCCTAGCTTCTTGCAACCACTCATGTTGTGTGCGTTATATTTTTCACGCGAATGGAAGGGACGTACAGTTTAATGCCGAATCGGAACGGCGATTTGAGAAGCTTTTTCGTGACAACAATACTCTCGGATGTTTGTCAGACGCTCGTGAGATGTGGGACCGTGAAGAAACTTTTTGGTATTTTCTGGGATTCGAACTTGGAACCTCATGCGCAGTGATCCGACACACTAACCACTTACGCCACGGCGCCCACATTAATAATATAAGTTAATTTGACATTAATTAATATATAACTTTTTAAGCATTATTTAGTACTTAATAAATACATCAGATTTGTAAAAGAATTAAATCTTTTGGGATAATTCAATTGAATTCATCTAGAATAATTTGAAGTCTTTTTGCTAAAAAAAAAATAAAAATTGAAGTCACCATTCATGTCAGTGATTAATGCATTCAATTTCTAACAATCATTGAGTTAAGTGAAATGATTGCATTCATTTGAATAACATTACTGAATTCACTTGATGTTAGCTGAAGTCGGCAGTGAATTCACATAAAATCAGTTGAAATCAGTGAAATCAACAGAAAAAATTTGAATTCATTTGACTTCAGTGGTTGTCCATTTCTTAATTTTTTTTTTTTTATGATTCATGAGATTCACGACTAATCTCGCTTACGGTCTTTATTTTTTCCTAGTCTTACTAGTTGCAGAAGTAAATAATATTGTAGTGAATTCACTGACTTCAAATGAATTTAAACAATTTTAGTTGAATTCACTGACTTCAACTGATTTAAAGTGAATTACTACTGACTTCTACGAAATATATGAATTCACTGCTGACTTCAACTCACGTCAAGTCAATTCAATTGAGTTCCAAAAATGATTTCAATTCTATGATCGCTAAAAATTGAATGCACCAATCGCTGACTTCAAAAGAATGGTGATTTGAGCTTTTTTCAAATCGCAGTCTTTCTTGAATTCGATTGCATCAATCAAAAATATGAATTCTTTTTTTTTTAATGCATTCTTAAAAGAATGCATTCTTGTTTTTATCCTAGCTAGATTTTTAGCTGGATTTGTGTTTACAATTATTTGACTGTTTTTTTTTTTGACTGGATTTTAGTTTTTTGACTGGTTTTTTCCAGTCAAATCTGACTGGAAGCACTATTTTAAAATGGTAACACTGGTTCTTACATTTCGGAACTACTGTCTTCTAGGCTTTAGGAATTTAGGCCAGAATAGGGCAGCATTGCGCTATGGAGCAACAACTTCTACTTATCTCATGAGCTTTATATGAATCAAACCTTAAAGCTGCAGATAACCTATCCTCAGATACTCCGTACGGATAGGGAAGTCGACTCCTACCTACCCACCTGCAGGGACGAAGAAGAAATTGAATCTGTTCGTCACCTGTTGTGTGACTGTCCTGCCCTATCCATCAGAAGAATGAGGACTCTTGGTAGTTACTTCTTCTCGGAGCTGGAGGACTTGGGTAGTGTTGATCTAGCGGACCTCCTGAGATTCATATCACTTTCTGGGTGGTTCTAACGGCGGATTTTCTTTACAGCGTTTCCAGGGTTAACTGATTGGGCACAATGGACCCGTACTGTTGGTCTGAGTGAGCAGTGACTCCTTGTCACAAGGCACCCATCTACCTAACCTAACCTACCCACCTACCGACTTCTACCTACCTACCTACCTACCGACTTCTACCAGCTACATTGAACTTTTTCTCATAGGATACGTCGTCCCAGCTGTCTTTCGCTCAGACAAGTTACTCCCCGACTGCAATATCAACCTCTGTTGTAATATTCCCTTGCAAAACTTCATCTTACTTACTTAGGTTGCGCTACAGTCCGCGGTAGATCTGGGCTTCACCCAACACTTTCTCCAGCCAGCTCGGTTACGAACAAGCTGACTCCAGTTGCGCATGACAAGTTGGTTGGGGTCCCTCTCTACTTGTTTGCACTACCTGCCTCGAGGTCGTCCTCTAATGGAACGTTGGGCTGCATCTGCTCTACATGGTTCAGACATCTTATGCACTGTATGTGAACTCTTCTGGCTAAGTCAATGTCATTATATAGGCCATATAGTTCGGCATTGTACCGCCGTCTATGCAGATGGGATCAAAGATCACTCAAAGAACTTTCCTCTCAAAGTAACCAAGGGCATCCTCATCCGGTTTTGTCAAAGTCCATGCCTCTGCGCCATACAGCGGGACGGGGATGATTAGTGTCTTATACAGAGTTACCTTAGGAGTTGGAGATAGAGCTTTGTTACTCAAGTGTCTTCTTAGCCCATAAAAACAGCGATTGGCAAGAGTGATTCTTCGTTTGATCTCCTTACTGGTGTCATTTTCTGAGCTCACCATACAGCCTAGGTAGACAAAGTCCCTTACTACCTCAAACTTAACAGAACTTTATCTAGTTCGCTCATAATCTTATGTGCACCACAAAGGTGCATAATATTAATCAAGTTTAGTCTGGCGACAAAATCTAACTAAGACGTGACAGTGAAACCTGAGTTATATAGTCTTCTCAACCCAAGCCATAAACCTTTTCAAATCGTGGTGTGGAAATAAAAGTGCTGCTACTCCCTTTGATTAAACAGAGTCACCCTTCACTCTATCACAAAATGCAGGCGATGCAGCATGAACCGATTGGCACAAAGTATGATTACAAAATGCTTCCTATGGCCAATGCATCCCGGTTAGAGAGAAATCAAGTTGCCTCGGAGCAGAACAGAAACAAAGGAATCCTTCCAATCCGCAATGTAATTATCCTCCCTTGACATGAATGGAAATCGATTAGTAAAATGTCGGCGGGTGATTAACATAAATTGTCTGGACCATAAACCCGGACAGCGTGGCTAGCCAAACGTATCACGTTTACTGGAGGTCGACGGAGGGATACACAAGTGCATATGGGATGTGCTCATCATCATGGTTGGCATTCATTATAAATTGATTATGGTGTTAGGATTCATTGGTCGTAAAAACAACAACAACACACGAAGGATTGACAGGACCAAGTACGAGTAAGGTAACCAAATAAGGGCTAACCAAAACGGAGAATGGATATGCAATGCGGTGTAAGCCCTGCGGATTGACAGAAGTGGTAGTGGGAGAGTGGAGATGATGCACGAGAAGTATTCAATTAAAATTTATTGCTTTCGGATGGCACCCTTTAAACTGGGGACCTGAACATTTTAATCGGCTAAGTCAAAGCAAACAGTGGAAAGGCATTCTAAACGAAGTCTGCTTTATATTAGAAGTTAAACAATTTATTGTTGTTGAATCTAGTCCATTCGCAATAAGTATTCAATGGGAGTATGCTATCAATAAGTGCTGTGTGTACGAAATGTAAGAACTCCCAAAACTTGATCAATTCCTTCGGTGATAGCAGCGTGACAGTTCCCAGTATTTTTGTATGCATGAAGCCTATATTGATTTAACACCGTTTATCCGAACACAGCTTCTACAGTTTGTATATAAAGACTGAATCGCCCTTAACAGGGAACCAGCAATCCCATACTCCTGCAGAACACTCCAGAGTTTGCCTCGAGGAACCCTATCATATGCCTTTTCCAAATCCACAAAACAAGTGTAGACAGGTTTGGCATATTCCCAGGCCTTCTCAAGAACCATTCTGAGAGTGAACAACTGGTCGGTTGTGCTTCTACCGGGACGAAAACCGCACTGCTCATCCCCCAAACTGTCCTCAACCGCAGCTCTGGAACGCTTTTCTAGCACCTTAGCGAAGACTTTTCCAGGGAGACTTAAAAGAGATATACCCCTATAGTTGGCGCAATCTCTTTTGTCCCCTTTTTTAAAAAGAGGAACTATCACTCCCATTTGCCAATCACCAGGTATTTCACCGCATTCCCAGGCCACTTTAATGACACGCGAGAGCCATTGAACTCCTTCTTTACCTAAAGCCTTGAGCATTTCTGGCCGAATTTCATCCACACCAGCAGATTTGCCAACTTTTAGCGCTTTGATCGCCAAAGTTACTTCCTCTACCGTAGGACTACTTTCCGCCCAACTCTCGACCATAGGTTTGTAGCCGTAACGTGAACAAATCGGAAGTAATGGTCGTTTCCAAAAAACCCATTCAGTGCGCTCTGCATGTTAGTGGAGTCCCACTGAAGCAGGTGGAGAAGTTTAAGTACCTCGGGGACTATTCACGAGTGATGGGAGGAGCAATGCCGAGTTATCCTGTAGAATTGGTCAGGCTGGATCAATTTTGAGAGAGCTTGGCCAATCTGTTATAAGGAAGGCCGAACTTAGTGTTCAAGCTAAGCTATCGGTTTTTAACTCGGTGTATGTTCCAACTCTCACCTATGGTCATGAAATTTGGGTAGTGACCGAAAGAATAAGATCGCGGATACAAGCTGCCGAAATGAGGTTCCTTCGCGGTGTTGTTGGAATAACTCGTAGGGATCGAGTGCGCAACACCAGAGTACGCGAGGCGCTCAACGTTGAGCAGCTACTTCTCCGAACGGAACGATCTATGCTTCGATGGTTTGGCCACGTAGTGCGTATGCCCCCAGACCGGCTTCCAAGACGCGCCATGATTGCCGTGCCATCAGGTAGGCGACTTCGCGGAAGGCCTAGAAATAGATGGTTGGATCAAGTCCGACATCTCTCCTGGAGCCGCTTAGGGATTCCCCCTGATGAATTGGAGTCAATGGCGGAGGATCGAGAAGGATGGAGAGTCCACCTGAGCATCCTACTCCCGCGACCCTCATGAAGGATTAGCGGGCCATTGAAAATGAATGGATGAATGAATGAATGAAGCCTATATCGTTTTCTGTGTCTAAAGGCATCTACACCTATCACTAGGTCCTGTATCCCCTTATGGATCTTAGATCATCAACCACGCATATGCGCCATCATGTAAACTTCGTGCAATACATCACGGATAACCACCAGAAAGAATGGTGATGATAGTATGCAAACTTGTCGAATATCGGCCCAAATTTCAAATTCTTCCGAAAACCTACTCCTATGTAGCACGTGACACTTCATTACTTACCCTTATATCCTGTACAATACCCGCCATATAAATTCTCTGTTTACACTATCCAACGCTTTCTCGAAATCAGTAAGAAAGGAAGTGGAGATCTATGATCGACGCATAGTTCTGTAATAGGTTAGGTTAGGTTGAAGAGGCTTTCAGCTAACAATCGCCAACACACTTAAACCAATAGTAGGTCCATTGTAATACAACGTCGATCATGGGAAAAAGTTTCTTTTTGCCTATTCGTTAAACCATTTTGAGCTTCTTATGAAGCGTAGGAGGCTCTTAATATCTACATCTATCAGGTCGCCTATATCGTTGTAATAGAGGGCTCCTAGGTGAAGCGCCCTTCTACGGGAGAGAGCTTAGCAGAAATAAAGAAGGTGAGGAATAGTTTCTTCCTCTTTGTTCTATAATGATCCACAAGGTGTTCATGTTGCCAACGAAGAAGGATACGGAACGGAAACCGGCTTGTTTATTGTAGAGAGTAGTAGTAGAATCACGCAAATGCGTCTCCAGTTTTCACACTCTATTGGTTGCCTCTCTTTCGGAACTTTACAATAATTACCTTCCTCCACTCTGTAGGGAAGGTCTCGCTGTTACAAGCCTTTACTTTTAAGAGGCCACTGACCTAAAATAAGTCACTTCAAAACCCGCCACCTACCCGCCAAGCAAATTACCCTTTCCCATCCACAAGATGAAGAAATATAAATGCGCACTCTTTTGGCTATTATTGTTTTTTGCACGAAATCAAAATGTTACCTTATTTTGGGTGCCGAGGAATAGGGGCATTCCAGGAAACTGTAAGACCGATGAACTTGCCATATATGGCACAACTCTACTGATTCTACCACAGAAGGGGAATCTCGACATGCCTCTCGCTACATGTAAACTATTACTCAAACTAAATGCGATTGATTATACCAACCGCAGATGGGCAGATAACGCCACGTGCCATATCACCATACAGATCTGGCCTAACCTGGATCACACAAACGCTTCAATTGTTTAATTATACTGAAAAGGACGCATATCAGCACGGTTGCAGGTGTCATAACAGGACACTGCATCATCGGTCGATGCACCAGTAGACTAGGCATCTTCTCAAATGACTTCTGCAGAAGCTGTTTGGACGAGGAGGAGGAGCAATTGATCCTTCATCTCCTCTGCACGTGATCACCCATCTGGAACTGGTGTCCGTTGTAAGCTTTTTCAAGAAGCTACGAGTATTCAAACATGTTCTTACTACCTAACCAAAACTGCAATAGAGTCAATTTCAAGAGGACTGTGGAAATAGTCTAAGTTAACTTAGGTAGTTATGATTATGGAATCAGCTCTTAATAGTCTTGAAAAATGGGCTAGAGGGTGTGGACTACACGTTAACCCGGATAAAACCGAATTGGTACTTTTCAGTAAAAAATACAAGATACCACCCTTCAAACTGCATAAGCTAGCAGGGGTGGAGCTTTCCCTTTCGGATCGCGCTAGATATCTTGGGATAATGCTCGATAGGAAACTAAATTGGAAACTTAACATACAAGAAAGAGCCCGCAAAGCTTATAATGCTCTTTTCATCCGTAAGCGGACCGCGGGGAAAAAATGAGGCCTGAAGCCCGCAATGATGCACTGGCTATATATCATGATAGTCAGACCCATCCTTACGTATGGGGCTCTTGTGTGGTGGAAGGCAACGAATAAGAAAAACACACGGGATATGTTGGCCATGGTACAAAGAACAGCTTGCATTGCCATCACAGGTGCTCTACGCACAACACCTACGGCTGCACTCGAGATCTTTCCGTATCTTTTACCATTAGACCAACAAATTAAATTTCAAGCTGGCAACAGTGCGCTTCGGCTTACTAACGTTGGTCTCTTCAGGACTAATAACATAGGACACAGCTCCATTCTCAAGGAATCTTTTTCCGGAATCCTTGACGAATCGGACGATATACTTGGCACCTTAGACTTCGACACACCATACGAAGTACTGAATCCAATTAGAGAGGACTGGCGACGGAAGACAGTCTCTGTCCATAACGAGATTGCAATATGCACAGATGGTTCTAAGACCAATCAGGGCACGGGGTCAGGTATTTACTCGAGAGATACGAACCTACAGGTGGCGCTGAGACTTCCGGACCCCTGCAGTGTGTTCCAAGCAGAGGTTCTAGCTGTACTTAAAGCTGCGGAATTACTTGAGATGGGATCAATATCCGATAAGAATATCGCCATCTACATTGACAGTCAGGCTGCACTAAAGGCGCTAGAGTCTTACGTCACCAAATCTGAGATAATCAGGAATTGCCGCACAATGCTTAGGGCATTATGTACGCAGAACCGAGTCAGATTATGTTGGGTACCTGGACACTGCGATATTGAAGGCAACGAGGAAGCCGACGCGCTGGCTAAAAGAGGAGCGGGGCTCCCACGTAGCGATATAATTGGTAGTATTAAACCACCAGGGTGCGTGGCCAAGGGAATTATTTGGGATAAAATCATTGACACGGCTAATCTAAGATGGTCAAACTTAGATGGTCACAGGGTGTCTAAGGCCTTGTGGCCTGTGTTAGATCGCAGGAAATCTGGGAGATAATCAAGTTAGATAGATCGAGGCTAAGAACAGTGATAGGAATACTCTCTGGCCACTGTCTCCTAAGGAGGCATGCCATGAGACTAGGGTTATCCGATGCGGATGTTTGTAGGTACTGCGACCACCTACATGTCTCAGAGGATATAATTCATATACTCTCTGAATGTCAAGGAATTGCAAGGACAAGGCTAAAGCACCTTGGTAGATACTTCTTCGATAACCTTGAAGAGGTGAGGTCCCTAAACCATAACAACGATCTTTTCAGATTCTGTAGGGAGATTAATTGCTTGGGAGAATGGGTTTAGGTCTTCTGCCGTGAAGGTTCCCTAGGGATCGCGATGGGCCCACTTTGGTGCCTAGTGTTTTATGATAACCTCATAACCCTACCTAACCTAACCTAACCTAACCTAGGTAGTTATGACTTACAAGCCTCTTCAAAACACAATATTAGCGGTAGATGCACCATCTTGAAGACCCTTAAGCACCTCTGTCATACTCTTCATATTCGATCTTCTGTTTCTCCTTCCCATTTTGAAATGCTTCGCGATTTTTACTATGTGTTATAATTGTGAGCGCCGTGACGCAGTAGTTATTGTGCCGAGCCACTGCGCGTGAGTTTCAATGTTCGAACCCCAGAAAACGAACCCAGGTTTTTTCACGGTTTCACCTCTCACGAACGTTTGACAAACATACGAGAGTATTGTTATCATAAGAAAGCTTCTCAAAAACAAAATAAAAATCGCTTTTCGGATACGACACAAAACTGTAGGCCCCTTTCATTCGTGCGAAAGATGTAACGCACCCAACACGAGTAGTTGCGAGAGGCTAAGCCTATTCACTTCATCGGCTGTTGCGCCAACTATGTATGTGTTTATGTGTGTATCATAGCTGTACTAATAAAACGAATTTTCTTGGTTCAACCAGTCTCGCGATTGAAGCAGGCTTCACCGAGATCTACCGGAATGAGAATTCTTGTAGATGGTAATACGGTGATCTGTAGTACCAAGTTTTCACACTAAAGAATCTACGCGGTGTCCTAACTGTCTCCAAGTGGTCGAACGGCCTAGTCAAGGACCAAGTGTTAATCGATCAAGAAAGTGTTAATCGTTCAAGAGCCATGGATTTCTCGTGGCAAAATAAGTGGGCTAAGACATAAAGACCTTATTACATACAGCATCGAACCGTTAAACGCGGAATGTAACCTTTTTCTTTTATCTAGCTACAGCAATGAGGACCAAACAGTGGTAAGGCTTGAGCGGAGGGGGCTTTCCCCACTGATTTTATCAGCTGTCTACATTACTTTTGATGACAAGGAGGGACCGCCATCCACACTTACCCGCTCTCTTGTACAAAAAGCGGAACTGGAAAGATGGGATGGGATGAAAAGATGGGATTTGCTGCTAGGTGTGTTGCCAACTCTCATCACTCTCAATGGGGAAGCAGCGACACAAACTTACGCGGTGAGTCTTTGTTTGAGTTTATAATTGAAAACAACCTTATTGTAGCGAATAGAGGTAATGAACCTACTTTTGTAGTAAAGAAGAGGCAAGAAGTTATAGATGTAACTTTAGCCAGTAACTCGAGTACCCTCATTATTGACAACTGGAATGTGATGGGCGAAGAATCCTACTCTGACAACAAAATGATGAATTCCTCGTGGGTAACAACTATGACTTGCCCAAACCTTACAGGAACCCCAGGAAAACCAATTGGGATCTCTTTAACAACGAGGTGAGGAAAGGTTTCAGATCCCTGCAGGATAGTAACTGGCTTGGACCTGCATACATCGACCGCAAGGCAGAGGATATTACATCCATCTTTAATGAAGCCTATGTCAAAGCATGTCCAGAAACCAAACGAAAAGATAAAAAATTACCACCATGGTGGTCGTCTGAACTAGCTAGAATTAGGAGAGTAACCAGGCACCTTCTAAATGTAGCCAAAAGAACAATGCTAGAAGCGGACTGGGAACAATATAAGGCCAGTCAGAGAAATTTCAAAAATGAGACACAGAAGGCCAAACGCCACTCTTGGCAGCACTTCTATAATGAAATCAAGGGTACGACGGAATCTGCGAGCGCACTTTCCGGGTTGTACGACCCATCTAGATAATAACATCGAAACCAACAGTAGTTTTCTAACGGAAACTCCGACGGATCTTATTACAGAGGAAAGAATTGAGTGGGCAATCGGATCATTCTCTCCCTTCAAATCCCCAGGACCCGACGGGATTATCCCGATCATGCTGCAGAAAACAGTAACCACAATCATCCCTGCACTGTACCTCAACAGCCTCATTTGGGGGTATATACCTAGATCATGGAAAGAGGTCAAAGTGGTCTTCATACCCAAGGCCGGTAAGGCAAGCCACACTACTGCGAAGGACTTCAGGCCAATAAGCCTAACCTCCTTTGTCCTAAAGACCTTTGAAAGACTAGCTGACATATACATCCGTAGTAAGCTACGCCCAGGTGACTTATCCCCAGCGCAGCACGCCTATATGAAAGGAAAAAGCGTAGAGACAGCCCTGCACTGTGTTGTCAGATCAATAGAAAAATCACTAGTCGCTTTCCCAGACATTGAAGGAGCCTTTAACAATGTCAAAACGGACGCGGTCAACAGAACTCTAACGAACCTCAATATTCGCAATTCCGTGATAAAATGGATCGTAAGTATACTAAAGGAAAGACATATCAAAGTTGAACTTGAAGGAATAAAGCTTGAAGTCTATGCCTCAAGAGGCACCCCTCAAGGAGGTGTTATATCCCCACTACTGTGGGTAATTGTCCTGAACGAAGTCCTTCTTAAACTGAGAAACAGCGGCGTCAAAGCCATAGCCTATGCGGTCGACGTTGTGCTGCTAGCAACAGGTAAATTTCTTCCGACACTGAGCGAACAAATAGAAGGGGCGCTGGAAATCATTGACTCCTGGATGGAGAGATGTGGGCTAGCGGTTAATCCCCAGAAAACGGAGTTAGTACTATTCACTAATCACTAAAAAAAGAGATACCTCGGCCTGGTGCTCGATAGGAAACTGAACTGGAGACTAAACATTAACGAAAGGGTTAAAAAAGTCACGATAGCTTTTTACTCGTGCAATAGAATATTCGGGAGGACTTGGGGACCGGACCCCAAAATCATCCTATGGATGTACATATACAGCTATAGTAAGGCCAATACTAACGTATGGCAGCCTTGTATGGTGGCAAGTAGCCAGCAAAATAAGCAACCTAGCTGCTATCACAAAAGTACAAGGACTAGCGTGCATCACAACGACACCTACAGCAAGACTCGAGGCCATTCTCAATCTGCTTCCGCTAGACATCTTTATACGAGTATCGGCGGCTCTTAATGCCGTAAGATTGAGCCAAACAGATAGCTGGAGACCAAATGCAATGGGTCACACCACGACCCTGCAAAGATATCTAGACAGTGTATCTAATACAGGCTACATAACGCCTTATCTAGACTTCAGAAGACCATTTTTCAGCACCTATCCCAGCAGGGAAGGCTGAAAAAATGACAGAACGCCTAACGAGCGATCCTTAGCTGTATACACCTATGGATCCAAAATGGAAATAGGTGTAGGCGCAGGCATCTTCTCTGAAACGCTGGGTCTCTCCATGTCAGCTCGGCTTCCGAACTACAGTAGCGTTTTCCATGCAGAGGTTCTAGCAGTGACAATAGCAGCCCGTGAGACTACGATGAGGGTGATACCATGAGAGCATATCACCTTTTTCATCGACAGCCAGGCAGCGATAAAAGCAATATCTGCTATAGAAATAAAATTGAAGCTTGTGAAGTGTTGTAGAGAAGAGCTCAAGGTTCTTGGAACACAGCAAGAGGTAAAGCTCTGCTGGGTCCCTGGTCATGAAGGCATACCAGGGAATGAGAAAGCCGATGAACTAGCTAGAGGAGGCTCAGCACTAAACTCGGACCAATCCGACCCCTCTGTGTGCATCCCGCCTTGCGCCCTTAAGCTCGAAGCAGGAAACAAAGCCCTTACGGAGGCTAAGAACAGGTGGACCTCTTTAAATACTTGTGTCACCACGAGGAAGCTGTGGGGTGCATTCGACAGAGTAAGAACCAATAGACTCATACAGAGGCATAGAAAATCCCTCTCTACTCTATTAGGAGTCATTACGGGGCATAACACCATGCGGTATCACATGAAAAACCTACGTATGACGAACGAAGACCTTTGTAGAGGCTGCGGCGACGAGGAGGCTCAGGAGGACACCACCCGCTTTCTCTGTCATTGCCCAGGCCTCTATCATTTAAGAAATAAGCTCCTTGGACAACCCTTCTTTGAGGATTTAGAAGAGTTGTCCAACAGACCAATAAATGACATCGCAAATTTCATCAAATCTCTGGATGGTTTTTATCTCGGGGACAGTAAGTACTAAATGCTTTCTTTAAGATATGTACAAAGACAATATTTTTTTCACGAGGAAGGGATTCTCTATTCTATCCCCTTTTCCTCCATGGGTATCACAATGGGTCTATACTGACCTGAGTGTGGTGTGGAGGTTTTCTATCACCTACACCAGCCCACATACCTAACCTTACCTAAGTGTTAATCGATGGGAGACGATGGCATCAGACATTCTATTGTAGGGCCAAAATCAACTCCAGTAGGCGGCACGGGAGCTTTTCAAAGTACGCCTGGCTCTGCTCTAGATGCCTTGCTGAACTGACCTCATCTTGATGCTTATGTCATGGGCTGCACCTGCACTATCAAAGCCATCCATCGTCTTAGGCGGGGCGGTTTTTGGTACACACCACACTGGAATTTTGATGAACTTATCTTACGACTCCGGTCTCATGGATATGCCGTTTGATGCAATGACACCAGAACTTGAGTTAATACGTAAATTCAGAGTCGACTTTCCTTGTGCTCAGGATTGACTTCGACCAGAGTCTGAGCCAGATGCAGTCGTATTTTCACCGACGGCTCCAAAACCAATCAAGGATCTGGTGCTGGTGTCTTCGTGTAAGACGACAACATTAGACTTTTTTCTCGTTAGGCAAATATGCGTCTGTTTTCCAAGTGGAAACTTATTATTCCTAATGGGCATGAACTACGAGGGCAAGGTGAAGATTTCTCCTGTTTTCCTGACGCAGAGGTAGCGTTCCAATCAGCAAAAAATTATGTTTCCTGCCTGGATGCACTTCTCATTAGTTCGTATGACCAGCTTAACTTGTTCTCTCAAGTAGTTTGTTTCGATTTTCGCGGCAATCTTTGGACCGATTCAATAGGGATCCGACCGATTTTGTGCAGCGATTTATCACAATGGATGAGACATTGGTCCACCACTACACGCCAGAAACGAAACAGCAGTCGAAGCAGTGGGTGGAAGCCGGTGGTTCAGCGCCAAAGAAAACGAAGTCGATCGCATCTGCCGGAAAGGTTATGGCCAGTGTGTTTTGGGTAGCGAAAGGGATCGTGTTAATTGATTACCTTGAGAAAGGCAGAACAATTACAGGCGAATATTACTCCAACCTTCTTGACCAGCTGGATGTCAAAATTCGATAGGAGAGGCCTGGCTTGAAAAAGGAAAAATCATCTTTCACCAGGACAATGCACCTGTACACAAGCGTGCGTTGGCGATGGGAAAACTGCGGGACTTGGGGTACGATTTGCTCGGCCATCCCCCCTATTCACCTGATTTGGCACCCTCAGACTTCCATCTGTTCCCAAACTTGAAGAAATTTGTTTCTGGGAAGCGCTTCGCATCCAATGCAGAAGTTGAGAGGGCCGTAGATGAATATTTTCACAGCCTTCCAGACTCTCACTTTCGAGAAGGAATACTGATGTTGGAGAAACGCTGGACTTAGTCTGTTGAAGTCAAGGGAGATTATGTAGAAAAATAAAATCATTTTTTAATTGAAAATCTCAGTCTTTCATTGTCAGGCCGAGAACTTTTCACCTTGCCCTCGTATGTCATGAAAAACAGGTGGAAGGGGCGTAGTATTTGTGTTGTGCGCTTAAGGCCTTGCTTAGCCCTTTAATCCTTCCCAAAATAGTTCATGAAGCCAGAAACTTTTTGAATTCGGTCGCAAGGCTGATTTCTCTGTCTATTATTTGGGTCCCAGGTCACGCTGGGACCCTGAGGAACGAGATTTCCGATTAAATTGCTAATCAAGCCTCAGTTGAAGCTTTTTCAAGTCCCGAACCTGCGTTGGGTCTCCCTGAATCATCGGTTAGGGCTTCCATTGAAGATTGGGTCTCTCACGAACACAATTGTGTGTGGCATGACTTCCCAGATATCCAACGAGAAACGAATAGCCGAGAAGAAAAAGAGTAAGAAAATCCTTCCACAAGCCACATGTGACAACAGTGGATAATGGATGGATCGTACCGTCATCAATTAGGCGACTAGGAACACAGCGGGCCATCAGCCTCCTCCGAGAAATAGCCCGTGGTACGATGACGAATGCGTTCAAAAGACTTATAGCGTGAGACGAGTGTAGTGAAATCTCCCTTAATAGATACATCTCATAAGCGGACTCCTCTGTTGAATAGTGAATTTATCCATTATCCCTTTAAGCGGACACATGCGTTTAACAGATAAATTTCTCAGTTTCATTAGTACCTGTTTAAGATAGATTACATTTTATCAAGCTTTAGAGTCAGAATATGGGAATATGGGAGTAATAAATGTTGCGTAGGCAGAAGAGGTAATAAGTGGTCTCTCAGCTCAAAGAAGTTAAAGAGTCTCATAAGGGAAAACTCATGGCGGAATTTTCAAGCAAGTTGCAACTGGCTTTAAATCGCTGATTGATTTGACTGCAACCCTCACACATGGACGATAATCAACTTTAACCTCAACTTTGAAGATCAAACAATTAAGTGCAGTATGTAACCTAGCTAAGTATACTACAAGCTACTGCACTTAAAGGAACGGAAGGCTTATTTTCCTCGTGAACCCTTTCTTATGACAAATAAAAAAAAAATTGGGACACACAAATTGCACTACTTTCTTAAACACGATCAAGTTTCAGAAGTTTGGAAGTTAATTGATGCGAAACATCTACGACAGGTTTCATTATATCCTTTGAACACTTTTCGCAACTTCATTCAATGTTCTGTCGCTTCCCTTAATTGGAACTCATTTGCTCCTTTCAAAGGATAACTGCAACGAGATTGTTTCGTAGGCCTCATAGCATACACATACATACGAGTACATGATGCGTGACATTTCTCCTCTCGGTGGCTGATAAATATGGTACTCCTCTTTTAAATAAACCCACACAGACCGAAAAAAATACTTTTTTTGAAAATCCATTTCGATAGCAACACCCTTAATGTCGGTTTATGACAAATATTTACCTCCCGGCAAGGATATTGGTAAATATTTGACTTTTTATCGAAATACAGCAGACATACGGGCGGCACTGACATCTATAGTCGTGATGATGCGTTCGCGATGAGTAGAAGACGAATTTAACAAGGACAACGAAGGCAACGCATTTCGAAGGAGCAGCGTTCGGGAAGCAGGCGTCCACATACACACCCCTCAGGATGGGAAATGATATGAAGCGAAACAAAAAAAAAAAAAAACAATTTTGGGTGCGGTGCCCTCAAGCCGGATGGGTAGAAATATGTTTGTTTAATTTTTTTTTTCGGTTATGACCATTATTATCGAAATATGAGAGGATGGCTAGATATTTGCTTTGCAAGCCATCGGGGACTGAAATTATCGATGTTATTGAATCCGTGCAGGAGACTGATAGAAAAGTAGTTTTTTGAGTGCTTGTCCTCTGGAAGAGCTGGTCTGTGTTTTGTTTTTATTTGCAAACACTTTCAATCATTTCTGGTGACAAGAAGCAGCAGGGAGAGCGCAAACAAACTTAGGAGGGGCCAAAAGTCATGGTCATGTTGTGACACTGTCACAAGTTTTGGGAAATTTATGAATAATTTGCGAGGCGAGTTTGGAGAAGTGGAGGGAGACTTATTCATCCGAATCGATTTTGTTCGTTGCGTAAAAAAAAAAAACAAGACGATACCAAATAAGATTCCCCCACCAAACAATTTAGTACCCCCTCATTCGAAGTGATTCTTCCCCCTTTCTATTTCAGTTAAAGGGGGAAGTGATAAGAAACTTCAGAGCTTACGAATTGACAGCAACATGATTTGATAAGCCACAAGGATTTGCGGTTTGAAAAGTGCGTCTGACATATGTCGATAAGAGATTATGTAGTTTGTGGTGAGGGCGCCGCGGTTTATATAAGTGGAAATGTGTGAAGTAGAGAAATGAATGCCAAAGAGGAACTTTGGAAATCCTAGAAGCGCGCATCATGTTTACAAAACTAATACCAAGGATAACGACTGTAACGCAATCCACGGGTCACATCGATTTAGGTGAATGTTTTTCAGTTACTTTCTTAATTCTTCCATCACAGCATTTTGTGCTAAAGTATACTCGTACATCCCATCCTATTTGATGGATGTCGTGTACGATTTTGAAGCCCAGGTCTACCCCGGATTGTAGCGCCAGTAAGTACGGTTTCCTCAAACCATTTAGAAGCAATATAATGTATGTTTTGCTTTTGTTCATTATTCAATTCGGTTTTGTATAATGTTTTTTTCAAAATTGAACATCTAATCTTTAGGTTTGATATGCTACCAGATGGCGTTGTAGGTTTTTTTATTGACATTTTCACATTTTACAAGTATATTGTTTTGTTTTGGCCCTCAGTTGCATCCAATGACGGGCATTTGACCATCCTGGCAAAAGTATCAACAAAAAAAAGGAAGTGAAAGCAGATAAACATTCCGATCTGCCAATATATTGCCGCTTCAATACCTTTATGTATTCAAAATACCGAGATTATTCTATGTTCGAAGTGGTTATACTCATACAATTAGAAATTAAGTGTATTCACTACGTTCTTCAACTGATATCGTAGTTCCTAGAGTAAGGGCGGAACATTGCAGATGGTTTGCCACCAACATAGCTCCCTTTATTAACAACAGGCTGCCTGCAGATATACGCAATCAAATAGAATGTAAATCCAAATTTCTTTACTCTTCAAATTTGGTTACTCTCCAGATCTGATGTAGGGACATTAATGCAAGTAGTAATATAGTGCATATACATTACTATCTCACATTTTTCGTATCTACCGACTTCTTGTCTCAAACATCACACTTAGTGCTTTCTTAGATATCTCTGGAGCCTTTGACAACACCTTGTTTCATTCTATAAAAACGGCAGCTAATGCCAAAGGCATCGACCAAATTCTTCTTCTTCCGTTTTTTCAGCGAGGTTATTATCCGAAAACAAGGGATCATAACCCTCCCACTTCATCGCATTTCTGCTGATCCGCCTGTGGGGTTCGCCAAACACACTACTAAATGGATTTACTCCATGCTAAGTTGCAGAACTCTTTCTGCTGGACTTGTACAATTCTCACTTTCCATTAAAAGCCCTAAAGGTTATCCTCAAGGAGGCGTTCTATCTCCTCTTCTTTGGTTAATCGTAGTTGACCAACTCTTAAACGACCTAAATAATGCTAACTATCTAACCCAAGGTTATGCAGACGACCTAGTAATAGCAATAAGAGGCAAACAAGAATCTATTATTTTTGAGAGAATGCGAAATTCCCTAAAGAAAATAAACGCTAAGTGTCAGGCAGAAGAATTAAAAGTTAATCCATCTAAAACTGTCATCATTCCTTTCACCAGGACAAGAGTTTTAAATCTCCAGAATGTAATACTAAGTGGTGTCTAGCTAAATCTTTCAGTGAGGCCAAATATCTAGGGGTAACTCTTGACCAGAAACTCACTTGGAGGCCACGTCTAGATCAAAGTACACCAAATTCGGCCAAAGCCTTTTGGGCCTGTTCTAGATTCTTTGGCAAAAAATGGGGGTCTCAAACCCAAACTAATTCACTGGGCCTACCTTACCATCATCATTTCCATTATTACCTATGCCTCACTAATACGGTGGGAAAGAATGGAACAGGTCCATGCTCGAACTACCATTCAAAATATACAAAGACTCGCCTGCTTAGGTATCACGGGTGCGATGCGCACATGCCCGACAGCGGCACTGGAAGCCCTACTGGACCGGACCGCCCACCTTTATACATAAAGCACTCTAAAGCTTCATCTCCTCAGTAATGTGAAGCGCTCTGATTTAATAGGGCATATGAAGATTCTGAACAAAATTCCGCAGCTTTCCAGCAGTATGTGTATCTGACTTCATGCCCAGAAAAATAAACCGGAATCATCCCTTCAAAATCAACATTCCAAATCGAACCTATTGGGAAAACCCCCAGTTCCCTCATATAGATCGACAAATAAACTGGTACACCCATGGCTCAAAAATGGCAGATGGTGTGTGTGCAGGAATTTTTGAACCCAATTTTAAATCTGCTGTACCTACCACAAGGTCAAAACTCTATCTCTAACTCTATCTTCCAACCAGAGGTCTATATGCCAGAGAATACATCAGAAGAGGCCTGCGAAGATCACACATAAACATTCTATCAGACAGCCAAAAAATAATAAGATAACTTTTTGGCGCAACAGTTCTTTAAGCGCCAGGGCCTAGCTTCTCGCAACCACTCATGTTGTGTGCGTTATATTTTTCACACGAATGGAAGCGACCTACAGTTTAGTGCCGAATCCGAACGGCGATTTGAGAAGCTTTTTCGTGACAGCAATACTCTCGGATGTTTGTCAGACGCTCGCGAGAGGTGGGACCGTGAAAAAACTTTTTGCTGTTTTCTGGGATTTGAACTTGGAACCTGATGTGTAGTGATCCGACACATTAACCACTTACGCCATGGCGTACACGACAGCTCAGCAGCTCTAAAAGCTCTCGAATCTTTCAGCTTCGAGTCTAAATTAGTTTGAAACTGTCTCACCACGATCAAGCAGCTTGCTGCACACAACATCCTCTCACTCACTTGGGTCCCTATTCACAAAGGCATCGCCGGTAATGGGACTGCTGATGAACTAGCCATATCTGGTTCCAAACTCAAATTCATTGGTCCGGAACCTTTCTGCGGCCTATCTATAAGCCAAATCAAAATTGAGCTAAATCGTTGGGAACAAGGCGAAAAGCGATCATATTGGGGCTCACAAACAGGTCTAAGACAGGTCTAAGATGCCCTTTGAGTTCTGGAAAAAGATGGGAGACATCGGGTTCAGATGGCTCAGAATTCTCATCTCCAAATTTGTGAGAGGTGACCCAATGCCGAATCAATGGAGGGAAAGTTACCTTCTCCCTGTATACAAGGGGAAGGGTGATACGCGAAACTGTGATAACTACCGTTCGATCAAGCTGATGTCACACACCATGAAGGTCGTTCAGCGGGTATTAGGTGGCCGACTGCGAAAAATAATACGGCTATCTGATGATCAGTGCGGGTTGGTCTCGGGTAAATCAACCACAGATGCAATCCAAAGTATAAGGATCAATATAAGGAATAAGAAGAGAAACAAGGAAACTCTTGAACCTGGCGAAATCAACGGTAGCTGACTCGGACTGGGAGCTATACAAAGCCAGTCAGAGGAACTTCAAGAGCGCAACGCAAAAAGCCAGAAAACAGTGGTGGCAACGCTTCTGCGACGAGATTAAGGGTACAGAAACGGCCAGATTGAGGAAAATCCTCTCCAGAGAATCGAAAACTCTAGGTTCCCTAAAGAACACTCAAGGAAACTGGACCGAGTCCTGTTTGGAATCCCTTGAATTGCTTATTAAAACGCACTTCCCGGGGTGTACTACCGTACCATGTAGCAGTATTAATAACAACAATCACACCGAATCGGAACCCCCTGCGGATTTAGTAACAGAGGACAGAATAGAGTGGGCAATAAGATCGTTCTCCCCCTTTAAATCCCCAGGACTTGATGGGATTATACCTATCATGCTGCAAAAAACGGCACCAATCATTATCCCAGTTCTCAAAAAGCTGTTTGCCAGTAGTCTTAAACAATATCACATACCAAGAACATGGAGGGAGGTAAAGGTGGTTTTTATACCCAAGGCGGGCAAGGCTAGTCACACCACCGCGAAGGATCTCAGACCAATAAGCCTTACCTCTTTCATCCTGAGAACTTTTGAAAGATTGCTCGACATCTACATACGTAGTAGAATACGCCCGGGGGACTTATCCCCAGCCCAACACGCATACACGAAGAGTAAATGTGTGGAAACTGCCCCACATCATGTTGTCGGCTTTATAGAAAAATCACTTAAGGATAAAGAGTTCACACTAGCTGCTTTCTTGGATATTGAAGGAGCCCTCAATAATGTAAATACCGAAGCGGTTAAAATAACCCTAAGAAACCTAGACATCGACATCAGTCTAATTAACTGGATCGTTAGCATGCTCGAGGAACGACATATAAACATCGAACTTAAGGGTTCAAAGCTCGAAGCATACGCCTCGAGGGGTACCTCTCAAGGCGGGGTAATCTCCCCACTGCTCTGGGTCATTATTTTTATTGAGGTACTACAAAACTAAGGTACAGTGGGGTCAGAGCTACAGCGTACGCGGATGACGTCGTGCTGCTTGCAACGGGTAAATTCCTGCATACCCTTAGCGAACAAGCTGACGGAGCCCTAAATATTCTTAGCTTATGGACCAGGAGCTGCAAAAAACCGAACTCGTACTTTTTACGAATAAGAGGAAAATACCGGAGTTTAGCACACCTTCTGTTGATGGTATCCCACTCAGATTGTCCGATAGCGCAAAATACCTGGGCCTTGTACTTGACAAAAAGCTCAACTGGTGATTAAATATAGAGGAAAGAATCAAGAAAGCAACAATAGCCTATTACTCATGCAGTAGAATTTTTGGTAGAACCTGGGGACCTTCCCCCAAAATCATACTATGGATGTATACGGCTATAGTTGGTGGTCAGGTTCGGACCCTTAGGGTAAAGTTTCTGGACGATCCCTATTGGGTAACCGCAACAAGAAGACTCACTGCCTCCACGGGGCGGCCACCGGGCAACGAATGCTACAGCGAGATAACCGGCCTAGCATTCCTTGCTTGTTCAGTCGAATTCTTGTATTCTTTTGCGCCTGCACGCAATGCACGGCCTGCATTCACGACTGTAAGTGACTAAAGTGGCTAAAGTGAGCGACGTGAGGAGTAAACCTCTAGAAAAAAATCTCTAATCCAAGGTGGAACAGCATACGCCGAGGGATGCATGGCTAAGAGAGTGCTTAGTCGCTAGTATGCGGACTCCGAATACCCTGGCGACCTTCGGTTTCAATCGGTCGTCATCGATGTCTCAATTGAGCTGAGGAACAAAGGCGTATAGCCGAAATTCTCAGGCTCACAGCACAAGGCGGGATGGCTGGTTTTCGTCTGCTCAAACAGTGCTACTGCTGGGTGGATGAGCTCGAATTTTGAGACAATAAGAGCCAAAAGTGGATTGGACATCTTATTGGTGGAAGAGGGATCATTCCCTAAAACCCACATCATCCGCGGTTTCTTCCCACAAAGTCTCGAGCTCCCGTCGACAAAAATTCTGGCTTCACTGGAAGCTCAAAACGAAGGCCTAATGGCAACTTCATGGAAGGTCATGCAAAGGGTGAAGGAAGGTGCACTCCTCCATCTTGTGCTGGCCATTGATGACTCTTCCCTGAGGGTACTGAAGGCCCTCAATAGCAAAGTGCACTACCGTTTTGGTCAGATCAAACTGATCCCAAAGACCACTGACAAGGGTCAGGAGTCTGGCCACGGTAGTCCAAAGAAGGTGGACGCAATCGGCATTACGACTGCTACTGCGATGGATCCCTCATCATCCGTGTCCACCAGCAGTGCCTCCGGGCCTGCCCCGAACACCAGTTCCACTGCCAAAACCGCTGCCACGACTAATGAGTCACGAAGTAGCACCAGTGGTCCTAAAACTAGTACCAGCACTGCGGGAATCCGATCAAAGGATCCAGCCCGCTCCAGCACATTAGTCCCTAGACTTCCCAAGACTGGCAACGTGGCCGGTTTGTCGTTAACGACCAGCGGTGCCCCTGGGCACGTCTCTCGAAGACACGAGGAGTCGGTTGCGAACAGACCCCAGGGTCATCAAAACCTAACCGCTTGCCGTAGAGGAAAGGGTCCCAAAAAGGCCCAACTACTCCGACAAGCTCGATCCTCAGCGGAGGACCGATGAGCACAATCAAGGTGCTAAGGCGAACTTGCATCATGCTAAGGGCGCGTCCGCTACCCTTAGCAAGCGGTTCGCCGAAGAAGATATAACCCTTGGTCTCATTCAGGAACAATGGGTTATTTGCGGACAGGTGAAAGGTCTCCGGAATAGGGCATGTAAGTTGATTTCCAAGTGTGGAGAGCCAGCGCCGAGAGCGGCCTGCTTAATTAGCAATCATTTAAACTTTCTCCCTATTCCAGAATTTATAACAAGAGACCTGGTGGTCCTACTACTGGAAATCCCCACTGGAGGAGGTACACATAAATCGTGTGTGCCTCAGCGTACTTCCCTCACGACAGTGGTGATATCCCGCCGAAAGACGTCCAGAGCCTCGTTGAATACTGTCAGGAGAACAACCTCCACTACATCATTGGATGCGATGCCAACGCACATCATGAGGTCTGGGGTAGTAGCAACATCAACAGAAGGGGTGAGTGTCTTTTAGAATACTTTGTAAGTAGACAAATAGATATTTTGAACAAAGGCTCTAAACCTACCTTCATAAATGCGATTCGCGAGGAGGTACTTGACCTCACCCTCGCTAGTCCATTTATTTCTAATTTTATTGAAAATTGGCACGTATCAGATGAGGCCTCTCTGTCAGACCATCAGCACATCAGGTTTGACATACCTGGCCAACTCTCATATGTCTCTAATAGATACGATCCCAAATCTACGGATTGGCATCGCTATCGTGAACTAGTGTTCTCAAAAAAAGATATGCTTCTCACATCTATCGAGTCCATAGAAGACCTGGATGAAGCTGCATACCAGCTTAACAATTTACTGCTTGATTCCTACCACGACAGCTGTGTCCCAAAGACACATGCTAACAAACGCAAAGTGCCTTGGTGGAATGACCAACTGGCGGAACTTAGGAAGAAAGTCAGAAAACTCTTCAACTCTGCAAAGCGAACGAAGAGGTGGGACGAATACAGGTTTGCTCTCACAGAATACAATCTAGTATTGAGACAATCTAAGCGAGCTGCTTGGAGGAAATACTGCGAAACAATCGCTGACATGCCTACAGCGGCACGAATCCATAAATCACTCGCAAACGATCATGTCAACTGTGTAGGGTTACTGAAGAAAAATGACGGAACCTACACGACGGACCGTGTGGATACACTTAGAACCTTACTTCAGGTACATTTCCCAGGCTCGTCTCTTAACACATCTCATGTGTACTCGAACACAGTTAACCACAGGGTTTATGTAGACAGGAGAGTTAATAGTTTATCTGGGAAAATATTCAGTCCAGAGAAAGTTGAATGGGCGGTAGGCACATTTAAACCTTTTAAAGCCCCCGGCGGTGACGGTCTGTTTCCAGCACTTCTACAAAAGTCAATTGACCTCATCCTGCCGGGGTTGTCAGCTTTATTTAGAGCCAGCTACAATTGGGGATACATACCACCCACCTGGAGGCAGGTTAATGTGGTTTTCATCCCCAAGCCGGGCAATAGGCCTAGCGAGCTGCCTAAATCATACAGACGTATAAGTCTAACACCATTCGTCCTTAAGACAATGGAGAGACTCATAGATATCCATATTAGAGACCGGTTAGATCTGTCTAACCCTCTGCACTCGAATCAGTACGCATACAGGAAAGGCAAATCTACAGTAGGTGCCCTTCACTATCTCGTCAAAAAGATAGAGGGAACACTCAGTTCAAGGGAGATAGCCTTGTGTGCATTTCTTGATATCGAGGGCGCATTCGATAACACTGGTTACGACTCGATCGCAAGGGCGATCAGTAGCAGAGGTATCGAAGAATCGACCAACCAATGGATCAGGGCCATGCTGGTAAGTCGATTCATTACTTCCTCCTCTGGGGAGTGTCGGTGTCCATAACTGCAGCCAAAGGATGTCCTTAAGGAGGAGTTCTTTCCCCCCTGTTATGGTCTATAGTCATCGACAACTTGTTAATAGATCTTCACAGATCAGGCTACACCACCGTCGGTTATGCTGACGATTTGGCGGTTTTTATCAGAGGTAAACACAGCACGACAATTTCCAACGTCATGCAAAGTGCAATATCTCAAGTTGTAGAATGGTGTAACAAAGAAGGACTATCCATAAATCCTAGTAAAACCGTTCTGGTGCCTTTTACAAGGAAGACACAGGTCAACCTTGAACCTATCACAATCAAAGGCACCACACTAGTTTATTCCAGCGAGGTCAAATATCTTGGTGTAATTCTTGACAAACGACTTAATTGGAATTCACATATCAAGTCCGCCACTGAACGCGCTACTAGAGCACTGTGGGCCAGTAAACGCCTATACGGCAGAACTTGGGGTCTCTCTCCTAAGATGATACATTGGTTGTACATAATGATGGTTAGACCCATTATCACATACGCGGCTATCGTCTGGTGGCCAAAAACTCTCCAGCAGACAACGGCAAACAAGTTGCAGAAGTTGCAAAGAATTGCCTGTCTTGGCATTACAGGTGCGATGCGCACCTGCCCTACGACAGCTCTGGAAGCTATTGTTGGGCTCACCTTACCCTTACCAATCTTCATTAGGAAGATGGCTGCTAGATATGCAATCAGGCTGCAGCTAGATCACGAGTATAAGCCAGGTGACCTTGTGGGACATTTAAAGATACCCAACTCAATCCCTAAAAGAGACATGTTTTGCACTTTACCAGATATTATGGTCAGGCAACACTGCTTTGGTAGGTTATTCGTGGTTGAAATATTGGACCGCGAAAACTGGTCCAATGGTGCTCCAACACTGGACCCTAGAAGTCTGGTCTGGTTCACCGACGGTTCGAAAATGGATTCTGGAGTTGGAGCTGGGGTTTTTGGACCCAACACAAAGATTTCGGTACCTATGGGTACGACTCCTACTGTGTTTCAGACTGAAATCCATGCCATTGAGATTTGCGCCAGACACAATCTCCGCAAGGGGATCAAAGGCGCTAGAATACATATCTTCTCAGATAGCCAAGCAGCACTTATGGCACTGTCGTCCAACCAAATGGACTCTAGAACCGTGAAATGCTGCTACGATGCATTACAAGACCTTGCCAAATACAACAGGGTAAAACTCGGTTGGGTACCCGGACACCAGGGGATTGTGGGCAACGAATCTGCAGATGAGCTTGCTAGGGCTGGCTCAGAATCTGCGTTTATAGGTCCTGAACCTTATTGTGGCGTCAATTGGGCGACAGCTACAACGCTGATTAACGAATGGGAAAACAAACTTCGTCTACACCACTGGACTAGTGGGCCAGGTCTAAGACAACCCAAACGATTAATCAAGCCTTACTCCTATAAGGAAATCCTTAACTTAGATAGGGAAAGCATCAAGAAGCTTTTGAGCTTTCTTACTGGCCATTGCGGCTTGAGATACCACCTTAACAAGATGAACCTGTGCCAAGAGAAGGACTGTCGGTTCTGTTTAGAGGAGGATGAAACCTCCGAACACATTCTTTGTGAATGCCCGGCACTACACTGGTTAAGGAAACGTATTCTCCACAAGGAGATACTTACTTCAGTGGAACTGAAATGCTCCGCTACTAAGGACATACTCACTTTCATAAGGGAGGTAGTACGTCTGTTAGATTAACTCCAACCCTCCGATACAATAGATCTTTCAGGTCGCAGTGTCGTTGCCACGCGGGCATGGGTTGTACAAGAGGAAAAAAAAAAAAAAAAAAAAAAAAAAAATACGGCTGTAGTTAGACCCATACTGACTTACGGCAATCTAGTATGGTGGCCAGCTGTCAACAAATCCACCAACTTAAAGGCAATCACCAAAGTTCAAAGACTAGCGTGCATTGGCATCACCAGTGCAATGAGGACAACCCCAACCGCAGGATTCGAGGCTATCCTCAACCTGCTACCGCTAGACATCTTTATACGAACATCAGCAGCCATTAATGTTATGAGAATAAGTCAGTCAGCGAACTGGAAACCAAGCAGAACAGGTCACTCGATGATCCTACTCGATTACGTTGGCCTCATGCCCGTAACGGATTACATGACGCCATATTTAGACTTTACAAGGCCTTTCTCTACCGCCTACCCTAGCAGGGAAGATTGGAAAAGCGGTCATATACCTAATGCCGAATCTATAGCCATCTACACGGATGGTTCAAAAATGAGCACTGGTGTAGGATCAGGTATCTTCTCCGACCCTCTAGGTGTATCAAAATCCATACGACTTCCAGACCACAGCAGTGTTTTCCAAGCAGAGGTCTTAGCAGTGGCAACAGCCGTCCGTGAGTCTGCGATAAGGGCAATACCGCCAGAAGGTATCACCATCTTTATCGACAGCCAGGCAGCTATAAAAGCGAATACTGCCATAGAAATTAAATCGAAGCTTGTGAAGTGTTGTCGAGAAGAGCTCAGGGTTCTTGGAACACAGCACAAGGTATCGCTCTGTTGGGTCCCTGGACACGAGGGTATCCCAGGCAATGAGAAAGCCGACGACCTGGCGAGAATCGGCTCAGCAGCCCCAACAGAACAAGTTGACCCCCCTGTGTGTATCCCGCCTTGCACACTCAAGCTCGCTGCAGGGAATAAAGCCACTGAGGAGGCGAACACAAGATGGAACTCCATGGAAACTTGCGCCATCACTAGGAAGCTATGGCCATCTTTCGACAAAGCAAAGACCGAGAGAATCATCCGTAAAGATAGGAAATCCCTTTCCACCCTCGTGGACATCATCACGGGGCACAACACTCTGCGGTACCACTTGAAGAAACTACGCCTGACGGAGGAGGAACTCTGCAGAGGCTGTGGTGACGAGGAAGCTTTTGAGGACACAACCCACTTCCTGTGCCACTGCCCGAGTCTTCAACACTCCAGGAAAATGTTCCTTGGTAAATTTTTCTTCCAGGACCTCGAGGAACTCTCCGGCGTTTCAACGGAAAAGATGTTGAACTTCATCAAATCATCAGGGTGGTTTGTATGCAGAAATGAAGTAAGTGACTGAGTTAGTAGTTTTTAGTTTCATTGAGTAAGGGATTACTTTTTCCCCCATGGGTACCACAATGGGTCAACGCTGACCTGAGTGTGGCAGAGAGCGTCGCTCCCTGCCAGCCCACATACCTAACCATAAGGATCATAATGGAAAAACATTGTGATTCCTTAAGGGATTTGCATATTGGTTGACTTTGAAAAGGCATTCGACAGACAACCACGAGATCTGATATGGGTGGCGCTAAGACATCGAGGGTTTCCAGAAACCTATGTACAAAAGATCATGGACATGTACGAAGGAGCAAAGAAAAGAGTAAGATGCGCCGCTGGAGTAACCGAAGAGTTCCCAATCAAAGTCGGGGTGCACCAGGGAAGCGTTTTAAGTCCCTTGCACTTTATTACAGTCCTTGATTATCTGCTTGAAGGTAAAGTGATGGACCCCAAGGTACATCAGTTATTCTTTGCTGACGATGGAGCCATCATAATTTAGGATCCTACATCCCTGCAACGAGCACTTGATGTGTGGGACGCTCTGGAGGGAAATGGGTATCGCATTAGTTCAAAAAAGACAGAGTACTTGTGCTGCCCGTTCTCTGATCCACTCAGGCCTATTCCAGACAATTATTTGAAAGGAACACTGCTTCCCAAGTGCGAAAAGTTAAAATATTTGGGATCTATGATTAATAGCAAAGCAACTTGTGATGACGACATCAATCATCGCGTAAGCGTAGGGTGGATGTAGTGGCGAGAAAGTTCCGCTATCTTCTGTGACAGAAAAATGCCACCTAAGTTGAAAGGAAGGCTCTACACCGCAGTTGTGCGTCCAGCGCTCACATATGGTTCACAATGTTGGACGATGTACAAAACGTATGAGAGTAAATTAACGGCAGCTGAGATGAAGATGCTTCGCATGACAGCAGGAGTGACAAAGCTTGACCGAATAAGAAGTTCGAAGATCCGTGCAAGCTTTCACATCAAGGAAACCATCGTACAGAAGATAGAGCGCGACCGGCTCAGCTGGTATTGCCACATTCAAAGAAGGGATCATTTGAACCCCGTTAAAAAGACAATATAAATGCACGTTCCAAAGACATCGCGATGTAGGAAAGGCAGCCCTATAAACGCCTGGATCAGACAAATGCGACAACATCGGCATTTCATTGGCCTCAGTAACCGAGTGATCCAAAATCGGCGGGCTTGCCGATATTTTCTGAGGTCAAATAGGCGAACCCCACAGGCGGATCAGTAGAAAAGCGGTGATGTGGGAGGGTTATGATCCCTTGTTTTCGGATCAAAGCCTCGCTGATAAAAGGAAGACGAAGAAGAAGCAGGTCTAAGACGCGCAAAGAGATTTATTGGTCTCTCCAGTAAAAGATCGAAAGTAATTCTAGCAACTACATAGTTTTTAACAGACTTCCTTGCTGGTCATTGCTCTCTCAAATGCCACCTCAAGAAAATTGGCATTAGTCAATCTGACACTTGCAGACTATGTTTAGAGGACACTGAAACTGTTGAGCACATCATGTGCGAATTTGCCCCCTTCGCTCGCAGCAGACAAAAAGTTGTTCATAAAGGGTTTACCACACCATCGGATATAATCTCTTGCTTAGCCCAAACCAGCTTCAGCTTCTTTCGAGAACTTGATTTCAGCTAGGACACCATCGGAATATGCTTTCCCTCAGGGGTTAGTACAAAAGATCACTTTGTAGGTCAAAGTATTTTGCTTGGGCTCCCAGAGAACCCTCTTTTTCACCCCACTCTACACTAAAAAAAAGGTTTAGGAGATCTGTCTGTTCATCAGATTTCAAACAGCATTCTATAATAAGACTGAATAACTAAACAGTAGTGTTGTGTTCAGGGCGAAAGACGTTTTGCTCATCCCCTAACCTAAACTTCAAGAAAAATTCGTCCTATACAGTCATAAACCGTGGTGTACAGATTACCATGTTAGCTTATACCTGCACCAGCTCTATCGAGTTAAAGCAGCAGAATAATTGTTTTAAGAGTTTTCAAAGTTTAGAATAAGTCATCATGCACTTGCTCTGGATCTTTCTACGTCCATGTGACGAATTTTTGCTTTGCATCATATTTCTTCCCTACACTCATCCAAACAGCCTTTATAAACCAATAACTTTATAAAAAAGGGATTTATCAATCTGCTTCAAGAAATATAAATATCGACGAAGAGCAACCTAATCAACCCCCACCTTCATTCCGCAAACAAACTGATGGACATTCTCGTCACAAATGGAGAGAACCATAACGAATTCCGAAATTACACCGAATTGAGAGATGAGGAATTATTTATGGTTTATTACACCAAAGGATATTTTCTTCTCCTACATCATTTATTTCAATATTTTCCGAAGCCCCCACGATTCGCAGCAAAAGTTGTCCATCACCATTGTCGGCCACAAATCCCTCATCCAATTATTGGCAACATATTTTGATAAACACTGAGATAAAGTGAGAAAGCAGCTGAGTTTGAATAGGGAACTTAAGATTTAAAATTCTCATTCGGCCAGGAGAGCTAATGCTGAAAGTGTTGCTTATCTTGACATGACTAATGATTGAGTGCAAGTCAAGACGCCAAGAAATAATATTAAATTTGAATTAGCTTCCCTAATCGCTAAGTCACGAAATCGTTCGATGGTAATTAAAATATTTCAATGCATGTTAACGAAGTTTTCAAGCAGCTTATAGCAATGGGAACTGAGATTGAAAAGTGATTGGCGCAGGGGGTTGTTGAAAATAGATTTTTTGTTTCATGACGTCAAAATCCTATTACTTTTCAGTATAACATGATTAGACTTCATACGCAATTTTCACTGTTGAACTGTTTTTTACGACTTCCAAATTTTATAATGTATTCATCCCATTGGCCCTCCATACTTCTATCGAAGGGATTTGTATTCTGCGGGAACAGAGACAATTCAAATTCAACGAACAGCACTTCACTTCATTTTTACTGATCCGCCTGTGTGGCTCTCCTGTTTGATCTCAAAAAATATCAGCAGGCCTCCCGATTTTGCATCGCATCGTTACTGAGGCAAACCTACTCCTTGCGCTGTTGCATCTGTGAGATCCAGAATTTTCCAAGGCCTGCCTTCCTTTCACGCTATCAGTGCGACGTTCATTGATATTGCTCTTTTGCCGGGATTCGTATGATCTCTTCTTTGAACATGACAATATCACCTGAGCCTGTGGTACTCTATTTTTCGCAAAATGGTTGCATTGACGTGAAGGTTTCCACAAATCTTCGAACTTCTTATTCGATGAAGCTTTGTCACTCCTTCTGTCATGCGAAGCATCTTCATCTCAGCTGCTGTTAATTAACCTTCATACGTTTTATATATTGTCCAACATTGTGAACCATATGTAAGTGCTAGACACACAACTGCCTTCCATTCAGTTTAGGGGGCATTTTCCGGTCACAGAAGATGAGGAGTTTCCCCCGCCTCCTTATCCACTTCGCCATTGATCACAGAGCCAGGATATTTGAAAATTTCGGTTTTGGGAAGCAGTGTCCCACTCAAATAAATGTCTGGAATAGGCCTGATTGGATTAGAGAATGAGCTTTGAACTTTCGTACTTTTGAATTAATGCGGTACCCATTTTCATCCCAAACGTCCACCTACATGTCAGGTGCTCGTTGCGTGTATTTACATAGGATCCTAACTTTATGATGGCTCCACTCTCAGTAAGGAATAACTGATGTACTTTGGGGACCATCACTTTACCTTCAAGTAGATAGTCAAGGACTGCAATGAAGAGCAAAGGACTTAAGACGGTTTACCCTAATTTTGATTGGGAATACTTTGGTTACTCCAGCGGGCATTTTATTCTTGTCGTTGCTCCTTCGTACATGTATTGTACATAGGTTACTGGAACTCCTCGATGATTCAGCGCAACTCATATCAGATGTCGTGCTACTCTGTCGAATGATTTTTCCAAGTCAATACGGTAATCCTTTAAGGAATCACGATGCTTTCCTAATACTTTGAATTGCATTTGTAGTGCATTTACCCGCGACAAAACTCGCATTAGCCAACTCAGCGATTTTCATGGCGTGTGACATCAGTTTGATCGAAGGGTAATTATCACAGATCACCTCTCATAAGTCCCACCCTAATCGGACCAAAGTGGAAGGACACGCTCTTCGGCAAAGACATGTTCAAAGAAATGTTAAACACCAGCGCCACAACAAATAATGGATCGGCTCATAACCACAGCGTGCGACGCAGCAATGCCCAGAAAGTCTGTCAGTAAAAGAGATTAAACTGTGACGAGGCCGAATTAGACTCCTGGGGCATGGCGTGTAGAGTGGTGATGAATAAGCTTAAAAGCAGCAGGTCTCCACAACTTACATGCCCGGCAATGGCTAAAGACTATAGTAGAGCACCTATTCCCCCATATACCAACTACTATGGTCTCCATCACGAGGGAGATCAGCATGAAGCATATCCCGGCAATCACGTCAGAAGAACTCTGTGGGGCATGCAGAAAAATCGGAGACAGCAAAGCACCTGGACCGGATGGCATCCCGAATAAGGCAATCAAGGCGGCTGTTAAGACGAGACCGGACATCTTTCTAACAACGATGCAAAGGTGCATAGAGGAGGGGGTATACCCTACACCATGGAAATTGCAACATTCAGTGCTGCTTCCAAAGGGCAATAAGCCGCCCGGACAACCATCATCGTATCGCCCAATATGCCTGCTCGATACGCTGGGAAAGATCCTAGAGCGTTTCATCTATAACAGACTGCTTGCGGCGGCGGAGGAATACGGAGCCTTGTTAGACTGTCAGTACGGCTTCTGAAAATCGCGCTCTACCGTCGATGCCATAAAGGCGGTAGTAGATATAGCAACTGAAGCAATACAAGGGAAAAGGTGGAGATGGGGGACGAAGAAATACTGCGCAGTAGTAACGCTCGACGTCAAAAATACGTTCAACTCGGCAAGCTGGTCATTCATTAGGAGATCCCTGGCCGGGATGGATACACCATACTACCTGCTGAGGATAGTCACGGACTACTTCAGCAATATGAAGCTAAGATACCATACTGACGAGCACTACTACTGTTAAGCACTACAGTGTTTTCGCGGGAGACCCGCAAGGGTCGGTTCTGGGACCTCTCCTATGGAACATTATGTACGATGGAGTTCTGCGACTAACATTGCCCGAGGGAGTCAAAGTAATTGGCTTCGCTGACGATATCGCAGTGGTTACAGTAGCTAAGCACGTACACGAGGTGGAGTCTGCCACGGATGAGGCAGTTATAAGAATAAAGGAATGGCTGGAGTCTACCGGTCTAGAACTAGCTGCCCACAAGACCGAAGCTGTCCTAATAACTAGCCGCAAAAAGGTGGAATACGCCAGCTTCCGGCTCAGAAACCAGACAATCAGGTCCAAAGAATCCTTGAAATACCTTGGCTCCATGCTCGACAACAGTCTGCACTTCAAAGCCCACGTCGAGTATTCTAGTAAGAAAGCATCGCTGAAGCAGGTAGCACTCTCCCGAACATCGGCGGGCCTGGATACGCCCACAGGATCCTGCTGTCCAGAGTTGTCAGCTCGGTACTTCTATACGCTGCCCCGATGTGGGCAGGTGCACCGGCGACAAATGAGTGCAGGAAGAAGCTATCATCAGCTCACAGGCTCTGCGCAATCAGAGTGATCAGCGGCTTCCGAACTATCTCCGACGATGCAGCCTGCGTTTTAGCTGGCATGACACGATCAGAGGGCGAGTGGATGGAGATCTGCTCATTCATAGTATGTGTGCAGAATGCGCTGCGAAGAGCAGAAGCCCTAAAAAGAGTCCAAGAGGCGGCCTCGGAGACTAGAGTATAATTGCTAACCAGCCCCGCGAAGAAATACCTAACGGCAGTACCGCGGGGAGAGTGGTTGAAGTGTGCAGGGTGTGTGTTTAGTACGTAGGCGTATTCCTGGAATCGATTACTCAGGTTTGCGAATCGTGCATGCTAGTAGCACTCGGGCTACTAGTATCTATGAAGATTATACATCCTTGGCTCAACCTAAAAAAAAACAAAAGTTGGAAGATGAGAAGCATGACCCATGTCTTCCATGTATTTCCAAAACTCATGGGGTATCTCGTCTGGCTCAACCGCTTTACGTTTTTTTTTAGAGTATTTGGCCACCTTACTAACTCCCGGATATTTTTTCCGAGTTGGGATGGCTCTTGAATAGTGTAGTCAAGGAAACTGTTTATTCAAAAGTCGTTCACAATACTGTCGCCACGTATGCAGAATTTTGTCGCCATTCATAAGCTTGCCCTGAGCATCGTTAATGAACTTTGGCAACGAATCCTCCATTTCTTGTAGCTTCTGGATAGCCTGGTTTCTATCAGCAGCCGATGAAGATATTTCCTCCAGGTCTTGATGCGCTTATACTCGTAATAACAAATACCTGCATTGGGATTGATGAGTTTGGACGTGATAACGTGGTATAGTATTCGGTCGCATTCTGAATAATCTGTGCAGAGTAGTCTATCTGGCTAGATTTATGAAATGTGCCACCAACAAAGCTGATCGCCGTTATCTACATGGTCAACTGATTCGTTGACGAAACATATAAATTTGGTCATTTTGCCTTGCCTAAATCCGCTCGCAGTTGACCATAGTTTATGGCGTTCAGCAGTGGCTAATGTTTCGATCAAGCCCCTTACCGATCCAACAGGCGGAGGGTTGTTCTGAGTATGAAGCGACGAGGGCGTTGGTCAGAGGACATGGAAACTTCAGATATCATTTGAATAAAATTATACCTGCAGACTATGCTCAGAAGACGTTGAGACAGCGAGACGTACATATCTATATTAAGCCAATGTTCGGCACCAGCTAGGAGGAGATGAGTGATGTTGAGATATTACTGGTAAGAAAACCAGAGGCTTAGCCAGATAATCTCCAAGTAAATGCTGGCTGCTGCTGTGGAAGATAAAGGCCATTGATGAACTCCTAAGAAATTTATAGAATATCTTAGGTTGCGATCGCTGTAGTGGAGAGAACACAAGGGACCCAACATAGTCGTTCGCTTCGATATTGAACAAAATACACGTATATATTTATATCATGCATCTATGGATTCATATATTTGTAAGTATGTATCTACTGTGGCTTTCGTGGTTGTTTCTCAACCAGGACTTACTATAGAAATCAGATATTCAATAGTATCAATTTAATTTGGCATGATGTTCGTGTTTTCTTTGGTAATATATTCCAAATCAATCCATATTGCAGACCTCACCAACCAACTAAGTTAAATGAAATAAATAAATGGGAATATGCACAAATACGGTCAGTGTCTTTGATACCATTAGAGTTAAATTTACGAAACCAATTTATCTGTCTAACCCCTGCAATTCCTCTTCTATTGATTTGATGTTATTGTCAGGCACCGGCATTAAAATTAAAATATGCTTTTAAACTAAAGGATTCAAAATATTTTCGACACAAACATTGTTCTAAAATGTTGTCTATAAACTTGATGTGCACTTTCAAATTTATTACACCCAACTCCCTTCCATAAGAACATGAACAATATGAATAGATACATCTCCTTTATCATCGACATCATCACTTCAGCATTTCCGTTTTATAACGATAAATGTGCAACTCCCTGTCCATCAGTCTCTCATATCACCCACTACCCATACTGGAGTACGAATTTCCTGTGCATCCGGCACATGAAAACCATACAAAGTTAATTTGCATGAAGACTTTGAAGTTTTCCTCTTTACAACCGATTTCCGAGAAAAGGGTTGCATCCCTTGCCTTGATTTTCAACATCATCGACAATCTTCATCGTGTTTATCTCACTAAAGGAAGATAAAGTGGGGGTCGGACTTTAAAACCATATTTTGCACAATGTTATAACGTTCAACAATTTAATATGACAAGGTAGCAGAATTATGATTACGATAGGGTAAGAAGAAGTTGGGTCAAACGAGACAGGAGGGTTGCGCCAAGGACTTTCTTGGTAGATATAATACATACAATTTTCCTCTGCTGCTACTTCGGCATCAGTCTTCTTTGTATCTACGTACTGTTGAAGTATGATGTATGCATTTTGAGTTTGTTTTTCGAATTTCAACTCGGCTGGCTGGGAAATTGTGCATTCAATACATGCCACGGGGGAAATGCACCTGCATGACTAGAATACGCACGGGGGTGTTTAAAAATTAAAGGAAAAACATAAGAAGTTGCAACTAGTTTTATGAAAGGGCACTGAAATAACCTTTTGATGTATTTGTAATAAAAAAATAAGCAAATATCTAACAATACCTGGTTAATTGCTAAACGTGATGCTTACAGAATTATTGCAGATTTAAATAAGCAGTCCTGCCGCACTGGCTTTTCAACTACCAGTACACATTTTAATACTACCACAAACAGAACTGCATCACAAAAAAAAAATCAAATCTTATGTAGCCTAACGGCAAGCCAGGAATGTTTGCAATGTCAATCCTTTCTTAATCGGATAAACCTTATTTGAGTTAAGACCCACCAGAAGGACTGGTGGGTTTCAACTGCTCGGAATTCGATCATTTACCTATCAGCTAATGATATGAAATGATATGATATGAAATTAAAGAAGTTTCTATTGAAATATTCGCATGTAAAATATCGAAAGGCTTTGAGATCCTGCATTGTAGTACCTCCTTCAGTCAATCATAAGCAGTTTATGGGAGAAATGGAAGATTAATTTCAACACTTCCCACCCTAAAATCTGGAAATCTGGCCGGCCAGTTCAAATCGCCAAACTGGGAGATCACACAGCCCGCAAATTGGCGATTCAAAATCTTCATCGTTTCCCGAGCTGTATGAGGATTGCTCCATCCTACGGAAATCAACAATGTTCGAGACCCAATTCAGCAACTTGCGGCAAAAAAAAAAAAACTCGTTCAACATCTGTCAGTAGCGCTTACCTTGTCTCGTCGATGTTTGTGGACTCTCTCGGACATCCTCGGCCACAGCAGTGATATTCTCGGCCAAACGAGCAATATGGGACCACTTCTTGCGACATCTCTAGCGGGCTCAGTTTGTACGAAACGCTCAACCAAATTCTTAATTGAACGACGACAAAATTCACGCTGCGTGAAAACAACAGACCGGAAATTGGTCAAATAAGCAGTAGCAACATTGACATACTTTATATGGACTGCTAGTAGCCAACTTCGCGTTGGTTCCAACATTAGTGCTAGCTCTCTTGGTTCGGAGCAGATAAAATTGGAAACCCACTCTTGTTTGAAATTTCGTTGGGTGTGCAAAAACAGTGTTTTCATTGACATATTACATTGACAAAATGCACGAGTTAAAATATGAAATAAGGCGATTAAAAGACAAAAAAAGCTCCAGGTTTTGACCTGATCACTGCGGAAGTCCTGAAGCGACTGCCAAACAAAGGGTTAGTGAAACTCTTACGGTTAATGAATAAAACAATTAGCCTTGAGTATGTACCAAGCGTCTGAAAGGTAGCTGACGTGATAATGATCCCTAAACCAGGTAAAGACCCTCACGAGGTATCCTCATATAGACCAATATCGCTACTTCCGTCAACATCAAAGTTGTTTGAAAGACTGATTTTTAAGCGTCTCAAACCAATCGTAGAATCAAGAAATTTAATCCCAAATCATCAGTTTGGCTTTCGAAGCAAACACTCCACGATAGAACAAGTCCACAGAATAACATCTGAAATCGAAAGAGCACTAGAAGAAAAAAAAGTATGCTCTGCTATCTTTTTAGATGTAGCACAGGCTTTCGATAGAGTATGGCATGAAGGTCTTCTCAATAAACTAAAAGTGTACCTGCCAGAATAGTACTTCCACCTAATGGAGTCTTATTTAACATCGCGTTACTTCCGTATAAAACAAGAAAACTACTACTCTAAGCTAATGCAGATCGAAGCCAGAGTTCCTCAAGGAAGCGTCCTCGGACCTCTGTTACTTACTACTTACTTAGATGGCGCTACGGTCCGGGGTGGACCTGGGCCTCAACCAACAAACTTCTCCAGCTAGCACGATTACGAGCCAGCTGCCTCCAGTTGCGCACGCCAAGTTGGTTGAGGTCCCCCTCCACTTGTTTGCGCCACCTACCGCGAGGTCGTCCTCTACTGCGTCGTCTATCCGGGGTGGATTCGAAAACTTTCTTGGCGGGAACGTTGGGCTCCATCCGCTCTAAATGACCCAGCCATCTTAGTCGCTGTATGTGAACTCTTCTGGCTAAGTCGATGTCTTTGTACATGCCGTATAGCTCGGCATTGTACCATCTCCTCCACTCACCGTCTATGCAGACGGGACCAAAGATCGCTCGAAGAACTTTTCTCTCGAAATAACCAAGGACATCCTCATCCGGTTTTCTCAAAGCCCATGCCTCTGCGCCATACAGCAGGACTGGGATGATTAGTGTCTTATAAAGAGTTACCTTAGTAGTTCCAGATAGGGCTTTGCTACTAAATTGCCGTTTTAGCCCATAGAAACAACGATTGGCAAGAGTAATTCTTCGTGTGATCTCCCTACTGATGTCATTTGCGGAGTTCACCATAGAGCCTAGGTAGACACAATCCTTTACTACCTCAAAATTATATCTGTCTATTGTGGAGTTCTGTCCAAGACGCCGATGTTGGGTGTCCTTTTTTGTAGATGGCATATATTTTGTTTTGCTTTTATTGACCGCTAGACCCATCTTTGCTGCCTCGATCTCAATACTCGTAAATGCCCCATTGACTGCCCGCTGAGTTCTTCCGATTATGTCAATGTCATCGGCATAAGCGAGTAGTTGTACAGACTTGTAAAAGATCGTACCTCCGGTGTTGGTTTGTGAGTTTCGTACAATTCTCTCAAGTACTTTATTAAAGAGATCGCATGATAGCGCGTCACCTTGTCTAAGACCTTTCCTGATATCGAACGGTTCGGTGATGTTCTTACCGGCTTTGATGGAGCAGCGAGAGTTCTCCATCGTCATTCTGCACAAACGGACGAGCTTGGCAGGGATGCCAAGACTAGACATGGCTCTGTATAACTCGTCTCAACTTTGAAATCGATAAAGAGGTGGTGCGTATCGATTTTATATTCATGGGTTTTTTCCAAAATCTGCCGTAGTGTGAATATTTGGTCAATGGTGGACTTTCCCGGCCTGAAACCGTACTGATAAGTACCTATCAGGTTGTTGACGATCGGTTTTAGGCGTTCACATAATACGGCAGACAGGATTTTATATGCGATGTTGAGGAGACTTATACCTCTGTAATTGGCGCAGTTCAGAGGGTCTCCTTTCTTCAGGACCTCTGTTATACCTCCTTTATACTAAAGACCTACCTACAACGCCCTACACCAAAACTGCAACTTTTGCCGACCACACGGCAGTCTTAGCAGTGGGAGATCCTACGCTAGAATCGACGCAAAAGCTACAAGCTGCTACAGACCAAATTATCAGGTGGACTCAAAGATGGCGTATAAAACTAAATTCGAACAAATCTGTACATATTGACTTCACAAATAAGTCTATCTCGTACTCCCCCATAGCAATATCAGGCACGGCAATACCTTACGCTAATACAGCGAAGTATCTAGGTATGACTCTAGATGCCAAGCTTCGTTGGAAAGAGCATATTAAAATGAAAAGACAAGAATTAGATATTAAATGGCGAAAATTAGAATGGCTTATAGGCAGAAAGTCAGGACTATCAATTAATAATAAAATTCTTTTATATAACCAGATCCTGAAACCAGTGTGGAACTATGGCGCTCAACTCTGGGGATGTGCCAGCCAAACTAATATTGCAGTCATCCAACGATTCCAGAATAAAGTCCTTCGAAGTATTGTGAACGCTCCATGGTACATCAGAAACAGCGACCTCCATCGGGACCTAGGGATTCCTACTATTCTTGAAGAAATCAACACTAGGGCCAAAGCACACGAGAAGAGTCTCCAGGAACATATTAACGAGGAAGCAACAATTCTTCTTAACGTATATGGCGTGAGACGACTGCAACGTATAAGACCGTCAGATCTTGCAAGGCAACCGCAAACCAGACGACCGCAAGACAGAGCGACAACAACGAGCGAAAAGAGGCGCTCGGAGTGAATTTAACCTCCAATGCTTTGGATGGATTAAATCCCATCTATGCTCTTGTTACTTTCATTAAAAGTTAAGAATGACATACAACAAATTATAATTACCTATATTGTACTTTAAAAATAGTAAACTGTTAGCCATTTACTTTTCTCTCACTATTTATACTGAAAAGCAAACTGCTCGTTGATTTCATAACTAGTCGCAGTGTTAATAAACATTTGTAATCCTTTGCAGCTTATTATGTTTGGAATAAAAAAAAAAAAAAATTGACATATGTATTACAAAAAAAAATTGATTCGTAATGAATATACGAATATTGTGCAATTTATGGGGCAGTAAAATGCATATATAACGATTTTTATTCAAATTTTGTTGGTTCCATCTATCGGTAATTATTTGAACTAGGACATTTTCGAGGTGACATCTGCTGCAAATAATTCCTCAACAATTTGAATTTCAATCGTTTTACTTAGCAAATCCGCACAAACCCAAGAGGTGTCTCTACCATTCTATGGAGAAATTGAAGATGATTGGCATTTTGTTTCAATATTTTTCCGCTTCGAACCAAGAGGGCTAGTTATGTTGGCGTCATTTTTTGGGCAGAGATTGTATCGAACTGACATCTCACTAGCAGTCCATATATAGTATGCCAATGAGTAGCAATAATTGCGCAGTCTTCAGGTGTGTGTCGCTCTATTGTTTATTATCAACTAATTCCCTTTCTGTCGACAACATAAATGTCAAAGCATAATAACATTTGACGCCATTTGCAAAAATGATGGCACATTCACATTATGGCATTACTTTTTCCCCACCTGTTACAAGGTGGAATCAAAGTAATGTGCCAATTCGACTAAGCTTTGACTTTTTTTTAATTGAAAAACAACCATTTTATTCTTGATTATTTTTATTTAGATCTTAAATTTTGTTCCATTAAGTACTGAACATGATTGTTCAAATTTTGCCTTCCAGCATTTATATTAATTTCAGCCCTTTTTATGGGACTTTTCTTAACTCTTCTTAATACTTTGGGTGGTATGCTTTCTATGTCTTGTCTAATGTTTTGTTTGCAGCTGCGAGATTCTGTTGCTTGTTTACATTGACCAACGAATTCAAATGGCCAGAAAGAAAGAAGTCAGAAATGGTCAGATCGGTTGATCTTGCGAGCTAATGCAAAACGGGAGATAACACGGCCTGGAAAATTGTTCTTCACTAAGTCCATTGCATCGTGCGCTGTATGTGCAGTAGTACTGCCGTATATGCTTCAAACCAATTCATCTAATCCGGGTATCAAACGGTGAAGTAACGTAGTTCTGCAGCGCTCGCCTTTGACTGTTATAGCGTTGCAAGCAGCGTGTTCGAAAAAGTAGGGCCCACTCATCTTTACAGCACAGACGCCAAATCGCACAGTGGATGAAGCTGATTCGTGAATAAAACGGGGGTTTTCAATGCCCTAGAAGCGAGTATTCTGCTTGTTGACATATCTGGAGAGATGAAAATTTCCTTCACTCATGATTTATTTTGAATGAAAATCGTTTTCTTCGTGATTGAGGTTTGTGATGCGCTGGCTGTATTCTGGACAGGCTTGCTGATCTGCGGGCAGCAGTTGATGCACCATCTGAGTTTTATACAGAAACGCCTTCAAATCCCTTCCCGAAAAACGCTGCAGAAACCACCTGGAAAGTCACAATTACGTGGCTCGTCGTGTCGCTGATGTTTCAGGATAGTTTTCCAGATCTTTGCACAGAACATAAATATTCACAGGCGAATGGCCTGTTCTTGATCAGCCAGTCTTTTAAGCTATCATTGCTGTTGAAAATTTATACAAAGTCAATGTTAGACATTAGTTCGTTTTGTAAATTAAAGTCTGATTTCCTAAAATCAAATTCAAGAGTTAAATTTTCAAAATGATCATGAAAAACGTCGTCATGACTAAGAATAACGTGAAGTGGAGGTTGAAACGCGTCAATAGTACTCAACGTGGTGGAACTAGATTCCACAATACAACTCGAATTTGTATAAAAAACCAGGTCAAGTTGTCTGTCAAAAAAGTTTTTTAAACTGCTTAGTTGCAGTAATCCATGACATTACATTATCCACCAAAATGCCCTCTCTCGTGCCGAGCCAGTCTCTTCGAGCCGTGCGGCTAGGCATAGAATTGTGCGGCTAGTTGGTGCCGAACCGTGGGGAAATCTTCGATGAAATTCACGTTGTGTTCTTATCACTGATGAATTAGTCCGCAAACAATTTTACACAATTATTGCACGTTTTTGAGGGGATAGGGTTCCATTGTTCATTGTTATGTTTTTCGCGTCTGTTTACTGTCAACATCACGATGATAGGAGACACCCTTTGCAAAAATTGAACACGATTCATATTAGGGTCATTACTTTACCGCCGCCTTGTATTTACATATAAGGGTAAGTATTGATTTTGTAAAAAAAATTCGAACTGGGTACATCGATCAATCTTGGTATTGCTACTCGTATTATGTATGTAGATAGAAAAACTAAAAATAGTGAGTCTCCGACTTTTGTTTATCTCTTCATCTGTGTCTCATCGGTGAATGGGCGAGGAGTGATGCTGAAAAAGCCACTGCTTTCGCAGAACATCTGAAAAGGGTATTTATCCCGAACCTTCCGTTAGTGAATAACCAACTTAGTGATCTACCTGATGTTCCCTCTATAGAACCTCTTCGTCTTAAGTTGAAAGACCTAAACTCGGCCATAAAATATAGCCTAGATCCAAAAAACACTCCGGGAAATGATCGCATCACAGGCAGACTTATAAAGGGAGCTACCTCAAATTATTGTAAAGTATCTACTAAAGCATCTAGTATACATATTTAATGGTATCCTACGTACTGGCCACTTTCCAGAAAAGTGGAAGGTCTCTGAGATCATTGTGGTACCCAAGCCCGGTAAAAACCCAAACTCTATTTCTCTTATATTATAAATTCTCTCCAAAATATTCAAAAAATTCCTCATTACAAAATTACAATCCTTGCTAGCGTACTAGTGCATCATACCAGATCACCAATTTGGCTTCAGGGAAAACCATAGTACAACCGAACAAGTCCACAGGCTCGTTTCCGATATATGGAAGGCTTTTGAAGAAAGGAAATACTGTTCGGCTATTTTCCTAGACGTTGCCCAAGCATTCGACAAGGTCTGGCATGAAGGACTTTTGTACAAAATCAAAAAGTTCTTGCCATCAAATCTGCTTCCTGTCCTCGCAAGCTATTTCGACAATCGCAAATTCGTTCTCAAATATAAAAGCTATAAGTCGGAAATGTATTCCATTAACGCTGGTGCACCACAAGGAAGTGTCCTTGGTCTCTTCCTTTATCTGTTATACACTTCGGACCTACCAACGGATGATAACGTCCTCACGTCAACATTTACAGACGACACCGCAGTTATAAGTTCAAGCAAAGATCCGACAATTGCATCAGTTAACTTGCAAACGCATCTCACAAAAATTGAAAAATGGTTGCAAACGTGGAGAATAAAAATAAACGAGTCCAAAAGTTCTCACATAACTTTTGCTCTGAAAACGAGTACATGCCCATCCGTTAGAATCAATGATTAGTCAATTGCCCAACGTTCAGACGTCAAATACCTAGGCTTGCACATCGGCATGAGATTGACTTGGAAAAAACACCCGAGCTAAACAAATGAACATTAAAGCGTCAAAACTACATTGGCTTTGAAACAGAAGTCACAACCAAGTCTAGACTTCAAAATACTTATCTAAAGGTCTGTATTAAAGATGAACTGGTCCTGCTGCTTCAAACATAGACAAAATCCAAAGCCTTCAATTCAAAATTCTCCGTAACATTACTGCAGCTCCCTGATATGTTAAGAATTCTAACATCCACAGGGACCTCGAAATACCTACTGTTACTGATGAGATCTGTTCACAGTGTAACTGCTACTCACACAGACTGAGAAAACATTAAATTAAATCTTAAAATGAAATCTAAATGAATTCTAAATAAAATTCCATCAAAACAATAACTTTAAATGAAATATAGTAGCCGTAACTGTATATTTGCATGGCAAACGACTAACAAAGGCCTCGTAGGGGCAGCATCTCCCGATAGGTGCTGGTCCGCTAAGTAACGAGAAGGAGCCACTGCAGCCGAAAACCTAGCAGCTCTGTTAGTAAGCCCTACTCCCACCTCCTCGTGGTGTCATCTGGGAATTTCTTCGAAAATTGCTAACGGGAGAGGACGAATGGCGAGCTTCCTGCGCCAAAAAACAGGATAAGTGCCGGTTGGTCTGTGGCCCAGCGAGCCGCAACCGTAAAACAAGCTATTGCTCCGAAACGGAAACAATCGCCTCGGATATGGACTGATTATTTGTTGACGACCTTTGGCTATCGAACACGGACAACGATCGGATTCTGGAACGGTAAGACCCTCCTGGACTCACTCAAGGAAGGGCCTTATAACGCCAGATTCCTCCAATTGGAGCGCGAATTCGCACGGTATAAAATCGACATCTTAGGGCTGAGCGAGATAAGAAGGTATGATACTGGGGAATACATCTCCCCAACAAAAAGCACTGTGATGCTCTACTCTGGTAAACCAGCTGGAAGTGCAGGGAGTTCCGGCGTAGGACTCATGCTAACTCCAGCAGCATGAAGTAGCCTCATATCCTGGAAAACTCATAGTGACCGGATATTGACGGCTAGGTTCCAGAGTAGAGTTAGAAAAATTACCATCATACAGTGTTATGCTCCGACTCTAGACGCGACTGAGGACGAAAAGGATGATTTTTATACCCACTTAGGCGCCGCCTATAACCAAACGCCTAATGGGGACATCGTAATGGTGATGGGAGATCTCAATGCCAAGGTGGGTAGGGACAACACCATGCTTAAGCACGTGATGGGAGTTCACGGCATGGGAGACCGTAATGACAATGGTGAGCGGTTTGCGGACTTCTGCAATACCAACCGCCTAGTCATCGGAGGTACGCTGTTTAAGCATAACACCTGCCATAAGATCAGTTGGATCTCAACTGATAGGCAACGAACATCCAACCAGATCGACCACATTGCGATCAGTCGCCGCTTTAGAAATTGTCTCCTGGACGTCCGAAACAGACGTGGAGCTGACGTCGGACAAGAACGAGATCACCATCTTATGGTAGCTCATTTACGCCTTCGTACTGCATCCGTCAACAGCAACCGCTCAAACCTACTGACCACGTTTAATATCGACAGGCTCAAGGCTCCCCAAGTCCGTCAACAGTTCAGGAACCATCTTGCCTTAGAAGCAGAAGCAATCAGCATCATATTGCAAGAGAACATGGATGACCACTGGACTGCTGTGAAAATTGCTTTTGCGACTGGGGCACGCACTTATGTCGGTAAAAAGCAGAAACACCACCGCACATATCTTTCTACAGACACCTGGAGACGGATCGGTGAGCGTACAGCAATCAAGGCTCGGATTGCAGCGACGTCAGTAGAGAGAACCGAGCTTAAAGCCCAATATCGTGCAAAGAAGAAAGAAGTGCAGCGTAGTGTGAGATGTGACAAACGTCAATATGTCAACTCACTGGCCTCAAGGGCTGAAGAAGCAGCGAGTAGGTGCGACAGTAGGACTGCTTACAACATCACTAAGGAGCTCATTGGTGGTCGAAACTCCAAACAACATCCAGTGAAGAGTCTAGACGGTAACCTTCAGTTTTCGGATCCGGACCAGCTCATTAGATGGAGAGAACATTTTGCTACAGTGCTAAATCACTTAGACGATGGCGGTATGATCTCGAAATCGAATGAGTAGTTCGAAGCAACACATTCCCGAGTTCGCACCGTACCTCCCAGTAAAACTGAAATAATAACAGCAATCAAGTCCCTCAAGAAGAACAAACCAAAAAGGGGACCTGCATTGCGATTGATCGGGAAACTACTGACTGCCCAAAACTTGGCTTGGGCCAGTAGCGCAACAATCAAGTTCGTGATGAAGTGCTTACTTTACCTCCTAGTGGTGGTCCCCGGGCAACTATACGTATAAACCCTTATACGTACAGGCTAAAATTGTAAGTGCGGGTTGTCTAGGGCCTTGATTCTAGGCTAGGTAATGTGGGCCAGCAACCTGCGTTACTGAAACCAGCTCGCTACAGAAACCGACACTATGCCTCGGATAAGGACTGATCACATGTTGACGACTTTTGGCTATTGTACCCAAAGATAGGTTTCTGGAATGTAAAGACGCTCCTCGACTCGGGAAGAGAAGGTCCTTACAATGCCAGATTCCTCCAACTGGAAAGGGAATTCATGCGATATAAACTGGACATTTTGGGGGTAAGTGAAGTAAGATGGTTAGAAGCGGGGGAGTACCAGTCTCCAACGCGTAACACTGTACTACTCTATTCTGGAAGACCATCAGGAAGTCCGCGGGAATATGGAGTCGGACTACTGCTAACAACAACAGCACGCAAGGGCCTGATTTCCTGGCAGCCTTATAGTGATAGGATTTTGACGGCCAGATTCCGGACTAGAGTACGACGTGTCACCATCATACAGTGTTATGCCCCAACGAATAGTTCGTCTGAGGATGAAAAGGAGAGCTTCTACAATCTCTTAAGCGCCGTCTTCAACACAACACCAAATGGAGACATTGTCATAGGATTTGAATGCCAAGGTTGGCAACGACAACGAAGGGCTCAAGCATGTAATCGGGAAGCATGGACTAGGCAACCGCAATGACAACGGCGAAAGGTTTGTGGATTTCTGCAATGCCAACCGCCTTGTGATAGGTGGCACCATGTTTGAGCACAAGACCTGCCACAAAGTCAGCTGGGTTTCCAATGACAGGCAAGTAACCTCCAACCAAATTGACCATTTTGCTATCAGCCGCCGCTTTAGAAGTAGTCTCCTGGACGTCCGAAACAGGCGAGGGCCAGATGTGGGGATAGTAAGTGATCACCATCGTATGATAGCTACTCTCCAACTACGCACTGCTGCAGTTCGAAGATCCCACGACAACACAAGAATGCCCAGGTTCAACATCGATAGACATAGTGATCCCTCAGTGCGCCAACAATTAAGGGAGCAAGCACATTGTCATAGTGATGGGGGATTTGAATGCCAAGGTTGGCAGCGGCAACGAAGGGCTCAAGCATGTAATCGGGAAGCATGGACTAGGCAACCGCAATGACAACGGCGAAAGGTTTGTGGATTTCTGCAATGCCAACCGCCTTGTGATAGGTGGCACCATGTTTGAGCACAAGACCTGCCACAAAGTCAGCTGGGTTTCCAATGACAGGCAAGCAACTTCCCCCCTGTGGGATAGGGGACAGAATATACCCACGGTAGGCATGCCTGTCGTAAAAGGCGACTAAAATGCCAACCCGCCGTCTTTCTTACGGTAATATCAATCATGCAATGAACAAAACTAATGGTATTTATACCCCAGGTGGCAGCCCAGTTCAACTGGAAAATCCACCCTCGCAAGAGGCATGCTCTACGGATTCTGAGGAGAGCTATTTATTGCATCAGAACTTAATCAACCCATTTAGGAAAAGCTCGAGGCTACAAAGATCTCCGCCTCAGGAGTTTTCACCTAAAGCGCAAAATAAAAGTCTCGCAAATCCGGATATGGTAATTCGGAAAACGCAAGATTTCGAAGAGAGTACTCTGAAAAAGGAGAACGCCGTACTCCGAAAGAGGCTCGACGAAATGGAGATGTTGTGTCGAGATCTCAAAAGCAAACTTGATAAACTTGAATCTCAAAACGAGTCTTCAAAAACGCAGACGGTTATCCACTGTGAGCCTTCTACGTGTAGCCATCACTGCAGCACGGATGAAGAAGAACTCACGCGCGAAACGGATTGGACACTCAAACGAAGACCATCTAAAAAACGTAAGGCCGGCTCATCGCCTGAAGTTGTTCCACAACAGTAACCTAATCGCAAAGCGCAGCCGAAACCGGAAAAGCAAATTGAAAGCAAACGCGCCCCTCCACCAATAAATATCACGGGCGTTGCCGACTATAATTCTCTGCGGAAAATTCTAAAAACAACGATCGCTAGTGAATTTAAAGTAACTTCCTTGCGTGACGCTGAGGGCTATCGGGCAGTATCTCAAAGGCTAAATAAGGAAAAAATTCAATGGCATACTTACGAAGACAAGTCTGAGAGACCCTTGAGGGTCGTAGCTAGAGGGCTTCATCCATCATGCGCTAAAGAAGACGTTATAGATGATTTACGCGTTAGAGGTTATAACATTCTGCACGCCGCGAACCTTTTAAAAAAAGAGAGAAAACGACCAGACCGTGGTGAAGAAACTACATTGAAACGTAAGCTTCCGCTGTTTGTGCTATCATTCCATAAAACGGAAAGCCAGCAAAAGATATTCAATATTCGTACAATCATAAGTATGGTCGTTAAAATTGAGCCGCTACGTGTCAACACGAAGACAATTCCTCAATGCAAGCGATGCCAAGAGTTTAATCATACACAAGCGTACTGTCGGAAAGAGCCGCGCTGCGTTAAGTGCGCTGGGAAACACTCTTCGGAAAATTGCAATTTGAGCACAAATGAAAAAGCTACTTGCGTTAACTGCAAAGGAAGGCACCCAGCAAATTATCCCGGTTGCGAGGTCGCTAAGGAATTACAGATGCGACGGAAAAAATCGACAACGCCGATTGTACGGGGAACGAAATCAGCCGATCGGGCTCCTACGTCGGAAGAACGTATTGCTAAGCAGACTGAGCGGTCTCGTAAGCCAGTTGTACAGATTCCTAAGCCGACTGAAAGGACGCTCGAATCAGCAGTGCAGACTCTTGAAACAGTCAATCAGCCTTCTAAGCCGGGTAAACGTACGTCAAAGTCGTCCACTAAAAAGGCTGAACGAAAAATAACCTCTGACAAGCCAGCGAACCCCGTACGTCTGACGTATTCTCAGGCTGCAGTCAAAGCAACCAAACTAAATGTCGGATCACCCTCTGATCCGTTGAATGAAATTCTAAACTGCATCTACGCTAAGTTCGAGGAACAATGTGAACTTAACAAACGGATTCTCGAACATCAGTAACGTCGAAAGCTTTTGTATGGCTAACCATAAATCTAAATCTAAGTAAATATGAACTCTTTGCTTAAAATAGTAACATGGAATGCAAACGGACTCTTACAAAAATCTAACGAATTAGAAATGTCTCTAATAAGAGAAAATATCGACATATGTTTGATCTCCGAAACCCATCTAACAAGGGAATCGCAGACAAAGATAAGAGGCTACGCTGGTTATCACGCCTATCGTCCTTCTGATAGAGCGCGGAGCGGTTCGTCCTTATGCATTAAAACTAACATCGAACATTCGGTCGACATAAGCATAGAGCTGGAAAAACTTCAGTTGTGCGCAGTAAGGGTTAAAAATAAGCACCTGAGTTACAATATAGCGTCTGTTTACTGTCCGCCGCGATGCAAACTAGAAAAAGATGACTACTTTCGTGTCTTCAATGACCTTGGTTCAAATTTCCTTATTGGTGGAGATTTCAACGCGAAGCACACCTTCTGGGGTTCAAGACGTACATCTTCTAAAGGAAAAATTCTCTACGAAGTGGCAAATGAATTCTTACTTACTTACTTACTTACTTATGTGGCGCTACAGTTCGGGGTGAACCTGGGCCTCAACCAACAAGCCTCTCCATTTAGCTCGGTCTTTAGCTAATTGCCTCCAGTTGCGCACTCCAAGTTGGTCGAGGTCCCCTTGAACTTGTGCGCGCCACCTACGGCGATGATTCCCTCTACTGCGTCGTCCCTCGGGGTTAGATTCGAGGACTCTGCGGGCCGGAGCGTTGGTGTGCATTCGCTCTACATGTCCTAGCCATCTCAGACGTCCAATACGCAGTTTTTTGACTAGGTCGATGTCGCTGTACAGCTCGTATAGTTCGTGATTGAATCTTCTCCTCCAAAACCCGTCAACGCAAACGGGACCGAAAATCTTACGAAGAATTTTTCTCTCGAAGCGACCAAGGATATCTTCATCCTCTTTTAATAAAGTCCATGTTTCAGCGCCGTAAAGCAGGACTGGGACGATCAAGGTCTTATATAGAGTCTCCTTAGTTGTTCGAGAGAGGGCTTTACTGTTGAATTGCCTTATAAGCCCAAAAAACAGCGATTGGCAAGAGTTATTCTTCGATTGATTTCTGCGCTGATTTTGTTTGCTGAATTTATAGCAGAGCCAAGGTAGACAAAGTCCCTTACTACCTCGAAGTTATAGCTGCCCACGGTGACGTTTTGTCCAATTCGTCGATGTTGGTTTTCCCTTCTAGTTGACAGCATATACTTGGTTTTGCCCTCGTTTATCGCCAAACCCATTTTGGCCGCTTCCGCCTCAATGCTTGCAAAAGCACCGGTGACAGCCCGCTGAGATCTTCCGATAATGTCTATATCGTCGGCGTATGCAAGCAGTTGTACAGACTTGTAATAGATTGTGCCTCCGGTGTTGGCTTGTGAGTTCCGCACAATCCGTTCAAGTACAATATTGAAGAAGTCACATGACAGCGCGTCACCTTGTCTAAAGCCTTTTTTGACATCAAAGGTCTCGGTGAGGTCATTACCGACCTTGATGGAGCAGCGAGCGTTCTCCATCGTCAGCCTGCACAGGCGGACAAGTTTGGCAGGGATGTCAAAACTAGACATGGCTCTATAAAGCTCTTCTCTATAGATGCTGTCATAGGCGGCCTTGAAATCGATAAAGAGGTGGTGAGTATCGATTTGGAATTCTTGGGTTTTCTCCAGGATCTGCCGAAGTGTGAAGATTTGATCGATGGTGGACTTTCCTGGCCTGAAACCGCACTGATAGGGTCCAATCAGGCTATTGATAAAAGGTTTCAGGCGTTCACACAATATCGCAGAAAAGATCTTGTATGCAATGTTGAGGAGACTGATGCCTCTATAATTGGCGCAGTTGAGGGGGTCTCCTTTCTTGTGGATCGGGCAAACGATGCTGAGATTCCATTCATCAGGCATACACTCCTCTGACCAAATATTAGAAATGAGTTGGTGTATGCACTCTACCAATTCATCCCCAGCTGCCTTGAAAAGTTCGGCCGGTAGGCCGTCAGGTCCAGCAGCCTTGTTCGATTTTAGCTTGGATATTGCTATCCTCACTTCGTTTTGGTCAGGTGGACGGAAATTTTGACTATCATCGTCCATGTTGAATGGTTCATTCTGCCTGACAGCGGGATGTTGGTCTTCGTCGCCGTTATACAGTCTGCAGAAGTAGTTTTTCCATATTCTCAGCACCGACTGTGATTCTACTACGAGGTTTCCATTCTCATCTCTACAGGTTTCTGTACGGGTATTACTTCTCTGACACGTTCTTTTTACCTTTTGGTAAAACTTCCGTACATTGTTCCTGGAGTATAGACTCTCGATATTCTCAAACGCGCGCTTCTCATGCTCTTTCTTCTTCTTTTGGAGAAGCCGATGTTCTTCCCGTCTCTTTTGCTCGTAGAGCTCACGAGCAGCTCTCGTCTTCCTTGGCAAATGAATTCGGTTGTTGTTTTTATTCGACAGGAAAACCGACCTATTGGCCAACTGACTCACAAAAAATTCCCGATCTTATCGATTTTTTTGTTACAAAAGGCATTTACGAGAAGTTTGTTACAGTCAAAGAATGTTTTGATCTCCCTTCTGACCACTCGCCGGTAATTTTATTACTTGGAGAAGCGCTGATCAAGAAAAAAGGACCTCCAAGACTCACTTGCAATAGAACAAACTGGGAGGGCTTTAGAAATGATTGCGAAACAAATATTGCCTTAAATGTATCACTTAGAACACCTTGTGAACTAGAGGACGAAATTGATCGTTTCGTGGAAGCAATTCAAAGAGCGGCATGGAGAAACACTCCTTCTAGAAGCTATAAGATCAACCGCAACGAAAAGTATCCCAGAGAAATCATTGAACTGGTGAGGGAGAAACGAAAAGCACGAACGAAGTGGCAAATCACTCGTGCACCGCAGCATAAAACGGTCCTTAACCGACTATGCAATCGGCTTAGAGATAGTATTCGCGAATTTAAAAGCAAAAAAATAGCGACCTACCTTGAAAATCTCTCCGGTGAAAGAGAATCAAATTATTCGCTTTGGAAAGCGCTAAAAGACATCTGGAAACCTCAAATGCAAGCACCACCAATTCGGAAAATCGACGGAAACTGGGCCAAGAGCGACAAAGAAACGGCAGAACTTTTTGCCTTGCACTTAGAAGAAACGTTTAAGCCGTTCGACGGCCCTTCGTTAACGCCCGACTCCCCAGTCACGATATCTGACAACTTTAAAGTAAAAAAAGTTGCATTGATTGAACTGAGGGAAGTGATTAAAAATTTAAAGACAAAAAAAGCTCCGGGTTACGACTTGATAACGGCGCAGGTAGTCAAGGAATTGCCGAATAAAGCTATTATCAAACTGCTCTATTTGATCAACGCTTCGCTCAGATTGCTTTATGTTCCGAGGCAATGGAAAGTCGCCGAGATTATAATGGTCCCGAAACCAGGTAAACCGCTAAATGAGAAGAAATCATATCGGCCTATTTCCCTATTGTCGGTTAACTCAAAAATATTTGAAAAACTTCTTTCCAAACGTCTACAGCCCGTAATCGACGAAAGACGTCTCATTCCTGACCATCAGTTTGGATTTAGAATTAAACATTCTACAATTGACCAAGTCCACAAAATAACTGACGTGATTGAGAAAGCTCTGGAAGAAAAAAAGATTTGTTGTGGTGTATTTCTTGACGTCTCACAAGCTTTCGATAAAGTTTGGCACGAAGGCTTGGAATATAAATTGCAACGACTACTGCCACGGCAACTCTTTTTAATCTTGCGATCGTACCTCACCGAGAGACTCTTTCGTGTTAAGCACGGAAACGATTACTCTGACTTCAAGGAGATTGCAGCCGGAGTCCCGCAAGGAAGTTTCCTTGGCCCACTTCTATATGTACTCTACACGCGTGACATCCCGCAAGAAAGAAACTGTGTCGTCGCCACGTTTGCGGACGATACGGCGATATTGACAACGGGAGATACCATTGAAGCAGCAACTGGAAAGCTTCAACATGCTATTAATAAAGTCCACGCTTGGACGAATTCTTGGCGTATTGTGCTGAACGAAAGCAAATCTACTCACGTCAACTTTACGTACAAAAAAGTGGATAGATTGCCTGTATATCTTAACTCGGCTCAAATACCGTACGCTAACGAAGCAAAATATCTAGGAATGACTCTAGATGTCAAGCTCAAATGGAAATCGCACGTGAAAAAGAAACGCGACGAACTTCAAAACAAATACCGACAAATGTACCGGCTACTCGGAAAACATTCGAAGTTGAGCCTACATAACAAACTGCTTATCTATAAGCAAGTGCTAAAGCCAATTTGGACGTATGGTATACAACTATTGGGTTGTACCAAGAAAAGCAATTGAAACATCATACAAACTTTCGAAAATAAAGTTCTTAGAACGATCGTTAACGCACCGTGGTATGTACGTAACAAAGATATTCATCGGGATCTGGGAATTCCCAGCATCGTCGAAGAGATAACAAAATTTGCGCGTAAACACAAAGATCGTGTTCACGGCCATTGTAACCGTACTATCACTCAAATACTTGACGCGAACAGTTCAATTCGTCGTCTTCAAAGGAGAAAACCTTTTGACCTCGCGTCATAGCATATGAAGGTCGTGAAAAAGGCAGGAACTTTCATTGGAATTTAACCTGTCTAAAGTGCTACATTTATTTTTAATTACACACGATCATCTTTTTCTAGAATAACGATTCTCGTAAGCGAAAATAAAACTACTGGATAAGCACTGGCTTAGTTGTAGTATTAATTTTGAGGAGAGGTGTTTTTTTAGTGAGTAAAAATCTCACACTACCATAAGCACGCGCGGTCGGGCCTTATGGTGTCTTTGGAAGATTTTTCACCTGCTCTCGGTAAAAGAAAAAAAAAAAAAAAAAAAAAAAACTTTTCGCAAGGTGTGGAAGCAATCAGCAGCTCAATGCCCGCAACCATCCAAGACCATTGGTGTGCTGTGAAAAATGTTTTTACATCTGGTGCTGAAAGAATTGTCGGTCGATCGCAGGGAAGACATAGGGCGTGGCTTTCCGAGGATACCTGGAGACGGATTTACGAACGAAAACAGCTGAAAGCTCGCGTTGCAGCTACCCCAGCAGCAGGGAGAAGCGAGCTAGAGTCCCTATATCGCATGAAGATGAGAGAAGTTCAGCGTAGCGTACGACGTGACAAGCGCAACTACATCAACGCGCTGGCTACAGAAGCAGAAGAAGCTGCACGGAGGTGCGACAGCAGGACTGTCTACAGAATCACGAAAGAGCTGACAGGTGGTCGCAGCTCCAGCCAACACCCAGTGAAAAGCCTAGACGGCTCCTTGCTCATTTCGGATGAGGACCAGCTCAAGAGATGGAAAGAGCATTTTGCTACGGTTTTGAAGCGTGTATTCGCTAGCGATATGCTCCCAAATCAGACTGAGATGCCCGAGGTGAGAAGTTCTCGAATACGCACCACGACTCCCAGTAAAGATGAGATCATTACCGCGATCAAGGCACTCAAAACCAACAAGGCGGTAGGACTTGACGGTATTCCAGCAGAGCTCTTACGAGCAGCACCAACAACTTCGGCTGAGCTTCTGCTTCCACTTATAGAGAGAGCTTGGGAAGCTGAAAGCTTTCCTAACGAGTGGAAAAAGGGAATGCTCGTCAAACTTCCTAAGAAAGGACTTTTAATGGAGTGCGGAAACTGGAGGGGTATCTGCGTGCTGCCTGCTGTAGCTAAGATAATAGCTAAAATCATCCTTGAGCGAATCAAACAACATCTCGAAGACACACTCGATGCCGAACAAGCAGGTTTCCGCTCTAGATCCTCCTGTGCCGACCACATCAACACCCTGCGGATTATCATCGAACAGTGTGTTGAATATCGATCGCCACTGCACCTGCTGTTCATCGATTTTGAGAAGGCGTTCGATAGTGTCAACGGGGAGTTTATTTGGCGTGCCTTACGCAGGAGAGGCATTCCCGATAAACTAATTGCTATTATCAAAGCTACATATGAAGGCTCCAAATGTCACGTTCTGCACAGGGGAAGGTTGTCTGAGGAATTTGAGATTCAAAGTAGGGTAAGACAAGACTGTATCCTTTCACCAATATTATTCCTATTGGTGATTAGCGATGTGCTTCATGCAGCTTTGTCGACGGGAAACGGAGGAATTCGATGGACTCTAACATCTCAACTGAAACATCTTGACTACGCAGACGATGTATGCTTACTCTCCCACAGAATTATGGACCTCCACCAAATGACAGCAGATGTGGAGAGGGAGGCAGGTGTCGTCGGGCTGAAAATTAATACGACAAAAACTAAAATCATCAGCCTTGGAACTAACTCATCGGCTCAAATATGCATTGCTGGACAACCGGTAGAGAGAGTAGAGGATTTCCAGTATCTTGGGAGTATTGTCTCAACCGATGGTGGAACCAAACTGGATATAGCCAACAGGATGTTGTCCAAAATATGGCGAAGCAATGCAATCAGTTTGAGCACCAAAATAAGACTGTTCCGCTCCAACGTTGAATCCGTGCTGCTATATGGTTGCAGCACGTGGAGAGTGACCACTACTATCACCAGAAAGCTGCAAACGTTCGTTAATAGGTGTCTGCGCAATATCTTAAGGATTTTCTGGCCCAATCGTATCTCTAACGAACACCTTTACGAGAGAACGGGTCAGGAACCAATAGGCACAACTATCCAACGGCGGAAGTGGCAGTGGATTGGTCACACGTTCCGAAAGGGTGACAGCTCCATAGCGAACCATGCTATGCAATGGAACCCTCTAACTCAGGATGGCAGAAGACCTGGCGGTCCGCGGAAAACATGGCGCAGAACAGTCGAGAAGGAGGCACGACAGTTAGGGAAAAGTTGGGGAGAACTCAGACACATTGCCAGAAACCGTACACGATGGCGCGTAGGCGTAGTAGAGGCCCTAGGACCCACAAGGGGATACAGGACATAAGTAAGTAAGTAAGTAAGAAGAACAAAGCGGTGGGTATTGATGGCATCCCTGCCGAACCATTTCAAGCGGCGCCAAATACATCGGCAGATTTGCTGCATCCGCTGATACGGAGAGCTTGGGATAGTGAACAATTTTCAGAGGAGTGGAAAAGGGGGATGATCATTAAACTTCCAAAGAAGGGAAACTTGATGGATTGCAGTAACTGGAGAGGTATATGCGTTCTTCCAGCCGTGGCCAAAATAATAGCTAAAATAATTCTAGAACGAATTAAAGAACATTTAGATTCAACTCTCGATGTCGAACAGACAGGTTTTCGCGCTGGATCCTCCTGCATCGACCAAATAAACACCTTACGGATCATAATCGAACAATGCGTTGAGTATAGGTCTCCGCTACATTTACTGTTTATCGACTTCGAGAAGGCTTTGGACTGCTTGAATCGAGATGCTATCTGGTTGGCCTTGCGCAGGAGAGGCATTCCAAAAATACTTATAGCTATTATCAAGGCTACATATGAGGGCGGTAATTGTCACGTCGTGCACAATGGTAAGGTGTCGGAGGATTTTGAAGTCCAAAATGGGGTACGTCAAGGGTGCATACTGTCCCCACTATTGCTCTTGGTGGTTATCAGCGATGTCTCCCTGCAGCATTGACGGAAGCTAGTTATGAAATTCGTTGGACGATGACATCTTACCTTAAACACCTAGATTACGCTGACGATGTTTGTCTACTTTCACATCGGATAATGGATCTTTATTTGATGGCCCAAAATCAAGAAGCTGACGGGCTAAAATATAAACATAGCCAAAACAAAAGCCCTGAGTACTTCCAATACCCGCGCTCAACTTAAAATTGCCGGAAAGCAAGTCGAGAAAGTTGATAGCTTTCTATATTTAGGAAGTGTCATCTCCGCTAATCGCGGTGGCACCGAACTGGATGTGTGCAGCAGGATCGGGAAGGCTAAAGCTGCGTTCGGAATGCTGTCCAAAATCTGGAGAAGCAATGATATTAGCTTAAGACCTAAGCTACGACTGTTCCGCTCTAACGTAGAATCAGTGCTGCTTTATTGGTGCAGTACCTGGAAGCTGCAACATTAACTGCATTAACACACGCAAGCTGCAAGTCTTCGTAAACAAATGCTTAAGAATCATCTTGAGAATTTTTTGGCCGAACCGCATCTCCAACGAACAACTTTATCTGAGAACGGGCCAAGAACCTATAAGCATTACTATACGTGGATGAAAGTGGCAATGGATTGGACACACCCTACGGCGCGAAGACAAGTCCATTGCGAAATACGCCATGCAGTGGAATCCGCTCACCCAGGCAGGCAGAATAGCGGGACGCCCTAGGCAAACGTGGCGCAGAACAGTTGAGGAGGAATCGAGCTCTTTAGGAATGAGTTGGAGGCAGCTCAAACGCGTTGCAGAACTCCGAACACGATGGCGCACAGGCGTGGTTGACGCCCTATGCCCCCGAGGGGTTAAAGGATATAAGTAAGTAAGTAAGTAACTGTAACTATAAAATATTCTCTTCTACAGCCACATATCTTAAAGCATTGGCTAAAAGATATAATAATTCAAATTTGGTTTGTAAGATTTGAAAACTTATTGTTCGTTTTTTAAATAAGAAAGATCCTATAATAAAGAAATTGTTTAAAATAAAAATCTGTGTCTCGACTGCAGTCGAAACAGTTGGATATATTTATTTTTCTAACTTCATATCCAAAGTCAATGGAGTCACAATTCTTAAGACCGAATTTGATAAAAGTAAATTTTCCCGAAAACGTGTGTAACGCAATGAATCGGCACAACATCCCTACTGCATCGGTACAGCAGCCGCACTGCATCCGAACTGCATTCACACAGCATCTGCACTGCAACCGCACTGCATCGGTAGATACTGCACTCGTACTTCATCGGTACGGAATCTGCGCTGCGCTCACACTGCACCCGTAGAGCATGCACAGTGCACATGCACTACATCAGCACTGCATCCACACTAAATCCGCACTGCATCGGAATTGTATCGGCAATGCATCAATGTAAAAAGTATATTTTTATAAAAGTGGGCGGGTTTTAAAAGTGTTAACACTTCTATTGTGCGGATTTCAATTTCTACTTACACGTATAAGTATGTAATTGTAAGAAAATTCGATCTTGAGATTTTAATCAGTGGAAAGTTTTAAAAATCGGATCTTGCCCTTCTTTTTCTCCACCAGTACTTTGGTCTGTTGCTTATGCGGCTGGAGAAATTTTGGTTTAAAAAAGTCGGAATAATTTTAAAGAGACAAACATACATGGTCCGCAATCTGGAAGCCAAAGAAAGCAAGCACAAACTCTGAAATTTCAAAAAACATTAATTGAGACTCTGTCGAGAAAGTTGACTAAGGTAAGTATTTTAAGAAAGTATTGTAACACCAAAGTCTGGAAAAACAATGCTAGCAGCTTACTCGTAGAATCACAGCAGCGAATGTTCTGCGGATGAAGTACTTGGTAATGCTCAGTCTGTTCATGAAACTCTCCAGCCACCAAAATCTGGAAATAAGCTTTTCTTGTTTGCCTCTTAACCATTTCTGTACAATAATGCTCAGTCAATTTTCTTGTGAACCGTAACAGTCGCCAACTTTATGACTGGTTTCGGTTTAAAATCCAGAAGCCCGACAGTGAAACCAAATGCAATCAACAGCGAGTCCAACTGAGCGTGTCTTGTCGCATATTCCTCCCATGGCTCACATTACAAATCTGATTCAAGAAATACCCGCAGGGTATTTGCAGGGAAATCACTAGCCATATCTCGTAACTAGTTTTATCTCATCTCCTTCCTGAACAAAAAGCAAACTGTATGGTCTTAATAATGCAACCGCGTGTAACTTCAACTTAAAACCAATAAAATCCTTACCCCCGCATGAACGAGTTTTCAAAACCACTAGAAAGCCAAATTATCGTTTTTTACCAGGCAAAATAAAGTTATACAAGCCACTCAAGGAATTCCCGTTTCCCTGCTTGGCCCTGCAGCAGACTGCAGTCAGTAAAAATTCGATCAATCATCGCAGTGATTGCTGAAGAAGATTCTTCTTCCCCTTTGAGGTAAAAATCTGTTGTACCAGACAAATTCGCAAAAAAATCTACTTTTTCCTGCGAAAAAGCAAGTCCTTTCTGACTGTAGTACTCGCATTCCTTCCTTTCAGACGGAAAACTTTCGCTTTCCTTAAATACAATTTTACTACCACTACCGTGCCAGGGAAGTCACTGACAAGACAAACAAATTTACATACCTAATTCCGCATCCTTATCGTATTGTCTGTCTCCTTACATACTTGTCCTTTGTGAAATTGTACCACACAAGGGAGTACCATAAAAGGGATACACTGACATTGTAATTCGATGCATTTCCTTGATTTGTTGCAAAGAAAAAAGGATACGAAAAAAAAAAAAAAAAAATCAAAGGAAATCGAATAAATTCGAGATTCGCTATCAGGAGCAATGAAATAGGATGACTCAGGATAACCATCATCTCCTTCACTTCAGGGGAAAAAAATTATCCACAATAATTGCTACTCACATACGCATTTGGGGGCTATTAGAGAACTTTTTTTCGTCTCTACCCTCATACAGGATATACTCTTCGAAGATCCTTGATTGAATGCGTGCAAAACTTTTTTGATTATCCTAATGCGATCCGGCGAAAATTGTCCGACGGCTATGGCATTGAAGTTAGAACGAATTAATGGGAAATTACGTTCATCCAGTATCCTGGAGAGGACTAAATGGAGAAAGTCCAAACCGACTATTAAACTAACAGGATAATGCAGGAATGATACATATGTGCTGGAGAATAGGGGATGCGCTGGTCAGGAAGTGGTATATTATGTACGTAGTGGTGATAAAATTACCACACGCCGCTTCAATGACTTTGGGTAGCAAACTTTTTAAGGGTGCCATGGTTTGGGTGGAAATTATTTGATAAAGTTTTGTAATTCGATGATGGAAATCGAGATGGATTTTATTACTATTTCCGTCAAGCATATGGCAGATGGACAAACTTATATCTGTTATTAGTTGCAAGCTTTACAAAAGTAAGATTTGAAGTGAACGTTCACCTTTAATACTCCTCCAATTGAACCCCCAAAATGTCAACATACCATACTCTATGTATAGCACAGTGAGCTTGCCCCACACCATATGTTACGAGTATTTCCAAAGCATCACGGAAACAACTCTATCTAGGTTCAACCATCCCGTTTGTGTAATTTGTTCCGCTTTAAGTTCAACCACACAATCTAATATATCTCCCCCGGTGTGGTGTTAGAAATCCGCATTTCATATGCATGGCCAACTCGGTTCTTATCGATTCCCATCATCATGAATATGTCAGCGAGATGTCAATGACATTAATACTCATCTCAGCTGACATAACTTCCTAACACCTTTTCGTCAAAGTGCGCGCAACCCTTTTGCGCCCCCATTTGATGTAGGTATACAATATACATATGTATATATCTCTCTGCCATCAGGTGGTAGTATGTCCTAATAAGTTCTGTTGACACAACTCATTCAATAGAGGGGGATTGCACCCATCGTAGAACACATGACAATCGACACAAATACAAATAAATAAATGAAATCCATTCGTTAGGCTGTGTGGCATAACGAAGACCAACAAAATTGAAACGGGATACTGATATAATAAAAAAAAAAAAAACAGAACTCCAACGTAATTCAAAAAGGACCTGCAGCCCAATGGACGCTGTGTGTAATGATTTTGCTGCCTGACGGTTGACTTCATGAAAAATTCATTTTCGATTAGTCCATGGCCATCGGCTTCGGGTATATCCTTTTGTCGGGGAAACACACAGGTGGCAGTGCATATGTGGTAATCCCTAAGCCAAGGGGATAAACACAAACGGAATATTATCAAGCGTTGGTGGTGGGTTTGCTTACTCCACACTTTTGATCGAATCTGATTCTTAAGCCTTATTTGACGCGTGGCTACAAACAGTGAAAGTTCTAGTATATGCTTATATGGATTTACGATTTTGATTTTTTATTCTTTTAAGCCGTGCATCCATTACCTTGTATAGATGTGGATTTAGATGTGTGGCTGATGGGGTGCAGGTGCAATGTAATCAATGGATCTATTATGTCCCCCAAAACTGGGACTCTAGTCGATGAAATACTCGACCTAGAGCACTTTCTCGGGTTTCCTCTTTTGTGGATTAATGCTTCAGAGTCCACAAGAACGTGTACTTCGAAGCCTCTCCAGAAATGAAGTCTCCATTTAGCTCTATGCGGAGTTACCTAAGATGCTAGTAGAGTATTACTTTATTAGTCTAGTCGGCCGATCTGATCTAGACATTCCCATGCCAGTCTGGATCTGAGCTCATGTAAATCTGTCTTTACTACTGCCTGGCTATCTGACAGTGTTGCGATGTCCTTCCGCGATATTTCCTGTCGATGTGAAACTGGGTTCATCTTCCATATAATGGAAGAAGTTCCAAGAGATTCTGAGTACCTCGTGTTGAGCTCGTACACATCTGCTCCAGTTCCAGTTTTGGATACATTTGCTTTATTTGATTGTATGTTGTTTGGTTTCGTATTTATCGGCTTTCCTGCTCCAGACCTTCTTTCTTTCGTTTAGACAACTATTTTTTGACCATACCATCTCTAGGTCATCCAACGGCACCGATTTGGATAGGGTTCCTTGCCTTTGTTTGAAATTAATGTGCCTTTCTCGGCGTCCACTTCATTTTCAGTATAATTTCTTTAGTAATCTTTTCTAGCACTATGTGCAGAGGGGAGAGTCCTACTGGTGCTGTTTTGGGACAGGCTCTCTTCGTTCCTTTTATATAGATGCAGGATAGTCTTTGCACTTTGCCTAGGGATATCCTCGTCGTGCTTAGCCTTGCTCTGATAGCCCAAGCCACTACACAGCATGTCTGACGCTCATTGCATTCGTTCACATCAATGACGTTGGACTACAGATCTAGGTTTTACATAGTATGTCCCAGTGGTCTTGGCTACCAGCGCTTTTATGTGTTCATTTCAGAGAAGCTAGCTATCTAATTTTATGGCTAAGTTCTTGGCATATTTTTGTAGGTAAACTCTAATTCCTTTCAGTAGGATTAGTTGAATGCGCTTTACTGTTCTTTTCTTTTTAAAAAGTACTACAGTAGTTTTTGTTGGGTTTACTATATATAATACCATTGCATACCACTTCTGTGTCTTCTTCTTCCATTTATTAGCGAGGTTATGATCCGAAAATAAGGGACCACAATCCTCCCACTTCACCGCATTTCTACTGATCCGCCTGTGGGGTTCGCCTATTTGACCTCAGAAAATATCGGCAGGCCCGCCGATTTTGGATCACTCGGTTACTGAGGCCAATGAAATGCCGATGTCGTCGCATTTGTCTGATCCAGGTGTTTATAGGTCTGCCTTTCCTACATCGCGATGTCTTTGCAACGTGCATTGATATTGCCTTTTTAACAGGGTTCAAATGATTTCTTCTTTGAACGTGGAAATACCACCTGAGCCGGTCGCGCTCTAATTTTTGCTAGATGATTTCCTTGATGTGAAAGCTTGCACGGATCTTCGAACTTCTTATTCGATCAAGCTTTGTCACTCCTGCTGTCATGCGAAGCATCTTCATCTCAGCTGCCGTTAATTTACTCCCATACTTTTTGTACATCGTCCAACATTGTGCACCGTATGTGAGCGCTGGACGCACAACTGCGGTGTAGAGCTTTCCTTTCAACTTAGGTGGCATTTTTCTGTCACAGAAGATAGCGGAATTTTCTCGCCACTTCATCCACCCTACGCTTACGCGATGAATGATGTCACCATCACAAGTTGCTTTGCTATTGATCATAGATCCCAGATATATGAACTTTTCGCACTTCGGAAGCACTGTTCCATTCAAATAAATGCCTGGAATAGGCCTGAGTGGATCAGAGAACGGGCAGCACAAGTACTCTGCCTTTTTTGAACTAACGCGATACCCATTTCCCTCGAGAGCGTCCACCCACACATCAAGTGCTCGTTGCAGGGATGTGGGATCCTCACTTATGATGGCGTCAGCAAAGAATAACTGATGTACCTTGGGGTCCATCACTTTACCTTCAAGCAGATAATCAAGGACTGTAATAAAGGACAAAGCACTTAAAACGCTTCCCTGGTGCACCCCGACTTTGATTGGGAACTTTTCGTTTACTCCAGCGGGGCATCTTGCTCTTTGCTTCTTCCTACATGTCCATGATCACCTGTACATAGGTTTCTGGAACCCCTCGATGTCTTAGCGCCACCCATATCAGATCTGTCGAATGCCTTTTCAAAGTCAACCAACACAATATGCAAATCCCTTAAGGAATCACGATGTTTTTTCATTATGATCCTTCTACTTTGGATTGCATCTGTGGTTGATTTACACGAGACAAACCCGCACTGATCGTCAGATAGCCATATTATTTTTCGCAGTCGGCCACCGAATACCCGCTCAACGATCTTCATGGTGTGTGATATCAGCTTAATCAAAGGGTAGCTATCATAGTTTCGCGTATCACCCTTCCCTTTGTATACAGGGAGAAGGTAACTTTCCCTCCATTGATTAGGCATTGGAGATGCGAATTTGGAGATGAGAATTCTGAGCCATCTGAACCCGATGTCTCCCATCTTTTTCCAGAACTCAGAGGGCCTCTCGTCTGGCCCAACCGCTTTTCGTTTTTTGGAGTATTTGACCGCCTCACTAACTTCTTCGACTGTAATGTCGTTATTTCTTCACAGTTACGGGTGGCTCTTGGGAACTATAGCCGGGGAAACTGTTTATTTAAAAGTAGTGTCCGACCGAAGCTTCGGCTTCGGCTTCGGCTTCGGTCACATTCGGCTAAAAAAACTACAATCGGCTAAACCATCGGCTTCGGCCAAAATAGGCCAAAGATTTGGCCGAAGCCGAATGTTTAGTTTATGGTTTATTGGTTGCCGTGCGTCGTGGTAGGCGCCGAAAATTACTGATTGGATACATGTTTTTTATTACTGCTAATGAATTACTTGTTTTTGGTTATTAATGAGTTATTTCTTATTTTGTTTTGAACTAGGTACTTACTATTTCAATAAAATATTAAAATTGATACTAGTTTAATTTGTTATTATTTTTGGAAAGTTAATTTATCCCGTTAGTTTGCTTATTGCATGCATACATTCCAGAAAAACTTCCAAAAAATCATTATTTTATTCACTTTTAGTCAATCTTAAACGGAAATTCTTTAAGTTATTAAAGCTTCAGCTTCGGCTTCGGCTTCGGCTAGAAATCGACCTTCGGTCGGACACTATTTAAAAGCTCTTCACAATACTGCCGCCACCTCTGCAGAATTTTGTCGTCATCCACAAGAAGGTGGCCATGAGCATTGCTAATGAACTTTGGAGAACGAATCTTCTGGGCATTCCTCCTTCTTTGGGCGGCTATTTTGAAGATAGTGGCGGTCTTGTTCATATTGTGTCTTCGCAGCAGCAGATGTTTTCTCCAGCTCCCAATACAGGCCCACCAAACGCTCTGTTTGAAGCTGGGAGCACTTCTTCTTCGCTTTTTTCTTGCAGCATCTGTATTCCATTTCGAGGCGTGCTTTTTCGTCACTATTATTAGAGGGACACTTTGACCAAGCTCCGAAAGCCGCTTTCTTCTCATTTATCACCTTCTTAGCTTCATCACTCCACCACCATGTTTCTTTGGCGTGTTGATGGTGGCCTTTTGAAGCTCCTAACAGTGATTTGGCATTCTTTAAGCAAGTTCGCTGTAGGGAATCCCACATATTTTGTGCTCTGCACTCTTCATCCTCAGCTCCGTTGATGGTGTGAGAAAGGTAATTTTTCATCACGAAAACAAAAGCCTCGCCTTTTTCTTTGTCCAAATTGTGCCACTTGATTTTCTCAGAGACCCTTGTTTGTTTGGTTTTCTTTGGTTTTTTCATAAAAATTTCTGTTAGCAGAAGACGGTGTTGTCGAGCGATCACCTCTTCCAGTGGTTTTATCTCCACCACTGCTGTAAGTGATCAGGTGTCGGCTTTGTTTGATGAACATGGTATTTAACACGATAAGACCGTTTGATTTGCGCATGCTTAGGATGTCTTCACCAGGAAGGTTCCTGGTGCCATATCCTAGTCCTCCATGGCAGTCTTCATAGTCTTCGTTTGATTTCCCGACATGTCCATTCAAATCTCCTCCAACAAACAGAAACTCTTCCTTTGGGATGTTCTTAAGGAGATTGTGGAAATCTAGCCAAAATGCATCTTTATCTCTCTGATCGCACCCATTGTGGGTAGCATATGCACTGACAATATTCCACACCTCTCCTTGTATTACTAGTTTGAGAGACATCAAACGGTCGCTGGACTTCGAAATGCTCAAGACGTTACCAAGTAGCTCTGCCGCAAGGATGATACCGATGCCGTTCTTAGCCTTTTCCGTTCCGTAGTAGAACATCTTGTAATCTTTTGTCCTAACGTCCAAAAAACGCGCCCGATTTCCGGTGTTTTTCCATTTCGTCTCTTGGACACACAAGATGTCCACCCGCCTTTTCATCATCTATTCATCATCTCTTCCAGCTCGTAACTTCGACCGGTCATGCTTCCAACGTTCCAACTCGTGACCTTAAAATTTTTTCCAAACTGTTTCATTATTTTGCTAGCCCCCGGAATCCGTGTAGCCCTAACCCGAACATTTCTGCTCGGTCCAGGATCAGTACTATGCACAGCAGTGGTAGTGCCTGGCGGGGTAGTGCCTTTCCTTTTTGCAAGTATTATCATAATGATACAGTTTTGCAATATTACCATATTGCGATGGTAATTGTTGTTTGACACGTGCATACTCTTGTTTTAGTATTGTTTGATCTTTCTTCTATAACACCGGTGATCTCCAGTCGTGTCAACCCACGGACCCGCATGCACACTTGTGGGAGGATTTTTAAGTTAGTATATGTGTCGCTAGGCTCACTTGGGTATTATATTGCCTAGATCTGATTTGTCCCCTTAGTCGCCTTTTACGACAAGCGCTGGTTGTTGGGGGAGGGGGCTGCAGTGATATTCTTAACCCGTCCCTGCACGGGTCGCATACCACTTCTGTGTATGATTTTTGAAACTTCTTAGACCAATTTCGAAAAGTGTTTATTGAAATTTCCATCTTTCAATAATGACTACCTATGTCGTCGGCATACTGGCAGTTTCAGCCAGCATCGGCCCGATTTTACACTAAATCATCTACTACCCTGCTGCATTTTTTTTTTTTTGCTGCACATTAGTGGTGAGAGTAGTTCTTCTGGTGGATGGCTTCTATTGGTGCTCATTTTGATGATTTCCAGTCCCGCTTATATTTCAGCAGTCTCGGCCGTCGTGTCCAGATAACTGGGGAGATTTTTTTTATTGTCTTTGCTTCTGATAGGCATATCAATCATCCAACAAAGGGAACGATTTTTCCAGCCATATGACCAACCTACTGCGACTGTTATGCATTCGTAGTAGTTTTCACACAAGCTTTCGCAATTGATCGGACTGGCTCTTTATATCATGAAATAAATAAATAAGTAAATGCTAGCCAACATCAGAATTTGAACCGTAAACTCTGCTCTTCGTCCTCTATGTTACTACCATTCTATTTCTTTTAACGATCATGACACCTCCTAGTTTCTCTTCCGATAGGGCGTTCTCACAGAATGCTTTAAAGGTATTTCACTTAACTTTTATGATTTTCATTCTGAATGTCCTTAATTACACGGGACAGAGTTACTAGTCACCATCACATTTGGCTTTGTTAAAAAGTTTGCTCACATTCGATCTTAATTCAACTTGCTCTATATTCTATACGATTAGGTTCCTTTTTGGGAGTAACTTCCTCCCTGAGACCTGCTAGATTGTGAACAAAATCCGGCTGTTTGTCTGTGCTATATATACGCTTAACTAGAGGGCTGCTATCACACCCTACTCCGCTGCAGTAGTTACATATAAAATTGTGGAAAGGGGTAAGCGAAAGTGACTAGGGCGAGGTAACTCTATGACACTGGCCGAGGTCCTTGGTCCTAAGCAAGTCTTGAGGATAATGAAAGAGCAAACTCTTTAACCAGAAACGATTCAATAACTTTCTATTGGCTGTTGGTCGTCGGTTCACAAAGTGAAGCGAAAAGTAAGTAAATAAGACTCGAACTTTACAGATATTGATACTTGAACAGAGTGCTTACTTATGGAAGAATTTTAGATTTCTAGCTTGGACTCCTACTTAGAATTTTATATTGAATGACAATGTCCACAGAAGTTTCCATGAAAATTTATTATTTAAAACTTAGATAATAATGAAAACCTAACTTACGTGTCTTCTTTCCAAGACGGCGCCAAATCACACTCCTTTAAAAGGAAAGTCGATGTTTATTGTCCGGAAAACTACACATTATTTAAACGATCGAAGTCAGGCGGAAATTTCGACTTCAGGGTCCCCACACTAGAATCACAGTAAGTGCTGAAAATATGGAAAAACTACTTCTGCAGACTGTATAACGGCGACCAAGACCAAAATCCTGCTGTCAGGCAGAATGAACCAGTCAACATAAACGATGATAGGCAAAATGTGTGCACTTGACTAAAGCGAAGTAAGGACAGCAATATTCAAGCAAAAATCCAACAAGGCTACTGGACCTGACGGCTTACCGACCGAATTTTTCAAGACAGCTGGTGGATGAATTGGTAGAGTGCATACACCAACTCATTTTGAAGATTTGGTCAGACGAACACATGCATCAGCATCGTTTGCCCGATCAACAAGAAAGGTGACCCCGTCAAGTGCGCCAATTATAGAGACATCAGTCTCCTCAAGGTCGCATACAAAATCTTTCCTGCGATATTGTGTAAACGTTTAAAACCTTTTATCAACAACCTGATTGATCCCTATCAGTGCGGTTTCAGGTGAGGAAAGTCCACCATCGGTCAAATCTTCACACTTCGACAGATCCTGGAGAAAACACAAGAAGTTCAAATCGATACTCATCATCTCTTTATAGATTTCAAGGCCGCCTATGACAGCATCTATAGAGAAGAGCTTTATAGAGCCTTATAGAGCTAGTTTTGATATCCTCCCAAATTTGTTCGTCTGTTCAAAATGACGCTCGCTGCTCCATCAAGGTCGGTAATGACCGCACCGAGACCTTTGATGTCAAAAAAGATTTTAGACAAGGTGACGCGCTGCCATGCGACTTTAATATTGTGCTTGAACGGATTATGTGGAACCCACAAGCCAACACCGGAGGCACAATCTATCGCAAGTCTGTACAAATACTTGCACACGCCGATGATATAGACATTATCGGAAGAGCTCAGTGGCCTGTCACCGGTGCGTTTGCAAGCATTGAGGGCAAAACCAAGTATATGCTGTCAACAAGAAGGGACAATCAACACCGATGAATTGAACAGAACGTCACAGTGAGCAGCTATAACTTTGAGGTAGTAGGGGACTTTGTCTACCTTGGCTCTGTTATAAACTCGAGAAACAAGATCAGCGCAGAAATCAAGCGAAGAATAACTCTTGCCAATCGCTGTTTTTTTGGGCTTATAAGGCAATTCAACAGTAAAGCCATATCTCCAATAACTAAGGAGACTCTGTATAAGATGCTGATCATCCCAGTCCTGCTTTACAGCGCTGAAACATGGACTTTATTAAAAGAGGATGAAGATATCCCTGGTCGCTCGAGAGAATAATTCTTCGTTAGATATTCGGTTCCATTTGCATTGACGGGTTTTGGAGGTGAAGATTCAACGACGAACTATACGAGCTGTACAGCAACATCGGCGGAGTCATAAAACTGTGTATTGGACGTTTGAGATGGTTAGGGCATGTGGAGCGAATGGACACCAACGCTCCGGCCCGCAGAGTCTTCGAATCTAACCTGGAGGAATGACTTAGTCGAGGGCCTCCTCGCCGTAGAGGTAGCGCGCACAAGTTCAAGGGGATCTCGACCAACTGGAGGCAGTTAGCTAAGGACCGAGCTAAATGGAGAGGCTTGTTGGTTGAGGGTGGTTGAGGTTCACCCCGAGCTGTAGCACCACCTAAGTAAGTAAGTAAGTAAGTAAGTAAGTAATGAACTTTCATGCAAAATTCATATCTAAAAATATGTTTCGGCTGGCTTGTTCTCTTCTCGCTAAAATTATGTGTTGGTTGAGTACTGGAATTCCGATCCCGGTGTAATAAGTATTCAAATTTTCTGACACACCATCGATCTAAATGGTTTATACATATGTATGTCACTTTAAATATACTCTCATGCTGAATGCAGACCAAAAATTACATTTTGTCGGTCATGTACAAGCCTTTGTGGGGTACTTGAGATGACCCGAAATTTCAAATCCGTTATCCTAAGGAATCGAGTTTGCTTACTTACTACCGTCGTCGGGGCTTCAGTTCAAACTTAAAAAAAAATCCCATAGCCAAGCTTAGCCACTCAATAACATACACATGGTTACAACATATGGCTACCGAAGTTCTAAATATGAGTCCAATCAGTCTCACACATAAAGGCCTGCAAATTCACTAAGTATTCTGCTTCAATCACTAAATATTCAATGGACTTATCACAACTCTTAAAATCAAACATTAACGAGTCAAAAATGCACTCAGGCTTAAGCATAAAAAATGAATATATGCATTTTTTTATCTTTACGCAATTTTTAGTGACACCGTAATCTGCTTTCCACACATATGCACATAGTTTGATTGAAAAATTTCACCTTTTTCCAAATAAGCGGCATAAATTAAAAAAAAAATATATATAAACTCTTAATCGTTTTGGAAAAAATACACATTTCGCTATAAATCAGACAAACTTTCCCAGAGTCGATTGTATTTCTAAAATATGCTCTCGAAATATACATTTTCGTGTGCTGTGTAGGTATTCCTTCTGTCAGAAGTCTCCCTCCGAGTCCACCAAACAATGCAAAAAAAAAACTTTTTACTCCGTTTATTTATGTGAAATTGTTCCCCTTTTTTGTGTTAACGGGTGGTTGACGTTTTGAATGCAGAACGTTCTCTACTACCACGCCATTTGCATCTGAACCAATGAATTAAATATGAAAAATGAAAAACTGAAATGAAATTCATAAATTCCACTAGTGGGGTAGAAAAAGGTTTTCCACCCGAAACTATGAAAACCATCCAGCATCATGTGAGTGTATGGTGCATTGTACATTCGCTCAGCTAGACCGGAGGATTAAAGCGGTTTTTTGTGTTCAGTATCTCTAGTGGAGTTAACTGCAATTGTATTGTATTGATTTTTTTATGGTTCACTAATTCTATATAGTCAATCGTTGGGGTGCTGAATGTTAGTAGCGATACACTAGACTAGGGTAACTAAGAGGTGATTCAATAAGAGAAAAGATTTTCTTATTTTAAATTTTTATCAAACATTTTTTTTTTTATTTCATTGTGTTGTCTATGGCATTTATGTATGAAATACAATATCCGACAAATGGCCACCACCTCCACCACTCACTCTTCTGGCAACACCAGCTGTGCGTGTCAACATTTTCCATGACTTTTTACTATAGTTCGGGCTGTATCTCGTTACTTCAACATACATATATGTACTCGTACATTCCACCAACCAGCAGTTATGCTCCAGGTTAACAACCATCCATCGAACATCTCCTCGCTGGAGATGACCGCTTAATCTTAGGCGACATGAATGGTCATCACGAAACTTGGTACACATTCCGAGGAAACGGCCAACGAGGCACTAACGTTGCTCAACAGATTGACAACTCAGATTTTGATGTGCTAAATGAAGAAGCGCCAACCAAACTCACCTGTAATTGCCAAAGGTCTTCAAACATCAGCCATCGCTACTCACCAGCACTACGTGGAATGCAGAAGTCTGTGTTGATCGGACCACCTGCCCATCACCACCAGAATCAAATGCCCCAGTGACTTTCACCTTGCGGAGAAAAAAAAAAAAAAAAAAGTTCATAAACTTCAGCAAAGCAGACTGGCCGAAATTCATCATGTACACAAACAGCTGCTTCAGTACTTTACCCCCACCCACAAGCACATATGTACGTTGGCGAGAAGGCATCTGTGCAAAGTAATCATAAGAGCAGCAGCACTTTTCATTCCGGCTAACAGGATTCCCAAAGTTCGTCCCAACTTCCAGCAGCCGTAGGATTACTTGCTGATGATCGGACTCCATCAGATCAGATCCTTTGACCCCAGAATCAATCAACTTTACTCCAAGATCCGACGTCTGACCGATGAATATCGAAGAAGAAAGTAGGCAGAACATCTGGCGAAATGCAACCTCGGCCTGGAAACCAAACAGCTCTGGTCGACTGTAAAGGCACTGGCGAACCCAAATAAACGGAATGATAATACAGCAATCACGTTTAATGGAAAGCCGGAAAGCCATCCGAAGAAATGTTGCAAACTTTTTAACCAACATTTTGTTGAATAGTCTGCCAAGAACAGTCGCCACAAAAGAACAACAATGAGAAAGCTACACAAACTACCAAGGGAAGTTGAACGTCAAACATTTACCTCAGACGAAGTAACAGCCGCCATACTTAAAGCCAAGCCATCCAAAGCTCTAGGACCGGACAGAATATCGATGATAATGCTAACAAAAACTCGGCACACAGGGACTGGAGTATCTAACATCAGTGCTTAGTCTCTCCATACAATAGCTACTCATCCCACGGGTATGGAAAGCAAAAAAAAAGAAGGAAAACCTAAAGGTCAGAGCAAATCATACCGTCCAATCTCGCTCCTGTTACTGGTCGTCAAGATACTAGAGGCACTCCTTCTTCCAACAGCAGTCACTTCATAGCACTCGCTTGCTATGTTCAGTTTTTGTTTTTGGCATTACCGTACATTAACACACTTGCGTTGCATTTTTTTTTTAAGTCAGAAGTGGGCCCCCCTGGCAGCTGACCTCCTCGTGGGGGGGGTGGGCAACGTGACTGGGATGTGCGGATGGGGTAACTTAAATAGTTATTCCCATCTATACAATCCAGTCATAGCTAACAAAGCGCACACCCCATGATAACAAGACGACAGAAACGGGCCTCGGATATTGCCAAACCTGGTAAACCAGGGCATCCTTTGGAGCCAGGCCTGTAGGGTGTCAGTATGCGAGCGTTTGGTGGTCGGCCTGTCCCGCTCGGCATCCGGCCGGGTCAAACCCGAAATGGCTACGAGCTTCCTGTGAATGATCTCGCGAACCATTACGGGGGTCAAGGGGTGAGCGCGCTGTGCACCGATAGGGGGACAGATGAACTCTCTGAGTTTCGACAACGGCATCGACTTAGGATAGGAACATGGAACGTCTCATCGCTCACAGGGAAGGATCTTGAGCTTGTTGCGGAGGCTGTTAAAAGTCGACTAGATATAGTTGGCGTCTCTTCAACAAAGCAGAGAGGTTCTAAAACTGTGGAATTTTCGGATGGGTGGAAGCTCTTCCTGTCAGGAGTCGCACCCTCAATGTCTGCTCGGTCGGGAATGGGGATACTCACAAGTCCCAGGTTGACAGTCAGAGTATTGGAGTGGATACCATTAGGAGGGAGAGTTGCGATCTTAAAGCTCAAGCTTGAAAGATCAACTCCGGCATTGGTGTAGGTGTATGCACCGAACCTTCAGTCAGAGTATGCAGCTTTCTTAGATGAAGTTGATGTTGCCCTTGAAAAGGTTGCAGATATGGATTCTTTTGTCCTGATGGGTAACTTCAATGCTCATGTGGGTGTAGATGTTATGACATGGGGGAGTGTGATTGGGAGAAACGGTGATCCTGATCATAACGCGAACTGAGAGAAGTTGTTGGATTTTTGTTGTAAAAATGGCTTATCCATCACGAACACTATCTTTCCACACAAAGACATTCACAAATACACATGGTACCGTCAGTGCCTTCAGCAGAAGTCGCTGATCGATTTCTTTGTGGTACCATCGTGTCTGAAGAGAATGGTTTGAGATGTTCGCGTATTGAGAGGGGCCGAACTGTCACCTGATCACCACTTCGTGCTGTTCAAATTGTATCTTAGCGAGAGAGTGCCTCCCCTACCAAAGCGTAAACCAAGGATGGTTACACGCATATGATGGGAGAGGTTACAGGACGATGAGATACGGGAGACATTTGCGCGGCAAATATCTGAAAGGTTTGAACGAATTCCAACTGTTCCATCAAATGTAGAGGAAGAATGGCAACTGTTTTCAACAGCGGTTATTGCCTCTGCGGGAGATTTTTGTGGAGTGAAGCGGCTTGGTGTGGCGGCTGGTGGTGAGAAAAGGACTGGTTTGTTTAAAACGCCCGGAGTTCAAGAAGCCATCAGAGAGAAGAAGAGAGCCTTTAAAGTGTGGATTCACTTGGGGAGCTCCGATTCTCGAAATCAGTACAATGAGACGCGAAGAACCTGCAAATTAGCTGTGAAAACAGCGAAAGAACAGTCTTTATACACAAACTGTAGAAGCTGTGTTCGGTTAAACGGTGTTAAATCAATACCTTTCACTGTGGGCGTTCGACTCCGCCAGGGGTACGTTTTGTCGCCTCTCTTCTTCATTATATATATGGATTGGATGTTGCAGCGTAGCCGTGGCGAAGAATGTTTCGAAGTGGGAGACCTAAGGGTTAGTCATCTGCTCTTTGCGGTTGATTTGGTCATCCTTGGGTCCTCTCAAATCGAACTTCGGAGCGCAATCGAAAGGTTTGTAGCCGTTTGTGATGATGCTGGAATGAAGATCAACGTGAACAAGTCAGAAGTAATGGTCGTTTCCAAAAAAACCCATTCAGTGCGCTCTGCATGTTAGTGGAATTGCACTGAAGCAGGTGGATAAGTTTAAGTACCTCGGGGTCTTATTAACGAGTGATGGGAAGAACAATGCCGAGTTATCCTGTAGAATTGGTCAGGCTGGATCAATTTTGAGAGAGCTTGGCCAATCTGTTGTAAGGAAGGCTGAACTTAGTGTTCAAGCTAAGCTATCGGTTTTTAACTTGGTGTATGTTTCAACTCTCACCTATGGTCATGAAATTTGAGTAGTGACCGAAAGAATAAGATCGCGGATACAAGCTGCCGAAATGAGGTTCCTTCGCGGTGTTGCTGGAATATCTCGTAGGGATCGATTGCGCAACACCAGAGTACGCGAGGCGCTCAATGTTGAGCAGCTACTTCTCCGAACGGAACGATCTATGCTTCGATGGTTTGGTCACGTAGTGCGTAGGCCCCCAGACCGGCTTCCAAGATGTGCCATGGTGGCCGTGGCATCAGGTAGGCGACCCCGCGGTAGGCCTAGAAATAGAGGGTTGGACCAATCCGGCACCTCTCCTGGAGCCGTCTAGGGATTCCTCCTGATGAGTTGGAGTCAATGGCGGAGGATCGAGAAGGATGGGGAGTCCACCTGAGCATCCTACCCCCGCGACCCTGATGAAGGATTAGCGGGCCATTGAAAATTTAAAAAAAAATGTTGCCCAGCTTTTCGGCTCAAATACCAGTCTGTGGCACTGAAGAGTTCATTCATTACACCTAAAGTTGTCCCATAAGTTCTTAGAAAAAGTAAGAAAAACGTAAATTTATTACTTTAAATTACTTATTGATTTTTTAAGTATTCTCCTTCAAGATTTATACACTTTTCCATTCGATAGAACCAGCTTTCGAAACATTTATTCCACTCTGAACCCAAAACCTCAGAAACATGCTTTTTGAACACCTCTACAGCCTTTCCTGGCGTTGAAAAACGTTGACCAAGCATTTTATTTTTTATGAACGGGAACAAAAAGAAGTCATTAGGTAATAAATCAGGAGAATATGGGCAATGGCTTATTAATTCGACGTTTTGAAACTTCAAAAATTGAATTGTTTGACTGGCTGTGTCTGAAGTAGCATTGTCATGATGAAGGATGACAAGTCATTTTGTGGTTGTTTTACGCAATTTACTGATGACTTCCGGCAAACAAATTGTTGTGTACCAATCGGCATTAATAGTTCATCGATCCTCTAAGGCCACAGTAGCAACATGACCCGATTTACCGATTTACCGAAAATGCGATAATTTTTTTCGAGTGCTTCGAGAACGAGTCACTTTTATCGGTTTTCGCTCACCTTGGAATACCTAAACAGCCGATTTTTACTTAGATTCGGGTTCATATGATTATATCTAGGTTTCGTTTCCTATAACGATGCTGCACACGTTTTTTGAAGCACCACGATCGAATTTCTTTAGCATTTCTTTGCACCATTTGACATGACCCTTTTTTGAGCATCGGTCAGTTTGTTTGGTATCCACCCACCCAAGGCTTCTTCACAGCTTAATGTTTATGTAATATTGACTGAATTGCGGTCTTACTTATACCCAGATTGCTTAGCACAGGCAAGCTGCAAGTCTTCGTAAACAAATGTTTAAGGATCATCTTGAGGATTTTTTGGCCGAACCGCATCTCCAATGAACAACTTTATACGAGAACAGTCGAAGAACCTATAAGCATTACTATACGAAGGAGAAAGTGGCAGTGGATTGGACACACCCTACGGCGTGAATACAACTCCATTGCGAAATACGCCATGCAGTCGAATCCGCTCACCCAGCCATAGACAAACGTGGCGCAAAACAGTTGAGGAGGAATCGAGCTCTTTAGAAATGAGTTGGAGGCAGCTCAAACGCATGGCAGAACTCCGAACAAGATGGCCCGCAGGCGTGGTTGACGCCCTATGCCCCCGAGGGGTTAAAGCACCCAAGTAATTAAGTTAGTAAACTCTTGCCTCAAAAGGGTTACTAATCAAAAGGATTTTCGAGTAATTTTTCATGCACAATTTACATTTTCTGTTAATATTGACTATATCATCTCTAGAGCTAACTCTATGATGGGTTTCATGTCTTGAAACTCAAAAGACTCCCAGGATCCATATACTGAAGTCATTATATATTTTATTAATTCGCCCTATACTTGAGTACTGCTGTATACTATGGAATCCATACTATTATATATATATTTTTCTGCTTGGCACCCGGGGAAAGATTTTTGATGTGATCACCGGTGATACACTGGCCTCTGGGGGATGACTTTTATTGTGATACCCTGGCAGCCAACGTGTTAATTTTCTTTTAAATGCTTTTTTTTTTTTTATAGATGTCTTAATTTTTTTTGAATAAACAGAAAATAGCGTAACTTTAAACACCTTTGGGTCTTAATGGGTTAAGTCCGGCACAATGTTACTCTTCTATGTGCGTTGGGTTGTGGTGAGTCAATTTTCTGATCTCCCAATTTTGCCAATCATTTGTCGTCAGCTTTTGTGTTTGGCGATGCCATTTGCCGATGGAGAATGCACTGTGGGTGTGATGCCATCGAGAACGAGTCTTGGTGGTTCATGTAGCGCTGCAACAATACCAAAGTAAGCTCAATGTATTTAATCACCTTCGGCTTGGAACAACGAATTGTCGAAAGCTGAGTACACATACACGTAATAGGATTCCGACCCAATGGTAGTAAAATAAACTGAAAAGGAGTTTCCTGAACAATTTCTCCACATTGTCGTACTCAGCACTATGCATGCCGACACCGCACAGTACAAAGCCACTTTCATCTCTCACTATACCCATAGTAGTACTGCACAATAAATCCCTCCAACGTACTGCAGATTAAACTCTACCGGGTCCCATAAACCCTGTGTCCACGCAATGACTATGCTAATTGAAGTTTAAATTAATTTAGATTGTTCCCCCGGCTTCCATAATCATTCTCTCCAACTAAGAGCGACCATAAAACAGAGTCCTACATCCAAGTAGTGGTGGGCGCGCACCCATTTGGGGACATTCGCCTCGCTTCTGAATTATTTGATAATTTTTTTTTTTCTCTTGGCTTTTGGAAACTATCCAGGGGAATGTGAGAAAAGTTTTTCTTTACCATCACCACTACCACAAGCGGACGTTTAGAGAGTCGAAAACAAATGAATGGAAACAAAAAAAAAAATGAATAAATTTGGGATAATTTAATTTTTCCTTTCCAGTTGAATGGTTTCCGTTCGAGATTATCCCGGGTTTTATGTCAATGGTTCCCGCAAGGAATGCGGAGTTTTTTGGAGGCCACACACAGTCTCTGTCGAACTTTGCTGAGAGTTAATTAAAGCGAAAGTCTAGCCCCAGCCCAATAAGAGAGGGAGGCGGGAAAGGAGACAATTAAATGAAGGATTTTGGTAGATAGGAAACGATAAAGTTTCATTGCCGGGTTGTCGTGAGGATGAATGGTTGGATAAGGTTTCCAAAATGGACAGACTATTGGATTAGAATTAGCTGAGGCCTTTTTGTGGCCATGACAGTGGCCTTAACAAACAGGGATGACTAAATTGAGTTAGGCTGAGTAACGAAATCAAATAGAAAGTTATGTGGTACTTCGATGGGGTGATGGTTGCAAATGTGAGGAATAGAGGGTGGTGCTGGGTATTCTGTTGTTGCACTGAAGATCTGAAAATGTCACACTACGCCACACTCAGGCCAAAGCAGACCTTTTGTGATACCCTTTGAAGGGGGGAAAGGAGAAATTTCTTGCGCGTTAAAAGTGTTACATGCCGAATAAAGAAATTACTTACTGTGCTCGGAATACAAACCGTTCGTTGTGTGGATTTGATGTAGTTGAAAGTTCTATTCACAGATTTTTCGGACAGTTGTTCAATATCTTTAAGAAGGGTCTTCCGAGAAATGTATTTCTTAGTTAGTAGAAGCCTAAGAAAATTGACTGCCCCCATAGCGTCTACAGAGGTCATTCGTACTTTAATTGTTCGATATTCCAGAGTATTACGAGTATGCTCCGTGATTATAAATAAGAAATAAATATTTGGCGCAACAGCTCTTTAAGTGCCAGGGCCTAGCTTCTCGCAACCACTCATGTTGTGTGCGTTATATTTTTCACACGAATGGAAGGGACCTACAGTTTAGTGCCGAATCCGAACGGCGATTTGAGAAGCTTTTTCGTAACAACAATACTCTCGGATGTTTGTCAGACGCTCGCGAGAGGTGGGACCGTGAAAAAACTTTTTGATGTTTTCTGGGAACCGCATGCGTAGTGATCCGACACACTAACCACTTACGCCCTGGCGCCCACTCCGAGATTAAGGACACGAAAAAGAATCGACATTTATCGATACTGAGTACCTTGAAATCGACGCCGATACTTTTAACAGAACAGATTATAGCCTAAAAGATTAGATTACCGGAAAGAATATTCAAATTTAATCAACGTGTACGTACATGAGTGTATTAAGAAGTCCGCTAATGCACTATACGACTATAAAAGAGCCTTGGGCTATAAGTGGGGTGTCCGTCCGCAAATAATGCACTGACTGTATACAGTGATAGTGAGACCAAAACTCATGTATGGAATCTTAGTCTGGTGGACTGCGCTGGAAAAGGCAAGCTACCTCACTGCCATAAGTACAATTCATTCAATACAATACGACGGCACTAGAAACAATGTTGCATATCATTCCGCTAAATATTTATGGGAAGGAGGCAGCAATAAAATCGTGAAAATTGTGAATCATCACAGTGGATCAGTGACTATACAGGGTGGCAAAATCCTAAGTTTATGTAGCAATTTTATTTACAGAAGCCCTAGTGCGGATAGCATCAACATCATTGATGCTTTAGCGCCTCTGGGCCGGTCTGAAAACTCAGTTAAAGAAAAAACTCCCAAAAGGAAAGTATGGCGTTACGAGAAGTCCAACTGGGACGACCGTAATAGCTTCTTTAGGAGTTTTAACTGGTCGCTATGCTTCCTCGATAGCGACGTGGATGCCGCCGTCGATATGATTACTGACACCGTCCTCTTAGGTATGGATGCCTTTATTCCCAACATAATAAAAACCATAAAACCGGTCTTATTAAGTCAACAAATCTAAGGAAAACCGAAAGAAGTTTAAACAATCCAGAAATGACTGCAATGCTCACATTCGACGTGTAAAATTCTTACATGACCAAAAATTGAAGCAAAAAATTTTACAATGTCCCAAAGGTAGTAAACATTTTTGGTCATTCGTCAAAAATATTAAAAATTCTGTCTCGTCTGCCATCCCAACGCTCATTTACAATAACATTCCAGCTGTCAGCTTCCTAGACAAAACCAATCTGCTTGCTGCTCACTTTGCAGCGAACTGCACCCTGCCAGATAGTGCTTTGTCTACACCTGTACTTGAGAGCGTCGAATTTTCCATGGGACAAGTCCACTTTCGCACTCGTACAGTTGCAGGAGTACTCAAAGGTTTTAACATGCACAAATCCCCTGATCCAGGTGGTATCTCCCCCATAGTTCTGAAGAAGTGTTCTTCTACGCTGGCAAAACCTATGCGTAAGCCTTTCTGTCTATCCTACTCTTCTGGGCTCTTTTCGAGTAGATTGAAAACAGCATTTGTCCAGCCTGTCTCTAAAAAAGGCGAATATTCCTCCCCGTCCAATCACCGACCCATTGCACTTACGTCCTTTCTTTCCAAGGTCATGGAAACGGTGATAAATCATCAGCTTATGAAATATCTTGTTTCACGAAAACTCGTCAATGACCGGCAGTATGGTTTTCGTAGCAACAGGTCCACTGGTGATTTGATGGCAAAAATCACCGAGAAGTGGAACCAATCTACATTAGCGTCATTTGTCGAAAATGCGTGCATATGCCATCGATGAGTCTCTTATTTAATGGATTATAAATTACCTTTCGGGCCGTAATACAGGTTTTCTGGGACGGCTTCAAGTCTGCAATTCACCATATAAATGCAGGTGTTCCCCAGGGCTCCGTTTTGTCTCCGACTCTCTTCCTCATTTTTGAGGAAGCTTTTCTCTGCCCTTCGACCGTAGAAAAGGAACGACAACGTATGTTAAAAACATTAAATTCCGACCTGGACAGCATAACCAAATGGGGTTGAATCAATGTAGTGGTATTTAATGCATCCAAAACACAATGCTGTCTTCTGTCTCTCAAGCGAAACCAAGACCCTCACCATTATCCTTGAATGGTACTTGCATCGCTGAATCCGAAAAGCTTGCTATTCTCGCTATATGCATCAATAACCGTCTCGATGGAATGATCACATATTCGATGTCACCAAGAATGCTGCAAAATGTCTAGGATTCCTTAAACGATCTAATCTGGCCTTCTTTTATAAGGCATTCATCCACACAAAGCTGGAATATAACGCTCACATCTGGTCTGGTGCATCCAAGACCGTTCTACACATTTTAAATAGGGTACAGAATCGCGCGTTAATACTAATAGGTGATAGAGACATTGTGAACTCCATAGTCTCACTTGAACGTCGTAGAAATATCTTTTGCCTTTCCTTTTTTTATCCCTTTTCTTTTTATAAGAAATGCTCCAGCGAAATAGTCAGTTGCATTCCTCCCTTCCAAAACTTCACCCGCAATACGCGTCACGCTTCGAATGTACATTAGTTCACCCTCAAGCCCAACTTCGGAAGTACCGTCAAGTATATGGATTCGTTCATATGCCGAACAACACGTTTGTGGAACGATCTACCAGCCTCTGTATTTCCTTATCATTACAACCTTCAACCGTTTAAAACCAACGTAAACAGGCATCTGCTCTGTCTCTTTCCCTCTTTTCCTATCTGTCCGTGCCCTGAAAAAAAGTATAATTGTATTAATAATCCCTTTGTCACGCGCAAATTATAAAAAAAAAAAAACAACGTAGTATTGTAGAAGTCACAGACTACTTAACACCACGCCTAGACTTCAATATTAAATACAACACAAACATTCACAGTCGACAGAATTGGGCGAAGAATGTTATCCTAAAAGTCTCTGCTTTAGAAATATACACCGATGTGTCTAAGACAGAGGATGGCGTAAAGGCAGGCATGTTTTCGGCACCCCTGGATATCCAAAAGTCTTTAAAACTACCAAATGACTGCAATGTATTCCAAGCGGAGGTTAAGGCTATTCGTGAAGCGGCTGAATGGCTGTCGATGAGATTGGTATCGAACACTGACATCGAAATTTACGCCTACAGTTTACCAGCTTTAAAAGCACTGGACTTATCAATAATAGGGTCCAAATTGGTAAAACAATTTCGCACATCCCTAAATAAATAGGATATCGAATTATTGCAATCTTACTCTGTGTTGGGTTCCTGACCATTCGGACATTTCAGGCAACTGCAAATCAGACGAAATAGCTAAAAATGGCATGAAACAGGAGCTCTCTGCTGCGGAAGGGGGGCTGCATCTACCTATAGAATCGGCAAGATACAAAATCTCTATAGCGGCACTGAATCAGGCCAATGACAGATGGCGCAATCTTGACACATGTAGCCATGCGAGACAAATATGCCCACAATTAAATAAAAGGAAAACAAAACCTCTGCTACTGATCAGCACACCACACATAGGTACTCTAGTTGGTACCCAACTGACGATTACATCAATATTAGAGTTAAGTTCGGTTGACATTCGCTGTAGCTGGGACTCTACAACTTGGGGCCCTTGTCGTGGAGTTGTTAAAGAATAAGCGAAGTCAAGAGTGCGGTCATCCGCGAAGGAGTGGATTGGGTTGCGAGTAAGTTGATAAATATTAGAAAAATGGTCGGAGAGAGGACTGAGCCCTGTGGAACACCAGCATTAATTGAGAAGGGGGCAGAAGTATATAGTATCCATCTAACACACTTGTATTGATCGATTACTTGAAAAGCTCGCAATCCATTTCGAGAAATTGTCAGTAACACCATTAGCTTGTAGCTTGTTAACCAGGGCAATATGCCATATCCTATCGAAAGCGTTGGAAATATCAAAAACAACTATTCTGTATTCACCATGTTGATGGATGCGTTGGTTCCATTTATCCGACAGGTAAGACATTAAGTCACCAGTGGAACGCTGTTGCCTGAAACCATACTGGCGGTCATTAAGGAGATGGTTTATTTCTAGGTATCTCATGAGATGGGATTTGACAATGCTCTCCATGACCTTAAAAAGCACTAACGTTAAACCTATGGGTCGGTAGTTAAAGGGGAGGTTTTATCGCCCTTTTTCGGAATTGGCTAAACATGCGCTAGTTTCTACCTATCCGGAAAAGTACCTGTGGAATAGGATAAGTAGAAGATCTTGCGTAGAGGTTCAGCCAGGGTAGAGGAACACCTTTTCAAAACATTATTGCACTTAAAATCTTTAAGGACTCTAGCTACTGAACGGGTTTGGAAAAATATTTGTCTTAGAGAATATTGAACACGCACATTTTGTGCAATGCCATCGAATCTACGCCATCAAAAGATTGTTAACATGTCACGATAACGTTCACCGGCATCATTTTGGCAAGAAGTACAGTCCGACAACTCCCGCAGCCGAAAAACTACACCAAAAAGTGAGTCGTTGTGGCTGCATACATTTTCATTGAATGCCTTGTTGACTTTCAATTCCCCAAATGCAGCACTTTTACTTGTTTACGTGTTTGGGGGTGTCAATGGTATAGTGGTAACGTCGTCAATTGCCATGCTTATGGTTCATGGTTCAAATCCTGATGTCAGCAAGCAACAATTGCAAAAGCTTGTGTGAACACTACTGCGAAGGCATAACATTGGCAGTAGCCAGGCCATACGAGTATGACTGGAAAAATTGTTTGCTCTGTCGATGATGATTTGCCTATGATATCGGTTATCAGGAAAAAAAATACTGCGAAGCAAAGACAAAAAATAAAGAAAATTTCATCAGTTATTTAGACCCCACGCCCGAGGGTTCTCTGAAACATAAATATCTGAGTTTCAAACTAATACTAATCTTTCTCTCTCTCTCTACCTATCCTTTCCAACGCCCGCACTGTATGAAAATATGGTAAAGGTATTCATAAAACCTTGAATGCGCGCAAATTATAAAAAGAAATATCAGCTTAGGCGAAAAAGTACTTTATTTTGGTTTTTTAAATCGTTATCCGCTGGTTGCTGTTCGAGCATCCAATTGTTAAATATACGGCACTGAAAATGGTCTGTAGGCTTCAGTTCTTGTTTCAACTGAATTTTGTTGGTGAGTAACGATAGGCCCAGGTCCACCCCGGACTGTAGCGCCGTCTAAGTAAGTAACGTAGGTCTTTTGTTAAAATTCGCTGAGTGGTGCTGTAGGTAACGTTCGCTTGTTGTGTAGGACGACGAATTGAGGTTGTCAGGGCCTCGGGTACACTTTCTTCCACAACAGCAATGCTTTCATTCGAACGACCTGGACGCCGACACACGGGTATTTTTACGTTTTGCACAGACCCAGATTCTTAAAATGTCTACACCAAACGACTTATTGCTGTCTCAGATGGCCGGTTATGTTGACCGAAAAAATTACACAATGCGCGGAATGCACTTCTTGCAAAACAACCATTTTCATAAAATAATTTCATCACTCTTACGAGTTCTTCAACTGTATGTCGCTCCATCACTAAATTTGCCAAAGCATGTAGAGGAAAATTGTATCAACAGAAAGCATCTCTAAAATAATAGCTGTCAAAGATTTGCGTTACTATTGAATCATCCTTTATACTCGTACAACATGTAAGACATACCTTGCGGTGTGCGTCTGTCATGTGGAGTGCGAAGCAGTAACTCACAATGAACAACTTACATACTAACTAAGGTGGCGCCACAGTCCGGGGTGAACCTGAGCCCCAACTAACAAACCTTTCGAGTCAGCACGGTTACGAGCCAGCTACCTCCAGTTAATTGAAGTCCCCCTCCACCTACCGCGACGTCGTCTACTACTGCGCCATCCGTACGGAGTGAATTCGAACATTTTTCAAGCTGGAACGTTAGGTTCCATCCGCTCCACATGACCCAGCCATCTTAGTCGCTGTATATGAGCTCTTCTGGCTAAGTCGATGTCCCTGGATAAGCCGTAGATTTCGGCATTGAACCTTCTTTTCCACTCGCCGTCTATGCAAATGGGTCCAAAGATCACCCGAAGAACTTTTCTCTCAAAGTAACCAGGGGCATCCTCATCCGACTGTGACAAAGTCCATGCCTCAGCGCCATACAGCAGGACTGGGATGAGTCTAATACCTTAGTAGTTCGATTAGGACTTTGTTATTCAATTGCCTCAGCTCATAAAAACTGCGATTGGCAAGAGTATTTCTTCGTGTGATCTCCATACTGCAAATGGTGTCATTTGCGGAACTCACCATAGAGCCTAGGTGGACAAAGTCCTTTACTACCTCAGAATTATATCTGTCTATTGTGGTATTCTGTCCAAAACGCCGATGTTGGGTGTCCTTTTTTGTAGACAGCATATATTTGTTTTGCTTTCATTAACCGCTAAACCCATCTTTGCTGCCTCGAGCTCAATACTCGCAAATGCCCCATTGACGGTCCACTGAGTTTTTCCGATTATGTCAATGTCATCGGCATAAGCGAGTAAATGTACAGGATTGTAAAAAATTGTACCTCCAGTTTGGGCTTGTGAGTTTCGTACAAACTTGGATGGCGGTTTTATCTGCTTTATAGCAGTCTAGGGATTCTGGTAATTGTTCGGCTGCGCGTGGTCTGTTCAGGGTCCGAAGATTCCACGTACAGTTGTGAAGGTCGTTGTCCTTATTTCGTTTCCCGGGGTCGTCATCAGTTAAATCTTCCCTATCCGAAGCTTTTGGTTGTTTCTGAACTATTGTTCTTTTACGTGGTAGTTACCCCGACAACACAACCCCCAAATTGGAGGGTTAGTTCCTTTTGTTATACCCCTAGGACGCGGGGCCGGGTCCGGTGCCAGTAGTCCACTATGGTAGTATGAGTGCTGCCGTTGCCTCATTGAGGGCACCTCTGCCACCATCTCTAATCCAAGGTCCTGACTAACCTTGGAAATTCCTTGCTGACCTGTGATCCGAATATGTCGAAGCAGTTCGCGCAAGGCGTTCACTTAATTCAACCTTATTGGAGCTGTAGACGCCAACGTTGAATCCATCTAGGAAATTCATCTGCTGCCGTCTGGAACAAGGAGAACTGCTCTAGTGAGAGCACTCTCTCATCTTCTGCCGCCAAAAATTTTGCAAAGGTGTTGGTTACCCTATCTCCGACCAACTTACTAAGCGCTTAGCGGGCAACCGCGTGAGGGTTCAGAATAGAAATTGGTATGCCTAGGCTAAGTGAAAACGTTTGTGTTTTCATATAATTGCACAAAGGATTCACAACTCTTCCTTGCTTAGTGCGAAGAACAGAGTAATGAATAGCAGTGATCGCAATTGCAGTCTCATATCCAGTCCCTACTACATTTGCCCGCAAGTACAATTGGTGCTGGGCGACTTGAACATTAGAGCGGATTTTGAAACTCCTCCTCAAAATCAACCCTTAATGAATGTTCTTTGAATTTATAACAAATAAAGTAATCTGCAATCTCATCTTAATGAATGGTGGATCCTCCCACAAACTTTGCCATTCTATTGACCTATATATGTTCACTTGAGAGGATATTTTGTTCTATTTCCATGTGCGCTATCCCTCTAATAAAAACATTAAAATATTTTGATAATACCACTTGGCTTGGTGCACACTACTAACAATCCCGATGCGGACAAGTGGTTAAAATAGTTAAGGTGCATTTTTAATTAGAGTGTGCAGGCTTTGAAGCAAGTGCCCTCTAATCCGTTAATACCGCGTAAATGTGTATTATGGTGCGAGCAAGAGCAATGTAGTTAGTGGCAGTGCTTGATTAGTATCCTAAATTAATTAATGTAATTTTATGGGATCAAAGTTGAACGGATTGCAAGGATGGCAAGTGCATTACATAGCCTAATTTAGTTTTGAATATTTAATTAATTACTCGGCAAGTTATTGGTGAACCAAGACATGATGACAGCCTTGCGCCAATGCATACAATTTGCATTCAATTTTGGCAGAGTTAATGTAATAATCCACTATACTTAGATTGTACATAAGGGGGGCCATCATTTGTGCATAAAATACTATAGCCCTTGACTTGAGAAAAGTTAGTGTTCTAACTGAATGCCAGAGTTATGTTTTGGTTAATCCATAAACCTGCTATAGTAATAGAAAATAAAATGTGTTTGTTCAAGTAAGGTGTGGGTTGATTTCAATATTCACAGAAAATCAGAACTAGCAATAGATTTTTGCTGTAAAAATGCTCATTGCATGGTAAGAGCTTGAGCGCTATGAAGAAAAAAAAAGAAGAGATTTCGTTAATAACTTTTGCTTAAGTTACCTAAGTCCTGATACAGAAGAAATGAGATCGCCTGAACTGCGCCAACTACAGTGGTATAAGACTTCTCAACATCGCATATGAGATCCTGTTTAGCACGTATTATGTGAATGCCTAAAACCGATCGTCAACAGCCTGATAGGTTCTTATCAGTGTGATTCCAGGGAAAAGTCACCACCATTTGACCAAATATTTACACTACGGCAGATCTTGAAAAAAACCCATGAATATAAAATTGATACGCACCACCTCTTCATCGATTTCAAAGTTGCCTACGACGGCGTATATGGAGATGAGTTATCAGAGCCATGTCTAGTCTCGGCATCCATGCCAAGCTCGTCCGTTTGTGCAGGACGACAATGGAGAACTCTTGCTGGTCCATCAAAGTCGGAAAACCCAACCGTTGGATGTCAGGAAAGGTTTCAGATAAGGAGAAGCGCTATCATGCGATCTCTTTAACAGTACGAAACTCACAAGCCAACACCGGAGGTATAATCTTTTACAAGTCTGTACAACTACAATACTTGCTTACGCCGATGACATTGACATAACCGGAAGAACTCAGTGGGCCGTCAATGGAGCTTTTGCTAGTATTGAGGTCAAGGCAGCAAAGATGGGGTAAGCGGTCAATGAAAGCAAAACAAAGTACATTCCGTCTACAAAAAAGGATACCCAACATTGGCGTCTTGGACAAACGCCACAATAGGGAGATATAATTTTGAGATAGTAAAGGATTTTGTCTACCTAGGCTCTATCGTCAGCTCCTCAAATGACATCAGTAGGGAGATCACACGAAGAATTACTCTTGCTAATCGTTGTTTCTATGGGGTAAAACGGCAATTGAGTAGCAAAGTCCTATCTCGAACTACTAAGGTAACTCTTTATAAGATTCTAATCATCCCCGTCTTGCTGTATAGCGCAGAAGCATGGGCTTTGACAAAACCGGGTGAAGATGCCCTTGGTCATTTCGAGAGAAAAGTTCTTCGAGCGATCTTTGGTCCCGTCTGCATAGACAGTGAGTGGAGGAGAAGGTACAATGCGGATCTATACGGTCTGTTCAAGGACATCGACTTGGCCAGAGGAGTTCAAATACAGCGACTAAGATTGCCGGGTCATTTAGAGCGGATGGAGCCCAACGTTCCCGTCAAGAAAGTCTTCGAATCCACCTCGGATGGACGGCGCAGTAGAGGACGACATCACGGTAGGTGGCGCAAACAACTGAAGGGGGTTTTCAACCAACTTGGCGTGCGCAACTGGAGGCAGCTGGCTCGTAACCGTGCTGGCTGAAGAGGTATATTGGTTGAGGCCCAAGTCCACCCCGGACTGTAGCGCCACCTAAGTAAGAAAGTAAGCAAAGGAGAGAGAGAGTAAGATTTGGTGTAGTTGTTTGAAGCTCAGTTATATATGCTTCAGAGAAACTGCGCGGGCGGCGTTCAGATAACTCTGGAGATTTTTGTTATTTTTTGTCTTTGCTTCCGATTCAAAGTATTTTTTCCCGATAACCGGTGTCATAGGCAAATCATCATCAACAGAGCGAACAATTTTTCCAGTCATATGACCAAACTACTGCCAGTGTTTTAACTTGGTCGTAGTGTTCGAACAAGCTTTCCGGAATTGATCGGACTGACTTTATATATTACATGAGAAATATATAAATGGTTGCTGACATCAGGATTTGAACCATGAACCATTAGCGTTGCAATTGACGGCGTTACCACCACACCATTGCCACCCCCAATTGATTGGAGCTGCCCTCAAGTTCCTCCTTATTCGTCTACGGTTTTGGTGTTCAACAGCAGTCAATTCCTCCGCCAATATTCTCTATGCGTCACTATACATCTCAACGCGAATTCTTCAACGAACAATTATGACAAATCACCTATTATCTGTATTATAGTTTTTTTTTCTTTTTTTTTTTTCAAGTAGTAGGGGAGGAAGGCATATACTGACCCCTGGAGCACTGCGACCTAAAAAGATCTTTGTGCTATCCCCTGGTTAATGGATTTTGAATTTGTCAACTAGCTGAACTCAAGTTCATTAATGAAGCTAAGAATAGTTCGAGCTGAAGAAGAGGTGACGTCAGAAGGTGGTGTAACGCCTTTAATGCCTAAGTCTGGCTATGGCCGGGCAGTCACAGAGTATGTGATTGGCTGTTTCGGTGTCTAAGTCAGAGACGGCAAGTATAGTAGACGAGAGAGCAATGTCCAGTTAGGAAGTAAGTAAGGATCTTAGCATTCTGTTTGCTCATTGATAGAATGTCTCTAGTTCTATTTTTTGAAAAGTTAGTAAATTTCTTGGAATGCCTTAGGCCGGGTTGAGCATTCCAGTTCAGCATATGTTCACGTTCCCAGCGGAGCCAGCACCAGTTAATCTGGCTGGTGGGTAGACCGCAGAAGGGTTCAAGTCCAATATAAGGTGATTGGGCACCTAGTCTGGCAAGCTTATCAGCCGCTTCATTACCAGGGATACCTTTGTGACCGGGGACCGACATTAGAGTGATATTATTGTGTGCAGCTGCAAAGGCCTCTGGAGATAATTCCAAACCAGCAGAGCCTTAAATGCTGCTTGGCTATCTGACATTATATTAATATGTGATCTTCGGAGGTTTCGTCTAATGCATTCTCTTGCACAGAGCTCGGTGGCATAGACCTCTGCTTGGAAGATAGTAGTGAATTGACCTAGTGGTGTAAAGAGTTTGTAGTTGGGGCCAAAGATACCAGCTCCAACCCCATTTGACATTTTTGAACCATCAGTGTTACAATTGATTTGAGATCTTGATTGGGGGATTTGAGGATAGTCCCAGTAGCTGCGGTCAGGTATGTTTACTGTGAAGGGGTGATTGAGGTGGATTCTTTTAGGCATGAAGTGTGAGATGCATACTGCTGGACAAGTAAGTAGCGGAATTTTCTCAAGGATTTTCATGTGGCCAACTAATTCGGAATTTGTATTGTTGCATAAAAGGTGAAGCCTTAGAGCATTGACAGCCGCAGTCTTCATAATATTTATGTGTAGGGCGGAAGGTTTAAGAGAACTTCCAGCGCAGCTGTTGGGCAGGTGCGCATTGGGCCCGTAGTACCTACACATGCTAGTCTCTGCATTTTCTGGAGGGCAGAGCGGGTAACGGTTTGATTACCTTTATCCCACCATACTAGCGAAGCATAAGTTATTATTGGAACGATGATTGTGGTATAGGTCCAGTGGATCATTTTTGGATTTAATCCCCATTTTTTGCCGAAAAACCTAGAGCAGACCCAGAAGGCTTTAGTCGCCTTCTCAGTGGTTCTGTTTATATGAGGTTTCCAATTTAATTTGTGGTCTAGAGTAATCCCAAGATATTTTGTTTCTCTTGAGAACACAATTTGAGTATTATTTAGTGATAGTGCTTGAAGGCTTAAGTTTCTCCTCCTGGTGAAAGGAATGATTACGGTTTATGCAGGGTTAACCGTTAGACCTTCTGACTGGCACCAATTATTAACTTTATTTGGGGCATGTTGCATTTGTTCAGAAATGCTGGATTCATCCTTGCCCTTAGCAATAATGACTACGTCATCAGCGTAGCCCTGGGTGAGAAATCCAGAACTATTGAGGTCATTTATGATACTGTCCACTACAATGGACCATAAAAGCGGAGATAGGACACTCCTTGGGGACACCCCTAAGTAGTTCTAACGGAGATTGAGATTTGTCCAAGCTTGGCAGTGATAAGTCTGCTTCTGAGCATGGAGCATATCCATTTGGTAGTTTGCGGGTCAATGCTTTTGACATCAGCAGCAGACTTAATTGATTGAAATGATGTGTTTTTATCGAAGGCGCCAGAGATATCCACGAAGGAGCATAAGTCTATTTCCTTCTTTGACAAGGTTTCTTCGACAGTACTGACTAGATGGTGAACGGCTGTGACCTATAAGGGCGGAATTTCTTATGTGAAGATCAAAGATTTTTTCCAGAGAGGTCTTACAGAGGTGAGACTGATTGGCCTAAAGGCCTTTGGGTCTGATTGTGATCTGTTGCCGGCTTTAGGAATGAACACTACACTAACTTTTCTCCATATTGATGGGATGCAGCTGAGTTCAAAGCTGGATCTGAAGATGGGCACTAAGGATTCAATTATAGTTAATTGATATCGTAGTCAAGATTGAGCCTATGCGTACGAGTACGAGATCGATACCTTAGTGTAAACGCTGTCAAGGCTTTAATCACACACAGTCGTATTGTCAAAAAGAGCCGAGATGCGTAAAATGTGCTGGTAATCATCTCTCGGAAAAGTGTGACCTAAATGAGCAGGCCCCGGCTACCTGCATTAACTGCAAAGGAAAGCACTCAGCGAACTATCGAGATTGCGAAGTGGCAAAAGAGCTTCAAAAAAGGCGAGATACATTTAAAAATATTCAACGCCAGAACGCAGAACCGGTTAAAAATAGTCGTGAAATTGCTAAGCCAAGGGTAACGACCGTCAATAAACACGTCAAAGTTAAGACGAGAGTCGAGCAAAGTAAAGTTCCTTCGGCAAAATCAAAGGAAAAGCCACAATCTCCAGAAACGCTAACATATGCTCAAGCTGCGTCGCTGGAAACCAAGCAAAGTGGTGTTACGGTAGACCCAGTCTCCCAAGTCTTCTCTATAATTCTTGCGAAACTTGAGGAGCAAACGAAGGTAAACGAAGTCATATTTGATAAATTGAGCAAGCTCGAGTTAAAACCTCCCCAAAAAAGAACTCCCATATGAATATGAATCAGTTACTAAAAATTTTAACATGGAACGCAAACGGCCTTCTACAAAAAAACGCCGAATTAGAAGTATTCTTACGGAATGACAACATTGACATTTGCTTGATCTCTGAAACTCATTTGACAAAGGAATCCGGAGTAAAAATAAGAGGGTATCGTGCTTATCACGCATACCACCCTTCCGGAAGAGCTAGAGGCGGATCCTCCTTATTCATTAAAGACTGCATTGAGCACTCCATAAATACGACGATTAAAATCGATACAATGCAAACAAGTTCAGTTCGATTTAAGAATAGGCACTCGTATTTCAACATCGCGTCCATTTATTGTCCTCCGCGATACACGTTTAGAAGTAACGACTTTGTACGTCTCCTTGACTCACTTGGACCGAATTTCATTATAGGTGGCGATTTCAACGCAAAACACACCTTTTGGGGTTCCAGTTCCAATTCACGGAAAGGCAGACTTCTGTACGAAGCCGGTATGCAATTCGGGGTTGATTTCTTTTCGACGGGGAAACCGACGTATTGGCCCTCTGATACAGTAAAAACACCGGACCTAATAGACTTCTTTGTAGCAAAAGGAGTATCTTCAAATTTTGCGAAAGTAGAGGAAAGCTTTGATCTCTCCTCAGATCACTCGCCGGAAAATCTTGACAATAAGTAACGGACTAATGACAGCAGAAGGTGTGCCTAGATTAACTAACAAAAAAATGAACTGGCGCGACTTTAGAACTGATTGCGAAGAAAATATTGTCTTAAATGTATCGCTCAAAACACCCTTCGAAATAGAAGATGAACTCGGCAAATTTATTGAATCAATACAGAATGCCGCGTGGAAAAATACACCTTTAAGGAGGAAAGAAGTCCCATGCAATGAAGCTAATTATCCGCCGGAAATAAAAGAACTTATTCGAGAAAAGAGGAGAGCACGCAAAATATGGCAACAAACTCGCGCTCCCCAGCATAAAACCCACTCGAATTTCCTATGCAATAAGCTTAAAAAAGCGATCCAAGACCTAAAAAACCGAGAGACTTAAGCTTATCTTGAAGGTTTAACCGCCGAAAAAACCACTAATTACTCGCTCTGGAAAGCTGTCAAAAGAATTAAAAAACCGCAAATACATTCGCCACCGATAAGAAAAAACAACGACGAATGGGCAAAAGGTGACAAAGAAAAAGCGGATCTATTTGCCGAGCACTTAGAAGAGACTTTTAAGCCATTTGATGGAGAAACATCGGTAGACGATTTTACCGGTACGACTACGACATCTGACAACCTTACAATAAAAAGTGTGTCACTTATAGAACTTTGCCAGGCAATAAAAAACCTGGAAAATAATAAAGCTCCTGGTATGATTTAATAACCGGATAAATCCTCAAGGAATTACCAAAAAAGGCACTATTAAAATTGCTTTATTTAATAAATGCTTCCATTAGATTATTATACGTTCCAAATCAATGGAAAGTCGCAGAAGTCATAATGGTTCCGAAACCGGGGAAATCTCCAAATGACAAAAAATCGTACAGACCGATATCGCTACTACCAATAATATCGAAGGTATTTGAAAAAACTCCTTCTGAAACGGATTCTTCCGGTCATTGAAGAGAGACGCCTAATACCTGACCACCAATTCGGGTTCAGAATCAAGCATTCCACAATTGACCAGGTTTATAGAATAACCGACGAAATTGAAAAAGCCCTTGAGGAGAAAAAGATTTGTTCTAGCGCTTTTCTTGACGTATCTCAAGCCTTCGACAGGGTTTGGCACGATGGATTGAATTATAAGCTAAGACGAATCCTTCCGGAGCAACTTCATAAGATCTTAGAATCATACCTTAAAAACAGACTTTTTCGTGTCAAGCACGGAACTGAATATTCTGATTTTAAAGAAATCGTCGCCGGAGTTCCGCAAGGAAGTGTCCTTGGGCCTATCTTATTCTTGCTGTACACTCGGGACATACCACTAACTGAAGGCACTATTGTAGCTACGTTCGCGGACGATACGGCTATTCTGGCAACGGAAAGATCAATCGAGTCAGCAACCATAAAACTCCAACGAGCCTTGGATAAAATCTGTGAGTGGACAAAAACTTGGCGCATTGTTCTTAACGAGACCAAATCGACGCATGTTAACTTCACCTACAAGAAAATAATCAACCTTCCCGTTTTCATTAACTCGGTACAAATACCGCATGCAAACGAAGCTAAATATCTGGGAATGACACTAGACGCGAAACTTAAATGGAAACCTCACGTTAAAAAGAAACGTGACGAAGTCGAAAATCGACTTAGAGAAATGTCTTGGCTAATTGGAAGATATTCCAAACTAAGCGTATATAACAAACTGCTTCTGTATAAGCAAGTGCTTAAACCCGTGTGGACGTACGGTATACAACTCTGGGGTTGTACCAAACCAAGCAATAGGAATCTCATACAATCACTCCAAAATAAAATTATAAGAATAATCGTGAACGCTCCTTGGTATATCAGAAACAATGATATCCACAGAGACTTAGGGATAGCTACCGTGGAGGACGAAATAAAAAACTTCGCTCGCAAGCTTCGTATTCGTCTTCATGGCCATTGCAACTGTGCCATACTCCAAACTTTGGATGTGACAAATCTTACGCGCCGACTTCAAAGAACGAAACCGTTCGAATTAGCGCTATAAGACAAAAAGCCGCATGTCATGCCGGTTTCAGCAAGTGCTTTTATTGAAAATCTACCTGCCTCACGCGAATATAAATCTGAAGCTTAAACTACTTGATAAGGTCTAACTTAGTAGTAGTAAACAAAACGAAGGGAAGGGTGTTTTTAGTCAGTAGAAATCTGACACTACTATGAGTACACGGTCTCATAGTGTCTCATGAAGATTTTCACCTACCCACGAAAAAAAAAATAAAATTATAGTTAATTTATGTTAACAATTTACTTTTATTCTTTTGGCAGAATTCGCAAAATGACACTTAATTCTCCTAAACAGCTGATTTCGAAACTCGAGAAATTCCTTCTCTCGGATTCGATGTGAAAATTATTCGCCCGTTGATTCAGAATAGGAGGATTTAACTCTCGAGAAGAATAAAATTCTCCGGAAATATTCATAATTGGGCTGTATACGCGTGTTTTGGCTTTTAGTATAATGTATATCTAACTCATTTAAAGTATCGTGATGAAGCTCCATATAATCACTTTTAACTCATTTATTTAAGTACATGAGTTTGAAATTTATGTACCGTCGATATATCCGCGAAGGTTGTTGCTATCAATAACTTGATCAATGTCAACAACCTTCGAGGTGAAATGTTTTGTTAAACGTATTCTAGTGTCACATACGGTTAATATTGAGATTGAAATTCCTTCCATTCCTTCTTAGATTACTAACAAAATCATACTCAGTTTATACCAAATTGATTTGTCATTGCCTTATCTGTAAAAGTAAATATAAGTTGGGTGTATACTTGTAAAACAAAACGCCTCGTGGGAGTACGACATATGTTAAAATTTGCTGCTAATATTTGTTTTCAAAAACTCGTCTTTTCATTATCATTTTTTCAGTTACATGCAAGCTTTGGAGTGAAGCTTGTTCAATTAAACCCTTTTCCAAAGTATTTAAATAATCCACCAATAAAACCACCAGAAATCGAAAATCCCCAATCCAAGCCTCATGCAGCTGTTTCTATCAAATCGAATTGATGCTCACAATAAAACGTCAATTAAACGTACAAATTTAATTTCCCTCTTCCCCTCCCCAGCTCTAATTAAAAATTCAACAATTGAATCCGATTAAGGGTCGGAGAAAAAAACCGGACCGTCGCGTCCGCGAAACAAACAAATTCCATTTGCAAATACAGAGAGTAGCTATTTGTAATCTGGAATCTGCAACCACCTACCGAGCCTCAAAAAATCACTCGCAACAGATTTCATTGGTCGATTATAGACAATTCGCCACTTTAGGTTCGGTTCATTCATTTTGGGGAGCTTTTGCATTTTTCATTTAATTCCATTAAATTCGATCGGAAAATTGTTCATGTTTTACTCTTTCCTTTCGGTAAATATGCGGAGGAATCTCGTTCTCATTCCCCTTCAATGTCAACTTGATATGCAAATAGAATTTTAAACAAAAGCGAACGACAGTGGTGCAGGCTCTTCTAGAGATGCAGGGGTAAGCCCTGCCAGCCACCACTACTAAGTTGAACGAATACAATCGATATTTCGCACTGCAGCCACTGATACAAACATCAATGATAATTAATCGGATAAAGCGGTCATAGATTACTATTATCGAGAGAGTAATGAGGCTTGCCTGCGGGTGGGCTCCCTGGACAGGTTAATATATTAACACAACAAAACGTTCACTAAATGACACTATGTCATTAATAAAACTGTTTAAATAAATAATAAATGCAATTGGTAATTGCGTTTCGATTAAATCGGATTAACTGACTTTCTGTGAACTTGCATAAGGTGCGCTGCATTCTATCTGGCGATTGCAGCACAGAGATGAGTCCTATTGTACCAATTGCCAGATTGAGAGCAACTCATTATTCAGTATAACACAAGTTGTATTTGAAATGTAAAAAAAAATAAAATAAAAAATATTTCGTGTTAAAGTAGCATCGCTGCCACGAATTATGGAACACATCATTCAAATGTCCTCCACGGAAACGCCTGCACGAGTGAATGAGGTGAACCGACTTTGAATAACTTTTTTGCGAAAATTGGACGATATGCCGGCAATTTCGCGTTCGATGTTTGTCCCCAGGTTAGACTACATATCTATTTTAGTGGTATGGACCATGGAAACACGATCACCCCCTCGGGGGAGTCAGAATTTAAGTAAGTCCGAACACAGTGCGCGCCCATTGTGCTCGGACTTCTGCAACGCGCTTCAACTCCCTCCAACTCATTCTCAAAGCTCTGCACCATGTAGGGCGACCTCCAGTTCTGCCAGATTGAGTAAGGGGATTCCATGGCACGGCACGAGCGTGTTTGCCCACGGAGTTTTCTTCGCACCTCAAGGTGTGAACAATCCATTGCCATTTCCTTCATCGAATAGAGATGTCAATAGGTTCCTAACCTGTTCTCATGTGCAGGTGTTCGTTCGCGATGTAATTAGGCCAGAAAATCCTGAGGATGATGCATAGACATCTATTTACGAAAGTCTGCAGCATAATAAAGGCAATGACGTTGATTCTCCGAATACTACACCCATTTCGATAGCATGCTGAACTCTGCTTTGGATTTCCTAATTCTACTGTCTACATCGAATTCGGTGCCACCGTCAGCCGAGACTATACTTCCCAAGTATAGAAAATTATTAACTTTCCCGACCTGCTGCCCAGCAATGTTTACTTGAGCGGTGGAATTTGTAAGGCTAAGTGCTTTTGCCCTGCCGTAGACAGATAAATAGGTAAAATAATTTATTTCGCATTGCTGGTATTTAAAATGAACTCATTACAATACTTACTTGCTTAGGTGGCGCTACAGTTCGGGGTGAACCTGGGCCTCAACCAACAAGCCTCTCCATTTAGCTCGGTCTTTAGCTAATTGCCTCCAGTTGCGCACTCCAAGTTGGTCGATGTCCCCTTGAACTTGTGCGCTCCACCTACGACGAGGAGGTCCACTACTGCGTCGTCCCTCGGGGTTAGATTCGAAGACTCTGCGGGCCGGAGCGTTGGTGTCCATTCGCTCTACATGTCATAGCCATCTTAGACGTCCAATTCGCAGTTTTTTGACTAGGTCGATGCCGCTGTACAGCTCGTATAGTTCGTGATTGAATCTTCTCCTCCAAAACTCGTCAACACAAACGGGACCGAAAATCTTACGAAGAATTTTTCTCTCGAAGCGACCAAGGATAGCTTCATCCGCTTTTAATAAAGTCCATGTTTCAGCGCCGTAAAGCAGGACTGGAATGATCATTGTCTTATACAGAGTCTCATTAGTTGTTCGAGATAGGACTTTACTGTTGAATTGCCTTATCAGCCCCAAAAAACAGCGATTGGCAAGAGCTATTCTTCGCCTGATTTCTGCGCTGATCTTATTTTTCGAGTTTACAGCAGAGCCAAGGTAGACAAAGTCCCTTACTACCTCGAAGTTATAGCTGCCCACTGTGAGGTTCTGTCCATTTCGTGGGTATTGGCTGTCCCTTCTTGTTGACATTATATACTTAGTTTTGCCCTCGCTTATCGCTAAACCCATTTTGGCCGCTTCTGCCTCAATGCTTCCAAACGCACCGGTGACAGGCCGCTGAGTTCTTCTGGTAATGTCAATATCGTCGGCGTATGCAAGCAGTTGTACAGACGTGTAATAGATTGTGCCACTGGTGTTGACTTGTGAGTTCCGCACAATCCGTTCAAGTATAATATTAAAGAAGTCATATGACAGCGCGTTACCTTGTCTAAGCCTTTTTTGACATCAAAGGTCTCGGTGAGGTCATTACCGACCTTGATGAAGCAGCGAGCGTTCTCCATCGTCAGCCCGCACAGACGGACAAGTTTGGCAGGGATGCCAAAACTAGACATGGCTTTATAAAGCTCTTCTCTACAGAGGCTGTCATACTTTACTTACTTAGGTGGCGCTACAGTTCGGGGTGAACCTGGGCCTCAACCAACAAGCCTCTCCATTTAGCTCGGTCTTTAGCTAATTGCCTCCAGTTGCGCACTCCAAGTTGGTCGAGGTCCCCTTGAACTTGTGCGCGCCACCTACGGCGATAATTCCCTCTACTGCGTCGTCCCTCGGGGTAAGATTCGAAGACTCTGCGGGCCGGAGCGTTGGTGTCCATTCGCTCTACATGTCCTAGCCATCTCAGACGTCCAATAGAGGCTGTCATAGGCGGCCTTGAAATCGATAAAGAGGTGATGAGTATCGATTTGGAATTCTTGGGTTTTCTCCAGGATCTGCCGAAGTGTGAAGATTTGATCGATGGTGGAGTTTCCTGGCCTGAAACCGCACTGATAGAGTCCAATCAGGCTGTTGATAAAAGGTTTCAGGCAATGTTGAGGAGACTGATGCCTCTATAATTGGCGCAGTTGATGGGGTCTCCTTTCTTGAACTCATTACAATGACAATAATTAATAAAAGTTGCCTGTCAGGTCACTAGGTTAAACTATAATTTTTAAGCTTGGTGGGTTTTTAAGTTTACGAAAATTCATTTAATATAAGTGATCGGTATTTTAACGCATACTTCAAATGTTTGTATAAGTTCATGTAGTTGTACCCATCCAGGATACTACTTAAGAAATAGAGACCGGGTGAGCACATTACTTCTAAAGAATGCTGTCCTATATCTGTTGATATTATGGGGCAGATTCCAACGAAGTGGTAAGTATTTTCGGTGGCATCTAGGTTGCAAAAGGTCATAGACCAACGGTGTCACTCCTAAATGATCTGGCGCTCAAATTAAGCAGACCACAAGGTACTTTCAATATTACGTTGATCATGTTTTGGGGATTTTTTTTCATGAAAGCAGTACTCATCATGAAATTGGGATTGAAGCGCGTAGCTTGTAATTTCAGTCCAGTGTTTCTCCTTTAGGTTACTTACTAGTGTCAGAGCCATACATGCCATTCAAACCTTGCTGAATTGAAATTGAATTTTATCTCAACATCACGAAAAAGGTCTAACCACTCCTTGGCCCAATAAATGCTCCTTTTTATGACGGCCTCGAACAGGATGCGAAGAAGCCTATTACGCGGAAGTGCGACTACTCTACGAAGGTATGTAAGGTGCAGTTTTAAAGTGGCTAGGAAGGCTTTAGGAAGTCCAGACTGTATGTGTACAACATAGTTAGGTGTGGTGTCCAGAAAGTGGAATAATCTTTTTAAGAAGAAACCTAGCAATTGTCAACGTGTACGAGTATATACTCTCGATATACCCACACTTGCGCTGCATAGAACATGACGGATCTTGAAGCAGCTTCATATATTTAAATTTTGTGCAATGAGGGATAAGTCCATTTCTCATGAAATTGGCCCACGTGGAATTTATTGTATTCTTAGATGTTGCCAGTCTGTTGGTTAGATGCTTAGTACACGACATATTGTTGTTTAGGATTACGCCAAGATAGATTGGTTGGTAACGTTTATTCCGGTATCATCAAGAACCATGTTTCACTTGCAGCACTTCGACCATCATTTCGAAAGATAACAACTTCAGACTTTTCGAGGCTTACTGTGAGGTTCCATTCGCAGCAATAGTTGTAGACTCATCGTCTGCGTATAGCAATATATTCATTTCTAATTGTCCTATGTAGACACCGCCCGGAAGGTAAAGGTGCAGGTCGTTAAAAAAAAAAAAAAAGACGAACAACAAGGCACCCAAGACACAGCCTTGTTTAACACCCTCGTATCCCTGTTGTATTTGCTTTGACTTCCAGACTGTGGACTATTAGGTGCAGATCCATAATTCTATACGATACAAGCAAATGTCGTCAGCGTAGTGCAGATGTTTAAGGTAAGATTTCATTATCCAATTTATTCCGCTGTTATTAACTGTCAGGACTGCACGAAGAACATCACTGATTACGACCAAAAATAACAGTGGTGGAAGTATGCAGCCTTATCGCACCCCACTTTGGACTTCAAAGTCGTTAAACACCTTTCCACTATGCCTTAATAATAGCTCAGCGATACCTCTCCTGCGCAGGGTACAACAGATAAATTCCCGATTTACACTGTCGACGATTTTCTCGAAGTCGATAAATAGCAGATGAAGCGGAGACCTGTACTCGACGCACTGCTCTATAATAATCCGTAAAGTGTTTATATGGTTGATGCAGGAGGTTGCCGAGCGGAAATCTGCTTGTTCGACATCGAGACTGAAATCAAGATGTTGTTTGATTCGATCCAGTATGACTCTAGCTATTATCTTGGAAACCGCCGGAAGAACGCAAATACCTCTCCAGTTTCCGCACTCTGTTAAATTTCCTTTCTTCGGAAGTTTAACGATCATCTTCTTTTTCCGCTATAATTGGTTGAAAAAAATGTGCCGATATACTTGGCGCTGCTTGGAAAACTGTGAGTTTTCTTTAGTGCTTTGATTGCGGCTATAATTTCCGTGTTTCAGGGAGAACTGATGCGTATTCGGGTATTTGTTGCCACAAACAGCTCATTTGAGTACGACGAACCGACGCTATCGGCTAAATGGCTTAAGACCGTTGCGGAATGCTACTTCCATCTGTTGAAGTGATCCTCATCCGAGGTCAGCAAGGAACGGTCCAGACACTTGATAGGTTGTTGTTTGGGAATCTATCCACCGACCAATTCCTTCGTGATCCTATAAACGGTTATGTTGTCACATCTATTTCCTGCTTTCTCAGCGTCTGAGACAAGGGCGTTTACGCTAAACTTCCTTCCTCTTCATGCATAGGTACTAGGATTTTAGTTGAACTTTCTCTGAAATACTCTTGAGTGAAATGCGCTCTTCGATTCGTTTCCAGGTTTCTGCGGATAGCCAGGTGCTGTGGTGTTTCTGCTTTTTACCAACAAACGGTTCTGCTCCAGTTACAAAAACGTTTTTCACAGCTCTCCATAGCTCATCAATGTTCACTGAGGTGCGCTCCTGATCGTTTCGCCTCCTTCGGTGGGATGGTCCCTAAATTGCTGGCACACTGCGGGATCCTCAAGTCCGTTGGTATTGTACCTGGGAATGCGAAACATATTGGTACGGTCGTTTCGGACGGATGCAGTACGAAGGCGAATGTGAGCTATCATAAGTCGCTGATCACGCACCATTCCAATATCAGCCCCACGCTTATTTCGAACATTTTCAATAAAGTTTCGAAAGCGCTTCATTATCGTAGCTAGCTAACGCGGTTCTCCTATCTAAAAGTCCAGAACGGGACACGGCTTTGTTTTGATAGAAGAGCCGTCAGCTAAATCGGTGACATTGTGATCGACGCAACGCACTCGTCCGGTATGTTGGATGATCGGATATACGAGGTCCTAATATAGTCACTGTTTTATAATGTTTTAATCCACGACAAACTGCGAGTAAACGGAATAAACCAGGCGACAAAATGGTAGAGCAATTGAATTTATTGGCAACAATTAATTACACTAAAGCTTGTCTTACGATTACAAGGTGTGGTGTGAGTGACGGTCGAAATCCAAGTGGACGAGAAAATAAAGATAGACCAAGCTCTAAGTAAAAAAAACCCAAACTCTCGCTCACTGTACTTGCTGTTCTATTCCAGAGAGAATATTACGTATGGTTCGATAGAAGTACCGCACAATTGGTATTATATAAAAAACCGAATTAGTCTGTTAAAGAATTACACTCAATTTAGGTAAATAGCAAGTACAGTGAGTCAGAGTTAGATTACAAGAATTGGTAATGAAATAATGAATGAATGAATTTAATGAATTTTTAAATGTTGATGAAGTTTCAAAACAGTCACCTTGCTTAAGAATCATCTTGAGGATTTTTGGCCGAACCGCATCTATAACGAACAACTTTATCTGAGAACGGGCCAAGAACCTATAAGCATTACTATACGAAGAAGAAACTGGCAATGGATTGGACACACCCTACGGCGCGAAGACAAGTCCATTGCGAAATACGCCATGCAGTGGAATCCGCTCACCCAGGCAGGCAGAATAGCGGGAAGCCCTAGGCAAACGTGGCGCAGAACAGTTGAGGAGGAATTGAGTTCTTTAGGAATGAGTTGGAGGCAGCTCAAACGCGTGGTAGAACTTCGAACAAGATGGCGCGCAGGCGTGGTTGACGCCCTATGCCCCCCGAGGGGTTAAAGGATCTAACTAACTAAACTAATATAGTCACCGACCATTACCTAATCATCTCGTTGCAGCCAACGTTTTTCAGTGAAGCTCTATGCCGAAGACAAGTCGCAACGATGCAGAAAAGCCGTCAGAGTTGTCGCTTATGATAAGCTGGATGTCTGATGGCTTCTCTAAAGAAACCCCCGGCGGTGGCTCTACATAGCACGACCAGAGCGGAAAAGCGGGAAAATCGAATTCTTAAAAAGAAGAAAAAGAAGCATGAGAAGCACTCGGTCGAGGAGGTAGAAAGACTCAAAACAGACGAAATGAGGCTAGTGATACCTAAACTTAAGTCTAATAAGGCTGCTGAATCAGACATCCTAGCCATCAAACTCTTTAAAGCAAGGGAAGATGGCTTGGTAGGCAGTATACACCAACTCATCTGTAAAATGTAATCCAATGAAGTGATGCCCAGTGAACGCAAATTAAGAATCGTTTACCCCATATTTTAAAAAAGGAAACCCCCTAAGCTGCCCCAATTACAGCGGCATACGAGTATGTATGTCTCCTAAACATCGCGTGTGAGATATTGTCTCCTATTTTATATGAGCGTTTCGAGCCATTTGTCACCAACCTGATTGATCTATATCAGTACGGGCTTAGACTATGTAGGTCTTTGACCGACTAAATATTCACGCTACGGTAGATCTCGGAGAAGAAGCAAGAATTTGAGATCGATACCCACTACCTTTTCTTCAGTTTGAAGACCGCCTTCGACTGCGTCTATACGACGAACGAGACGAACTATACGACCCATATCTAGTTTCGGCATCTCTGGTAAACTCGTCAATCTATGCAGGATGATCATGGTGAACTCACGCTGCTCATTGAAAGTCGGTAATAATATAATATAAGAGGCATAATCTCTCAAAAGGCGAACCCCACACGCGGGTCGGTGAAGTGGTAGGGTTGTGTTCCGTTGTTTTCGGGTCATAGCCTCGCTGATAAAGGGAAGAAGAAGAAGAAGGCATAATCTCTCAAAAGACTGTACAACTTGCTTGATGCCAATGGTGCGTTCACGAGTATTGAAGCAGAAACAGCAAGATCGGGCCTAGCAGTGAATCAGGGAAAACAAAGTATAATACTCGTATATGCTGTCGACGAAAAAAAATGCTTTACACTGACACAATATCCAACTCGGTTCTTCCATGGATCGAAAGGGAAATATGTAATTGCAAATTCAAAATCTATGCGCGACTTCTTGGTCGGTTCGCAGTTTGGTGTTCCTCAGCAAAGCTTCCTTCACTCAAAGGGCATCTATTTAATATAGATCTGCGATCCACCTATCCCCTGCCCTGTCAGTCAGTCTCGCAGCACTTAATTAAAATTGATCGCATCAAGCTTTAGTTCCACATTTTTCTATTGCTCTGGATTGCTTTGAGCAATAAACGTGCTCTCTACGTGATCTGTAAAAACCTGGTTGAACTAATAGGGAGAACTAGCTATTCTCTCTTTGCCAGAATGGATGACCCATCCTGTAATCTACAGCTTTTGCATGCTGATTTCCCTTCTTGTAGGAGCTCTGCATGCTTACTTACCATTCTCACAACAGTTGTTTTTTTGCTTTTCAAATCTTCAGCTTCTGGCACCATCTGAATGAGCTTAATAAGTCTCAGAACCTAGCGCCGATCATTGCCTTATGCTTTTTCCAAAAAAACTGCGAAGGTGCAAAAGCATTGACGAAGTGGCTTTACTTCTCAAATCCATATGGGCGTTTGGAGAACCAGATGTGATGTGTGGCAGTGAGCTCCTCGCCAGCACAAAAAAGGATGTGGAAAAAGAAGAAGCGGACTTAGACTACCTTTGACTGGGGAGTAAATATCTCGAGGATGTTTAACCCTACTTAGCCCCTACATAGCGCTAGGACATCACCTCTCAATTAAATCCTACAGCAAAGGATACCAAACAATAAAAAAAAACATCAAATTCAACTTTTAAATTACATCCTTCATATAATCCAGAAAAAAACTTGCAAAAGGAATAAAAGTCCTTACTCACATTTCACTCAGCAAGCTCCACACAATGAGCCAACACTTAGTGCAGTAAAAGAAACTCACCGGAAATAAAAGTGAACAAAAGAAACTACGAACGGCGCCCGCGGGACAGGAACGTAAGGACAATTAAGTAAAATTGCTAAAAGTGCACTTCACATTGTATTCTTCATTCTAGCGGTAGCACGTTAGTATAATACGATGACAGCGAGACTACGTCCCACACTCACCTGCTCGGAGGTTCCTTGAATGCAATTAAATGCACCAGGAGTGCAATTTATTTGAGCAATGAAAAGGACGATGAAAGAAAACTCTTTCTTTACATAGTTAGCCATTTTCTTCATGTCTGTTCTTTTGTTTACTCGCAAAATGCTGTGTGAGCGCTTTTGTTGATGTAGTAGATGAAAATAGAAGAAATCCGGCGGCCGGCGGTTCCATTTGAGCACGTACTTATATCAATAAATTCGTGGGTACATTACTGACCCAAATGCAGTAGGAATCAATTACCATGACTGTGTCTTATCCTGGATGGTTGCCATTTAAGTTTGCAGTCGACCCATAAACAATAGCAGCCTAGTTGGCAAGTCGTTTATCCCACCCTAAATCTAAACACATTCATGTATCCTTTTTTAAATAAATCATTTTCACAGACAAAAAGGGGCGACTTTCTCGCCATTTTAATCTGCAAATGGTATGCAAAACGGCGGAATGGAGGTTTCCCGATTCATGCAAACAAGAAGGTGGAGAATGGATACAGGAAGTTGTTGCTTTTTTCTTAAGAATAATAAATTTAAAATATTAGTGTACACATATCGCGTGTGTTTACATACAAGGCACACGAGGCATCCAATTCGAGTAAGTGAATGAAGATTATATAGGAATATCTTCTCCAATAAAACTGAAAAGAATTAAAGTCAATGGCTGCTAAAGTTAAATCTTTAATGTTATAAAGAGGGAAGTTTATGTGTTTGTTTGTTTACAACTCTTTCACTCTAAAACTAGTTATCCAATTGCCATGAAACTTTTCCTGACAGATATCGAAATGATATAGACTATTGAGTTATATCAAGAGGGTAATGATAAGAATAAAATAAGTCAAAGAAAACATGCCATTCAGATGGATCGGAATGATTAATGAGAGAATGGTTGAAATTAAAATGATTAAGAAAAAAAGTCCGGCAACATACGAGTATGTATTCCTATTAGGGTGCCCCTTATATGGGCAACAAAATATAAAAATTTTAAGAATTTTTTCACACACACCCTTTATTCATTTTTTTCTAAATGCCAATACTTACTTCGATGATGCTAACCCATACCGACTAGATTGCAAAGTCAACATTGAAAATTTACATGAAACATTTAAAAAAAAAGATTCTTTAATATGCTCAAACTCTTTGTTAGATTACTTACTTACTTACTTAGATGGCGCTACGGTCCGGGGTGGACTTGGGCCTCAACCAACAAACCTCTCCAGCCAGCACGGTTACGAGCCAGCTGCCTCCAGTTGCGCACGCCAAGTTGGTTGAGGTCCCCCTCCACTTGTTTGCGCCACCTACCTCGAGGTCGTCCTCTACTGCGCCGTCCATCCAGGGTGGATTCGAAGACTTTCTTAGCGGGAAGGTTGGGCTCCATCCGCTCTAAATGACCCAGCATCTTAGTCGCTGTATGTGAACTCTTCTGGTTACGTCGATGTCCTTGTACAGGCCGTATAGTTCGGCATTGTACCTTCTCCTCCACTCACCGTCTATGCAGACGGGACCAAAGATCGCTCGAAGAACTTTTCTCTCGAAATAACCAAGGGCATCCTCATCCGGCTGCCATACAGCAGGACTGGGATGATTAATGGCTTATAAAGAGTTACCTTAGTAGTTCGAGATAGGGCTTTGCTACTCAATTGCTGCTTTAGCCCATAGAAACAACTATTGGCAAGAGTAATTCCCCGTATGATCTCCCTACTGATGTCATTTGCGGAGCTGACCATAGAGCCTAGGTAGACAAAATCCTTTACTACCTCAAAATTGTATCTGTCTATTGTGGAGTTCTGTCCAAGACGCCGATGTTGGGTGTCCTTTTTTGTAGACAGCATATATTTTGTTTTGCTTTCATTGACCGCTAGACCTATCTTTGCTGCCTCGGTCTCAATACTCGTAAATGCCCCATTGACGGCCCGCTGAGTTCTTCCGATTATGTCAATGTCATCGGCATAAGCGAGTAGTTGTACAGACTTGAAGAAGATTGTACCTCCGGGGTTGGCTTGTGAGTTTCGTACAATTCTCTCAAGTACTATGTTAAAGAGATCGCATGATAGCGCGTCGCCTTGTCTTAGAACTTTCCAGACATCGAACGGTTCGATGATGTTCTTACCGACTTTGATGGAGCAGCGAGAGTTCCCCATCGTCATTCTGCACAAACGGACGAGCTTGGCAGGGATGCCAAGACTAGACATGGCTCTGTATAACTCGTCTCTATACACGCTATCATAGGCAACTTTGAAATCGATGAAAAGGTGGAGTGTAACAATTTTATATTCATGGGTTTTTTCCAAGATCTGCCGTAGTGTGAATATTCGGTCAATGGTGGACTTTCCCGGCCTGAAGCCGCACTGATAAGGATCTATGAGGTTGTTGACGATCCGTTTAAGGCGTTCACATAATACGGCAGACAGGATCTTATATGCGATGTTGAGGAGACTTATACCTCTGTAGTTGGCGCAGTTCAGAGGGTCTCCTTTCTTCAGGATCGGGCAAACGATCTTGAGGTTCCATTCATAGGCCATACTTTCATTCGACCGGATTTTACAGATGTGCTGGTGCATGCTCCTTACCATCTCATCTCCTCCTGCCTTGAAAAGCTCAGCGGCAAGCCCGTCGGCTCCAGCAGCTTTGTAGGATTTGAGTTTAGATATCGCTATCCTCACTTAATTTTGATCGGGTTGACAGGAATCTTAACTGACAGTACAATATTGGTCATCATCGCCATTTAGCAGTCTGCAGAAGTGTTCCTTCCATATCCTCGGCACCGACTGCGATTCTACTACTATATTGCCATTTTCTTCTCTGGGTTTTGATAAGAACTATGTTTTCTTGGTTCTTACATTTTTGTGATGGAGATTTGATGGTAGTGTGTTTTGCTTGTATGCCTTGACTCTTTGTTGTACACTCTTCCAAAACATCCTCGGTTTCAAGCGAAACTGCATTAAGGAGCTCACTTTGAACTATGAATAGGTTTATAAAAAAAAGTAAAATAATAACTTGGTTATGTTAATATAGTACTTTCAGATTCCACTCGCACCTACCGTTTTCATCAACACTATGCTTAAATCGTTTGTTTACTGAGCCATATGACGGGATGCTTTCAATTCCACTAATGCCTGCCTTCAGTGCATATGCTTCAGCTATCAATTCTTTATTTGGGCTAAGATTTTTAAGCCAAACGGACCCCCGCCAGCTTGGGCAAGCGATTTTTTGTTGTGGGCAAGTTTTTTTTTGTGTTGTAGTTATGGATCGACCAAATCTAAATTAGATAGATGTTCACGGTAACAAATGGACATTAATGTTAACACATTATTTACTTACTCGTTTCCATTCTGCTACACTTTTGCTCGGCGGCCCGTTGGCGTTGAGAGGAATTTTCAATTTCTCCCACTGGTGATTATTTGCCAAGACGGTGATTATTTTCCAGGTCGGGGTTTTGCCGCATTTACGAAGATAACGCAGTTATTTGCGTTTTATTTGCTTGAGACCTAAAGATGTGTACATAATATATGTTATTTGGATACTAATCAAAATATTATTTACTTTCATTTTTCCACACGAATCAAATATGTATTATACTTACCATTGCTATCGATGGCGACTAAATGAAATTTAAATTGAATTTCTTTACGTTAGTTGCGAAAATGAACAACGACAGTATTAAGACGTTTTGAAGTCAAATGCTACCTACTTACTTACTTAGGTGGTGCTACGATTCGGGGTGAACCTGGGCCTCAACCAACAAGCCTCTCCATTTAGCTCGGTCTTTAGCTACTTGCCTCCAGTTGCGCACTTCAAGTTGGTCGAGGTCCCCTTGAACTTGTGCGCGCCACCTACGACGAGGAGGTAAACTACTGCGACGTCCCTCGGGGTTAGATTCGAAGAATCTGCGGGCCGGAGCGTTGGTGTCCATTCGCTCTACATGTTCTTACCATTTCAGACGTCCAATACGCAGTTTTTTGACTAGGTCGATGACGCTATACAGCTCGTAAAGTTCGTGATTGAATCTTCTCCTCCAAAACCCGTCAACGCAAACGGGACCGAATATCTTACGAACGTTTTCTCTCTCGAAGCGACCAAGGATATCTTCATCCTCTTTAATAAAGTCCATGTTTCAGAGCCGCAAAGCAGGACTGGGATGATCAGGGTCTTATACAAAGTCTATTTAGTTGTTCGAGATAGGGCTTTACTGTTGAATTGCCTTATAAGCCCCAAAAAACATCGATTGGCAAGAGTTATTCTTCGCTTGATATCTGCGCTGATGTCATTCTCAGCGTTTATAGCAGAATCAAGGCAGACAAAGTCCCTTACTACCACGAAGTTGCGGCTGCCCACTGTGACGTTCTGTCCAATTCGTCGGTGTTGGTTTTCCCTTCTTGTTGACAGCATGTACTTGGTTTTGCCGTCGTTTATCGCTAAACCCAATTTGGGTTTCCAATAATGTCGATGTCGTCGATGTGTGCAAGCAGTTGTACAGACTTGTAATAGATTGTGCCTCCGATGTCGGCTTGTGAGTTCCGCACAAACCGTTCAAGTACAATATTAAAGAAGTCGCATGACAAGCGCGTCACCTTGTCTAAAACCTTCTTTGACATCAAAGGTCTCGTTGAGGTCATTAACGACCTTGATGGAGCAGCGAGCGTTCTCCATCGTCATTCTGCGCAGACGGACAAGTTTGTCAGGGATGTCAAAACTAGACATGGCTCTATAAAGCTCTTCTCTATAGATGCTGTCATAGGCGGCCTTGAAATCAATAAACAGGTGGTGAGTATCGATTTGGAATTCTTGGGTTTTCTCTAGGATCTGCCGAAGTGTGAAGATTTGATCGGTGGTGGATTTTCTTGGCCTGAAACCGCACTGATAGAGTCCAATCAGGCTGTTGATAAAAGGTTTCAGGCGTTCACACAATATCGCAGAGAAATTTTGTATGCGATGTTGAGGAGACTGATGCCTCTATAATTGGCGCAGTTGAGGGGGTCTCCTTTCTTGTGGATTGGGCAAACGATGCTGAGATTCCATTCATCAGGCATACACTCGTCTGACCAAATCTTAGAGATGAGTTGGTGTATGCACTCTACCAATTCATCCCCAACTGCCTTGAAAAGTTCGGCCGGTAAACCATACAGGTCCAGTAGCCTTGTTAGATTTCAGTTGGATATTGATATCCTCATTTCGTTTTGGTCAGGTGGACGGAAATTTTGACTATCCTCGTCCATGTTGAATGGTTCATTCTGCCTGACAGCGGGATGTTGGTCTTCGTCGCCGTTATACAGTCTGCAGAAGTAGTTTTTCCATATTCTCAGCACCGACTGTGATTCTACTACGAGGTTTCCATTTTCATCTCTACAGGTTTCTGTACGGGTATTACTTCTCTGACACGTTCTTTTTACCTTTTGGTAAAACTTTCCTACATTGCTCCTGGAGTTTAAACTCTCGATATTCGCGAACGCGCGCTTCTCATGTTCTTCTTATGGAGAAGCCGATGTTCTCCCCGCCTCTTTTACTCCTAGAGCTCACGAGCAGCTCTCGTCTTTGCAGCGCCGCTTTGTATGCTTCTTGTTTTGCTGCATGCACTCGCCGGCATTCTTCGTCAAACCAGGGGTTTCGCGGTGGTGGGCGAGCGAGACCAGCACATCAGTCGCGGCGTTTCTGATGGCATGTTGGCTGCGTTGCCACTGGTCTTCGGCACTTGATGCTGGCGTGACTGAGAGATTTCGGGATACGCGTTCAGCGAAGAGTCTGGCGGTCTCTTGCGATTGTAGCTTTTCGACGTTAAATTTTCTCACAGTGATTCTTCTTTGTTGCTCAGATTGCGATATCCGCATTCGTACCTTGGCTACAACAAGGTAATGATCCGAGTTTATGTTGGCCGCGCGGAAGGTCCGGACATCCAGAATACTGGAGGAATGCCTTGCGTCGATCGCAATATGATCATCTTGGTTGATCGTTACATGATCATTGGACCGCCATGTCTGTTATGAATATCGATATGAGTAAACCATGTGCTTTCTATTGTGACATTTCGCTCCACAGCGAAATGAATTAGCCTTAGTCCGTTATCAGACGTGGTGTCGTGTAGGCTATGCTTACCGACTGCCCTACCAAAGACGCCCTCCTTTCCTATTTTGGCGTTAAAATCGCCCAATACGATTTTAACGTCGTATTTAGAACATTGCTTGTATGTTTTGTCGAGGAGCTCGTAGAAACACTCTTTGGTGGCAGGGTCCTTTTCTTCCGTGGGGGCATGAACACATATTAGGCTTATGTTAGCGAATTTAGCCTTGATCCGGATAGCCATAATACGCTCGCTCACGTGTCGGAAGCTTAAGACTTGTTGCCTAAGTCTGCCGCGTATGAAAAATCCGCATCCGAATAAGAGTTGCCTGTTGCCTCTGTAGCAATCACCGTAGTAGATGTCACAGTTTTTCATCTTCTTTTTGCCGGCCCATCATCAAATGCTACCTGCTCCTCGAAATTTCTTGGTGATCACTATACACAGAGCAAGTAATTCTTTTTATTGCTTCTAATTATCAGAAATCACACTATCACCTATCACCCTAGCCGATTCCACCCCTGCATTAGCTTGACAGCTCTTTCGGCTGTATCATTTACTGCTTTAAGGGAAAGAACTATCCTTTTGGATTCTAAATAGATAACATTGCACTCCCACGAAGATGGACTTTCTTGAAGAAATATTTCATTGAACTTCAAGTGGGAAATTCAGTTTTTACTTTTGGCCGTCACAAAATCACCCAACGCTTTATCTAAATCAAGTACAAAACTACAATTTCAATCATTTATAGATAGAAAATATTCATAAATAGTCAAATTAACTTACCCAACAATGAAATGTACATTTCTTCTTTCGTTGGAACATATGTATCTTTTATCTTTTAAGGGAATGCGATTGACTTTTCTTATGAAAGCTAGCTACCATCTTTTTTTTTGTGTCTAAGTCCACAGTTTCATCAAATAGCGATAAAACTGCAGCGTCTCCGGCCAAATAATACAAATTTTTATTTTTTACTTTTTTTTTTTGGTAAGTGAAAAATCTTCATAGACAGTGAGAGATTTATACTCACTAAACAACACCTCCCTTCTACTGGTTTACTACGACAAAGTTTCTTTATCAAGTAGTTTTAGTTTCAAAAATATTCGCGTTGGGCAGGTAGCTTTCAAAATCACCTGCTAAAACCCCCCATTAAATGCGGTTGGTCCTAATTTTTATTTTTTTTTAATTAGCGCGCACTAAAAGGGTTATGAATACCTTTAACATGTTTAGACACAGTGCGGGCGCTGGAAACGATGGATACAGAGAGAGAGAGAGAGATTTTGGTGTAGAGGTTTTTAAAGCTCAGGTGTTTATGCTTCAGCTATTATTGCGGTAGATCGAACGGTTTTGTTCTTGGTAGTCGGCGCATAAGGTTTATCTCGTCCAGAATTTGGAGTATAATTTTGTTGCAATGACCATGTGGACGAATACGAAGTTTTCAAGCAAAGTTCGTTATTTCCTCATCGACGGTAGTTACTCCTAGGTCTCTGTGGATATCATTGTTTCTGATATACAAAAATTGAGGCAAAAAATTCTACAATGTCCCAAAGGTAGTAAATTCGTTTGATCATCCGTCGAAAATATTAAAATTCTGTCTCAACTGCCATCCCAACGATCATTCATAATGACATTCTAGTTGTCAGCTTCCTAGACAAAACCAATCTGCTTGCTGCTCACTTTGCAGCGAACTCCACACTGCCAGATAGTGCTTTGTCTCCGCCTGTACTTGAAAGCGTCGAATTTTCCATGGGACAAGTCCACTTTCGCACTCGAACAGTTACAGGAATACTCAAAGGTCTTAACATACACAAATCCGTTGGTCCAGATGGTATCCCCCCATAGTTCTGAAGAGGTGTTCTTCTATGCTGGCAAAACCTCTGCGTAAGCTTTTCTGCCTATCCTACTCTTCTGGGCTCTTTCCGAGTAGATGGAAATCAGCATTTGTCCAGCCCGTCCATAAGGAAGGCGAATCTTTCTCCCCGTCCAATTACCGACCCATTGCACTTACGTCCCTTCTTTCCAAAGTCATAGAAACGCTGATAAATCGTTATCTTATGAAATATCTTGATTCAAGAAAACTCCTCAACGACCTTCAGTACAGTCTTCGTAGCAACAGGTTACTGGTGATTTGATGGTATATCTCACCGAGAAGTGGAACCAATCAATCCATCACTTCGGTGAAACAAAGATGGTTGCGCTCGATATTTCTAAGGCATTTCACACAGTTTGGCATCAGAGTCTTTTGTCGAAAATGCGTGCATATTGCATCGATGACTCTCTTCTGCAATGGATTAGAAATTACCTTTCGGACCGTTCAATACAGGTTGTCTTGGACGGCTTCAAGTCTGCAATTCACCCTATATGAGTAAATGCTGGTGTTCCCCAAGACTCCGTTTTGTCTCCGACTTTCTTTCTCATTTTTATAAATGACCTCTTGTCTGCAACTTCTAATTCAATCCATTCCTTCGCTGATGACAGTACCCTCAGTTTTTCATATTCGTTCCCTAACTCACGTCCCTGCTCTTCGGCCGTAGAAGAGGAACGACAACGTAAGTTAAACACATTAAATTCCAACCTGGACAGCATAACCAAATGGGGTTCCCTCAATAGAGTGGAATTTAATGCATCCAAAACTCAATGCTGTCTTCTGTCTCTCAAGCGAAACCAAGACACCCAACCATTATCCTCGAATGGTACTTGCATCGCTGAATCCGAAAGGCTTGTCATTCTCGGTATGTGCATCAATAACTGTCTTCGATGGAACGATCACATATTCGAAGTCGCCAAAAATGCTGCAAATTCCTAGTCTAGGATTCCTTAAGCGGTGTAAAAAAATATTTTACCCCGTCTGATCTGGCATCCATCTATAAGGCATTCATCCGCCCAAAACTGGAATATAACGCCCACATCTGGTCTGGTGCACCCAAGATCATTCTGGGCATTCTAGATAGGTTACAGGATCGCGCATTAAAACCTATAGGTGATAGAGACATTATAAACTCCATAATCTCACTTAAACATCGTAGAAATGTCTTGTGTCCTTCCCTATTTTATCGTTTTTTTTATAAAAAATGCTCCAGCGAAATAGCCAGTTGCATTTCTCCCCTTCAAAACTTCACCCGCAATACACGTCATGCTTCGAAGGCTTTTTTCCCATCCGCCCGTGCCCTGAGCACCAGTATAAAGGTATTAATTATCCCTTCGGCGCACGCGAATTATAAAAAAATATATATATACCATGGATCATTTACTACAACTCTTAGCACTTTGTTTAGAAAAGTCGTTCATTTAGTACAACCCCAAAGATGTATACCATACGTCCAAACTGGTTTAAGTACTTGCTGGTATAGAAACATTTTCTTATGTTTGTTTAATTTGGAATGTCCTCCAAGTAGCCAATACATTGTCTGAATCTATTTTCAACCTCGTCGCCGCGTTTCTTTTTAACGTGCGATTTCCATTTGAGTTTCGCGTCTAGTGTCATTCCTAGATACTTTGCCTCGTTTGTATACGATGTTTGTACTGAGTTAATGAAAATGGGTAGGTTGTTAATTTTTTTGTGAGTAAAGTTAAAATGAGTTGATTTGGTCTCGTTGAGAACAATGCGCAAAATCTTTCTCCAATTGCAAATTTTGTCCAAAGCTCATTGGAGCTTTACAGTTGTTTACTCGACTGATTTGTCTATTGTTAATATAGCCTTATCGTCTGTGAACGTGGGCGCCGTGGCGTAAGTGGTTAGTGTGTCGGATCACTACGCATGAGGTTCCAAGTTCGAATCCCAGAAAACACCAACAAGTTTTTTCACGGTCCCTTCTCTCGCGAGCGTCTGACAAACATCCGAGAGTATTGCTGTCACAACAGTACTCCGGCAGCGATTTTCTTAAATTCGGAGTATTCCGATCCGAGTTTAACACGGAATAGTCTGTTCGCAAGGTAGGATTCTAATATCTCATATAATTGTTTCGGGAAACCTGTTTTAACTTAAGCTTCAAGCCTTCATGCCATACTTTGTCGAAGGCTTGAGAGACGTCCAGAAAAGCGCTAGAACATATCCTTTTCTCCTCTATGGTTTTCTCTATTTCATTTGTTATTGTGAACACCTGATCGATTCTGGAATGCTTTGTTCTGAAGCCGAATTGATGGTCAGGAATCAAACGTCTTTCTGCAATGACCGATTGTAAGCGCTTTAACAAAAACTTTTCAAATACCATAGATACGATCGGCAGGAGCGACATTGGCCTGTACGATTTTTTGTAGTTTGGAAGCTTTCCCGGTTTTTGAGTCATTATAACCTCGGCGACGTTCCATTGTCTTGGAACGTATAATAATCTTAGCGCGGCATTTATAATATGCAGAAGCTTGGTCAGGGCTTATTTTTAGCAATTCCTTGAGGATCTATCCGGTTAATAGATCATATCCAGGCGCCTTGTTATTTTTAAGATTTTTTTTATTGTCTGGCAAAGCTCGACCAATGCCTCGCTCTTTATTTTAAAGTTGCCAGGTGTCGTAATCGTACCACCAAGGTATTCAATTAGCGCCTGCCCGTCAAATGGCTTAAACGTTTCTTCAAGGTGCACAGCAAATAAAACCGCCTTCCCTTTGTCTTCTTTTGCCCATTCGCCATTGTTTTTTCTTATCCGTAGCGATTGCATTTGGGGTTTTTTAAAACCTTTCATGGCTTTCCATAGTGAATAATTCGAAATTTGTTCGGCAGTCAAGCCTTCAAGGTACGTAGAGATCTCTCGATTATTTTTAAATCTTTGATTGCTTTCTTAAGTTAGGCGAACCCCACAGGCGAATCAGTAGAAATGTGATGCAGTGGGAGGCTTATAATCCCTTTCTTTCGGATCATAACCTCGCCAAAGCAGGAAGAAGAGATTGCTTTCTTAAGTTCATTACACAGATGGTTTAGAAGAGTTTTGTGGTGTGGAGCTCGGGATTGTTGCCATCTTTTGCGTGCTCTCCTCTTTTGACATACCATATAATTTCTTTTATTTTCGGTGGATACTTATCTTCACTGGCAAAAATCGGCTCGTAACCGTGCTAGCTGCAGAGGTTTGTTGGTTGAGGCCCAGGTCCACCCCGGACCGCAGCGCCATCTTAGTAAGTAAGTATTTACCTTCACTAATTGCGACTTCTTTCCTCCTATAGGGAGTGTTGTTCCACGTGGTATGACTTCAATAAATCTGCCGACTTCGTCTTCTATTTCATATGGTGTTTTAAACGACACATTCAGAACAATATTTTTTATACAACATTTCCTAAAGCCGTCCCAGTTAGTTTTGTTAGTATTTAATCTAGGATCTCCTACTTTTTTCATTAGACGCTCGCTTATTGTCAAGATTACTGGCGAATGATCTGAGGAGAGATCAAAACTTTCCTCGACGTTTGTATAGTCTTTAGCTACACCTCTTGCAATAAAGAAGTCGACGAGGTCAGGAGTTTTTGCTCTGTCGGTGGGCCAATATGTCGGTTTTCCCCCGGAAAGAAGTCACCATTAAATTTCATGCCGGTTTCATAAAGTAGTCTGCCCTTAGTTGAATCGAATCTTGAACCCCAAAAGGTGTAGTTCGAATTGCAATCGCCACCAATAATAAAATTCGGTCCAAGTGAGCCCAAGAGATTTATAAATTAGGTTTTTTTAGTTTGTATCCCGGAGGGCAATATATGGACGCGATATTGTAGTGCGAATGCTTATTTCTTACGAGAACTAAATTTTATTCCTCATTTCAAGTCAGTCTCCAGGCTGTCTAGGAACAGAAAGAAGAACAAAGGGCTGAGTTTACATCCCTGCCTAACTCCGAAGGAAGTACTGAACCAGTCTAACATGGTATTTCCATTCCATACTGCAGTTTCATTTTCTCTGTACAGGCCTTAAAACGTTTAGCATTTTATATAACACCCCGAAATTGCTGAACTTCTATAAAGGTGCCCTAGTTCCAGGAAAGTATTTAAAAAGGAAATTCCTCTGTAGTTGCCTGGGTCGTTGGCGTCACCCTTTTTGAACAGTGGAAATATATTGTTTGCCGAATTAGTTGCCAAGAAGCTACGATAAAATCTTAGTTCCGGTAGATAGTGGTAGTCGATGTTTTCGAATTAAAATTTAGTTGATCTAGGATCGAGGAATTCAATAATTGGAAGTTAGACCACTGAGAGGAAGTTTTGAGACAGTTATCGGTCATAAAATTGTTTTCTAATGCCGCGGAGAGGGTGGTGCTTAGTGCACCCCTGACTGAACATGGATCCAGTTACTTGCAATTATCCTTGAAGATGCACAACCCTTGTGTATTTCCCCCCAATCGAAAAGAAAATAATGCACGCTAAACAAAGCACATAGCAGAAATTTTGGATATATCGAAATCAATCGTGGAAAATAAATTTGTGCAAACTTCAATACGTAAATTGATACGATACTTGGCTCTGGAAAAACATGGGTTTTTTTTTTTTGATGCGCTGGTAGGGGTAAAACTCATTTATGGATACTTGTAGCCTGTGCTCTGAGTTATGCCCGACTCCATGCTCCTGCATGTTTACCTGCTAAAAAAAACACTGGCACCGCCAGTAAAGCCATTCCTTCGCGGGACAGGTTTGACATTTCGTCACTTCTTTTTTAGCTGCCAGAACTGGCATCATATTCGTTTCCGCATTTCTCGTTGCTCGTTCCTCTATACGCAGTTGCTGCATCATACTCGTAACAACTTGCAGTCTCCCAGCCTTCGCTCCTCGCCAACATAAATGAGATCAGGCTTCTTGGGTTCACCTGCCCGTCAATTGTCCTGATAAAACGTTGGCATTCCATCAGTACATGCTCCGCGTTCTGCACTTTTCCTTCACAGTCCTGACAGAATGGGTCATCCGCGTGCTTGTACTTGTAGAGGTACTCCCGGAAGCATCTGTGCCCAGATAGAAATTGTGTTATGTAGTAGTTTAACTCCCCGTGCTTTCTGCTTATCCATTCATCAACTTTGGGGATCAATTTGTATGTCCGTCGCCTTTTGGTTGTGATATTCCACATATGTTGCCATTCTGCTTTTATAGCTTCCACAGTTATTGTTCTATCATCGTGCTCGTTTTCACGTAGTGCCGAGGTCATCTTTGCGTCTAGATCGATAGGTTGATCAGTTCTAAAGGCGCAGCATACCATTAAAGATGCGATTCTATGCGCCGAGTTCATCGTTCTAATGTACAACTTACGGTGCGTCACTGATGCTCATATTGGGGCCGCAAACAGGAGTATTGACTCACTGACGGTCGTTAGATTTTAGGTCCTGATTGGCTGCCTTGGTCCCCCAATATTTAGCATTAGTCTACATAGTGCCACTACTGCCCGAAAGGCCTTCTTGCCTGCGTACGTTAGGTGATCTCTGAAGTTGAGTCTGTGGTCCAGCAACAATCCCAGGTACTTGATGTACTGCTTCTCCTCGACGATTTGCTCACCGACCTGTATGGGAAGGTGTTCCCCTTTTTTACGGCTGCTTATGAGAGAACAACTTGGGTGTACAAAATTGATTGGATCGTATCTCCATCAGCGATTCACTACAGAAACACAACTAGAGCAAGCCGTTCCTAAAACGGATGTTTACGGGGGATGGATTTAGCCATTCCAAAAAATGGTCTTCACCCGAAGAAGGTTATGTTCTGTATTTGGTGGAAAGGAAGGAAATTATGTACCAAGTTATGGTTCCGCATGACGAAACTATGGACTCCGACAGAAACTGCTCTCAATTTGACAGACTGATGGCTGCAATCAACCAAAAACGCCGGGAACTGATTAATCGAAGGAGCGTTATGTTTCATCGAGACAGCGCTAGACCACATTTATCTTTGCAGACTCGACAGAAGTTGGTGCAGTTTGCATAGGATCATGCACCCTCCGAATACCATATATTCCGGTATCTGCAGAACTCACTTAATGGAAAAATGTTGCCTCGCTGGAAGCTTGTAAAATCCACTTGGAGCGATTTTTCGCCCAGACAAATCAAACGTGTACGAGAGGAGCATTATGAACTTTATAGAGAACTTAACTCACAACCGCTGAAACATTTTGAACCTCATTCATCAAAAGATGATGAGTCTCCATCCACTCGGGAGACATGTGCTTTAAATTTATCTTCCTGCTCAGGTTACTCTATGCACTCTCGTCGGAATAATGCCCTCACTGCTTCATGTTAAGTTTGAAGGAAAAAAAACAAAAAAAAAAACAGTTGCATTTCCACTAAACTTATCATTCTTCTCAACCTCTATCTACTGAAGCATTCATTTTTTTCACTTTCAAGATACCTACATTCGTGAACTGTGCATTTCATTCCCAAGATGTGAATTATTTATCCGCAATCATCCGGTGTCATGAGTTTTATTTTCCATCAACAACAAACCAACTTCGTCTACCTCCATCTATGTTCGCTTCAGCACGCGAACTTCGCTTAAAACTACCTACTAAACTAGTTCCGCCCTAAGTTTTACAGTTATGTTGTGTGAAATTCAGGACCTCATGTTTCGTCCTGCTGGTATATTGTTTATACTCTCCTACAGTAGAATTTAATGCATCAAACTGTAGCCGTCGTCTTCATGTCCCCCCTGTGCCTTGGCTCATATCATGCACTAGCACTAGCACCACCCCACCCAAGGGATTCAAAGATATCAAATGAACATTTCGCATATCTCCATATGTAACATGCAATGCGTCACACAGCTTGCAAGCAACAGGAGTGCGGAGTGTGAAATATGCGAGCGGTGTACTAAAGCATAAGCGAATTAATGAGTCAAAGCGGGCAGAGGGTGGGTGTCCTTTCCAAGGAGTGCAGTAATAAAATTACTATAACACGTTTTTGGCATACCAGTCATTCTGTCAGTCAAAGGTGGGTGGTGCTGGGGGGAGGGAAATAAGATTTCAACCCCTAAAATTGTTTTCTTCGTTTTTCCATGTCAGAGTGGGAGAAACAAAATTTAGAGGGCCCAGCCATTCCGCAACCCCTAAACACAAGGTCTGCCAATTTCAGTTGCACGGAGTAGGAAAGTTATTGTTTTATATTTGCGCACAAATACATATACGTAGGATGCACGTACATATATAAAATGAGCGTAATTTTTCGTCATAGACCGGACGAATGTCAAACATTTAATGGTGACCCCGGTAGCAAAACGGATATACGAGATTCCATTATTTTTATGACGAGAAGCTATGGTAGGTGGGCGGTGGGTTGTAGGCCTGTTATTGATGCATTATTATTGTAAGCCACTACAGTGTAATACAGTGTAAGCGTAACAATGGGGTATTGAATTTTTATGTCTGGCTTTACCATTGTAACACACCCAATCAGGATGACATTTCAATCAAAAGGATCGAAGGGCTGTGCTTTGGGAATGGGAATTTAGGTTGCACGAATCACACATAACGTACCGGGGATAATGGAATCGCATTTGTTGATGGACATAAGAAGGGATGGGAAGGGTTGTAAATAGACTTTAGCGGACTTGATACGGTAGGGTCGGTTTTTTGGGGATTTGTTGCTGGTAATGGATATGATAGCTTCTGCTACGGATATAGACATAACATTTGACTTAACCAACCCGACCCAACTAGTTTCGGGCGGAATGAGAAAGTAAACAATCCTAAACGTCAAACGACGACGAAGATCGCCAGCACCATGACCTTCTTGGAAATTTCGTGCAAAGTGGTATCGTTAGAGTTAAGGTTCAAGTCCAAGTCTTGATTGAAGGTGTAAATAAATTGGATCACTCCCACACTAAGACACAAAGCGGTCCATTTTACATCAAACCGTACTCAGCACCCAGTCAAATCTCTGCGTCAGTAGAGATTGGATTGAACTCATTCCACAATTTCGAGACCCACAATGCTCCATTGTATCCTAGCATTAGAGGCAAGACAGTCCCCATTTCGCCCAAAGCGCAGTAAAGTTTGGTTTTATTGTCCAAAAACCAACCAGTTCCAGTTCCATAAGTGATGCTAGGGGCATCAGTATGAAAGACATTCGCAAAATTCTGAAGAAGCTCATTTGGAATTTCCCATTTGATCCTTTCTGTGAAATATGTTTCATATCCTCTGCCTTAGTAACTAGATGTGTGAGATGCTAAGAACTAGGATGACTGAGATAGAAGTGGGGCAAAAAACCATCACAATAAGCACCACTAGAGGCTGTCCAGCAGGAGGGGTATTATCACCATTGATGTAGAGCCTAGTAGCAGATGAACTACTGCAGAAATTGACAGATGCCGGCATTCCGTGCCAGGGGTACGCCGACGATGTAGTCATTGTCGCAAGAGGAAAATTTGAAGAAACGCTATGCGAAATCATTCAAATCGGTCTACGAATCACACAGAAGTGGTGAAAAACGGTAGGACTTAGAGTGAACCCCACCAAAACCACTGTGATACCCTTCACCAAGAAAAAAACAGCTAAAGCGCATGCAATCCATCCTGTTGGAAGGGATCAGGGTCGACCCACAGAAACAGGTCAAGTATCTAGGTCTAACACTAGACAGCAAACTCCTCTGGAGAGGACATGTAAAAACGGTGGTAACCAAAGCCACCAGAGGAAAACAGGACAGGAAGAACAGGGAACAGACAGGACAGCAGGAACATTTCAGGAAAAACCTGGGGTTGCAGCACAGCAACACTGAGATGGATGTACATGATGATAGTAAGACCCATCATCACTTACGGAACAGTGGCATGGGTTAACAGAATTAGGCTAACCACGATGAGGACATCCCTCAACAAAGTGCAAAGATTTGCCTGTATATGTATAACAGGAGCCATGCGAACCAGTCCCACAGCAGCACTAGAACTGATCGTAGGTATACCTCCGCTACACAACGTGCAAGAGCGAATCGCCAACGAGACCATTTTAAGAATCAGCAAAGAGGGCGTCGGGAAAGGAACATGCATCGCAAATAAAGAGCGAGTAACCCTATCTAAATCGGTGCCGCTTCTGGACTGGCCCAGAGATGATATGGTCAAGAAATACTGCTTTAAAACGAGATTTGACTCAAAGCTGAGTAACAAAAGAGATTGGAGCAGCGAATCCGATAAATACCAACTCAAACAACACAAAAAAAAATGGTACATAGACGGATCGAAAACATCTACTGGCACTGGGGCAGGAGTGTACGGGCCCAGGACTAGATACTCAGAATCACTGCGAATATTCCCCAGTATATTTCAAACAGAAGTTCACGCGATCGAAAGATGCGTGAAATTCAACCTAGACAGGAAATATAGCGGGCAGGACATCGCAATACTGTCAGACAGCCAAGCCGCTATTAAAACACTGACCTCGCACGAAATCAGATCCAAACTGGTATGTGAATGTCTTACCAGGATCAACAAACTGGGAGAAACAAACAAAGTAACTCTGTACTGGGTACCAGGACATGTAGGAGTGGAGTGGAACGAAGCATCTGATGAACTAGCCAGAAATGAATCAGACACGCCGTTCCTTGGACCAGATCCCTTCTGTGGGATAGCACCCCACAAAATAAGGGAAGACTTAAGGAAAGAGGAAGAGAAGAAGAGAACAAATGGGCCAAACACTGGGACGATATCCCCCAAATAAGACAGGCAAAGGTACTTTTGGGGAAATACAACCAGAAAAGAAGCAGAGCTTGCCTAAGAGTTAGTAAGAATCGGCTTCGCATCTTGGCGGGCATGTTAACAGGCAGACTTAATGAGCACCTTCGGAAACTGGGAATAGAGGGAGACGGACACTGCAGATTCTGCAGGGACTTTTGCAGAAACACCAGCGCATCTTCTTATGAAATGCGAAGCACTGATCCACAAAAGAAGGAATCACCTAGGTGCCTACCTCCTATCAGAAACGGATTTACCTTCGCTGGATCCACTGAAGATACTCCGGTTTGCTGTAGCAGCTAAACTGGAGGAGGTGCTCTAGACCGAGTATATCATCGGCTAGAGCCTTAGTATGGGGGGCACAATAGATCTTCTATAGGTCGCAGTGCACTTGCACCTCACAATAATATACATCTCTCTCTCCTCTGCCAAACCTGACGACATCTCTCATCTTATAGCACAAAGAATATTGCTCTAATATTTTATGAAATAGTGCTCCATGGCGAATGGCGATCAGCTTAAGAGATGGAGAGAAAATTTCGCAACAGTGCTGAGCAGTGCGCAACAAACGGCAGGGTTATTATATTGGATTCCAATGAGCCTTCCGAAACAGCAGATTCCCGAATCCCTGTCATGAAATTCTAAAGCGCTCAGACTCAAAGTGGAATTTCGACCAGCGGAAGAGATTGGATTGAAATCATTCTCGTAACATCGTGACGCACGATATGTACCCGCGTTCTTTGAAAGGCGAGGCATGAGTCTCACCTAGAGTTCACATTGATTCGCATTTTAGACATATGATGACGACATGCATTACATCCTGTGATTAACCCAACCATAGTTCTCCGGATATTCCTACTCAAATTGAGGAGAAATTTTGCAATACTACTGTCAGGTCTTTTCTCAAGACATTGACGGTTCTGCTGGATTTCAAAATAAACTATGTCTCATGATGATCGGCACCATATGAGAATCGATGTAGCACAGGATTTTCGCCAAATTTTTGCCATACTTATGGATAGTTCTAGTAGTATTGAGAGAAGAGTCCTGAGCACTTCCAAATTTACAAACTTCTCCGGGTAACGCAAAACTGTCAAAATCACTCGATGAAAAATAGAATTCTTAAAAAACAGAACTCAATAATGCACCTACACCGTTTTATTTAGTTTCCTCTGATATTTAAAAAATTCCTTAAGCAGCATTTATTGGAGCAAATATAGCTCCACTCGCAGGCAGAAGTTCCACGTTCGTATCGCCAGCTGAGTTGGTCATTGTATATTGCTGTATACCGCCTCCGTCTGATAAGGGCAGAGTGGGCATGGCATGGGCCGATGCGACATCGAGTTGCGAGATAACTAAATAGAAACATGGTTCAAAAGTGTTCTATGTTAAAAGTTCTGAAATAATATGATATTTACCGCAAAGTGTCAATACGACAATTGAAAGGACGAAAACAAACTTCATTGCGAGCTTAATTTGGAAACCAGTAGAATCGTTTCAAGCAGAGAATGAGAACTGACCTGAATTGGGATGTGACAGAAGTCTACTTATAGGTAGAAAAAGGTTTTTCTAGGAAATTATTGTAGCTATAGCATATCACGATTTTCGTGAGAATTAAAGTTTTATTAAAGTCGTGCCTTATAAAAGGTTGGACTTTGGTATTTTCTAAACCTTGAAAATTAAAAAAAAACAAAGTAAAGAAAAAGCTATGCGTATCTCTTGGCGTTACTAGGCAGAATATTAGAAGGTAATTCGATGGGTTTGCTGATTGTTATCCATATGCTTTCAAACGAAAACCGGAGACATCTCTTAATTTGAGTCAATGCAATGAGCTAAAAAAATGCAACAACCAAACAAAACATTCTATCAGTTAAGATACACAAAGCCACACAATGAGGGCGCAAGAGAAACTACTACCACACCTAGTAAGAACAACAAAAACTAGCCTTGCATTGGGATATATTCCAAACCAGTGGAGACGCGCAAAAATGTTGTTTGTTCCAAAAATGGGGAAAAAAGATCCAACACAGCCGAAGTAATACAGGCCGATCAGCCTAACATAGTTTCTTCTCAAAACAATGAAGAAAGCTGTGGATAACCACCTAAAAGAAAGAAGCTATGGCCTACACTTGACAGTGCAAAAACCAATAAAATCCTGCAGAGGGGTAGAAAATCACTCTCCAGTCTCATAGGAAGTATTACGGGGCACAACACTATGCGATACCACATGAAAACGTTACGTGTGACGAACGAAGACCTTTGTAGGGGCTGCGGCTAGGATCACGAGGACACTACCTACTTCCTCTGCCACTGCCCAGGCCCCTACCGCCTTAGAAATAGATACCTTGAACAATACTTCTTTAATGATTTAGAAGAATTGCCCAACAGACCGATCAATGACATCGCAAACTTCATCAAATCCTCTGGATGGTTTGTATCTCGAGCACAGTACTTATTATGCTTTCTAATAGGCTACGTACAGAGACGTTTATTTTCCCTCAGGAGGAAGCGATCTTTTTCTCTTTCTATCTTCTTTTTCCCCATGGGTATCACAATGGGTCTATACTGACCTGAGTGTGGTGTAGAGGACGTCCGTCGCTACACCAGCCCACTAACCTAACCTAACCTAACCACCTAAAAGAGGATGTACTCAATAGATTCCCACTTCATTACAATCAGAATGCATACAGAGTGGGCACATCCACTGAGACGGCTCTTTATCAGCTGACGGAAACCATCCAAAGAACTCTTGAAACAGAAAAAAAAAATAGTACTCTGCGCCTCCCTAGACATCGTAGGGGCATTTGATAACACTTCGCATGAAGCTATTTAACAAGCTCTGGACAGAAAAGGAGTCAGCAGAATAGTATCTGAGTGGATATACGAGTTGCTGAGAGCAAGATCAGGAAAAACTCAAACATCACATAGAATTGCCTAGGTCAACACAACAAGAGGGTACCCACAAGGATGAGTGCTATCTCCTCTAATGTGGAGTCTTGTTTTGGATGAACTACTTGAAAAGTTAACAAACCTTCGAATTAATTGTCAAGCTTATGCTGATGACATTGTATTGATTGCCAGGGGAAATTTGAAGAAACCCTATGTGATATTATACAAAGGGGTCTAATAATAACTCAAAAATGCCAGCCAGCCATGTTGCTGGGCTCAATATAAAGCCGACTAAAACCACAATAGTACCGTTCACGAGAAAAAGGAAACTTGAACTGAAGCCAATTCGACTATATTGAACGATACTGACACCGCTAAAGGAAGTGAAGTATCTAGGACTACACCTAGATAGTGAACTCACGTGGAAAAAGCACACGGAGGAGATATCCAAAAAGGCTACTCGTGCTCTAATGATATGCAGGAGCCTAGTGGGTAGGTTAATAGGTGCCTGCGCAATATCTTAAGGATTTTCTGGCCCAATCGTATCTCTAACGAACACCTTTACGGGAGAACTGGTCAGGAACCAATAGGCACAACCATCCAACGGCGGAAGTGGCAGTGGATTAGTCACATGTTCAGAAAGGGTGACAGTTCCATAGCGAACCATGCTATGCAATGGAACCCTTTAACTCAGGATGGCAGAAGACCTGGCGGTCCAAGGAAAACGTGGCGCAGAACAGTCGAGAAGGAGGCATGGCAATTGGGGAAAAGTTGGGGAGAACTCAGACACATTGCCAGAAACCGTACACGATGGCGCGTAGGCATAGTAGAGGTCCTAGGACCCACAAGGGGATACAGGACATAAGTAAGTAGTGGGTAAGTCTTGGGGATTAAGTCCAATCTTTCTAAGATGGATATATATTGCCATTGTGAGGTTAATGATCACTTATGGAGCGATAGCATGGACAAAGTGAACTAGTCTAGTCACAACGAGGGACACGCTCACTAAAGCGTAAAGACTTGCGTGCATCTGCATCACTGGGGGCATGAGAACATGTCCAACTGCAGCCATGGAAGTTCTCTTAGAGCTAACACCGTAGTGGAGCAAAATGCAAAGCGGACGATCCTAAGGATGGCAAAAGAAGGCATTGGAAGAGAAAAATACGTTGGTTTCAGGGAATACGATGCGCTTGTGAAGCATTTCTGGCGATTTCCCTGGGGACGATAGTATCAGAAAATGTAACTTTGGGATAAACTTCTGTACAAAGTTAAGTAACAAGAAAGAGTGGAGCAACGAATCTACGACATAAGAGACTGGGCAGCCACACGATAAAGTCGTATACAGACGGTTCAAGAACTGAGGAAGGAACAGGGGCAGGCATCTTTGGGCCAAGAACGAAGCACTCAGAACCCACGGGCATGAGTGCCAGCATCTTTCAAGCTGAAGTATGTCCTTTAGATAGATGTATTCAATTTAATCTCGAAATAAGATACAGCAACTGCGACATAGCGATACTAACAGATAGTCAAGCAGTTATCAAAGCACTTGACTCCTATGTCATTAAGTCGAAATTTATGTGGGAATGCCTACACAAACTTAATGACACCCGGTCATGTCTTTATTAAAGGTGATGAAGCAGCAGATGCCTTGGTAGGACAAGGACCTGCGGAGCCTTTCACTGGACCTGAACCAATCTGCGGAATAGGGGAACATACGATACGCGAAGAATTCAGGGAAATGGAGAAAGTAGACAGGGCAAGAACCTCGAATAACACCACATGTCTGAAGCAAGCTAAGAAACTACTGCCATGTTACAACCGGAACAGATTCGAAGCCTTAGCAATAATAACCTAAGAATCCTAACAGCCTTCCTAACGAGGTACTGCAAACTCAGGGAGCACTAACGTAAACTAGGTATAACAAATGAAGGCATTTGCAGATTCTGCAATGAGTCAAGCGAGACGCCGGAGCACCTTCTGGAATCTTGTGGGGCACTGGCCCCACTTCCGCAAGTAGCAAATATCAGATGAGGATATGCCAACCATGGATCGACTCAGTTCTCATTCTCGGAGTCCTAAAAGAAACTGGTTTGTAGAGAGAGCTCTAAGGTGAACTATTCCCGCCAAGGCAAAGTAAGACTTTATGACCTTCAAACACGATTTCAAAGGAATTGTATTGCGAGGGGAACTCTAGGTTAGGTTAGATAAGGTTAGGTTGGCTGTGCACACGAGAGTGCAGACACACTTGGATCAGTGAAGGTCCTTTGTGATTCTATGCATCGACCATTAGGCCAATTAGGGACTAACAATACCAACCGGAGCTTTAGACAAAGTGATTGATGCTCATGACGTCCAAGGACGCCAGATCGCCGAGCTCGTCAAAGAAGGGGGACCCTAGATGGAGCATTCTTCTATGCGACAGGACTGGACAAGTGCATAGGAGGTGAAGGATGGTTTCCTCCTCCTCCTTGTCCCTACAGGCCAAGTATTTTGGCGTGTTGGCCTATAAGACAGATTCCAGTGAAAACACCGACAACGCAGCTGTATTGCGTTCGCTTTAGCTTGACCAACTCGGCACAACGTTTTTGATACAGCTTAGGCCAGATCTGTCTCGAAATGTGATACGTTGAGCCGTTTTCCCATCTGAGCTTGGTCATGCTAATAGCGTTCAGCTTTAGTAGATGCTTACATGTAGCGAGGAGCATACCCAGGGCTTGCCTGTCAGGCAGAATCCTTAGAGTGGTACCCTGTCTGGCGAGATCGTCGGCCCTGCAATTTCCTGGAATGTTCCTGTAGCCTGGCACCCAGCATAGGTGAATGTTGAACTGCTCGGTCATCTCCATAAGAGATAAACGACAGTTTAAGGCGGCATTTGAAATGAAGGAGTACGATTCCAGGGACTTGATTGCCACTTGGCTGTCAGTGAAAATGGTAATATCGCTGACAGATAGTGCATTACATTTCAGCCAAGACAGGGCTTCCTTAATCGCCATGATTTCCGCCTAAAAAACGCTACAATGATCAGGGAGGCGGAAAGAGATGCTCAAATTGAGCTTTTCGGAGAAAACACCACAACCCACCCCACCCTCGGTCTTAGAGCCATCTGTAAAGAAGTGAACCGAACTACCATCGACAGGGAGGGAGGGAAGTGTCAAATCTCAGTTTCGGCGGGGTGTAGTCCGAGTTTTCGTGTTTGAAGTTGTGAAGAGTGGCCAAAGTGATAGCTAGACCACTGAGAGGAAGCTTTTAGACGGATGGCCGCACAGGCAGCCATCTGTTTGCGAAAATATCTAAAGGTAGGAGATTGAACAAAATGTCCAGTGCCGCGGAGGGAGTAGTTCTCAGTGCACCACTTCTGCAAATGCATGCAAATCTTTGCATCTTAGCTGGTTAAGTGAGGTGAACAGCCCTGTCAAGAGCAGGCCACCATACGATAACGCCATAGAGTAGTATAGGCCTGATAACGGACACGCATAGCCAATGAGTGATTTGAGGTTTCATACCCCAGCTCCTACCTATAGCCTTTTTACAGGAAGAGAGAGCTACATTTGCTTTCTTGTCGCGTTCTAGTAGATTGGCCTTCCAGTTCGATTTCCTATCCAGGGGAACTCTAACGAGGCAATAAATCACGCCAAAGTACTAGCAGAGGACACAATAGACCACTAGGTCGAAGTGCAAAATAACCATATGCAAATAATAATAATAGGATGTAAACCCTATGACCGCTCTGTTCCCCGCATTGTGAGAAAAAAAAAATTATAAATTCAATAAAAAAATCATAAATTTATGAGCTTACACACGAGTTTAGTCCTACATATAGAATGGTATCTATAATTCTCTTTATACGTAGATTCTATTAGACTGCCACTTTTTAGGAACTACTGCAAAACTGATTGGCTCAAGTACAGGTCAACTTTAAGTAATTTAGTTACCTCAGATCACCTGAATCCCTCCGGGAACCCCCAAGAACTTGATCGCATAGTTGAAGTTTTAATCTCAGCCTTAAATAAAGCGATGTCTTCTTCCTGCCCTTTGATTCAACCCTGGGGCAAGAAAAAGCCACATTGGTGGATTGCAGGTTAATGCCAAACGTACAAGAGACGCGCTAGATTGTGACTTGTACAAGGCATCCTTAAACCTATACAAAAAAGAATTAAGGAAAGCCAAACGTAATTCTTGGAGAAAGTGCCTGTGATAAAATAGAAGAAGCCTCTGAGGCATCTAGGCTGAGGAAAATTCTCTCTTCAAATCCAATAACACCCAGCTTCCTTGAGAAAACTGATGAGTCTTGGACGACTTCCAGCGAAGATTCGCTAAACTTACTACTTGACACTCATTTCCCAGGTCGTTCCTAAGTTGTTAGCAACATGGTTTTCAACATCATCTGCATAAATAACCAACTCCTCAAAATTGATTACATAAAGCAAACTCCATTGGGCACTAAATAGCTTCAAACCATAAAAATCCGCAGGACCAGACTGCATAGTACCTGCCGAGTGGCAGAAGTCATTGAGCATAATTCTGCCGGTGCTTGAGAAAATACTAAAAGTTGTCTAGATCTGGTGTACGAGCCCAAACGCAAAATAGTTGGTCTACCAAGCATGATACTTACACGTGCTCATCCTTTGCAGTTTCAAAGCAAATAACACACTATTTAACGTAAGGTTTAATTCAGTTTAAATAAAATAAGCAACAAATAAGGAAGTAACTTAAATAAATTCACGATAAGGAGTGATCTTTTTGAAAAAAAAAACATGTTTCCAGTAATTTTTGAACGCAAAATAGTTGGTCTATGAACCAAAATTTTAATTTTACTACTCGGTTACGTCACCTTTTTTCTAATTACTGCTGCTATTCTTCGTGGCATAGTATCAACTAGTTTTTCACATTCTTCAGCAGTAAATGATTGCCAAATATCAGTAATATTATTTTTTAAGTCCTGAAGAGTCCTAGCCGGCTCTTGCCTCAGTTTCTGCTTCATCTTGTGCCAAACAGTTTCGATGGGTGAAAGGTCAGAGCTGCTGGAAGGCCATTCCATTAAAGGAATACCTGCAGCAGATAACCATCGCGTTGTGGACCTAGCCGTATGACAAGAAGCACCATTTTGCTGAAATATGTAACTTCCGTCACTTGATTGAAGCCGTAGTATTGATGGAAGAAGTTGCCCTTGCAGAATATGTTCGTACTTCAAGCATTAACCAATCCGTCAACAAAGTGTAAATTCGCAACACCACGCCCAGACGTACATCCCCATACCATGAGAGATGCTGGGAACTTGACGGTTCGTTTTAAACAATCCTTGTGGAGGTTCGAATCACACGTTTGCGTTCGTCGCCAACGCAAACCTCAAACCTGGATTCATCGCTCCAAATGACGGTCCGCCATTGACTTAATGTCCAGTTTTTACGTTGTTTCGTCCACTCAATCCGTCTTTTCTTATGTTAAGGCGTCAAAAGTGGCTTTTCTTTCGCCTGAGTTTTGCATGAATGAAGTTATTTTCAAATTTATGATATTAAGTTAATTTAAAACAAACCTTATAAAAACGGCAACCTTTTTTTTTCATTGTTCTTTTGCAAGTATCGACGGAAATGTTTTTCTTAATGCGACCTTTCCATTCTACAGTTAAGGCAGCGGCAGTTTGGCGTCAGTTTTCTTTGATAATTTTTTTCAACACATGACAATCACGAGGTTTTGCTATCGTTGGACGTCCCGTTTTTTTACCTATTTCCACATTTCCGGAATTTTTGTATTTTGTAATTATGTTTTGCACTGATGATCGCGGCAAACTCATATTTTTAGCTATTTTATAGCTGGATAGTCCTGTTTGGAATGCTTTAATTATCGACTCCCAAATATCTCGCGATAGTGCAACGCCACGCGCTATGCTTGACCAAAAACTGATACTAAGTTCGCATAAACAAAATGGTCATGCAACAACAAAAAGCATTTCCCTCAATTTTTTCGTAACGGTTTGACAAATCAATATTAAAATAATACTAGACCAACTATTATGCATCCAGAAGAGAGCAGACTAACTATTATGCTTTTATCTTTGTTTTAGTAAAACTTACATTGCTACCGTATGTTTCATTTTTTTTGTTTCTTTTGCTCTAATTTTATTAAGAATAATTACTTTATTACTATTTTCATATACTTTTTTTTATAAATGACTGCTACCAACCAATTAATTTCAGAATAGGAAAGAATTTTTGTGTTAGAAATCTAAGTGACCAACTATTTTGCGTTTGGATCGTATATCCCGAAGATATGGAGAGCAGTTCAAGTTGTCTTCATACCCAAAGCGAGGAAATGCTCTCACACCAATCCAAAAGATTTCAGACCCATTAGTCTATCATCATTCCTCTTAAAAACATTAAAACGACTGATTAATATCCATTTACGCAACAGTATTTATAAGAAACTACTATCGGCGGCCCAACATGCATATTGCAAAGGTAAATCAGTGGAGACGGTATTATATTCACTAGTGCGTAATATCGAATATTCCCTGTGTCATAAAGAGTATACAATGATTGCTTTTCTGGATATAGAAGGTGCTTTCAACAATGTCAATACATCAACGATAGTGGATGCACTATCAGACCTGAAGGTCGACAACCTACTTTGTGAATTGATTATTGGTCGGATTATCAACTCTAAGCTGGGTGGGGCGTCTACTATACGGTCTGTCAGTAGAGGCACTCCGCAATTTTGTGGAATTTGGTGGTCAATGAACTTTTGATAATCATGGAATGTGAGGTATGCACGGCGATCGCTTATGCAGATGATGTTGATTTGGCTCTCTCGGGAAAACTCTTAAATACTCTAACTAAAAGAACTTCTACAAAACGCTTTCAACAAGCTCACTAGATGGGCGGTTCGGTGTGGTTTGGGTGTAAGTCCCCACCAAATTGAACTAGTACTCTTCTCCAGGAAATATAAAATTCCCTTAGTTGACCCTCCCTCTCTCAATGGTATCCGCTTAATTTTCTCTGACACAGCAAAATATTTGGGTCTCATCCTGGATAAGAAATTGAGCTGGAAACCTTATATTCAAGAAACAGTAAAGAAAGCTACAGTAGCACTTTTCTCTTGCAAAAAAGCTATTGGCAATAGATGGTGTCTAAAACCCCTAATAACTCACTGGCTCTACATCTCGGTCATTAGACCGATACTCACATACGGGATGATTGTCTGGTGGACGGCCTTAGAAAAAGCTATAAATCGCGATTATCTGAGTAAGGTCCAGCGCACAGCTTGCCTGTGCATAGGCGGAGCACTACGTACAACTCCCTTTGCGGCACTGGACATTTTGTTTCATCTGATACCCCTCGATATATTTAGTAAGCAAATAGCAGCGAATTCAGCCGTTCGACTCGAAGCTACCCAACAGTGGTCAAGAAAAGAATTTGGCCACGCTTCCATTTTGAATAAATTCAAATTCTCTCCCGAAAACACGGACTACACCATCCCACGTCTGAACTTTGACAAGAACTTCCTCGTCACCATCCCTTCCAGATCTTATACATATCTATATATATAAAACTAAGTAGCAAAATGCGAATGTGTTCCTCTACCGCCCGTAATTTTCAACCAATTTATTACAAACGTGATAGGCAAAAAGAAAAACATTACGAAACCATTCAAAAACATTGAAAAAGAAACTTACACATTATTGTGTGCGATACCGTTGTGGTACATACAGCTTAGTACAACAAAAAAAAAAGCCTGGCAAAGTGGTCGGGGCTTAAGCCAGTTCTGAATAAATTCGAAATCTCTCCCGAAAACACAGACTACACCACACCACGTCAAAATTTTGACAAGAACTTTCTCGTCGCCATGCCCTTCCAGATCACCCTGGAATGATGATACATTTTAAGAAGATGGGTCAATCCACTTCTACATTGACGGCTCAAAAACCAAGGACGGAGTTGGTGGAGGTGTTATCTCTGACAGGCTTAATCATAAGCCCTCCGAGACAACAATACTCTTGGATGTTTGTCAGACGCTCGCGAGAGCTGGGACCGTAAAAAAACTTTTTGGGATTCGAAATTGGAACCTAACGCGTAGTGATCCGACACACTAACCACTTACGCCACGGCGCCCACAAGTTCGTCTTTACTCTGGGGATAAACTGCGGAAGAACAACAAACTTCTTGCGATGATGACAGCGGTGGTGTTGCCAGATTCACATTTAATTAGTTGATAGTACAGTGCGAAAAAGCATTTTTCTTATGCTATAGTATTTTATTTTCAAGCAAATCAATAAATAACGAAAGAAAAAACTTTTTCTTTAACGAAAAGCAAAAACAAATAATTAATCTTGGAAAAATAACCAAAAATAAAATTTTTCTAAAACACTGATACATCCTACCATTTTGAAATCAGCGATGGTAGGATTAACGAAAAATCAGAGAAGGGTTAAGCAAGCATTGATACGCCATTGGATTCTTCACTGTTCAATCTTTTTACTATTTGTTAGACCACGCTAGTATCCGGCTTAAGAAGCAGGGGGCAGCAGTAGGTTTTTGACGCATTGAAAACAGCTCGGTTTTTGGCAACCCAATTGATGACAACCATCGGACGACTCCATATTTTGGGAACCGTTTTGCTGCCCCAAATTGAGTACACAAAGTCGAGAGTGTCGTCGACAGCAAAACAATAGATTCTATTATGAGTAGCAGACATAAAGTCGTTCATGTAAATCAAAAGCATGGACTCCGATGACGACAGCCCTGTGGTACACCGCTATTAGCTGAGAATGTGGGAGAAGTAAATCCAACTCGTACTGATCGATTTTAGGTAATCAACTCGCAATGTTTTTCAAGAGAGCGTGACGGATGCCTTGAAGTTGTTAAAGAGGGCACTGTGCTATACTCTATCGATAGATTTAGAAATATCAAGAACAACTGGTTTATATTTACAGTAGTAATGAATGCAATCGTTACAATGTTCCAACAGGTATGTCTTTAAATCTCCTGTGGCACAATGTTGCCTTAAACTATACTGACGGTCATTGAGGAGATATTATCTTAAAAAACACTGAAAACTATGGACCTGTAGTAAGAAGGGCCGGTTTTACCACTCCTTTTCAGTACTTATTTAACTAGACTAGTATCGCGTACGGTCTAAATTTGACCTCCCGTGCGAAGAATGGAAAGGAATTTAAGCTCATACAGCCATGAACGTGATCAAAATGCTTTCATTTAATTGTTTAAAATGTTTTGTATGGGGAAATCATGTGTGTTCGTCCCTTTATTTTACCTGCCTTAACGGCAACATACGCACATGATTTTTATTTTGTGCACATCTATGGCACAGTATCTTTCAAATGATGTAAGTTTCATCGCCCTCCTTTTATAATAAATACTACAAAAACGTACGATAAATTTCCTGTTCACGTCTTAATATATAAGATGTATTGCGAGAAGAATCCTAGGAACTTCCATTATGAAAACCTTTCCGGGTAGCGCAGTGTTGATGGAAAATTAAATGTGTAAATAAATGTAGGCACCTACACAGTTGTATTAAGTTCCGTTTTATATTTAACAGACTTTTTAAAGAAGAAGAGACAAAATACGAGGGAGGAGATCCAAACCGGCGGATTGCTGACCTGGAAACAAATCAGATTTTATTTATCACAGGAGTGACTATAAGGAAGTACGGCTACTTACCGTTTTGGTAAGCTGTAGGCTGATTGGCCATATATGGGGCCTATGCGGGCGTGGATCCGTACGCATATTGCTGAGCTGGAAACACATCAGATTTTATTTATCACAACAATGACTATTAGTAAGTACAGCTACTTACCGCTTTGGTATGCTATCGGCTGATTGGCCATATACGGGGCCGATCCATACCCATATTGCTGAGCTGGAAACACATCAGATTTTATTTATCACAACAATGACTATTAGTAAATACAGCTACTTACCGCTTTGGTATGCTATCGGCTGATTGGCCATATATGGCGCTGATCCATACGCATACTGCTGAGCTGGAAACACAACAGATGCTATTTATCACAACAGTGATTTATTAGTTAGTACAGCTACTTACCATTCTGGTATGCTATCGGCTGATTGGCCATATATGGGTCCAATGAGGGCGCGGATCCATAGGCATATTGCTGAGCTGGAAACACATCAGATTTTATTTATCACAACAATGACTATTAGTAAGTACAGCTACTTACCGTTGTGGTATGCTATCGGCTGATTGGCCATATATGGGCCCAATGAGGGCGCGGATCCATAGGCATATTGCTGAGCTGGAAACACATCAGATTTTATTTATCACAACAATGACTATTAGTAAGTACAGCTACTTACCGTTTTGGTATGCTATCGGCTGATTGGCCATATATGGGCCCAATGAGGGCGCGGATCCATAGTAATATTGCTGAGCTGGGAACACATCAGATTTTATTTATCACAACAATGACTACTAGTAAGTACAGCTACTTACCGCTTTGGTATGCTATCGGCTGATTGGCCATATATGGCGCTGATCCATACGCATACTGCTGAGCTGGGAACACATCAGATGGTATTTATCACAACAGAGATTTATTAGTAAGAACGGCTACTTACCATTCTGGTATGCTATCGGCTGATTGGCCATATATGGCGCCGATGCGGGTGCGGTCGCGGGTGTGGTTGCTTCATACGTTGGTACGGCTTCATACTCATATTCCTGATCTAGAAACACATCAGATTTTATTTAGCACAACAGTAGCTATTAGCAAATACGACTATGTACTTACCATTGTCGTATGCTATCGTTTGATTGGCCATATATTCATCCGAAGCGGGTGAGGCTGTAGTTGTGGGTGTGAATTCGGTGGTTTCGGGTTCGGGTGCGGATGTAAACACGTATTGCTGAGCTGTAAACACATCAGATCTTATTTATCGCAGCAGTTTCTATTAGTAAGTACGGGTACTTACCATTTTGGTATACTATCGCTTGATTGGTCAGATACTGGGCCGAAGCGAAGTCTAATTGCGAGATAACTAAATAAAAACATAGTTAAAAAGTGTTCTGTTTTGTTGTTTTTAAAAAGATTATATTTACCGCAATGTGTCATGACGACAATTGAAAGGAAGAAGACAAACTTCATTGCGAGCTTAATTTAGAAACCAATAGAATCGTTTCAAGCAGAGAATGAGAACAGACCTGAATTGGGTTATGGAGACTACTTATAGGTAGGAAAACGTGACTCTACGAAATTATTGTGGTTTTAGGAAATCACGATTTCACTGAGAAATAATGTTTTATTAAAGTCGTGCCTTTAAAAGATTGGACTTTGGTATTTTTTGAACCTTGAAAATTAAGAAACAAAGTAGAGAAAAAGTAGTGGGTATCTCTAGGCTTTGCTAGGCAAAATATTAAAATGTAATTTGATGACTTTTCTGACTGTTATCCATATGCTTTCAAAACGAAAGCCGTGGATACCCCTTACTCTGAGTCAATAGACTGGCTCAAGGCGGTGCTCAGGCTACATTGGTGGAAGAATGCAAAACTAAAAGCTGTGGATGGAAGAGAAGTTCCGCCGTTACGCCCACAATTATTTGTTGACTATTTTCCTGGCAAAAACACTGTGTCAGAACGCACTCTGAGCCTCGCCAAAGAACAGAAGGCGGGATTATTAATTGATGACTGGAGAGTACGCAATAGAATCCAGAGAGTAAACGTCATCGAGCTAACTAAAGCTCTTGACCCCAAACAATTGAAGAAAATGGAGGGTATGTTGAGTTTTGGTTTTAGCCGGCCCACCTAAGACCAAAAAGTAAGGAAGCCGCAAAGCCCGTGGACTTATGCTTAACCACTTGCAAGGATAGAGATCCCACTAACACGAGAGACTCAAGGGGCAAGCAGGGAAAGTCCAGCAGGACTGGTAACAATCTGGGCGTTGAAATGGCTGTATACAAAATCAAGCCAAAAAACTGCTAAAATCTCTGAAGCTACTAACGTACCCAAGAACCCCAGTGGCAAACAAAGAATAACCAGCGGCATTAAGGCCAATCTATTACAAGTCTGTACAACTGCTTGCATACGCCGACGATATAGACATTATCGGAAGAACTCAGCGGGCTGTCACCGGTGCGCTTGTAAGCATTGAGGCGGAAGCGGCCAAAATGGGTTTAGCAATAAACGAGGGCAAAACCAAGTATATGCTGTCAACAAGAAGGGAAAGCCAACACCGACGAATTGGAGAAAACGTCACAGTCGGCAGCTATAACTTCGATATAGTAAGGGACTTTGTCTACCTTGGCTCTGCTATAAACTCGAAAAACAACATCAGCGCAGAAATCAAGCGAAGAATAACTCTTGCCAATCGCTGTTTTTTTGGACTTATAAGGCAATTCAACAGTGAAGCCCTATCTCGAACTACTAAGGAGACTCTATATAAGAACCTGATCACCCCTGTCCCGCTTTACGGCGCTGAAACATGGACTTTATTAAAAGAGGATAAAGATATCCTTGGTCGCTTCGAGAGAAAAATTCTTCGTAAGATTTTCGGTCCCGTTTGCGTTGACGGGTTTTGGAGGAGAATATTCAATCACGAACTATACAAGCTGTACAGCGACATCGACCTAGTCAAAAAACGGCGTATTGGACATCTGAGATGGCTAGGAAATATAGAGCGAATGGACACCAACGCTCCGGCCCGCAGAGTTTTCGAATCTAACCCCGAGGGACGACGCAGTGGAGGGAATCATCGCCGTAGGTGGCTCGCACAAGTTCAAGGGGACCTCGACCAACTTGGAGTGCGCAACTGGAGGCAATTAGCTAAAGACCGAGCTAAATGGAGAAGCTTGTTGGTTGAGGCCCAGGTTCACCCCGAACTGTAGCGCCACCTAAGTAAGTAAGTAAGTAAGTATTAAGGCCAATCAGAGCCCGAGTACTAGCGCCGATACGGCTATTGACAAAAAGAAAGTAAAAGCTCTTCAAATCCCTGAAGTCACCAGCGTGCCCTTGACTACTCGTCTGCTTAGACGAACGGTATCCCCCGCAAAACATCGCCACCACACAGGGAGGAAGATAGGGCCGCCAGAAGGCACTGCAGAAGGAGCGCTCCACCACCATCAAGGAGACTGCGGAAATGGAAAAGAAACACGAAAGAACAAGGGCTGTTGGGAGGCAACAGGGCCGGGAAAGCCGCCATCGGGGCAGGTGGAGGTACTAACAATGAATTTTATAACTTACTTACTTACTTAGATCCTTTAACCCCTCGGGGGCATAGGGCGTCAACCACGCCTGCGCGCCATCGTGTTCGAAGTTCTGCAACGCGTTTGAGCTGCGTCCAACTCATTCCTAAAGAGCTCGATTCCTCCTCAACTGTTCTGCGCCACTTTGGCCTAGGGCGTCCCGCTATTCTGCCTGCCTGGGTGAGCGGATTCCACTGCATGGCGTATTTCGCAATGGAGTTGTCTTCGCGCCGTAGGGTGTGTCCAATCCATTGCCACTTTCTTCTTCGTATAGTAATGCTTATAGGTTCTTGGCCCGTTCTCTGTTCGTTAGAGATGCGGTTCGGCCAAAAAATCTTCAAGATGATTCTTAAGCATTTGTTTACAAAGACTTGCAGCTTCCGTGTGTTAATGGTGTCCACCTTCCAAGTACTGCACCCATAAAGCAGCACTGATTCTACGTTGGAGCGGAACAGTCGCAGCTTGGTTCTTAAGCTGATAACATTGCTTCTCCAGATTTTAGATAGCATTCCGAACGCAGCTTTAGCCCTCCCGATTCTGCTGCACACATCCAGTTCGGTGCCACCGCGATTAGCCGAGACCACACTTCCTAAATAAAGAAAGTTATCAACTTTCTCGACTTCCTGTCCGGCAATGTTAAGTTGAGCGCGGTTGTTAGAAGAAGTGCTCAGGGCTTTTGTTTTGGCTGTGTTTACTTTTAGCCTCACTTTGTTTGCCTCAGCTTCTAGATTTTGGGCCATCAGATGACGATCCATTATCCGATGTGAAAGTAGACAAACATCGTCAGCGTAATCTAAGTGTTTAAGGTAAGCTGTCATAGTCCAACGAATTCCATAGTTGCCTTCCGTCAATGCTGCACGGAGTACATCGCTGAAAACCACCAAAAACAATAGTGGTGACAGTATGCACCCTTGACGTACTCCACTTTGGACTTCAAAATCGTCCGACACCTTACCATTGTGCACGACGTGACACTTACCGCCCTCGTATGTAGCCTTGACAATAGCTATAAGTTTTTCTGGGATGCCTCTCCTGCGCAAGGCCAACCAGATAGCATCTCGATTCAATCTGTCGAAAGCTTTCTCGAAGTCGATAAACATTAAATGTAGCGGAGACCTATACTCAACGCATTGCTCGATAATGATCCGTAAGGTGTTTATGTGGTCGATGCAGGAGGATCCAGCGCGAAAGCCTGCCTGTTCGACATCGAGAGTTGAATCTAAATGTTCTTTAATTCGTTCTAGAATTATTTTAGCTATTATTTTAGCCACGGCTGGAAGAACGCATATACCTCTCCAGTTACCGCAATCCATCAAGTTTCCCTTCTTTGGAAGTTTAATGATCATCCCCCTTTTCCACTCCTGTGGAAATTGTTCACTATCCCAAGCTCTCCGTATTAGGGGATGCAGCAAATCTGCCGATGTATTTGGCGCCGCTTGAAATAGCTCGGCAGGGATGCCATCAATACCCACCGCCTTGTTCTTCTTGAGGGACTTGATTGCTGTTATTATCTCGGTTTTACTGGGAGGTGCGGTGCGAATTCGGGAATTTGTTGCTTCGAACTGCTCATTCGAATTCGAGATCATACTGCCATCGTCTATGTGATTTAGCACTGTAGCAAAATGTTCTCTCCATCTAGTGAGCTGATCCTCATCCGAAATCAGAAGGTTACCGTCTAGACTCTTCACTGGATGTTGTTTGGAGTTTCGACCACCGATGAGCTCCTTAGTGATGCTATACACAGTCCTACTGTCGCACCTACTCGCTGCTTCTTCAGCCCTTGAGGCCAGTGAGTTGATATATTGACGTTTGTCACGTCTCACACTACGCTGCACTTCTTTCTTCTTCGCACGGTATTGGGCTTCAAGCTCGGTTCTCTCTACTGCTGAGGCCGCTGCAACCCGAGCCTTGATTGCTGTACGCTCATCGATCCGTCTCCAGGTGTCTGTAGAAAGCCATGTGCGGTGGTGTTTCTGCTTTTTACCGACATACGTGCGTGCCCCAGTCGCAAAAGCATTTTTCACAGCACTCCAGTGGTCATCCATGTTCTCTATGCTGCTGATTGCTTCTGCTTCTAAGGCAAGATGGTCCCTGAACTGTTGGCGCACTTGGGGAACCTTGAGCCTGTCGATATTAAACCTGGTGATGTTAAGTAGGTTTGAGCGGTTGCTGTTGACGGATGCAGTACGAAGGCGTAAATGAGCTACCATAAGATGGTGATCTCGTTCTAGTCCGACGTCAGCTCCACGTCTGTTTCGGACGTCCAGGAAACAATTTCTAAAGCGGCGACTGATCGCAATGTGGTCGATCTGGTTGGATGTTCGTTGCCTATCAGTAGAGACCCAACTGATTTTGTGGCAGGTGTTATGCTTAAACAGCGTACCTCCGATGACTAGGCGGTTGGTATTGCAGAAGTCCACAAACCGCTCACCGTTATCATTACGGTCTCCCACGCCGTGAACTCCCATCACGTGCTTAAGCATGGTGTTGTCGCTACCCACCTTGGCATTGAAATCTCCCATCACCATTACGATGTCCCCATTAGGCGTTTGGTTGTAGGCGGCGCCTAAGTGGCTATAAAAATCATCCTTTTCGTCCTCAGTCGCGTCTAGAGTCGGAGCATAACACTGTATGATGGTAATTTTTCTAACTCTACTCTGGAACCTAGCCGTCAATATCCGGTCATTATGGGGTTTCCAGGATATGAGGCTACTACGTGCTGCTGGAGTTAGCATGAGTCCTACTCCGGAACTCCGTCCACTTCCAGCTGGTTTCCCAGAGTAGAGCATGACAGTGTTTTTGGTTGGGGAGATGAATTCCCCAGCATCGAACCATCTTATCTCGCTCAGCCCTAAGATGTCTATTTTATACCTTGCGAATTCGCGTTCTAATTGGAGGAATCTGGCGTTATGAGGCCCTTCCTTGAGTGAGTCCAGGAGGGTCTTAACGTTCCAGAATCCGATCGTTGTCCGTGTCCGATAGCCAAAGGTCGTCATCAAATTATCCGTCCGTATCCGAGGCGTTGGTTTTCGTTTCGGAGCAGTAAAAGTTTTTACGGTTGCGGCTCGCTGGGCCACAGACCAACCGACACTTATCCTGTTTTTTGGCGCAGGAAGCTCGCCATTCGTCCTCTCCCGTTAGCAATTTCCGAAGAAATCCCCAGATGGCACCACGAGGAGGTGGGAGTAGGGCTTACTAACAGAGCTGCTAGGTTTTCGAATTTTATAAACCACCCCATAACTGGTCAAATTCTTCGCGATTTCCTTTTCCACATTTAATACGTATCCCATTCTTCAAGATTTAACTTCCCACATTTATTTTGCTTAGTTGCAAATAATAGCATTTCCGTTGAGTGGTCCGGTGTAATATTTCATGCAATAAAAATTCCATTAGCCACCACACACAGTACTGTGTGTACACCACGCAATCTTATTATCGCGCGAGTCATGTAAAGCTAACAAGTAAATGCAAAAAAATTACAAACAACATCAAAATACGTTAGGTATGTCCTTAGTATGCAATTTAACATGTAAAATAAAAGCCGGCAGAAGCACAACCGACCAGTTGTTCACTCTCAGAATGGTCCTTGAGAAGGCCTGGGAGTATGCTAAACCTGTCTACACTTGTCTTGTGGATTTGGAAAAGGCATATGATAGGGTTCCTCGAGGCAAACTCTGAAGTGTTCTGCAGGAGTATGGGATTGATGGTTCCCTGTAAAGGGCGATTCAATCTTTATATACAAACTGTAGAAGCTGCGTTCGGATAAACGGTGTTAAATCAATGCCTTTCACTGTGGGCGTTGGACTCCGCCAAGGTTGCGTTTTGTCACCGCTCCTCTTCATTGTATATATGGATTGGATGTTGCAGCGCAGCCGTGGCGGGGAATGTTTCCAAGTGGGAAACCTAAGGATTAGTCATCTGCTCTTTGCGGATGATTTGGTCATCCTTGGGTCCTCTCAAACCAAACTTCAATGCGCACTCGAAAGGTTTGTAGCCGTTTGTGATGATGCTGGAATGAAGATCAACGTGAACAAATCGGAAGTAATTGTCGTTTATAAAAAACCCATTCAGTGCACTCGGCATGTTAGCGGAGTTCCACTTAAGCAGGTGGATAAGTTTAAGTACCTCGGGGTCTTATTCACGAGTGATGGGAGGAGCAATGCCGAGTTATCCTGTAGAATTGGTCAGGCTGGATCAATTTTGAGAGAGCTTGGCCAATCTGTTATAAGGAGGGCCGAACTTAGTGTTCAAGCTAAGCTATCGGTTTTCAACTCGGTGTATGTTCCAACTCTCACCTATGGTCATGAAATTTGGGTAGTGACCGAAAGAATAAGATCGCGGGCACAAGCTGCCGAAATGAGGTTCCTTCGCGGTGTTGCTGGAATACCTCGTAGGGATCGAGTGCGCAACACCAGAGTACGCGAGGCGCTTAATGCTGAGCAGGGCTGAGCCTGTCCTGAAAAATGTTAAGCCTGCCCTAGCCACTAGCCTGAGCAAGGATTTTGAGATTTCTACGCGTAATTTCTGAGCTGTACAGTGGGACTACCGTACTACGAGTAGTGCATAGTAATAGTAATTTAACCCGTAAATGCACCATGTATCATATGATAAAGGTACATACTCCAGGCGATCTTCGAATCACTGAGAAAAAAGAAATCCATGGGAATTCTTCCTCCAGAAGCGGTGAACATTTACACCATCCTGTTCAATAATGCAATGAATAATGCCCATTATCCAGAGCACTGGAAAACAGCGGTGGTGCAGCCCATTCCAAAGAAAATTAAAGACAGCTCCAATCCGGGGAATCTCCGGTCGATAAGTCTCCTTCCGAACACCAACAAGGTATTCGAAAAAGTGATCTATAGTGCCCTGGCTAAGTAGGTTGAGGACATGCACATAGTTCCGGATAACCAATTCGGCTTCAAGGCGGGGCATGATACCATACATGCCGCGTCTAAACTGGTATCAGATATCCAATGGAACCGAAGCAAGAAACAATGCACGGGTGCCTGTCTGGTTGACTTGGAGAAGGCTTTCGATACCGTATGGTTAGAGGGACTCTTCTACAAGTTGAGCAGGCTTGACCTAAGGAAATCACTGCTGTACATACTTTATGACATGCTCACCAGTAAGAGGTTCATTGTGAAGAATGGCAATGTGACGTCTGTTGGAACTTTTGAAGTAAAAAATGGTCTGCAACAGGGTGCGGTTAATTCGCCGATCCTATTCAACATTTACACGAGCGATCTCATAGCTTCACTTCACCATACCATAGCGTACGCAGACGATTTGTTCGCGTACAGGTCACGGCCTACGATCGAGGTCATTGCAACACTCTTGCAGCGTGACTTCGATAAAATCAAGAGATACTGCGACGACTGGAAGCTGAAGATTAACTTTCAGAAGTCGGAGACCATCCTGTTCAGAACGCCGTTGTCTGGGGCCTCTTGGGACACCAGAAAGTATTGGCGAAAGTTCTCTATCGCGGGACAACACGGACAGCCACTTGCGTATCGAAGTATAGTCAGGTACATTGGGGTCTGGCTAAGATCAATATCTTGAAAATTGTATCGGGGGTGTTCCCACCTCAAACACCAGCAGAGCGTATAGAGCCACCTCCGGAAGTACAGGACATCCCAACTGTCACGCAAAGGGAACTCCTGGATGTATGCAGACGATTCGAGGATACCAAGTCACCTGGATTGGATGGCATACCGAACAAGGCCCTTAAATTAGCCATTAAAACAAATACGCAACCATTTGTGGAACTCTACAACAAGTGTCTAACAGAAGGAGTTTTTCCAGACCAATGGAAAAAGCAACGTCTAGTGCTGCTATCTAAAGGGAAAAAATCACCAGACGAGCCCTCGTCATACCGTCCCATATGCCTGTTAGACAGAAAGGGTATAATACTGGAGCGAATCATATGCAACCGAGGAGATGGAGAGGCGGTGCAAAGAAATACGGTGCCGTAATAACATTGGACGTCAAAAACGCGTTCAATTCTGCGAATTGGGGACTCATAGTGCAATCGCTTAGGTCAATGATGGTGCCATGGTTCTTAATTAAAATAATACTGAGCTACTTCGAGAAACGGTTTCTGCTCTTCGATACCGACGATGGAGTAAAGCAGAACCACATCTCTGGCGGAGTTCCACAAGGATCGGTATTAGGCCCTATCATTTGGAACATTATGTATGATAGGGTTCTAAGGCTTGGAATCCCAAATGAGGCAAAAAGCATAGGCTTTGCCGATGATATTGCAATTGTCGTGGTTGCAAAACATCTAGAAGGAATAGAGGATATTGCAAATGAATGTATCCGAAAAGTCAAACGGTGGATGGCAGCAGTCGGGTTAGAGCTCGCCGAACATAAAACAGAGGCAGTATTGGTAAGCATCCGCAAGAAAAGAGAAGAAATCACCATCAGAGTAGGAGATCATAAAATGACTTCAAAATCGGTTATCAAATACCTAGGTGTGATGATCGACGCGAGGCTCACTTACAAGGAGCACCTTGAAAGAACGTGTGACAAAGCGGCTCGGGTGAGCGGTGCCTTATCAAGAATAATGATAAATATTGGAGGACCTAGGCAACAAAGGAGACTTATTCTATCAAGGGTGGTGCAGCCCATCCTTATGTATGCGGCACCCATATGGGCCAAAGTTATGATGAAAAAGACCTACGCAAGAAGGATAAACTCTGTCAACAGAATATGTGCGCTGAGAGTATGCTGTGCCTTTCGTACGGTGTCAGACGAGGCAGTATGTGTCATCGCGGGAATGCTACCATCGGATATCTTGGCTATCGAGCTACAAAGGACCTACGACGCCAAAATTCAGGAACCTCAAGCGTCAGTCACAAATATCTAGCTGGAAGAAAGACAGCGAAGCATTAGAGCATTGCAGGAGCGATGGAACCAGTCCTCAAAGGGAAGATGGACCCATCGACTTATACCGGATATCCAAAAATGGATGGTTCCGGTCCGGAGAGGTAGATTTCTATCTTAGCCAGTTCCTAACCGGACATGGCTGCTTTCGAGCGTATCTCAACAGGTTTGGGCTCGATGAATCTCTCAACTGTCCAAATTGCGGAGAGGCCCCAGAAGACGCTCAGCACGTTTTTTTTAGTGCCCGCGTTTTCATACAGAGCACAGAGAACTGGAGGGGAAATTTGGAGAAATACCAACCCCCGAAAACATTGTGCACCATATGATAGCATCGAATGCAATATGGGACGCTGTGAAACAAGTTGCAACGATAATCGTGCAGGAACTTAGGCGGCTGGAAAGAGTCAGAGAGAGCAACCAAGTCCAACCGGCAACACTTTTGGAACAAGGAGCGGAAGACAGCGAAAGAAGAGCATAAATAGCTAGCCAGCCCCGCGAAGTAATACCTAACGGTAGTCCCGTGGGGAGAGTGGTTGAACTGTGCAGGGTGTGGTTTAGTACGTAGGCGTATTTCTGGCATCGAGTATTCAGGTTTGCGAATCGTGCATGCCAGTAGCTCGGGCTACTGGTATCTTTAGAAGATTACACACCCTTTGGCGCAACCATAAAAAAAAAAGATGATAAATACCTATATTTTAACAAACATATAGGTGCTGCTCTAGACAGAGCCAAAGTTGCTTTTGCCCTCACAAAGAGAGTGTTTTATAGCAGCCAACTCGATGCGAGTGTGAAGGTAATCTGCTACATGGCCCTCATTCGGCCTATGCTCGCATATGGATGTCCCGTGTCGTTCAACGTGGGGCCAAGCTTGTTGGAAGAGATGCGGGTGTTCAAGGAGTTAGTGTAAATCAATAACAGCAAGGGAGGTTGAACACAGCCTTGTGGTACACCGCTATTAGCTGAGAATATGGTAGAAGTAAACCCAACTCGTACTGATCGACTTTAAGTAATCAACTCGCAATCTATTTCAAGAGAGCGTCACTGATTCCTAGAACTTCTTTAAGAGGGCACTTTGATATACTCTATTGAAGTTGTGGAGATATCAAGAGCAACTAGTCTATACTTACAGTACTAATGATTGCGATTGTTACAATTTTCCAACAAGTATGTCTTTAAACGCCTGTGGCACACTGTTACCTTAAACTATACTGACGGTCATTGAGGAGATATGATGTGGAAAAGCATTGAAAACTATGAGCCTGTAGTACAAAGAACCGATCCCAACAACGCTTTTCAGTACATATATAACTAGTTGTATTGCGAGAAGAATCCTACGCTGTAAGGAATTTCAAATTATGAAAACTTCTCCAGGTAACGCAGTATTGATGGAAAATGAAGTGTTAAAAAAATTCAAATAAATTTATGCACCTACACCATTTTATTTAGTTATATTTGATACTTAATTGATGGTTTTTATTAAAGTAGACCCAAAACAGTTCCGAGGAGATCACCACCACCGGCAGAGGAATCGGGTACGGCTACTGGTACGGCTACGGGTGGGGCTGCGACTACTGGAGGGGGTCCATACCCGTATTGACCTGGAAACACATCAGATTTTAATTATCGCAACAGTGACTATTAGTCAGTACAGCTAGTTACCGCCTTGGTATCCCAGCGGATCATAGGGGGGATAAGCTCCCCCTCCGAGTCCATACCCGTATTGCTGACCTGGAAGAACATCCGATTTTATTTATCACAACAGTGACTATAAGTCAGTACAGCTGCTTACCGTCATTGTATCCCATCGGCGGATAGGGGGGATATGCTCCCGCTGGGGGTGCAAACGCATATTGCTGAACTGGAAATACGTCAGATTTTATTTATCACAACAGTGACTATGAGTAAGTACGGCTACTTACCGCTTTGGTCTATTTGGGCCGATGCGACATCCAATTGCGAAATAACTAAATAGAGACATGGTTCAAAAGTGTTCTGTGTTCGAAGTTCTTTAAAAAATGATATTTACCGCAAAGCGTCATGACGACAACTGAAAGGACGAAGACTAACTTCATTGCGAGCTTAATTTGGAAACCAGTAAAATCGTTTCAAGCAGAGAATGAGAACTGACTTGAATTGGGATGTGGAGACTACTTATAGGTAGAAAAACGTGACTCTGCGGAATTATTGTAGTTTTAGCAAATCACGATTTCCGTGAGAAATAAAGTTTTATTAAATTCGTGCCCTATAGAAAGTTGGACGCTGGTGTTTTTTAAACCTTGAAAATTACGAAACCAAGTACGTAGAGAAAAATTTGTGCGTATCTCCAGACACTGCTAAGCAGAAGATTAGAAGCTAATTCGATGAGTTTCCTGAATGTTATCCATATGCTTTCAAAACGAAAACCGGTGACACCTCTTAGTTTGAGTCAATGGACTGGCTCAAGGCAACCGTGTCCAGGCTACATCCCTGGAAGAATGCAGGACCGAGAGCTGTGTATGAGGGAGAAGTTCCACGCCCATAAATATTTGTTCATAACGCATTCTGAGCCTCATCGAGGAACAGAACGCGAGCCGATGACTAAATAGAATATAATGGAGACCGAAGACTAAACATCATCAAGCTAACTATAGCCCTTGATCACATATCAACTCAACAATGGAATCAAATGGAGGGTATGGTGAATTATGGCTCAGCTTTCAACTCACCCACCTGAGACCGAAAAGTAAAAAAGCTGCATAGCCCGCGGACTCAAGCTTAACCACTTACAAGGCTAGGGATCCCAGTAACACCAGAGTCAAGGGACAAACAGGATTTGTCCAGTGGCACTGTGGACAATCTGGGCGTTGAAACGGTTATGGACAAAATATAGCCAAAAACTGCTAATATCTCTGAAGCCACTAACGGACGCAGTAACTCCACCCACAGGCAGAGAATAACAAGCGGCATTGATACAAATTATTGCCCCAGCATCAACGCCGGGACGGCTATTGATAAAAGGAAGCTGAAAACTCTTGAAATCCATGAAGCCACCAGCGTGCCCTTGACTAGTCGTCTGCTTAGAGGAATTGCATCCGCCGCAAAAAATATCGACACCACATAGGGAGGTAGATAGGGCCCCGAGAATGCACTACATAAGGAGCCACCACCATCAGGGCGACTGCGGAAATAGGAAAGAAGAAACACGGAAGAGCAAGCGCTGTTAGAAGGCAACTGAAAAGCAACTAAAATTGGTCTTTGAGTAATTTGGGGATCCTGATTCTAAATTCGCAAACAAGTTTTTGAGATAAGCTAAAAAGGTGTCGCATATAAAATCCTGTCGGCCGTATTATGTGAACGCCTAAAACCGATCGTCAACAACCTGATAGGTCCTTATCAGTGCGGTTTCAGGCCGGGAAAGTCTACCATTGACCAAATATTCACACTACGGCAGATCTTGGAAAAAACCCATGAATACAAAATCGATACGCACCACCTCTTTATCGATTTCAAAGTTGCCTATGATAGCGTGTATAGAGACGAGTTATACAGAGCCACGTCTAGTCTTGGCATCCCTGCCAAGCTCGTCCGTTTGTGCAGAATGACGATGGAGAACACTCGCTGCTCCATCAAAGTCGGTAAGAACATCACCGAACCGTTCGATGTCAGGAAAGGTCTTAGACAAGGTGACGCGCTATCATGCGATCTCTTTAATATAGTACTTGAGAGAATTGTACGAAACTCACAAGCCAACACCGGAGATACAATCTTTTACAAGTCTGTACAAATACTCGCTTATGCCGATGACATTGACATAATCGGAAGAACTCAGCGGGCCGTCAATGGGGCATTTACGAGTATTGAGATCGAGGCAGCAAAGATGGGTCTAGCGGTCAATGAAAGCAAAACAAAATATATGCTGTCTACGCTCTATGGTGAACTCAGCAAATGACATCAGTAGGGAGACCACAAGAAGAATTACTCTTGCCAATCGTTGTTTCTATGGGCTAAAACGGCAATTGAGTAGCAAAGCCCTATCTCGAACTACTAAGGTAACTCTTTATAAGAAACTAATCATCCCAGTCCTGCTGTATGGCGCAGAGGCATGGGCTTTGACAAAACCGGATGAGGATGCCCTTGGTTATTTCGAGAGAAAAGTTCTTCGAGCGATCTTTGGTCCCATCTGCATAGACGGTGATTGGAGGAGAAGGTACAATGCCGAGCTATAGGGCATGTGCAAGGACATCGACTTAGCCAGAAGAGTTTACATACAGCGACTAAGATGGCTGGGTCATTTAGAGCGGATGGAGCCCAACGTTCCCGCTAAGAAAGTTTTCGAATCCACCCCGGATGGACGACGCAGTAGAGGACGACCTCGCGGTAGGTGGCGCAAACAAGTGGAGGGGGACCTCAACCAACTTGGCGTGCGCAACTGGAGGCAGCTGACTCGTAATCGTCCTAGCTGGAGAGGTTTGTTGGTTGAGGCCCAGGTCCACCCCGGACCGTAGCGCCATCTAAGTAAGTAAGTAGTAAAAAGGTGTAGGGGTGTAAGTAGAAGTGGTTGTATCAGCAAACCATGCTGCAACTTAGTTAGCACTAAAGCGCCGTTTTAATGCCACAACTCAAGTGGCCTAGCAGATGTAAAACGGGCGATAACTTGTTGGGAAAGGGAAAAGAGTAAACATTATTCAAATCCACCCGTTACAATGGGAAAACTGATAATGTCCCCAATGCTTATTTCCGCTAACTCTATTAGGTTGTCAAAAGAGGGTTTACCTAATGTGCGCTTTCTGGCCCTGCCTAGCGCTAAAAGGGTGTAAGAATGGTAAGTTTTTGTGATTTTACTAACTAGTTCTCAATGAAAAAAGAAACCGTCTAGATATTTTATTTAGTTGCAATAAATCCAATGAAAAGACCCTAAACAGTTTTTCAAATTTATTTCATTTAAAAAAAAAATTCAAATTATTTTATCGAAATTTAGGCTGAATGTATTTTTTTTTTTTTTTTGATATTTTTTAAACAATGTATTTTTACTTCTATTGGAGCTACGGCCAAAGTACATACATACATACATAATCCGCTCCTCTTTTACCCTTAAGGTGTCGAGGTTCTGCCCCAGGTTTCTGTCTTCTTCTTTTTAAGAACTCTCTCCAGTGGTTTCTATCTCTTGCCGAGCTCCAGCTTTCCTTATAATCTTTTCTGTTGCTCCGTTCCAAGTTGTTCTGGGTCTTCCACTCTTGTTTATTCCTTCAGGTTTTGCTTCCCATATTTTTTTAGCTTGTCTGTTTTCATCCATCCGCACCATGTGTCCAAAACATTTGAGTTTTTTTATCTTCTAGGATCTTTTCGGTGGGTTCCACGGTAAGTTCGTTCCTTATGCCCTCGTTCTTTTCCTCTCGAATCGTTTTATTACTAGCACTCTTCTCAGGTACTTCATTTTCATGACTTGTATCTGTTTTTCTTGCCTTTCTGAGAGGGTCCAGCTTTCTCCTCCGTGCAGTAATACTGGGAGGTACATCGACTTGTATATGGATATTTTTGTTCTTCGGGTTATTTGTTTGTGCTCTAGAAACTTTCTCTTTAACGCAGCATATAGTCTATTAGGACTATCATCCTTGCGGCAGAGCTACTTGGTAATGTCCTGTGCATTTCGAAGTCCAGCGACCGTTTGATGTCGCTCAAACTAGTAATACAAGGAGAGGTGTGGAATATTGTCAGTGCATATGCTCTCCAAAATGGGTGCAATCAGATAGATAAAGATGCATTTTGGGTAGATTTCCACAATCTCCTTAAGAACATCCCAAAAGAAGAGTTTCTCTTTGTTGGAGGAGATTTGAATGGACATGTCGGGAAGCCAAACGAAGACTATGAAGACTGCCATGGAGGACTAGGATATGGCACCAGGAACCTTCCCGGTGAAGACATCCTAAGCATGTGCAAATCACACGGTCTTATCGTGTTAAATACCATGTTCATCAAACAAAGCCGACACCTGTTCACTTACAGTGGCGGAGATGAAACTCAGATTGACTACCATTTGGTAGCAAGTTTCATGAAGCCTCGGGTTAAAGATTGCAAAGTGATCCTGGGAGAGGCAATCGCTCGGTAACACCGTCTCCTGTTAACAGAAAATTTTTATGAAAATACCGAAGAAAAGCAAACAAACAAGGGTCTCTGAGAAAATCAACTGGTACAATCTGGACAAAGAAAAAGGCGAGGCTTTTGTTTTCGTAATGAAAAATGATCTCTCTCACACCATCAACGGAGCTGAGGATGAAGAGTGCAGAGCACAAAATATGTGGGATTCCCTACAGCGAACTTGCTTAAAGAAGGCCAAATCACTGCTAGGAGCTTCAAAAGGCCACCATCAACACGCCAAAGAAACATGGTGGTGGAGTGATGAAGCTAAGAAGGTGATAAATGAGAAGAATGTGGCTTTCGGAGCTTGGTCAAAGTGCCCCTCTACTAATAGAGACGAAAAGGCTCGCCTCGAAATAGAATACAGATGTTGCAAGAAAAAAGCGAAGAAGGAGTGCGCCCAGCTTCAAGCAGAGAGTACGGAGGGCCTGCATCAGAAACTGGAGAAAATATCTTCCCCGGTTGCTGGTGCAAACCAGGCTATCCAGGAGCTGCGAAGACACAATATGAACAAGAGCGCCACTATCTTCAAAATAGCCGCCCAAAGAAGGAAGAATGCTCAGGAGATTCGTTCGCCAAAGTTCATTAGCAATGCTCATGGCCAGCTTCTTGTGGATGACGACAAATTTCTGCAGAGGTGGCGGCAGTATTGTGAAGAGCTTTTAAATGAACAGTTTCCCCGGCTATACTTTCCAAGAGCCAACCCTAACTGTGAAGAAATACCCGACATTACAGTCGAAGAAGTTAGTGAGGCGGTCAAATACTCCAAAAAACGAAAAGCGGTTGGGCCAGACGAGATACCCTCTGAGTTCTGGAAAAAGATGGGAGACATCGCGTTCAGATAGCTCTGAATTCTTATCTCCAAATTTATGAGAGGTGACCCAACGTCGAATTAATGGAGGGAAAGTTACCTTCTCTCTATATACAAAGGGAAGGGTGATACGCGAAACTGTGATAACTACCATTCGATCAAGCTGATGTCACACACCATGAAGATCGTTGAGCGGGTATTATGTGGCCGACTGCGAAAAATAATCTGATGATCAGTGCGGGTTTGTCTCGGGTAAATCAACCACAGATGCAATCCAAAGTATAAGGATTATAATGGAAAAAAATCGTGATTCCTTAAAGGATTTGCATACTGTATTGGTTGACTTTGAAAAGGCATTCGACAGACAACCACGAGATCTGATATGGGTGGCGCTTAGACATCGAGGGGTTCCAGAAACCTCTGTACAGATGATCATGGACATGTACAAGGGAGCAAAGACAAGAGTAAGATGCCCCGTCTTAAATCTTTTGCTCTTTATTACAGTCCTTGATTATCTGCTTGAAGGTAAAGTGATGGACCCCAAGGTATATCAGTTATTCTTTGCTGATGATGGATCCATCATAAGTGAGGATAATAAATCCCTGCAACGAGCACTTGATGTGTGGGTGGACGCTCTAGAGGGAAATGGGTATCGCATTAGTTCAAAAATGACAGAGTACTTGTGCTGCCCGTTCTCTGATCCAATCAGTTCTATTCCAGACATTTATTTGAATGTAACAGTGCTTCCCAAGTGCAAAAAGTTCAAATATCTGGGATCTATAATCAATAGCAAAGCAAGCTGTGATGACGACATCAATCATCGCGTAAGCGTAGGGTGGATGAAGTGGCGAGAAAATTCCGCTATCTTCTGTGACAGAAAAATGCCATCTAAGTTGAAAGGAAGGCTCTACACCGCAGTTGTGCGTCCAGTGCGGTTCACAATGTTGGACGATGTATAGAAAGTATGAGAGTAAATTAACGGCAGCTGAGATGAAGATATTTCGCATGACAGCAGGAGTGACAAAGCTTGATCGAATAAGAAGTTCGAAGATCCGTGGAAGCTTTCACATCAAGGAAACCATCGTACACAAATTAGAGCGCGACCGGCTCAGCTGGTATTGCCACGTTCAAAGAAGAGATCATTTGAACCCTGTTAAAAAGGGAATATCAGTGTACGTTCCAAAGACATCGCGATGTAGGAAAGGCAGACCTATAAACGCCTGGATCAGACAAATGCGACGACATCGGCATTTCATTGGCCTCAGTAACCGAGTGATCCAAAATCGGCACGCCTGCCGATATTTTCTGAGGTCAAACAGGCGAACCCTACAGACGGATCAGTAGAAATGCGGTGATGTGGGAGGGTTGTGATCCCTTGTTTTCGGATCATAACCTCGCTGATAAAAGGGAGAAGAAGAAGAAGATGATTTCTCCATCCATTTCTCCGTTTTTGTGAAGAGACTATCTTTCCAGACATTCCGATTTTTCTCCAGGATTTTCTCTGAGTGTGCGAACAGCACTATGTCATCTGCAAAAGCGCAGGCCTGTATAGAGATCGGGTCTCAAGTGCCATTATCCAACTATGAAGCTTTCCATTTTTTCTTGGCAGTATCGTATAGCGTCGTCTATTGCACAGATGAATAGAAGAGGACTTAAAACACTTCCCTGTCTGACACCTTTTGACGTTTTGAATTTTTCCGACATTCAATTGCTGGTTCTGACAACGTTGTAGGTGTCTTTTGATAGCTCTCACAAGACCTTGATCCACACCATTATTATTTAGATTTGTCCAAATTTTGTTTCTACTAACCGTGTCGAATGCCTTCTTCATGTCTATGAAGGGTGCGTACACTTCCTTATTTTTTGCCTGTTTTTTTTTCTAGAATTTGTTGCACCGTGAAGATATGATCTTGTATGCTATGTGCCGGTCTGAAACCGCTTTGTGCCTCTGATAGATGTTCTTTCACCGTCTTTCTGAGCCTGCTCTCTCATATGGTCTCGTAAACTTTTAGGGCCGTGGAGAGCAAAGTGATACCTCTATAATTTCCACAATCTTTTGTGTCTCCTTTCTTATAAATAGGCAGGATAATTCCGTATTTCCAATCCACTGGGATCTGCAATCTGGTCCACACCATGTTTAGGATTCCTAACAGTTCTTTCTTACCTTCTTCTCCTCCTAGGTGTAAAATATATTCTGGCCCCATCTCATCGATACCAGGAGCCTTTGCTATCTTAATCCTCTTGAGTGCTGTATTTAGATCTTCAATGGTAATAGTATTTTCTTGGTTTAGTTCTTCCCTGTATGTTCCTTCCGTCATCAATATTCTATTTGTGCCCGTGTCCTCATCCCCTTCTGTTGTGTTCAGTAGATCTTCAAAGTATTCCTTCCATCTATTAACGATTTGTTTTTCTTATTTATTTAATTTATTTAATTTATTTAGCGTATGGCCTAGGTACAATAATAAAGTGTTAAGTTAACAAAATCGAATAGTACAATGCATATGTACAAACAAAATAAAACACATAGTATAAGATAAAACTAGTACATTTGCATATGTATACATATATTTATTGCACAAGAGCAAAAGATATTTTGGGGCGGGGTTGTGGTTTAACTGGATATTGTTGAAATGAACAGAGAGCTTTGTATGGGCGAGTTTATTGTTTAGGTGGAAACACGTTACTTCGCTTTTGCTCATGCTTGGGCAGAGTCTCCACTTTTTAAAATATGAGCTTAGTATATCAAGGTCCTTGGTAAGTATTGCTTTCGTGTGGGCCATGCTTTGATGTTGCGTAGCTATGGCGATGTCATCAGCGTACGAAAATTTCCTGGATTGAGTTATTGGTATGTCATGTGTATAAAGATTAAAAAGTAGCGGGGCTAGGACTGAACCTTGGGGTAGCCCATTGTTCAGCTTTTTTGGCTTGCTATGCGTTTTGTTTAGAAAAACTCGAAATGGTCTATCGCTGAGCATATTGTTTATTACTGTGGCTGTTTTGGAGCATGGTATTACTTGGAGGAACTTGAGTAACAATCCATCTTTCCATACTGTATCGTATGCAGCGGTTAAATCTTTAAATGCAACTGACGTTTTAAGTTTGGTCTGGAAGCCGGCCTCGATATGAGTTGTTAGTGCTAGTACTTGGTCTGTACAGCTTTGGCCAGGTCTGAAGCCTGCTTGTTCGGAAGGGACAATAGCGTTGATAGCTGGCTCAATTCTGATATATATGATTCTCTCAAACAGTTTGTATAGAACGCTGAGCAGTGCGATAGGGCGATAGCTTTCGGGCTTATCGTTTGGCTTTCCAGGTTTGAGCAGAGCGACAACTTTAGATTTCTTAAGTTCGGTAGGGAAGTGTCCCGTTTCGAGTATGTTTGAGTAGAATCTTGCAAGCCAATTCTTGAAGTTCTTGCCGCTATGTATGAGAAACGGGGCACCGACTTCCTCGATGCTAATGGATCTTGAAAATTCTGCCAGTTCCAGCGATTCTCTTTTTAGTGATCGGAGGTTTTTCTTGATAGTCTTGTTTTCTATTTTGTCTGCGGGTGCTTTGGATAGTTTGAAAATCCTAGCAGCTATTTTATCTAGGCAGATTGTGGGTTTTGGTGCGGCTACCGGTGTGCTGTTCCCAAGTTTATGGAGCAAGCTCCATGCTTTGCGGCTGGAGTGGACAAAGTTAGTGTTTTCGACGGTTTTTTGCAATTTTTCGCTGCGTGCTTTATCAAGAGACTTGAGTAACTCATTTGCAGTTTCAAGATCGCCGCTTGTCTCAAACTCCTTGTAGAGGCGATCATTTTCTTCTGTCTATCCAGGTATATATAGTTTACGGAAGCCTCTCGGTACGTGCTTCTTCGCCGTAGAAAGAACAATGCCTATAAGACGTCTATAGTTTCGCGTTACTGGCTGGATCCACCTTATATTTGCATCAAGTTCGCTCCGGCAGTTGTTCCAGTAGGCTTTGTTGAAATTCCATCTAGGCTGCGCTATGGACTCGATGACAGGGATTTGGGTGCCGGTTTCGATAGCTATAGGCCTGTGTTGACTGTATGGGAAGTTCGAGAGGACCTTACGACTATTTTGGAGAGGCCTTTGGCCGCTGTCGGAGTTTACGAATGTCAAATCGGGATTGTAGCCCCTTTGCCATCGCCCGGATTGAAAAGTACTTGCGTCTTTGGCGTCGAAGACAAGGTGTAGGTGGTTGACTTCAGCCCAGTCCGACAGCTTGAGACCATTTGAGTCTGATGTTGCATATCTCCACGAGGTATGATGGCTGTTGAAGTCGCCGCTGTAAACTGCAGGGTGGTTAAATATTGGTAATACATGCTGTGGCCAAGGTTTGTTTGGTGGTTTGTACAAGTTGGTGATATGCCAGCTACGTCAGTAGTAATAGAGAAGATATCGTCAGCAGAGCTTTGTTGGATTGGCTTAGCGTTTTCGATCCCGTTTCTTATGTAAGTGGCAGATCCACATGCTTGGTTATATATTACGCCAATTGCTGTATAACCAGGTATTCTACCCCTTTTTTGGAAGTCAGTTTCAGACGCGGTGTGAGTTTCTTGTATGACCGCTACGTCTATAGCGTATTCTCTTAGGATCCTTGAGAGATGGTCGCATTTGGCTTTACTAATTCCTTCAATGTTAAGTTGGAGAATGCGAACTGACGGTCCGATTCCTTTTGTCAAGAAGCTCTTAAAGGTCTCAAAAGGTCTCCTTTGTCAGTATTTTCTATAACTTAAAATCTATAATAGACTTTTAATTTTTGCTTGGCATTTTTCGTGTAAATTTATGTATGTATATCTTTGTGAGAAAAAAGAGTGTTTGCGATAACGAGATCATTGACTAGGCAGAACTCAAGTAGTTTTCTTCCATTTAAATTGATATGCTCTTCTCCATTACTTCCCAGCGCTCCATCCCAATTTTCTCTATCGTTTCTCACTCTGACGTTGAGATCCCCGGCTATTATCAAAATTCCCTTCCTAATATCGCATACTTCTCGTAGTTTGCCCCAGAATCTTTCTTTTTCTTCGTTTTTATCATCTTCATTTGGTCCATACACTACTATTATTGTTTTAATATCTTCCTTATGTCCTAATTCTATTACTTTCAGCACTCCATTCTCTGATTTCATTTATTTTATTTTGTTTAATGATGCATGCTACTCCTGCTTTTGCTTGGACGTTTTCCGGCACACCACTGTATAACATTAAGTCTCCATTTTCGAGTAGCCGGCTTCCTTTTCCTTTTTTCTTGGCTTCAGTTACAGCCAAAATCATTACGACCAAAGTAAAGGTTGTTTAAAAAATGTAATCAAATGTTCTACATACTCTGTTTAAAAAATTAGGAGCAAGAGCAGCAATCATGGGCCACCTAAGTATAAAGGAAAAACGAATTACATCGAAGTTTTTCTAACCACTGCACCAAAGAAAGGTTCCTGCCTGGTAGTACAATGGGCCGGAGAGTCTGAGTGCTCTGGGATTTGGGTTTCCTTTTTTTTTAAAAAAAAAAGAAGGGACAAGTGTACTCTGTTTAAAAAATTAGGAGCTAGAAGTTGGTGACAGACAGAAAGACGAACGGAAGGAAGAGAGAGCGAGATCAATATTGTTTTTATGCACAGAACCTTCGAAAAGATCATTACTTCGACTGTCATCTTCGACTGTCATCTTCAGTCGCAGGAACCAAAAGTAAAATGTCTTTCCCTGAAAACGACTCGAAGACTGAAGACGCAAATTAAGTTCAGCCTGTCACATGTTCTAAAGGAAGAGCCAACAGATGGTGTGAATGCTGGCTGTCAATTACTGTCATTTGCTGGATTCAATGTGCTAGACCATTTAACAGATATCAAGTAGAATCTGTGGCAATTTTAGTAATGGAGTCGTTTACCACGCAACAATGCACTTTTGTTATTCAATCTTATTTCGAAAATGGGCGATCTCTAAAAGTAAGGTTTCGTAAAATTCGTGAATTTTTCGGTCAGCATAATCGCCCTAGTGAGTCCGGAATTCGTGCAATGGTGAAACGTTTTGAAGAAACTGGCTCGGTATTGGGTCAATCTCTATATCAGCATGCTCGACGAGCGCGTATACGCCAAAACATCACCACCGTGAGCGAAAGTGCTCAAACCAGCCAGGCACCTCAATTCGCCGAAGTCAACAATAATTGGGTTTCACTTATGGTACTTTACGGCGAATTTTTAAAGTTGATCTTCATTAGACCAGTAAGGTCTATGCCAATAACCCAGCGATAATTCAGGATCTCAAACATAACATTCAAATTGAAATTGCGGCCATTGACCCACTTATTCTTCAAAAAGTCATCGATAATTTTGACCTTGGGATGGTCGCTTGCAACAGAAGCCATGGTGGTCACCTGTATTTAGTTTAATAAAAACTTCCACACTAGCTGTTGGCTCATCCTTTATAATACATCGCACGTGGTGTAGAACGCATTGCATTTTGAAGCACTTCGCCTTTGGGCAACCACGTAGATACCACCAATGGCTAGTAGGAGAGCATTTGGGCATAACGATGAACCAGGCTTCTATTTGTTCCACATGGCTGACGTTTCCTTCGTTGGCCCCTTGTCCTTTAAAGATGTAAGGCTATATCGTTTTTTTTTTTATTGTTTAAAAGGAAACCTAAATCTCAGAGCACTCAGACTCTCTCTGGTCCATTGTACTACCAGGCAGGAACCTTTCTTTGGTGCAGTGGTTGGAAAAACTTCGATGTAATTCGTTTTCCTTTATTTCCTCGGGTGACTGATTATTGCTGTTCCCCGATGGGGCTTGAACCAGGTTATAACGTTACTATAAGCAAAGACAGACTTAGCGACTACTATTGTTATGTTGGGTTTCAGGGATAACGCAGGCGATAAACGTCGTTACTAAGCGATAACGATTTACAATCGTTCAAGGTTTGGGGATTCCACTACATGTCTAATTCCCCATACCGACTTACACTACCGTGCTCAATAGAAATGGAAGTATGCTATAATTTGACATAAGTTCTTCCATGGAATTCAAAACCCTTTTTATTGGTTATTTGGACATGTTAAGCAAACCCCTCATCTGCACAGGAGTTTTCCCAAATACGCCGGGCTCTGCTCTAAATGGACCATTGAACTTACCTCCTCTTGTGCTTATGTCATGGGCTGTACCATCAAAGCCATCCATCGTCTTAGGCGGTATAAGTTTTGATGACGCAATGACACCAGGACTCCAGCTGTTGTGCCAATTTAAAGTCAAGTTTCGCCGTGTTTAAAACTGGTTTCAGCCAGAGTTTGAGCCAGGAATGGAATATGGTCGTATTTGCACGGACGGTTCCAAAACCAGTCAAGGGTCTGATGCTTATGTCTTCTTGGAAGACGGCAATTTTGGGGCTTCACTTCTCGTTACGCAAATATGCATTTGTTTTCCAAGCGGAATCTCATGCAGTCCTAATGGCCATGAACTATGTTGTGGAGAACAGGTAGAAAGGTTGAAGTATTTGCGTCTATAACCACTTCCAAGGTAGTAAGTGAATGTAAAAACTCTTTGAACTTAGTCCCAATGCTTATCAGCCTCATATCTAGGTCCCAGGTCACACTGGGATTTCCGGGAACGAGATCTCCGAGGAGATTGCTAGGCAAGGCTCAGAGGAGGTTTTCTCACTACCCGAATCTGCGTTGGGTCTCCCTTCGTTCTCCGTTAGGGCTTACATTGGCAATTGGGTTTCCCTGTGTGGCATGACTCTCCAGGATGTAGGTTGACTAAATGAATGTTCTCGAACTTCTTTAAGAAATCAGTGGCATTCTTGCTGTCTCTCAGCAGACAAAACTGCAGACATCTTCTTCGTGTCCTGACAGGCCATTTCGCTTTCGCCAACCATCTTTATGTGATGTGCTTAAGCGACACTACAATCTGCGATGCTTGTTGAGTCAGCGACGACACTGTGGAACATTATCTCTGCGAGTGTCCTTCCTTTGCAGGTCAGGAGGCAGACAAAAAAAGAGCAACCCCCCACCAGTATTATGCTGATCATGTCAGGCAGGAATTAGCTTCTAGACTATAAATACTACATGATTGATTTTTATACGGAGTATGTCAAAGTACGTCATACAGCTGATTCCATATTCCAAGCAAACGTTATTTCTTAAATGGCTGAAACACGAGCAAGTCTAATAGAAAAAAAACTTGTTGAGTGGAAACCAAATAAATTTTTTTTTAATTATCAGAACGAAGTGATATCTTCAAAAGTTTTTATCACGTTCCAATCACTGGGGTCGTGATTGGCTAAATCCAATTTCATTTGGTCACGTTTTTTTAAATATAAATACCCTCCAGAACCTGGCTCAAGTCAGTGGTTTTTAAGTTAAGCTCACAATGAAGTTTGTATTTGTCCTTTCAATTGCCGTTGTGGTTATTTGCGGTGAATATACTTTTTTAAGAATTTTCAACACAAAACACTTATAAAACGCCTATCATTCTATTTAGTTATCTCGCAATTTGATATCACATCGGCCTATCCCATGGCCAATCCCCCTCCCATGGGCAATTATCCTCCCATGGGGAATTATCCTCCCATGGGCAATTACCCTCCCATGGGCTATTACCCTCCGCCTCCCGCTCTCGCTCCCCTTCCTCTGCCCCCAGCAACAAACCAAGACGGTAAGTACCTGCAGTCTTACTCACTAATATTCTAAATAATATCTGATGCATTTGCAGCTCAACAAGTTACAGCCACCAATGGAAGTGGCAATACAGTCTTGCAAGTATTGCCTTTAAATGCAGGTTTATTACCATTACCCTTATAATTTACTATATAAAGTAAAGTAATCCTAATTAGGATATGAATGAATAAAATAAACTAAATTCTGGGTGTAGGTGCATAAATTGACTTTAATTTCTTTAAGAAATTTCGTTTTACAATAAGCGATTCTGATAGTACTGTGAGTCGTGCCGTGGCATAGTTGTTAGGTTAGTGTGTCGGAGGTTTAATGTTCGAATACCAGAAAACACGAAAACTTTGTTCACGGTCCCACCTCTCACGAACGAGAAATAAAAATGATTTACATATGGTATGTCGACCGCAGCTCTGCACGAGGTGGTAACAATGACCGAGCAATCACTCTACCACAAGGAATTCACGCTAGCGGCCTTTCAAGACGTGGAAGGAGCCTTTAACGATGTGAGAACTGAATCGATAAGACTATCACTAGACCGACTCAGAGTAGATTCCACATTCTCCGACTGGGTAGAATGTTTGCTCAAGACGAGACACATCAATTTGGAGCTGGGTGACAGTCAAGTAAATGCGATGACCTCTAAGGTAGCCTCGCAAGGTGGGGTCCTTGTTACATGTGCAGATGACATCGTCCTACTAACATCCGGCAAATTCCTCGACACAGTCACCGAACTTCTGCAATCGGCCTTTGACACCTTCCGTAGACGGGGGAAAAGTTGTGGACTGAATGTCAACCCAGCGAAAACAGAGGTGGTCCTCTTCACCAATAAAAGAAAAATCCTAGCTTTCGGTCCCTTATGACTTGATGGTACTCCAATCCAAGTCTTGGACAAAGCACGGTATTTAGGATGCATACTTGACCGCAAGCTGAGCTGGAGAGACAATACAAATGAAACGATAAACAAGCGTACATTGGGTTCTATGCATGCAGTAGACTTTTTGGCCGAAAATGGGGTTGTACATTGCTATAGTCAGACCCATTCTAACATAAGGGTTCATTGTCTGGTGGCCAATAGCAAAGAAAGTCATTTCAAGGAACTAACAAGAATCTAGAGACTTGCTTGCTTAGCATCCACTGGCGCCATCAAAACCACCCCAACCACAGCCCTTAAACAATTCTCGCACTGATTTCGCTAGACTTATACGTTAAGAAATCAGTCGCGATGTGCCCTGCGCCTAAAGAATCCAACTTGTGAAGGAAGGGCCAGATGAGCCACCGTACTATTGCAAGATGGGCTCACCTCACCACGTCAGACTAGACGTCAGAACGGTCATCACTTCAATGAAGCACTGGGCAGACGGTGAGGCCATCAAGCCGCATAGTACTTCAGTCTTCACTGATAGGTCCAGAAAAAACGAAGGAGTTGGTTCGGGTATCTGAACCCGAGATTGCAATGTCACTAAGACTTCCGAACCACGGCAGTGTGTTCCAAGTGGTGGTCCTAGCGATAGCAGAGCCTTCACGAGAACTTTCCGCGAAGCTTATTACTACAAAAGAGATTGACATTTACATATATAGTCAAGGTGCTATAAAAGCAATCTCATTCGCGGTAATGAAATCAAAGCTAATAAAACGCTGCCCAGAGAAGCCTAAGACGCTCACCGATAGCCACTATGTAACACTATGGTGTGTCCCAGGACACAAAGGAATTCCAGGGAATAAAATGACAGCCGAACTGCCAAGAAAGGGATCAGAACAAGACCTGTCAATGGGTTAAATCTCAGTTCTCCCTCCCCTAGGATTTGTTAAATCAAACATAGCACTTGACTTGACTTGCGGCGAACCCCACAGGCGGATCAGTAGAAATGTGGTGAAGTGGGAGGGTTATGATCCATTGTTTTCGGATCATAACCTCGCTGATAAAAGGAAGAAGAAGAAGCACTTGAGTTAAAACGACAAGCAGACGAAAGATGGTGAGCACTTCCACAGTGCCGCGTTTCCAGATGCATCTGGACAAAACACGACAAGGGGAAAACCAAGCTCATTCTCACTCAAAATAGACAAAACTTGGCAATTCGCATAGGTATCATTACCGGCCACAACCTATTTGCGGCCCACCGGAAAAGAATCCGGCTAAGTATAGATTAACTTTGCAGGTGCTGCGGCAACACAGACATAGCAGAGGACACGGAAGACTTCGTATGCAAATGCTCTAGCCTGTGCAATACCAGAAAAACGGCGCTCGGAGAGTACTTCTTCAATCTCCTGGGCGATCTGTCTGAAAAACCACCAACCACTAGTGTGAAATTCATAAATTTTTCAGGATGGTTTCGACGAGGTCGCTCCAATTCCGCAGAGCTCTAGATACTATGTTTCTTCTTGTTCTTTCTTTTCAGTTCTTCAGCCAGGCGATTCCACGTCAGGGGAGCACAATTGATCCTTTTGTGATCCAAGTGCAAACTGCGCCCCTTCGATGCCATGTGTCTACCGCAGCTGTTCTTAGCGATGCATGTCTTAAAATATCTGCCCATGCGTTTCACTTGCAGATTTGCCCGCAGTACTGCATGCATAACTTCTGCGCATGTGATTCACATCGATGATTTCAATTACATTCCAGCTTGGTTTCGACGAGCACCATTGTGTTGAAACTACATCTGGTCTGGCACCCGTATTCATTGATCATACTCCGGTAATAATCTTTGGACCGTAACTCATTTTTGAAGTAACAAGGTCCGGTTGCCAAACTCCTGCTCCAGCTGGATCTTATACGGCTGTTGGTCAGGACCTTTCTATAAAATTGTCCACGTAGTAGACGGATAGAGCCCAAATTGGCGCGACCAACGCCAAATTGATATTCCATTGCCGTGCTGGTGTTATTGCATCATAAAGAGAAGTCGTTTATAAGTTCTGCGAATAGAATAGGCAAACTTTGGTATATCGTATTACTTCCATAAGATGAACGAGTACCATGACAAGGCGATTGCAGGCCGCAGAATACCAGTTTCTATTGAAATTTAATTTCCATTAGGTTAGGTTTGGTATACGGTTGCCTTATGACATAAGTCACAGCTCACTTTGAGTAGCAAGGATCCATTGTGTCCATTGTTTTTACCCTGGGAATCTGCTGAAAAACTGCTGAATTTATACCCATCTAGATAGGGATATGGACCTCAGATGGAAGGCTCACCGCTGCATTAGAACCACCTAAATAGGGATGTGAATCTCAGGAGGTTGCTCACCTCAATGTGGCATGGATCCTCCAACTCAGTGAAGAAGTAACTACCCAAGTTCTTCAACCTTCTATAGGCAAGAACAGAGCATTCGCAAAGCAGGTGACGAACAGATTCAATTTCTTCCTCGTCCCTGCAGTTCCTGCAAAGGTCATTGTGAGGTACGCCGATACGCTCCGCACGAACTTCAATAACACAGTGTCCGGTGATTATGCGAGAGATGACCTGCGTACTTTTACGACCAAGTCTTACCAGAGAACGTGTTCTTCTCAAATAGTAAGCCAGCCACTGCGTCCTGGCATTGACGCACGTATCCGGATGGCTCCGTCGTGAGTCAAATTCCTCATTACTAGTAACATGCTCGTTTTCGAGTCGTTTCTGTCAGGAATTCTGATACTGAATCTCATATCAAATGTCAGCATCGAAGTCATGTAATCGGTTGATACCTGTTACTTGTGACTACCCACCTTGATAGTTTGGATGCGTGGCTGTATGGTGCAGATTACCAAAGTCCTGCTTCCCTCAGCCTGATTGCCGATTTGACCACCGTGCTTTTGCAGAACAAATCCAACGGAATGAGACTTACATCGCCTTCATTGCCGCCGTAGGTGTTGTACGTAACGATCTTGATGCAAGCTGTTTTCTGGATCTTGGTGAAACTTGAAAGCTGATATTGCTTCACCAGTGCCTTCCACAGAATAAAGAGCCATATATTAGGATAGGTCGCAGAACGGCCGTGTATGACCAGACCACTATAGCATCTTCTTCTTCCTCTTATTAGCAAGGCTATGATCCGAAAACAAGGGATCACAGCCCTCCAACTTCACTGTATTTCTACTGTTCCGCCTGTGGGGTTCGCCTACCAGACCACTATAACATAGCGCCCTTAAAGCGGTCCTCAATGTGCTGACTTTGAGATATTTAGCACAAGAAGAACCTCTTCGATCATGAGGGTTTAAATTCAGGGATTGAAGAGGACAATCACTGTCTTTTCGGGGTTCAGACTCAAACTTCGGCTTCTCACCCAGTTATTAGGTAGTAGCAGTGCATAATTGAGTCTATCGCTAAGGATCGGAAGGGATTTCCCTACCACAAGGATGGCAACATCGTCAGCGTATCAAGTGTTTCCAAAATCTCATCCACCACAAGGAGCCAAATTAGTGGTGAGAGTACGCCACCTCTCGGCATAAGGCAAGCTAAACTCAAGTTCTTCCGCCCATCTGATCCTGATGAAGATCCAGGCGAAATCGATGGTTCCGCCAGGATGTCGGAGGACATGGGGATCGACATCATTCCACCTATTACCAACGCTGAACATAATCCAGATTAATCTGTACCACTCGAAGAGTTCGTCACATAATTTCCTTGTCTTCCTCGGCGAGGATGATATATATATCGGCATTGTACAGCAACCCTGGGTGAAGGGTTTATAAATAAAAGGACTCAAGGACAACCGTTAAAACATTTTCTACAAGACCACAAACCAGATTAGTAATAAATCTAGGATTTGCATACTAGGTAAAAAGCATTTGAATGAATTTCCTGATTTTAGCTCTGCCTTGCGCACTCTAAGTTGGTCGAGGTCCCCTTGAACTTGTGCGCGCCACCTACGGCGATGATTCCCTCAACTGCGTCGTCCCTCGGGATTAGATTCGAAGACTCTGTGGGCCGGAGCGCAGGTGTCCATTCGCTCTACATGCCCTAACCATCTCAAACATCCAATACGAAGTTTGTTGCCTAGGTCGATGTCGTTGTATAGTTCGTATATTTCGGCATTGAATCTTCTGATCCAAAACCCGTCAACGCAAATGGGACCGAATGTGCTACGAAAAAATGTTCTCTCGAAGAGACCAAAGATATCTTCATCCGCTTTTAATAAAGTGAAGGTTTCAGCGCCGTAAAGCAGGATTGGCATGATCAGGGTCTTATACAGAGTCTCCTTAGTTGTTCGAGATAGGGTTTAACTGTTGAATTGCCTTATTCGCCCACAAAAATAGCGATTCGCAAGAGTTATTCTTCGCTTGATTTCTGCGCTGGTGTTGCTTTCAGATTTTGTTGCAGAGCCAAGGTAGACAAAGTCCCTTATTACCTCGAAGTCGTAGCTGCCCACTGTGACGTTCTATCCAATTTGCCGGTTTTGGTTGTCGTTCCTTGTTGGCAGCATGTACTCAGTTTTGCCCTCCTTTATTGCTGAACCCATTTTGGGCGCTCCTACTTAAAAGCTTGCAAACGCACCGGTGACAGCCCCCTGAGTTCTTCTAATAATATCAATATTGTCGGCGTATGCAAGCAGTTGTACGGACTTTGATAGATTGTGCTTCTGGTGTTCAAGTACGATATTAAAGAAATCACATGACTGCGCGTCACCTTGTCTTAGACATATTTTGGCATCAGAGGTCTCGGTTGGGATCGTTACCGATCTTGATGGAGCATCTAACGTTCTCCATCGTCATTCTGTACAGACGGACAAGTTTGGCAGGGATGTCAAAACTAGATATGGTCTATATAGCTCTTCTCTATAGATGATGTTATAGGCGGCCTTGAAATCAATAAAGATATGATGAGTATCGATTTGAACTTCTTGAGTTTTCTCCAGGATCTGCCAAAGTGTGAAGATTTGATCATTGGCCTGAAACTGCACTGACAGAGTCCAATCCGTACTTCTGATAAAAGGTTTCAGGCGTTCACACAATATCGCAGAATAGATCTTGTATGTAATGTTAAGGGCTCTGATGCCTCTATAATTGGCTCAGTTTAGGGGATGTCCATTCTTGTGGATTGACTCAGTGCCGAGTGTTGCGAAATATTGATATATCGATATGTTCATTGAGCAGCGATGCCCTTTACCGATAACTGAGTGATTATGACTTTCGTAGCTGAGAGTTCGGTCAAACCAAACGCCAGGATGTTTCACTGTATTGTATTGTATTGTACAATATGTATTGCCCTATAAGTCAGATCCAGTTTACTTTTGTAAGCGACCAAACATTTGGATTTGACTGGATTCATTCTTATACAATTTCTTTTACACGTCGTCGCTTAAGCGACGAGAAGAGACAGAGGACAGCACGGGACTTTTGACGCGTTGAACTCAGCTCGGTTTTTGGAAACCAACCAACTAGTCTGTATTTACAGTAGTTACGAGTGCAATTCTTATAATGTTCCAACAAGTATGTCTTTAAATCGCCTGTGGCACGCCGTTGCCCAAAACTATACCGAAGATCATTGAGGAGATGATTTCGTTCAAGACATGATGTTAAGAAGCACTGAAAGCTATAGAGCTGTAACAAAAAGATCCTGCCTTATCACCCTTTTCAGAACTAAGTTAACTTTTAGTATTGGGGGAAGAATCCTACACTTTAAGGAACTTCCAATTATACAAACTTCTCCTGGCAATGCAGAATTGTCAGAGTCACCTGGTTAAAAACAAAGTGTTTAAAAAATAGAACTCAATTATGCACCACCACCATTTTATTAAGTTTCATCTCATATTCAACAAATTCCTTAAAGGAGGGCTCCCAGGTTTATAGGTATGGCTTGAACAACCGTATTGCCATTTCCATTGGTGGCTGTAGTTTGCGCAGCTGGAAACGCATAGGATTTCATTAAGAATAGTATTGGATAGTGAGTACCACGACTACTTACCGTTTTGGTTTGTTGGCAGCGGCAAGCCCGGGAATTGAGCCGATGCAACATCGAATTGGGAGACAACTAAACAGAATGATGGGCGTGTTAAAAATGTTTTGTATTGAAAATCATTTTAAAATTATATTCACCGCAAAGTGTCAAAAGGACAATGGAGAGGACGAAAACAAACTTCATTGTGAGCTTAACTGTGAAAACACTAGACCTGTTTCAAGCGAAGAATAAGAACTGACTTAAGACGATTTGTGAAGGCTATTTATATTTAAAAAAACGTGACGGAACGAAATTGAATTCTGGAAATCATGACTCCAGAGCTATGATAAGAGGGTTTTATATAGAAATCGTGCATTTAGAAAGTTGGACTTTGGTGTTTCTTAAACGCTGGAAATCGATGAAAAGATGTGCGTATCTCTATGTATGGTTAGTAGCAGTACGTGGATTATTTGCTTTCGTATGACCCGTGACAAGTAGACTTACCCAAAGCCGGTGTCAAAGTCAGCTACTATACTCTCTAAACTGGACAAGCAATGTTAGAAAGAATTTTTTTTAGACTGTCAAGCCAGTGGCGCTCTCCTCCGAGCTCGAGGCCGCAGCGGCATTGAGCGGAATAAGTGAACTGATGATCTGGCCAAGCGAGACAAAGCTTCTTACAGCGCACTGACGGAGGGTGAACATATTCTTATTGCACCTGTTAGGGACAAAATACAGTCCCGCTTTTGATAATGAAAGTAATTGATCAATCACATTTTAAACAGGCTTACTGAGAGCGTCATATCCTGTAAGGTATAGGACAGAATATGACGGCAACCCAATTAGATACCGTAAACAGATACCGTCAGAATTGTAGGAGGAGGAGAAACAAATTCCTAGCTCACTACTATTTTTTTTTAATATTCGGTCCTAGAACGAAACAGGCAACGTGAACTGCTCAACTTTTTGTTTTTGGACTCTATACGATTTATCCAAAAGTCTCAGTCTTTGAACAAACTCCACGATAGCTAGTTGCAATATTAGTAGATACATTTGAATATAAGCTTGACTTCGAAAGACTTTTGAGATTTTGACTAGCCTTCACGTCAGTATTGTAAAAGAAAGGTTATCTCTAAACTTTTGCACAGACAGATGTGCTAGGGTTGCCAGCAAAGAAACCAAACAAGCGGGACAACACGATGAAAAAAGCGGGTCATTGCGGGACATTTTAAAAATATATGTAAATAAAAAGTTAAAGATAGTTAAAGACAATATAACAAAAGGTAGGCACATACCTTCTTCGCAAAATGGGCCAGCATGTGGCCTGAGTGAAAAGGATAATTCATCACATCCCACATTGCAATATAACAAAATATGTATTAATTCAGGCTTTTTTTTTTGCTTTTCATGTTCAGGTAACGTAGTAGTAATATAAGTTTGCTCTCAAACGTTGTTTTAAGAACGAGTCGTTTTGGGTTTTTTATTATGCTTCCATTTGTATTTGAGTTACTTTTGTGTTTATAGTATAGTCACTAGTGTTGGCCATTTTTAATTATCTAGAGTTTATACGAAATCTCAAACGCCCTGCAATTAGCAATAATTCAGAGTAACAGTGCAGAGGAGTGTTATAACAGGTGATAGTTCAGAGGTGTTTTCAGTAACAAGTGAGGTAAAATAGCTACTGGTAACATTCTGAGCCGTAACTCGTCAAACACTTTATACATCATATTTTCAACGTTTGTTTGTATAGGTCAGTTTCCTGAACAATGGAAAACTGCTAAATTATTCCGATTCCAAAAAAAGCCAATCCTTTAAATCCGTCTGACTATAGATCAATCAGTATTCTTTGTTTTCTGTCCAAAGCTTTTGAAAAAATACTTTCAAACCAGTTACAACTTCATTTGAATAATAATAATATGTTATCAAAATGGCAGTGAGGCTTCCGCAGCAAATACAGCTGTGATTCAGCTATTCTTAAGGTAACCAGCGATCTTCGCTCAGCTTTAGATTCAGATGAAATCGGGATATTGGTTTTGCTTGATTTCTCGAAAGCATTTGACTGTATTGACCATAAAATACTCCTTTCAAAACTCGAAAATAAGTTTAATTTTTCAAGTTACTGCAATGTCATTAGAGGGGCTACCAGAATCGATTTGAATATGGGAACCTCCACACAAATTGATCATATACTGGTGAACCTAACAGAGCTTAAGTAATTTTCGGCTATAGTTGAAAATAATATATCCTATCACTACAGCACCATGTACGGAGTCTATAAGGTGTGCTCCAATGAAAATGGCCCACCTTCGCGTATAGTCATAAGCACTAGTCAAGTAGATCAGCTGACAAGAGCCACGGATTGGACCCCAATACTGGAACAAAACAACGTCGACACACTTTTTAATGCTCTAGCTGATAAAATGACAGAAATTCATGAGAAGTCAACAACCGTCCACAAAGCAAAAGGTAATAGGAAAAATGCCACATGGATTACCAGAGAAATCACAAAGAGCTGTAAAGAAAGAGATATTCTGTACCGCAGATGGAGAAACAGCCGAAATAATTTGACATACGAAACGGAATATAAACTATTTCGGAATCGAATCAATAAGCAAATTTCGAGGAGTAGAAATCTTTACTGTAAAGAGAAGTTTGAGCAAACAAAATGTGACTCCAAAAAAACCTGGGCGTTAATTAACGAAGTATTGGGACGCAAAAAGCTCCAGGAACAGATGGTATTCGAGCAATCGATTTAAAAAAATATACCGATATTTTTGTCCCCATAATCGCCAAGCTCATTAACTTAAGTTTTGAAACTTCGGCAGTACCAAAAAAGCTCAAACAGGCACTTGTTAGACCAACACACAAGGGAGGAGCAAAAAAAGAGATAGCAACCTATCGTCCAATAGCAATATTACCAACTGTAGAGAAGAAAGGATACCCCCTCAACTGCGCCAATTATAGAGGCATCAGTCTCCTCAGCATCGCATATAAGATCTTTTCTGCGATATTGTGTGAACGTCTGAAACCTTTTATCAACAGCCTGATTGGGCCCTATCAGTGCGGTTTCAGACTAGGAAAGTCCACCATCGATCAAATCATCACACTTCGGCAGATCTTGGAGAAAACCCAAAAATTCCAAATCGATACTCACCACCTCTTTATCGATTTCAAGGCCGCCTATGACAGCATCTATAGAAAAGAGCTTTATAGAGCTATGTCTAGTTTTGACATCCCTGCCAAACTTGTCCGTCTGTGCAGGCTGACGATGGAGAACGCTCGCTGCTCCATCAAGGTCGGTAATGACCTCACCGAGACCTTTAATGTCAAAAAAGGTTTTAGACAAGGTGACAAGGCTGTCATGTGGCTTCTTTAACATTATACTTGAACGGAATGTGCGGAACTTACAAGCCAACACCGGAGGCACAATCTATTACAAGTCTGTACAACTGTTTGCATGCGCCGATGATATCGACATTATCGGAAGAACGCAGGGGGCTGTCACCGATGCGTTTGCAAGCATTGAGGCATTATCAACAAGAAGGGATAGCCAACACCGACGAATTGGATAGAACGTCATAGTCGGCAGCTATGACTTCGAGGTAGTAAGGGACTTTGTCTACCTTGGCTCTGCTATAAACTCGAAAAACAAGATCAGCGCAGAAATCAAGCGAATGATACCTCTTGCCAATTGTTGTTTTTTTGGGCTTATAAGGCAATTCAATATGTAAGCCCTATCTCGAACAACTAAGGAGACTCTGTATAAGACCCTGATCATTCCAGTCCTGCTTTACGGCGGTGAAACATGAACTTTATTAAAAGAGGATGAAGATATCCTTGGTCGCTTCGAGAGAAAAATTCTTCGTAAGATTTTCGGTCCCATTTGCGTTGACGGGTTTTTGGAGGTGAAGATTCAATCACGAACTATACGAGCAGTACAACGACATCGAGCTAGTCAAAACACTGCGCATTGGACGTTTGAGATGGCTAGGACATGTAGAGCGAATGGACACCAACGCTCCGGCCCTCAGAGTCTTCGAATCTAACCCCGAGGGACGATGCAGTAGAGGGAATCATCGCCGTAGGTGGAACGCATAAGTTCAAAGGGACCTCGACCAACTTGGAGTGTGCAACTGGAGGCAATTAGCTAAAGACCGAGTTAAATGGAGAGGCTTGTTGGATGAGGCCCAGGTTCACCCCGAACTGTAGCGCCACCTGAGTGTGTAAATAAGAGAAGATGTTGGAGCAAATCGAAGCTGGTCGCATATGGCAATTCATCGAAAAGCACAATATATTAAATAAAAATCAATACGGCTTCCAAAAAGGGAAGAGCACTAACAAACTTCTTGGAGATTTTGCCAATCTAGTTTACAGCAGTCTTGCGAAGAAACATCAGGGCTAGTTCTGTTCCTCGCTTTCAGCATAGCTTTAGACACCCTCGACGACAATAAAATAATCGACGTCTTAGAAACAGCAGGAATTAGAGGAACTTTGGCAGAATGGCTAAGAGATTACTTCAGATCGAGGACTTTTCGAGTTAAAATAAAAGATTTTTGCAGGTGCAATATGGTGTTCCACAAGGGTCGAAATTAGGCCCCCAATTGTTCATTTTGTACACGAACTGTATGTTGAAGTGCATACGCAGACGACACGGCAATCGTATTTTGCCACAACAATATAGAAGAAGCAACGAGGATGATGCAGATGGAGCTCTACGAAGTGGGAAAGTGGTGCCACGGTAACGAGCTGGTGATCAATGTATCGAAAGCGAAAGTGATGCATATTCGCAGCCCACAATACCCAACGACAGAAATTAGGCTCAAAGCCTACAACTGTGCTAACCAAACCACTGTTGATATGATAGAGGTAGTGGCGACGTATAAGTATCTTAGTATTACCAGCGACAGTCATCTTCGTTGGGACGCGCACATCAATGACCTACGTACAAAATTTAGAGGGTCCCTGTTTGCATTGGCTTGTTGAAATGCAACAAATGGTCCAAATGCCTAGGAAATACGATTGGATTTTCTTCACACCCAACACCGACGTTTTTTCACGTGTTGGCATCGAGTTTCGTCGCTGAAAGGACCCTTCATCTTTAAATCTACAAAAACCTTATCGCACCAATCTTTTTAATATTAGCAATCTTTTTTCGCCTCATATTTGTAAACCTACCTCCTTCCCTTCTAAAATAGCTACTACTTGCCCAATAACCCCCCGATACAATCGCGTGTCCTTCAGTCAAACTCCAATCTCCGGTCCTGGCCTCCTCGCATCTTATAATAATAATTTCATTCACTCCCACCTTCTTGATCCGGTTCCCACTTCATCTTCTGACTCTATCGGCGCTATACTGCTACCACTTCTGTGACCTCTTCTCACACGCGTGCTGATTTCAATAAGTTTTTTCGTTCCCAACGTTAATCCCAAATGCCTGTCCCTTTACTACCAAAATGTCAGAGGACTGCGCTCTAAAACATCGAACGTATACTTAAACTCTCAGAATCTCCCCTACGATGCTTTTGCCTTAACGGAAACAAATCTATTACCTAATCATAAGGACACCGAACTTTTTACCTCTGACTTCAATGTATTCCGTAAGGACGTCCTAGTCGCTAATGGAGCTCCATCTGGTAATGCTCAATATTCTCCCTTCAACGCAGCGAAAATTTAACTTTCGTAAAGCAAATTTTGACAAACTCAACAATCTCATTGATAATATTAATTTTGACTTTATCTTTGATAATACCATTAACATTGATACAGCCATCGATAATTTTTACTTGTATATTTATGACTGTTTCCTCCAATCCGTTCCTCTAACGCTACAAAAAAATGTTACATCTGCTCCCCCTTGGTACAGCAAGGAATTACGCTCTCTTCGGAATAAGCGAAACAAACAATGGTAGACATATCTAAGATCCAGATCTGAGTCTGACTATTCAAGTTATCTTTTAGCGTATACCAACTTCTCCGCGTTGTGTGAATCACTTTACTCTGAATACCTTGACCATATAGAGTTCGACCTTATTTCTAACCCTAAACGATTCTTTCAGTTTATTAACACCAAAAGGAAATCTGACGGGTATCCCTCTACATTAAAATTTTCTGACTGCGCGTCCGCAGATCCTAAAATAATAACGTCGTTCTAAAATAATAACAGTCGTTCTCTAATGTTACTGTGGAGCCCGATCTTAACTATTTTACTTACTTGAACGGCTGCGCTCAAACCTCCCTAACATCTTTAAATATAAGCGTTTCAACAGTGGTTGATAAGATCAATCTTCTCAAGGACGATTACTCTTCCCGCCCAGACGGACTTCCGGCCATAGTTCTAAAAAAAATGCGTTTGCAAATTAGCTGAACCCCTTGCTGCTCTTTTTCAATTATCAATCTCACATGGTGTTTTCCTCAGACTTCGAAAAGAGTCATTTATCATCCCCATCCACAAAAAGGGCAGCAAGAGTGAAATTTTAAACTATAGACCTATTGCTAAGCTTTCTTGCATACCCAAGCTTTTTGAACGTATTGTTTACGACTCGATCTTCTTCCACTGTAAATCGATCTTCTCCCCTAAGCAGCATGGGTTCCTAAAGGGCAAATCTACAACCACCAACCTCACCGAATTTATTTCTTCCACATTTTGTGCAATTGAAAGAGGTAAAGAAGTACACGTCGTGGCTACTGACTTCAGTAAAGCGCTTGACAAAATCTCTCACAAAATCATACTCCTCAAACTTTCAGCTGTTGGTTTTCCGCCCTCATTTATTTCATGGGTTAAATCCTACTTTGAAGATCGCCAATACAGGGTCCTCTTTAGATCTTCCGTTTCTAATCCAATCATTGCGACCTCAGGTGTTCCTCAGTGCAGCCATTTAGGACCTCTTTTATTTGTATTGACCATAAACGATGTCGAACTTATCATAAAAGGATCCGACCTGGCAAACTACGCAGACGATATGAGGATTTCAAAACAAATTTCCTGCATTACTGATTTTCACTCGCTGCAGGCTGATTTAAACCTTATTCTCACCTGGTGCCGAGAAAATCTTTTAGAACTCAACGTCGCAAAATGCCAATTAATTACTTACTCTCGTAGACGCCCTCCCTTGCCTCCAAGAACTTATTTTTTCAATAATGAACCTGTTCCCATTGTTAGCTTAATCCGTGATCTTGGCATCATTTGTGACACTGAACTTAACTTTCGTTCCCACATTGATAACGTAATCAAGTAATCAAGCTGATGTCACACAACATGAAGATCGTTGAGCGGGTATTAGGTGGCCGACTGCAAAAAATAATACGGCTATCTGATGATCAGTGCGGGTTTGTCTCGGGTAAATCAACCACAGATGCAATCCAAAGTATAAGGATCATAATGGAAAAACATCGTGATTCCTTAAGGGATTTGCATATTGTATTGGTTGACTTTGAAAAGGCATTCGACAGACAACCACGAGATCTGATATGGGTGGCGCTAAGACATCGAGGGGTTCCAGAAACCTATGTACAGATGATCATGGACATGTACGAAAGAGCAAAGACAAGAGTAACATGTCCCGCTGGAGTAACCGAAGAGTTCCCAATCAAAGTCGGGGTGCACCAGGGAAGCGTTTTAAGTCCTTTACTCTTTACTCTTTACAGTCCTTGATTATCTGCTTGAAGGTAAAGTGATGGACCCCAAGGTACATCAGTTATTCTTTGCTGACGATGGAGCCATCATAAGTGAGGATCCTACATCCCTGCAACGAGCACTTGATGTGTGGGTGGACGTTTTGGAGGGAAATGGGTATCGCATTAGTTCAAAAAAGACAGAGTACTTGTGCTGCCCGTTCTCTGATCCACTCAGGCCTATTCCAGACATTTATTTGAATGGAACAGTGCTTCCCAAGTGCGAAAAGTTCAAATATCTGGGATCTATGATCAATAGCAAAGCAACTTGTGATGACGACATCAATCATCGTGTAAGCGTAGGGTGGATGAAGTGGCGAGAAAATTCCGCTATCTTCTGTGACAGAAAAATGCCCCCTAAGTTGAAAGGAAGGCTCTACACCGCAGTTGTACGTCCAGCGCTCACATACGGTTCACAATGTTGGACGATGTACAAAAAGTATGAGAGTAAATTAACGGCAGCTGAGATGAAGATGCTTCGCATGACAGCAGGAGTGACCAAGCTTGATCGAATAAGAAGTTCGAAGATCCGTGGAAGCTTTCACATCAAGGAAACCATCGTACACAAATTAGAGCGCGACCGGCTCAGCTGGTATTGCCACGTTCAAAGAAGAGATCATTTGAACCCTGTTAAAAAGGCAATATCTATGCACGTTCCAAAGACATCGCGATGTAGGAAAGGCAGGCCTATAAACGCCTGGATCAGACAAATGCGACAACATCGGCATTTCATTGGCCTCAGTAACCGAGTGATCCAAAATCGGCAGGCCTGCCGATATTTTCTGAGGTCAAATAGGCGAACCCCACAGGCGGATCAGTAGAAATGCAGTGAAGTGGGAGGGCTGTGATCCCTTGTTTTCGGATCATAGCCTCGCTGATAAAAGGAAGAAGAAGATTGATAACGTAATCAACAGAGCCAACTCAACACTAGGCTTTATAAAACGATGGTCAAGGGAATTTTCTAACACCTATGTAGTCAAATCTCTTTACATGACCTTCGTCAGACCGCTTCTTGAGTATGCCAGCCAGGCTTGGGCACCATACCATCAAGTCCACATTCATAGAATTGAAGCTGTTCAGCGCAGATTCATCCGTTTCGCCTTGCGAGGTCTACGCTGGAATGACCCGTACATCTTACCTCCCTATGAGAACCGACTAAAATTGTTAGACTTGCAAGCCTAAGAAACACGTCGCGTTCACGCTGATATACTTTTTCTGAACAAATTATTAGCGGGAACTATTGACTGCCCCCATCTGCTGCGACTGATCTCGTTTAATACTAACCCTCGACGTTTAAGATCAGCACACCTATTCCGCCTTCCCTATCACCGTACTGAATACGGCCAGTATGAACCTCTGACCAGAATGCTACGTAATGCAAATAAGTTCCCTGATGCCTTTGACATGCACCACAGTAGCAAATCTAGCCTTCGCAACTCCCTACGTACCTTACCTGCCCACTCCTAGTTTTAAGTTGTTTTGTTAGTTTTAAAAAAAAAATAATCAAAAATAAAAATAAAAAAATGAGTGTTAAGTTATTGATTATTTGTTAAGTAATTAGCCTTAAGTTTGTATTGCTTGTATTAAGCTAACTAAATAAATAAATAAATAAGTAAAATAAATTAAATGATGGGTTCAATAACTGTGTCCGTTTTGTATATAATATCAATAGATTTTGTAGTGTGCCTTCTTTGAAGTCTTCTGTTTTGGGTTTAAATCTGGATGTTTCTTGTAGTTATCGTAGTATTCTGAAACTTCTTAAGATTATTCACTTTAATTACCCTGCCTATCTACACGAAAAAATTACTTTTGCTCGATCAGTGAGGGGTATGAAATTAATTGTGCCACCATTTTCACATTGTATCGGAGAACGTTCTTTTTTTGTATCTGCAATTTGTTTGTGGAACAGCCTTTCACATGAATTGCAGACAATCAATTCCATTACCATATTTCAGAGGAAGCTTCTTATTTATTTATCAGAATAATAGTATCACGATTTGACTACTAATTTAATCATCGATTTTATATTTTATTAATTTTGTTTTTAATATTATGTGATGTAAGCAATAAATTTTGTAATTTCTCTTAACAATTAATGCTTCTATGGCGCAAAATTATAGTCATCTGATTTTAAAGAATGTTAGTAGCCACTAATTATCATCTCTTTAACTTTAAAGCCGGTACTTAACTTTGAATTGAATTATAAAAAATGTTTAACCTACCTTCAACTAGTATCGACCCAAACACAAAAATTTAAAGTTTGAGAACAAAAACACAGTTTAGGGACCAATGTCGTATATGAATTTCAGCCGTTGGTTGGCTGAAGTTTGGATTTGAAAAAGTGAAAAAGAATGGCGGATGACAGATGGTTAAAAGCCCACTCTAAAAGTTAAAAGGTGCTTTAGGTGGTTTTAAAGTTAGCGCTAGGTGATACGTATAAAGTGGGTTTTATGTCGATTATAAATAGGAAAACGATAATATTGACTTTGTTACGTGCTAAAATCTTTTTAAAGTGTACTTTTTGCGACTATAATTTTGCGCCAATGAGTTTTGAAATAGTCACAAGGATTTTTACATAATTGTGACAAACGCTACGTTGTTTATGTTATTTTCCTTCATGAACACCGTTATTAAAGAGAATTGCTGGTAAAGTTTTGAATAAAACAAAAAATAAAAGAAAACAATCCATCAAATCTCTGAACTGAACTGGAAAGTCAATCTACTAAAACGTGTAAGGAAAGTCAATGTAGCTCTCTATTCCTGTAAAAAGGGGTGAATTCATAAACGCATATGTTGCGCAAATTATGCTAAGCATAACGTTCACAAATGCAAAGTTTGGTACTACTGCGAAGCAAACAGTTCAAAAACGTAGCAGATGACTATTGTTTGCGCAATTGCAAACGCAAACGTGCAGTTGTCAAAAGAATATTGCGGGAATTTATTTGCTTTGAAGTTGTTCTTCGTGTTGGGGGTATTTTTTTTATTGATCGCGGTTGGTTGTTTAATTCCTTCTGAAGAAATGGGCGAAAATAAAGAGTGAGTTAATTTAATTGTTAAACAGTATATATTTAAACAAACAATATTTGTTTTTAAGAGTATCAAGAAATTGGAAGCATGAGGAAGTGCAACTCCTAATAAGTGTACGCATATCTTATGAATCTGAATTTAATTCAGGAAAGAAAAATAAAGCAACTATATGGACAAAGATTTTGTCAGAAGTAAAAGATACATGTCCAAATTTTTCATTTACCAAAGAGGAAATGCACCGTAAATGGAACAATCTTCTGCTAACTTACAAACGTATAAAACAACGAAACTCTGAGACTGGAAGTGCCTCCACAAGGTGGGACTACTATGACATATTCCATAGTGCTTATGGAACCAAGCATTTCATTGAACCTCCAACAAGCAATATAATGGGGTGTGTGGGTAGCGAAAGTTCCGAGTCGGAATGTTCCGAAATTGAAAATTTCGATGAATCGGGGCCTTCTACGTCGAAGAAGTCAAAGCCCAAGCGCAAAAAAAAATCCAAGAATGAACTCATGGAGTTCCTAAAACAGGAGGCAAATGACGAACAAATACGGCACCAGGAGCAGATGGAAATCGAAAAGCAGCGTCTCCAAATACTGGGTGGCATAAAAGAGTTGTTGAATGGGATGCTAAGGACCAACGACGATCAATAAAATTTGGAGACTGAATTTGACTTCGTTTATTTCGTTTTTATTACAGTGAAGTGTTTATTTTTGGTTATCATAATGAATTGTTTTCTTTTTGTTTTTTTTTTTAATAAAGTTTTTATGCTGAAATGAGCGTCATAATAGCATCTCGTTTATCTTTTGCATCGTTATTACAGGATTGCATTGTTGATTCTGAATTTGATGATCGTTCATGTTGGTCTGTTAAAATAGTATTATAAACATCATTGGATATACCTTGGCAGTGTGTCATGAAATTGTGCAAGGCTACAGAGGCTATAACAAAATATTTTGCATGTTTTATTTCATAAACTTCGAGGTGCTTTAAAATACGGAACCTATTTTTTAAAATTCCGAAAGCTTGTTCGATGCAAGTTCTTGTGGAGCTCAAGCAAACATTGTATTGCGTTTGTTGCCGGCTGAGGTATCCATTATCCCGGAATGGGACCATCATGCTCATCGATAGAGGATATGCTGAGTCCCCTAAAAGATGTGCTCCTTCCGGTAGCGTAATCGAACCATTGTGGAGTCCTTTTCCTAAAGGACTGTTTCGCCAAACTGCAGCATCGTGAGTTCTTCCTGGCCACTCAAAATAAGCATCGATAAAAATGCATTTAAAGTCACACACGGCCTATAAAAAAGAAAACAGACTGAAGATAATATCATATTTTCTATACAAATTTTCTTTTTTCTTACTTGAAGTATCATAGAATGCGTACCATGTCTGTTGTAGTAACTTTCAGCATTTGTCGAAGGAGCTGGAATTAGTATATGCGTCCCATCAACACAACCTACCACATGTGGAAATGGGTATTTCCTTAAGGCTTGAAACCCATCCAATTTTTTTTTTGTAATCGGATACTGTGGGCCATTTAATAAACATTTTTCGATGTTTGCTAATTAACTTGGTTGTATTTAAAACTATATTGTAAGAAGTCCCTTGTCCCACACAAAATCTGTCCGAAAGATCTCGATAAGAGCACCCATTTGCCAGTTTCCATATCGTCATCAATAAAGCCTCTTTCAGATTAATACCAGGTCTTCCAGTTCTTGCGCTTTTTCGGAAAAAAATTAGCTTCAATAAAAGTAGCTGCAAAATAATAAAAAATGTAATGTGATTTTGTGCCAATCTACTATTTGCTTTCACCTTAAATGTATTTCTGTTCATTCGAAAATGACTTTTGAAGACATCGTCTGGAAAACTTTTTATTGTATTAAAAAATCCTTTATTTTTAGGGATCGTACGTTTTTTAATTATATATTTATATAATAGTTGTTTTCTAATAGGCTTGTTTTTCTTTTTTGAATACACTGTATCTTGACAACCATCAAGCAAGGTATTTAACAGTACTATACAGCACGATTGATTGTTCATTTTTTATTTTGTTAATAAATGGAAAAAAAAAAAAAACACGCAGTTGTACGTTCATAAACATCACGCATTTGCTTTGAAGTCACATGCTTTTGACATTTTAACTGCTCTATTACATCTGCTTCGCCCAAGTTTTGATTTGCAAATATTGCGTTTATGAATGCGCCCAAGGATAGTTTGGTATCCTGCTCTTGATAGGGCTGTCTACCGCTCTCAATTAGCTAAAATGATCTGCATGCATATGCATTAGTGGGGCACTAAGAACCACTCCTTCTGCGGCACTGGGCATTTTGTTTAACCTGCTACCCTTAGATATTTTTGGCAAATAGATCGCTGCCAGTGCGTCCATCCGTCTAGAAGCCTGCTCTCAATGGCCTAATTATCACATTGGCCAATCCTCGATCCTTGATCTTCTCAACTCCACCCATGAAAAAACCGACTACACCCGACCGAAACTGAAAAAAAAAATAAAAAAAAATATTTGGCGCAACAGCTCTTTAAGTGCCAGGGCCTAGCTTCTCGCAACCACTCATGCTGGGCGCGTTATATTTTTCACACGAATGGAAGGGATCTACAGTTTAGTGTCGTATCCGAACGGCGATTTGAGAAGCTTCTTCGTGACAACAATACTCTCGGATGTTTGTCAGACGCTCGCGAAAGGTGGGACCGTGAAAAAAAACTTTTTGCTGTTTTCTGGGATTCGAACTTGGAACCTCACGCGTAGACCTAAACTGATATTTGACTGAAATTTCCGTACTAGTATCCCTGAATGGGAGGAATGGGACAACTCTCCCCCCTAAGACCAAAGGTAAGGTGGGTTGTGGTCTTTTTTCCGAAAAGCTCAATCTGAGCATCTCGTCCCATTTCGCTGAACATTGTAGCGTTTTTCAGGTGGCAATCATGACGTTTAAGGAAGCCCTACCCTGGCGAAAATGTAATGTACTATCTATCAGGGATATTCGCATTTTTACTGGCAGTCAAGCGGCAATCAAGTCCCTGGAATCGTGCTCTTTCACTTCAAAGGCCGCATTAACTACCGTTTATCTATTACGGAGATGACAAAGCAGCTCAACATTCATGAATGCTATGTACCCGACCACAGGTACATTCCAGGTAACTTCAGGGTGGACGAGCTTGCCAAACAGGGTACAACTCTAAGGATTATGCCAGGTAGGCAAGCTCTAGGTATACCCCTCGCTACATGTAAGCATCTACTAAAGCTGAACGCTATTAGCAAGACCAACCAAAGGTGGAAAACGGCTCAATGTGTCACATTTCGAGGTAGATCTGGCATAAGCTGGACCAGAAACGTAGTGCCGCGTTGATCAAGCTAAAGCGATCACAGATCAGCTACGTTCTCGGTGTCCTCACGGGACACTGTCTAACAGGCCAACATGCCAAAAGACTTGGCCTCTTATCCAACGATTTCTGCAAGAGCTATAGGGACAAAAAGGAGGAGGAAACCACCCTTCACCTCCTATGCACATGTTTTGCTATATCACGTAAAAGAATGATCTATCTAGGGGCTCCCTTCCTTGATGACATCGACGATTTGACGTCCTTGGGCGTTATGAGCATCCATCTTTTCATCAAAAGCCCCAGTTGGTTTTATTAGTCGCTGAGTGGTCTAATGCTAGATCCTTGGCATCACAAAGGACCTTTACTGGTCTAAGTGTATCTACGCCCTCGTGCAGAGATCCAATCTAACCTAACCTGACCTAACCATTAAATTTCAACGGAGCAGAAGTGTATTTTAAGACATACAACAAAAATGTTTTTCTTATCATGCAGGGAAGAGCCGTACGAAGGTTTTACAAAAACACTTGAGTTAATTCTGCTTTGACAGCAGCTTGGGTATCTATCTTAAGTGATAGAATGTTTTGTTTGGTTGTTGCATTATTTAAAACTATGCAACAATTCTCACGAATTAACAACAGAGTACCGATTGCAACTGCATTGACTCAAAATAAGAGTTGTCCCCGGTTTTGGTTTTATAAGCAGATGGAAGGTCATCGAATTACCTCCTAATCTTCTGCTTAGCGGCGCCTGGAGACACGCATAACATTTTCTCTACTTTGTTTCGTAATTTCCAAGGTTTAAAAAACTCCAAAGTCCATCTTTTTATAAGGCACGAATTTAACAAAACTTTATTTCTCACGGAAATCGTGATTCGCTAGAACTACAATAATTCCGCAGAGTCAGGTTTTTCTACCTATAAGTAGTCTCCACAGCCCGATTTAAGTCAGTTCTCATTCTTGAAACGATTCTTTTGGTTACCAAATTAAGCTCGCAATGAAGTTTGTGTTCGTCCTTTCAATTGTCGCCATGACGCTTTGCGGTAAATATAATTTTTTAAATAACTTTTAGTACAGAATTTTTTTGGAAAAATGTTTTTATTTAGTTATCTCGCAATTCGATGTCGCATCGGCCCATGCCATGCCCACTTTGCCCTTATCAGACGGAGGCGGTGTACAGCAATATACAATGACTAACTCAGCTGGCGATACGAACGTGGAAGTATTACCTTTGGAAGGAGCTATATTTGCTCCAATAAATGCTGCTTAAGGAAATTTTAAATATCAGGGGAAACTAAATAAAATGGTGTAGGTGCATAACTGAGTTCTGCTTTCTAAAAGTTCTGCTTTCCAAGCGATTCTGATATTTCTGAGCTACCCGTTCTCATAATTGAAAATTCAGGTTGAAGATTTGATCGATGGTGGACTTTCCTGGCCTGAAACCGCACTGAAAGGGTTCAATCAGGCTGTTAATAAAGGTTTCAGGCGTTCACACAATATTGCGGAAAAGATCCTACATGCGATGTTGAGGAGACTCTTTAATTGGCGCAGTTGAGGGGATCTTCTTTCGCGTGGATCGGGCAAACGATGCTGCAATTGGATTCATCAGGCATACACTCGTCTGACCAAATCTTAGAGACGTGTTGGTGTATGCACTGTACAAATTCATCACCAACTGCCTTGAAAAGTTCGGCCGGTAAGCCGTTAGGTCCAGCAGCCTTGTTGGATTTTAGCTTGGATATTGCTATCCTCACTTCGTTTTGGTCAGGTGGACGGAAATTTTGACTATCATCGCCTATGTTGAGTGGTTCATTCTGCCTGACAGCGGGATGTTGGTCTTCGTCGCCATTATACAGTCTGCAGAAGTAGTTTTTCCATATTCTCAGCACCGACTGTGACTCTACTACGAGGTTTCCATTTTCATCTCTACAGGTTTCTGTACGGGTATTGCTCCTCTGACACGTTGTTTTTACCTTTTGGTAAGACTTCCGTACATTGTTCCTGGAGTATAAACTCTCGATATTCTCGAACGCCCGCTTCTCATGCTCTTCCTTCTTCTTTTGGAGAAACCGATGTTCTTCCCATCTCTTTTGCACGTAGAGTTCGTGAGCAGTTCTCGTCTTCCCTTGCAGCGCCGCTTTATATGCCCCTTGACCTTTGCTGCGATTCATAAGTACACAGCAAAGTCCACCAAATAAAAGAAGGCAAGGATGTACTCATACTAGAAAAACTACGGAACACACCAAACCAAATCATTCTTTCGCGTTCTTTCTGAGATTCGTAAAAATAAAACCTCCTTTTGTGTGTTAAAACTATTGATTTACATCCTACTAACAAGTTCATCTTTACTCTGGGGATGAATTGTGGAACAACATCAGCCTTCTGGCGATGATGACAGCGGTAGTGTTGCCAGATCCACATTTAATTCGCCGATAGCACAGTGCAAAAAGCACTTTTTTGGATGCTATAGTATTTTATTTTCAAGCAAATCAATAAATAATGAAAGAAACAAGTTTTTCTTTAATGAAAAACAAAAATAAATTACTAATCTTGGAAAAATAATCAAAAATTGAATTTTTCTCAAACACTGAGACATCCTACTATATTGAAATCAGTGATGATAGGATTAACGAAAAATCAGGGAAGGGTTAAGCCGCGCCATTGGATTCTTCACTTCCAATCTTTTTATTATTAGTTGGACCACGTTAGTATCCTGCTTAAGTGGCAGGGGACCGCAGTTGATTTTTGGCGCGTTAAACTCAGTTGGGTTTTTGCCGACCCAATTGATGACAGCAATCAACATTGATTTCGGTTGGCATTCGCTGACCCTACGACTTCACAATTTGGAGTCCGTGTCGTAGTAGCACCAATAAGTAGGCGAAGTCGAAAGTGTCGTCGGCAGCAAAACAATTTGTTAGATTTCATTACGAGTAGAACACATAAAGTCGTTAATGTAAATCAATAACAACAAGGGAGGTTGAGCGCAGCCCTGTGCTACACCGCTATTAGCTGAGAATATGGTAGAAGTAAACCCAATTCGTGCTGATCGACTTTAAGTAATCAACTCGCAATCTATTTCAAGAGAGCGTCACTGATTTCCTGAGCTTGTTAAAGAGGGCGCTTTGATATACTCTATCGAAAGATGTAGAAATATCAAGAGCTACTAGTCTATACTTATAGTACTAATGATTGCGATCGTTACAATTTTCCAACAAGTATGTCTTTAAACGCCTGTGGCACACTGTTACCTTAAACTATACTGACGGTCATTGAGGAGATATGATGTGGAAAAGCATTGAGAACTATGAGCCTGTAGTAAAAAGAATCCGAACCTAACAACACTTTTCAGTACATATTTAACTAGTTGTATTGCGAGAAGATTCCTACGCTGTAAGGAATTTCAAATTATGAAAACTTCTTCGGGTAACGCAGTATTGATGGAAAATGAAGTGTTTAAAGCTCAACTTAAATAAAACTTGACGATGAACGTTTAATTTTTGGTTTTATTTTTATTTATTTTTTGTATGCTCTTTTCGCTTTCTCTCTTCCCAGAAAAATGTCCTCCCCTCTTTTTTTTCTAATTGCCTCCTCTTCCGGAAGTCATTTTTTTATTATTTCGTGGCATTGCCACGTTACAGTTTTTCTCTTATAACTATAGGGAGACTTCAGATGGCGTATAATTAACAAGAAGGAAGCTATGGCGTAAGGGGTTACTGTGTCGGATCACTACGCATGAGGTTCCAAGTTCGAATCCCAGAAAACACCAACAAGTTTTTTTACGGCCCCACCTCTCGCGAGCGTCTGACAAATATCCGAGAGTATTGTTGTCACGAAAAAGCTTCTCAAATCGCCGTTCGGATTCGGCATCAAACTGTAGGTCCCTTCCATTCGTGTGAAAAATATAACGCACACAACATGAGTGGTTGCGAGAACTTTAAAGAGCTGTTGCGCCAAATATTTGTTTGTTAAAAGCTATTACTGGTGTTAAAAAAATTAAAATAAATTTATGCACCTACACCATTTTATTTAGTTATATTTGATACTTAACAAATTGTTTTTATTAAAGAAGACCCAAAACAAGTCCGAGGAGATCACCACCACCGGCAGAGGAATCGGGTACGGCTACTGGTACGGCTACGGGTGGGGCTGCGGCTATGGGAGGGGGTCCATACCCGTATTGACCTGGAAACACATCAGATTTTATTAATCACAACAGTGACTATTAGTAAGTACAGCTACTTACCGCCTTGGTATCCCAACGGATCAGGGGGGGGATAAGCTCCCCCTCCGAGTCCATACCCGTATTGCTGACCTGGAAAAACATCAGATTTTATTTATTCCAACAGTGACTATAAGTCAGTACAGCTACTTACCGTCATTGTATCCCATCGGCGGATAGGGGGGATATGCTCCCGCAGGGGGTGCAAACGCATATTGCTGAACTGGAAATACGTCAGATTTTATTTGTCACAACAGTGACTATGAGTAAGTATGGCTACTTACCGCTTTGGTCTATTTGGGCCGATGCGACATCCAATTGCGAAATAACTAAATAGAAACATGGTTCAAAAGTGTTCTGTGTTCGAAGTTCTTTGAAAAATGATATTTACCGCAAAGCGTCATGACGATAATTGAAAGGACGAAGACTAACTTCATTGCGAGCTTAATTTGGAAACCAGTAGAATCGTTTCAAGCAGAGAATGAGAACTGAACTGAATTAGGTTGTGGAGACTACTTATAGGTAGAAAAACGTGACTCTACGGAATTATTGTAGTTCTAGCAAATCACGATTTCCGTGAGAAATAAGGTTTTATTAAAGTCGTGCCTTATAGAAACTTGGACTTTGGTTTTTTTTAAGCCTTAAAAATTAAGAAGGAAAGTATTGTAGAAAAAAAGTTATGCGTACCTCCAGACGCTGCTAAGCAGAAGATTAGAAGGTAATTCGATGTCTTCCCTGATTGTTATCCATATGCTTTCAAAACGAAAACCGGGGACACATCTTAGTCTGAGTCAGTGCATTGACTCAAGTCAGTCGTACTCAGGCTACATCCCTGAAAGAATGCAGGACCAAGAGTTGTGTGATAGTGAGTCGATTTACTCAATCGAATCCAGAGAGCTAACATCATCAAACTAACATAGCCCTTGACCCCATATCGGCTCAGCAATTGAACAAATTTGAGGGTACGGTGAATTTTGGCTTCAGCTCGCCTACCTGAGACCCAAAAGTAAAGAAGCCGCAAACCCAGTGGACTCATACTCAACCACTTGCAAGGCTAGACATCCCACTACACCAGAGACTCAAGGGAAAAGCAGAAAATGTCCAGTGGCACTGGGCGTTGAAATGGTTATGGAGAAAAACAAGCCAAAACTGATAAAATCTCTAAAACCACGGACGTACCCAGGAACTCCAGGGACAAACAGATCGTAACCAGCGGCATTGAGGCCAACCAAGGCACCATCACCAGCGCCATGACGAATATTGACAAAAGAAAGCTGAGAACTGTTGTATACTGTAACTGTACCCTCAACTAGTCGTCCGCTTGAACGAACGGTATACCCGGCAAAATAAAATCGCCACCATACAGGGAGGAAGATAGGGCCCACAGAAGGCACAACAGAAAGACACCTCCACCATCATCAGGGAGACTGCGGAAATGGGAAAGAGTAAACCCGAAGAGCAAGCACTGTTGGGAGGCAACATGATCAGCAAAACCGCCCATCGGGGCAGGTGGAGGTACTACTACCATCAGAAGTGCCTAGCTCAGAAGCTCTAGCACAGACTTACTTACTTAGGTGGCGCTACAGTTCGGGGTGAACCTGGGCCTCAACCAACAAGCCTCTCCATTTAGCTCGGTCTTTAGCTAATTGCCTCCAGTTGCGCACTCCAAGTTGGTCGAGGTCCCCTTGAACTTGTGCGCGCCACCTACGGCGATGATTCCCTCTACTGCGTCGTCCCTCGGGGTTAGATTCGAAGACTCTGCGGGCCGGAGCGTTGGTGTCCATTCGCTCTACGTGTTCTAGCCATCTCAGACGTCCAATACGCACTTTTTTGACTAGGTCGATGTCGTTGTACAGCTCGTATAGTTCGTGATTGAATCTTCTCCTCCAAAACCCGTCAACGCAAACGGGACCGAAAATCTTACGAAGAATTTTTCTCTCGAAGCGAACAAGGATATCTTCATCCTCTTTTAATAAAGTCCATGTTTCAGCGCCGTAAAGCAGGACTGGGATGATCAAGGTCTTATATAGAGTCTCCTTAGTAGTTCGAGATAGGGCTTTACTGTTGAATTGCCTTATAAGCCCAAAAAAACAGCGATTGGCAAGAGTTATTCTTCGCTTGATTTCTGCACTGATTTTGTTAGTAGAATTTATAGCAGAGCCAAGGTAGACAAAGTCCCTTACTACCTCGAAGTTATAGCTGCCCACGGTGACGTTTTGTCCAATTCGTCGGTGTTGGTTTTCCCTTCTAGTTGACAGCATATACTTGGTTTTGCCCTCGTTTATCGCTAAACCCATTTTGGCCGCTTCCGCCTCAATGCTTGCAAACGCACCGGTGACAGCCCGTTGAGATCTTCCGATAATGTCTACATCGTCGGCGTATGCAAGCAGTTGTACAGACTTGAAATAGATTGTGCCTCCGGTGTTGGCTTGTGAGTTCCGCAAAATCCGTTCAAGTATAGTATTGAAAAAGTCACATGACAGCGCGTCAGCTTGTCTAAAGCCTTTTCTGACATCAAAGGTCTCGGTGAGGTCATTACCGACCTTGATGGAGCAGCGAGCGTTCTCCATCGTCAGCCTACACAGACGGACAAGTTTGGCAGGCATCTCAAAACTAGACATGGCTCTATAAAGCTCTTCTCTATAGATGCTGTCATAGGCGGCCTTGAAATCGATAAAGAGGTGGTGAGTATCGATTTGGAATTTTTGGGTTTTCTCCAGGATCTGCCGAAGTGTGAAGATTTGATCGATTGTGGACTTTCCTGGCCTGCAACCGCACTGATAGGGTCCAATTAGGCTGTTGATAAAAGGTTTCAGGCGTTCACACAATATCGCAGAAAAGACCTTGTATGCGATGTTGAGGAGACTGATGCCTCTATAATTGGCGCAGTTGAGGTGGTCTCCTTTCTTGTGGATCGGGCAAACGATGCTGAGATTCCATTCATCAGGCATACACTCGTCTGACCAAATATTAGAAATGAGTTGGTTTTTGCACTCTACCAATTCATCCCCAGCTGCCTTGAAAAGTTCGGCCGGTAAGCCGTCACGTCCAGCAGCCTTGTTCGACTTTAGCTTGGATATTGCTATCCTCACTTCGTTTTGGTCAGGTGGACGGAAATTTTGACTATCATCGTCTATGTTGAATGGTTCATTCTGCCTGACAGCGGGATGTTGGTCTTCGTCGCCGGTATACAGTCTGCAGAAGTAGTTTTTCCATATTCTCAGCACCGACTGTGATTCTACTACGAGGTTTCCATTTTCATCTCTACAGGTTTCTGTACGGGTATTGCTCCTCTGACACGTTCTTTTTACCTTTTGGGAAAACTTCCGTACATTGTTCCTGGAGTATAGACTCTCGATATTCTCAAACGCGGGCTTCTCATGCTCTTTCTTCTTCATTTGGAGAAGCCGATGTTCTTCCCGTCTCTTTTGCTCGTAGAGCTCACGAGCAGCTCTCGTCTTCCTTTGCAGCGCCGCTTTGTATGCCTCTTGTTTTGCTGCATGCACTCGCCGGCATTCTTCGTCAAACCAGGGGTTTCGCGGTGGTGGTCGAGCCAGACCCAGCACATCAGTCGCGGCGTTTCTGATGGCATGTTGGCAGCGTTGCCACTGGTCTTCGGTACTTGATGCTGGTGGCAAAGGGGTGATTGAGAGATTTCGGGATACGCGTTCAGCGAAGAGTCGCGGTCTCTTGCGATTGTAGCTTTTCGACGTTAAATTTTCTCACAGTAATTCTTCTTTGTTGCTCAGATTGGGATATCCGCATTCGTACCTCGGCTACAACAAGGTAATGATCCGAGTCTATGTTGGCCGCTCGGAAGGTCCGGACATCCAGAATACTGGAGGCATGCCTTGCGTCGATCGCAATATGATCAATTTGGTTGATCGTTACATGATCATTGGACCGCCATGTCTGCTTATGAATATCGAGATGAGGAAACCATGTGCTTGCTATGGTCACATTTCGCTCCACAGCGAAATCAATTAGCCTTAGTCCGTTATCAGACGTGGTGTCGTGAAGGCTATGCTTACCGACTGCCCTACCAAGGATATCCTCCTTTCCTATTTTGGCGTTAAAATCGCCCAATACGATTTTAACGTCGTATTTAGGACATTGCTCGTATGTTTTGTCGAGGAGGTCGTAGAAACACTCTTTGGTGGCAGGGTCCTTTTCTTCTGTGGGGGCATGAACACATATTAGGCTTATGTTAGCGAATTTAGCCTTGATCCGGATAGTCATAATACGCTCGCTCACGTGTCGAAAGCTTAAGACTTCTTGCCTAAGTCTGCCGCGTATGACAAATCCGCATCCGAATAAGCGTTGCCTGTTTCCTCTGTAGCAATCACCGTAGTAGATGTCACAGTTTTTCATCCTCTTTTTGCCCGGCCCATCCCATCGCACTTCCTGGATGGCGGTAATATCTGCTTTATAGCAGTCTAGGGCCTCTGCTAGTTGTTCGGCTGCACGTGGTCTGTAAAGGGACGGAACATTCCACGTACAGATCCGAAGGTCGTTGTCCTTATTTCGTTTGCTGAGGTCGTCATTAGTTGAGTCATCCTTATCCGAGGCTTTTGGTTGTTTCGGAACCATGCGCTTTTTACGTGGTAGGGAAGTTACCCCGACGGCACAACCCCCAACCTGGAGGGCCAGTTCCTTAATTATTCCCCTAGGACGAGGGGCCGGGTACACCGGTGCCAGTAGTCCACTACGGGAGTATGAGCGCTGCCGTTGGCCCATTAAGGGCTCCTCCGCCACCATCTCTATTCCAATGTCCTGACCAACATTGGAAATTCATTGGGTATTCACTAAGTTCAACCTAACTGGAACTATAGACGCCACCGTTGACTCCGTCTAGGGAATTCGTCCGCTGCCGCCTGGAACAGAAAGAAGTGCTTTAGTGAGAAAAGCACTCTTCCACCCTCTCTCATCTGCTGCCACCAAGAATCCGCCAAACGGGGTTGGTTACCCATTTCTTGGATTAAGGTACTAGGCACCCAGCTGTCACCGCGTGGAGGTTGAGAGTAGGAGTTGGTAGGCCTCAGCTGAGTGAAAACGCTTGTGTTTTCATATGATCGCATGCACTACCGTTTGACCAGCCAAACGCATGCACTACCGTTTGACCAGCTAGCACAGAGCCATTCCAATTACTATACATCGGTTTCCTAAAGAAACAAAATGGATAGTTTACAAGCAGTGCTGTTAACCTTTACTCGACAGTCGACACCCACTTCCCAGGATTCATCTCCAATAGCACGGTCTTTCCAGCACAATTAAGGAACCTTACAGTCAGCTCTTCTAGTCAAGATTATAGCCTATCTGGTAAAATCTTTACCGCCACGCCAAAAATATAAAATCTGCTCTTTCCACACTTAGCCCATTTAAACCAGGAGAAGATGGCATTTTTCCCTGTCTACTACAACAGGGACAGGAATTATTGACTCCTTCAGGAATATTCAGATCTAGTCTACTGCGTCTAAGATGATCTACTGCATATACAGCGCAATCGCCAGACCAATAATCACCAGACACGAAGATCGTTGTCCTTTTTACGTTTGCATGGGTCGTCAACAGTAAGATCAACCGTATCCGAGGCTGTTGGTTGCTTCGTAACCAAAGGTTTTTTACGTGGTAGGGAAGTCAACCCGACGGCACAACCCCAACCTGGAGGGCCAGATCCTTTTTTTTTTTGTACCCCTAGGACAAGAGGCCGGATACACCGATGTCAGTAACCCACTTCTGGGGGCGCGTGGCGTAAGGGGTTAGTGTGCCGGATCACTACGCATGAGGTTCCAAGTTCGAATCGCAGAAAACACCAAAAAGTTTTTTCACGGTCCCACCTCTCGCGAGCGTCTGACAAACATCCGAGAGTATTGTTGTCACGAAAAAGCTTCTCAAATCGCCGTTCGGATACGACACTAAACTGTAGGTCCCTTCCATTCGTGTGAAAAATATAACGCACACAACATGAGTGGTTGCGAGAAGCTAGGCCCTGGCACTCAAAGAGCTGTTGCACCAAATATTTATTTTATTTTTAGTAACCCACTTCGGGGATATGAGCGCTGCCGTTGGCCCATTAAGGGTTCATCCGCCACCATCTCTTTTTCAATACCCTGACGTAGTATTGAAAATCCTTACAGACCTCAGCTCCAAATATGTTGAAGTAGCTCCGGTAAGGTATCCGCTGGTCTGTAGACGTCACAGTTGATTCCATCGAGAGAATTCATCCGCCGCATGCGCGCTGAAGTTCACCCAGATGTGCTTACGCAGGTCTGAGTGTTCAGCTGCACATACATATATCGTCAGACTCAGCATACGCTCATCGTTAGTTCACTATCAGATAGCTATCCAGCGGGCACCGCGAGGAGGTGATGATGCGATTTTGCCCACCACTCTCGACCAAAGACGGTCATAATTACTTGCTCACTGAAAAGCGATTAAAATTGAGGATCCTGATTCTGAATCCGCAAACAATTTTGCTCTATCGGGACAAGTTTTTGAGATACGCTAAAAAGGTGTAGGGAGTTAAGTAGAAGTGGTTGTACCAGCAAACCGTGCTGCAACTTAGTTAGCACAAAAGCGCCGTTTTAATACAACAACTCAAGTGACCTAGCAGATGTAAAATGGGCGATCATTTATTGGGAAAGGGAAAAGAGTAAACATTGTTCAAATCCACCCATTAGATTGGGGAAACTGATAATGTCCCCAATGCTTATTTCCGCTAACTCTATTAGGCTGCCAAAAAAGGGTTTACCTAATGTGCGCTTTCTGGCCCTGCCTGCTAAAAGGAGTAAGAATGGAAAGTTTTTGCTGTTTTACTAACTATTTCTCAATGAGAAAAAAAAGATAGATATTTTATTTAGCTGCAATGAATCCAACGAAAAGAGCTTAAACAGTTTTTTCAATTTTATCTCATTTTAAAAAAAATTTCAAATTATTTTATCGAAATTTATCCTGAATGTAGTTTTTTTTTTTTTTAATTTTTTAAACATGAGGAACACAATGTATTTTTGCTTCTATTGGAGCTACGTCCAAAGTAAAGGTTGTTTAAAAAATGTAATCAAATGTTCTACTTACTCTGTTTAAAAAATTACGCATGTAGCTCAAGTATCGTAGTTAAAGAGCTAGGAGGTGGTGACAGACAGATAGGCGAACGGAAGGAAGAGAGAGCGAGATCAATATTGCGTTTATGCACGGAATCCCCGAAAAGATCATTACCTTCGACTGTCATCTTCAGTCTCAGGAACCAAAAGTAAAATGTCTTTCCCTGAAAACGAAGAACACACAAATAAAGTTCAGCCTGTCACATGTTCTAAAGGGAGAGCCAACAGATGGTGTGAATATTGGTTGTCAATTACTGTCATTTACTGAATTCAATGTGGTTGATCTCTTTGATAAGTGTCAAGCACGATCCGTGGCAATTTTAGTCATGTAGTCGCTTACCATGCAGCGACGCATTTTTGTTATTCAATCTTATTTCGAAAATGGGCGATCTGTAAAAGTAACGTTTCGTAAAAATCGTGAATTTTTCGGTCAATATAATCGCCCTAGTGAGAGCGGAATTCATGCAATGGTGAAACGTTTTGAAGAAACTGGTTCGGTATCGGGTCAAACTCCATATCAGCATGCTCGGCGAGCACATACACGCCAAAACCTCACCACTGTAAGCGAAAGTGTTCAAAACCAGCCAGGCACCTCAATTCGTCGCCGAAGTCAACAATAATTGGGGCTCACTTATGGTACTTTACGCCGAATTTTAAAAGTTGATCTTCATTTGCACGCCTGTGAAATCCAAATTACGCAACAATTTAAGCCTTTGGACCAGTAAGGTCTATACCATTAACCCAGCGACAATTCAGGATCCCAAACATACAACCAAATTGAAATTGCGGCCATTGACTCACTTATTCTTCAAAAAGTCATCGATCATTTTGACCTTCGGATGGTCGCTTGCAACAGAAACCATGGTGATCACATGAACAATGTTGTCTTCTATTTATAACTGCCATAGAGCGAAATTCATTAATCAGTAAAGATCTGCATTCATTTCACAACAAACGTGTATGTAATTTAATGAAAACTTCCACACTAGCTGTCGGCTCACCCCTTATAATACATCTGACGTGGTGTAGAACGCATTGCATTTCGGTTTAGGTGCTGAAGCACTTCGCCTTTGCGCAACGCAACCGATGACTAGTAGGAGAGCATTTGAGCATAACGATGAACCAGGTTTCTATTTGTTTCACATGGCTGATGTTTCCTTCGTTGGCCCCTTTGTCCTTTAAAGATGTAAGGCTATATCGCTATTATAAGCAAGGATAGACTTAGCGACTACTATTGTTATGTTTGATTTCAGGGATAACGCTGTGATAACGATTTGAATTCGTTCAAGGTTCGGGGATTCCACTACATGTTTAATTCCCTATATCGACTTACACTAACCTGCTCAATAGAAATGGAAGTGTGCTATAATTTGGCATAAGTTCGTCTATGTAATTCAAAACCCATTTTAGAGGTTATTTGGACATATTAAGCAAACACCTCGTCTGCACGGGAGCTTTCTCAAATACGCCGGGCTCTGCTCTAAATGCACTATTGAACTTACTTCCTCTTGTGCTTATATCATGGCTGTACTGTCAAACCCATCCATCGTCTTAGGCGGTAAGAGTTTTGATGACGCAATGACGCCAGGACTCCGGCTGTTGTGCTAATTTAAAGTCGAGTTTCGTGTTCAAAACTGGCTTCGGCTAGATTTTGAGTCAGGAATGGAATGTGGTCGTATTTCCATGGACTGCTCCAAAACCAGTCAAATACGCAAATATGCATTTGTTTTCCAACCCAAACCTCATGCAATCCTAATGGCCATGAACTATGTTGTGGAGATCAGGTAGAAGGATCGAAGTATTTGCATTCATAACCACTTCCAAAGTAGTAAGTGAATGTAAAAACTCTTTGAACTTAGTCCCTTTGCTGAATAATCAGCCTCATATATAGTTCCCAGGTCATACTGGGATCTTGGGGAACACGATCTCCGATGAGATTGGTAGGCAAGCTCAGAGGAGGTTTTGTCGAAGCTGCGTTGGATCTACCTTCGTCCTCCGTTAGGGCTTCCATTGGCAATTGGGTTTCTCACGTACACACTTGTGTGTGGCATGACTCTCCAGGATGTAGGTTTACTAAATGAATGCTTCCCGAACTTCTATAATAAATCAGTGGCATTCTTCCTGTATCTCAGCAGACAAAACTGCCGACATCTTCTTTGTGTCTTGACAGGCCACTTCGCTTTCGCCAAGCATCTTTACGTGCTGGGCTGAAGTGACACTACAATCTGCGACGCTTGTTGACACAGCGACGCCATCAGCGGAACATTATCTCTTCGAGTGTCCGGTCTTTGCTCGTACCAGGTAGCAGACAGAAGAAAAGAGCAACCCCCGGACGCATACGCTCATGCTGTCAGGCAGAGATTAACTTCTGACTATAAATACTACATGCTTGATTTTTATACAGAATATGTCAAATATTGACATCTACTTAGATGCAGCTGATGCCTTATTCCAAGGAAACGTTATTTCTAAAATGGCTAAAACACGAGCAATTTTAGTAGGAGAAAAAAGATCTTGTTGAGTAGAAACCAAATACATTTTTTTTTAAATCAGAACGAAGTGATATCTTCAAAGGTTTTTATCACGTTCCAATCGCTGGGGTCGTGATTCGCTAAATTAATATAATAATAAAAATAATTTCGTTTGGTCACGTTTTTTTTTAACTACAAATACCCTCCACAACCTGACTCAAGTCAGTGATTTCGAAGTTAAGCTCACAATGAAGTTTGTCTTTGTCCTTTCAATTGCCGTTGTGGTAATTTACGGTAAATATCCTTTCTTAAGAATTTTTAACACAAAACACTTATAACACGCCCATCATTGTATTTAGTTATCTCGCAATTTGATGTCACATCGGCATATCCTATGGCAAATCCCCCTCCCACGGGCAATTATCCTCCCATGGGCAATCCCCCAAACATGGGCAATTACGCTCCCATGGGCAATTACCCTCCCACGGACAATTGCCCTCCCACGGGCAATTACCCTCCCACGGGCAATAACCCTCCCACGGGCAATTACCCTCCCATGGGCAATAACCCTCCCATGGGCAATTATCCTCCCATGGGCTATTACCCTCCGCCTCCCGCTCTCGCTCCCGCTCCCCTTCCTCTGCCCCCAGCAACAAACCAAGACGGTAAGTACCTGCAGTCTTACTCACTAATATTCTAAATAATATCTGATGCATTTGCAGCTCAACAAGTTACAACCACCAATGGAAGTGGCAATACAGTCTTGCAAGTATTGCCTTTAAATGCAGGTTTATTACCATTACCCTTATAATTTACTATATAAAGTAAAGTAATCCTAATTAGGATATTAATGAATAAAATTGAATTAAATTCTGGGTGTAGGTGCATAAGTTGACTTTAATTTCTTGAAGAGATTTCGATTTACAATAAACGATTCTGACAGTACTGTGAGTCGTGCCGTGGTGGAGTTGTTAGGTTTAATGTTCGAATACCAAAAAAAACACCAAAAGTTTGTTCACGGTTCCACCTCTCGTGAATGATAAATGAAAATGATTTGAAAATGATTCCGAGCATAGGTCCACTGCAGCTGTTCTTGGCGCTGCATGTCTTAAAATATCTGCTCATGTGTTTCACTTACAGATTTGCACGCAGTAGATACTGACTGCATACATTCTGCGCATGTGTTTCCGGCATAAAGTTAGAAACATAATAAACATTCGCTTGTAGATGCACGCATATGTAACAGCGGTTGTGCAGCCCATTCCCAAAAGGGATAAAGACAGTTCCAATCCGGGGAATCTCCGGTCGATAAGTCTCCTTCTGAACATCAGCAAAGTATTCGAAAAAGTAGTCCATAGAGTCTTGACTAAGGGGGTTAAGGACAGGCACATAATTCCGAATAACCAATTCGTTTTTAAGGCGGGGCATGATACCATACATGCTGCGTCTAAACTGGTATTGGATATCCAATGGAACAAAAGCAAGAAACAATGCACAGGTGCCTGTCTGGTTGACTTGGAGAAGGCCTTCGATAAAGTATGGTTAGAGGGACTCTTCTACAAGTTGAGCAGGCTGGGCATAAGTAAACCACTGCTGTACATACTTTATGACATGCTCACCAGTAAGGCGTTCATTGTGAAGAATGGCAATGTGACGTCTGCTGGAACTTTTGAAGTAAAAAATGGTCTGCAACAGGGTGCGGTTAATTCGCCGATCCTATTCAACATTTACACGAGCGATCTCATAAGTTCACTTCACCATACCATAGCGTACACAATCGTGTACAGATCAGGGCCTAAGATGGAGGTCATTGCATTACTTTTGCAGCGTGACTCCGATAAGGTTAAGAGACTTTTTTTTTTTTCGGGATAGGAAACGCTCAACTGGAGCACTCAGACGCAACCGGTCCATTGTACTAACAGAGAGCAAACCCTGATTTACACATTTTATTGGAATTTCCTTGTCTTTCTAAGAAAGTCAAGCAAGCACTTCAGTGATGAGGAGCTTACAGTACCAGCACTCACCACATCCGCACCGAGGATCTGCCACCTGATACGAGCAAAGGCCGGACACTCACAGGGATAATGTTCCGCGGTGTCGTCGCTCTCTTCACAAGCGTCGCAGATTGTAGTGTCACTTAAGCCCAACACGTAAATATGCTTGGCGAAGGCGAAGTGGCCTGTCAAGACGCCAATAAGTTGTCTACAGTCTTTTCTAATGAGAGACAACAAGAATGCCGTTGATTTATTACAGACGTCCGGGAGCATCCTAGAGAGTCATGCCACACACAATTGTGCTCGTGACAGACCCAATCGTCAATGGAAGCCCTAACCGAGGACGCAGGGAAACCCAGCGCGGGTTCGGGACCTGAAAAAGCATCCTCTGAGCCTTGTCTAGCAATCTCATCGGAGATCTCGTTCCCAAAGATCCCAGTGTGACCTGGGGCCCAGATGAGAGACAGAGAATTCAGCCTTGCGACCGAGTTCAAAGAGTTTTTGGTTTCACTAACTATTTTAGAAGCAGTTAAAGGGTTAAGCAAGGCTTTAAGTGCAGCCTGACTGTCACTACAGACACAAATGCTACGTCCCTTCCACCTGTTCTTCACAACATAACATAGTTCATGGCCATTAGGATTGCATAAGTTTCCGCTTGGAAAACAGACGCATATTTGCCTAACGAAAAGTGAAGTCTAATGTTGTCGACTTCCACGAAGACACCAGCGCCAGACCCTTGACTGGTTTTGGAACCATCCGTGAAAATACGACTACATTCCATTCCCGGCTCAGACTCTGGCCGAAGCCAGTCCTGGACACAAGGAAAGTCGACTCTGAATTTGCGCATCAGCTGGAGTTCTGGTGTCATTGCATCAGACGGCATATCTATAAGACAGGAGTCATAAGATAAGTGTCGCACAAGTTTACCGAAATTAGAGTGTGGAGTATACCAAAAACCGCCTCGCCTAAGACGATGGATGGCTTTGATAGTGCAACCCATGATATAAGTATCGAGGGGAGGTAAGTTCAGCAAAGCGTCTAGAGCAGAGCCAGGCGTACTCGGGAAAGCTCCCGTGCAGCCGAGACAAGCCGTTCTTTGGAGTTTCGCGCAAAAGGCAACCACATACTTACGCGAGAGCCCCTTCCACCAAACAACCGACGCATATGCGAGGAATGGTCTTATCATAGCCGTGTAGATCCAGAGAACCTTATTCGGTGACAAGCCCCAAGTCTTGCCAAAAGCATCCTTACACTGCCAGAAGACTGAGAGCGCCTTGGATGTTTTCGACTCGACGTGTTTAGACCAATGAAGTTTCTTATCTAAAATCACTCCCAGATATTTGGCTTCATTGGAAATGCGAATGGTGACGCCTTTTAGCACTGGCTGAGTCAGACCGGTCAAAATCCTCCTTCTCGTAAAAAGAACAACCTCAGTTTTAAGAGGATTCACCGAAAGAACACTCCTAGTATACCATTCATCGATCATGTCCAGCGCCGCCTGCGCGTTAGCACAGACCGTCGCCAGGCATGGCCCGACAGAAAGTACGACGACATCATCCGCATATGCCTGAGCGTAGACGCTAGAACTATTTAGAGTGTTCAACAGAGAGTCGACCACCATGCACCATAACAATCGAGACAGAACGCCACCTTGCGGACAGCCCCTGTTTACACCTGTCATAACATATTGGCCACAATCCGCATCCACTACCAAAGTTCTATTCATTAGCATTGCTTTAATCCACAACACTTATGTTTCATCTACCCCGTGTTGTCTGGCAGAGTCGCACATGCAGTCAAAAGTCGCATTGTCAAAAGCACCCTCAATGTCGATGAAGATACCCATCGCGTATTCTTTCCTATCAAGCGCGCATTCAATTCTGGCGAATAAATTTTGAAGTGCGGTCTCGCAGGATTTCCCAAGCTGATAGGCATGCTGCATCTCCGATAGTGGATGCAGCTTCAAAGCAACTTTGCCCACGTGAAATTCTACCAGTCTCTCCATACTTTAGAGTAAGAAGGATGTCAAACTCATAGGTCTGAAACTCTTGGGGAGCGAATAGTCTTCCTTACCAATTTTCGGTATGAAAGCTACTCTCACTGTCCGCCAAGGTGTAAGAATATATGCCAGGACCAAGCCAGCGGTGAAAATTCTTTTCAGAGTTGGCAATAGCTGATCTATACCCTGTTGCAGCATAGCTGGATATATTCCATCGGTGCCAGGCGATTTGAAACCATCAAAAGATGCCACAGCATATCTGATGGCCTCATCTGTTAAAAAAAGGTTAAGAGATACTGCGAGGACTGGAAGCTGAAGATCAACTTTCAGAAGTCGGAGACCATCCTGTTCAGAACGCCGTTGTCTGGGGCCTCTTGGGACACCAGAAAGAATTGGCGAAAGTTCTGAGTTCTTCCGATTATGTCAATGTCATCGGCATAAGCGAGTAGTTGTACAGACTTGAAGAAGATTGCACCTCCGGGGATGGCTTGTGAGTTTCGTACAATTCTCTCAAGTACTTTGTTAAAGAGATCGCATGATAGCGCGTCGCCTTGCCTAAGACCTTTCCTGACATCCAACGGTTCGGTGATGTTCTTACCGACTTTGATGGAGCAGCGAGAGTTCTCCATCGTCATTCTGCACAAACGGACGAGCTTGGCAGGAATGCCAAGACTAGACATGGCTCTGTATAACTCGTCTCTATACACGCTATCATAGGCAACTTTGAAATCGATGAAAAGGTGGTGCGTATCGATTTTATATTCATGGGTCTTTTCCAAGATCTGCCGTAGTGTGAATATTTGGTCAATGGTGGACTTTCCCGGCCTGAAACCGCACTGATAAGGACCTATCAGGTTGTTGACGATCGGTTTTAGGCGTTCACATAGTACGGCAGATAGGATCTTATATGCGATATTTAGGAGACTTATACCTCTGTAGTTGGCGCAGTTCAGAGGGTCTTCTTTCTTCAGGATCGGGCAAACGATGCTGAGGTTCCATTCATCAGGCATACTTTCGTCCGACCAGATTTTACAGATGAGCTGGTGCATGCTCCTTACCAACTCATCTCCTCCTGCCTTGAAAAGTTCAGCGGCAAGGCCGTCGGCTCCAGCAGCTTTGTTGGATTTGAGTTTAGATATCGCTATCCTCACTTCATTATGACCGGGTTGACGGGAATTTTGACTGCCATCGTCACTGTTGAATGGCTCATTCTGCCTGACAGCGGAATACTGATCATCATCGCCGTTTAACAGTCTGCAGAAGTGTTCCTTTCATATCCTCAACACCGACTGCGATTCTACTACTATGTTGCCATTTTCGTCCCTGCAGGCTTCTGTTCTGGCTTTGAAACCCTGGCATGTTCTTTTTACCCTTTGGTAAAATTTTCGAACATTATTCCTGCAATAAAGTCTCTCAATCTCCTCGATCGAGCGCTTCTCATGCTCTTTTTTCTTCTTTCTGAGAAGTCGATGTTCCTCTTTTCTCCTGTGCACGTAGAGCTCGTAAGCAGCTCTAGTCCTTCTATGCAGCGCCGCTTTGTACGCCTCTTGTTTTGCTACATGTGCTTGCCGGCATTCCTCATCAAACCAGGGGTTTCGTTGTGGTGGGCGAGAGAAACCCAGTACATCAGAGGCGGCATCTCTGATGGCTTTTTGGCAACGCTGCCACTGGTCTTCCGCATTTGCTGCTGGCGGCATAGGACTAAGATTGAGATTAGAAGAAACACGATCGGCAAAGGTTCTGGCGGTCTCTTGCGATTGTAGCTTTTCGACGTCAAATTTCCTCACAGCATTTCGTTGATTTCGCTCCGTTGTGGATATCCGCATCCGTAGCTTGGCTACAACTAGGTAGTGATCCGAGTCCACGTTGGCTCCTCGGAAAGTTCGGACACCCAGAATACTGGAAGAGTGCCTTGCGTCGATCGCAATGTGATCGATTTGGTTGACGATTTTTCGATCAAAGGAGAGCCATGTTCCTTTGTTAATATAGAGATGTGGGAACCGCGTACTAGCTACAACAAAGTTTCGCCCCGCCGCAAAGTCGATTAGCCTGAGTCCGTTGCCGGAAGTGTTGTCGTGCAGGCTGTGCTTTCCGACCACGCTACTAACGACTTCCTCTCTTCCTAGCTTTGCGTTAAAGTCGCCTAGGATAATTTTAACGTCGTGGCTAGGGCATTGCTCATACGTCTTGTCCAAGAGCTGGTAGAAGTCATCCTTTGTCGCGTCGTCCTTCTCCTCGTGAGGGGCGTGAACGAATATTAGGCTAATGTTGGCAAATTTAGCCTTGATACGGATAGTCATGAGGCGCTCGTTCACATGCCGGAAACTCATGACTTCTTGCCTAAGTCTGTCTCCAATGACAAATCCGCACCCGAATAGACGCTGTCCTTTTTGTCTGTAGCAATCGCCGTAGTAGATGTCGCAGTTTTTTATACTCCTTTTGCCCGGCCCATCCCATCGCACTTCTTGGATGGCGGTAATGTCTGCTTTGAGACACTCTAGGGCCTCCGCAAGTTGTTCGGCTGCACGTGGTTTGTAGAGGGACCTAACATTCCATGTGCAGACACGAAGATCGTTGTCCTTTTTACGTTTGCATGGGTCGTCAACAGTAAGATCATCCGTATCCGAGGCTGTTGGTTGCTTCGTAACGAAAGGTTTTTTACGTGGTAGGGAAGTTAACCCGACGGCACAACCCCCAACCTGGAGGGACAGATCCTTTTTTTTTGTACCCCTAGGACAAGAGGCCGGATACACCGATGTCAGTAACCCACTTCGTGGATATGAGCGCTGCCGTTGGCCCATTAAGGGTTCATCCGCCACCATCTCTTTTCCAATACCCTGACGTAGTATTGAAAATCCTTACAGACCTCAGCTCCAAATATGTTGAAGTAGCTCCAGTAAGGTATCCGCTGGTCTGTAGACGTCACCGTTGATTCCATCGAGAGAATTCGTCCGCCGCACGTCCTCCTTCTGAGGACCTCTTGCTAGACTTCTGAGACGCATATTTCAGCCGATCAGGTCAACAAGAGATGCCTAAGTTTTAATAAATTAAACTTTTTTTCTTAGTATTGCCAATATTAGTTAAGTTATATTAAATAAATTGAATTAGCTTACGTCGAAAGACATAGGCTAAGAGTTAAGATTAGCTTAGAGCGTCCGCATTTGGCCAGTAATTTAGAATAAGGTAGTTAAGTTAATTAACCTCGTTTTAAGCGTTTTTGTTAGCACGTAAGGTATACTGAATTTTTAATTTTTTTTCCGAGGGTAGGTGAAAATCTTCAACAAGACACTACGAGGATCGGCAGCGCGTGCTCATAGTAGTGTGGGATTCTTACCCACTAAAAAACCTACCTTCAAAACAGACTTGTTTTTATTTTTACTACAACTAAGTATTCGACTTATCAAGTAGTTTTCATTTTCCGAAATAAGGACGTATTGCAGGGACCTTGGCATTAGAAGTTCCTGCCGGCTCCGCAGTTTAGATGCGGTTACTTATCGCGCTAAGTCTAAAGGTTTGGTTCTTTGTAGACGGCGTAGTAAATTTCTTACTTCCAAAACTTGGAGGACTGTAATATTAACGTGACTTTCTAGTCGACTTCTATGCTTTTTCGCGTAGGTTTGAATTTCGTCTTCTATAGTTTTAATGCCAAGATCTCTATGGATATCGCTATTTCGGATATACCATGGAGCATTAACAATACCTCTTAGCACTTTGTTTTCAAAAGTTTGTAAAATTTGAATATTAGTTATTTTGGTACAACCCCAGAGTTGTATACCATATGTCCATACTGGCTTTAGCACTTGCCTTGGAATATTTTCCAAGTAACCAATACATTTCTCTATATTTATTATCTAGTTCTTTGCGTTTTTTCTTTACGTGCGTTTTTCATTTCAGCTTTGCATCAAGTGTCATTCCAAGATACATACTTAGCATCGTTTGCAAACGGAGTTTGAACCGAGTTTGAAAAGATCGGCAAATTATTTATTTTCTTATAAGTAAAATTTACATGAACAGATTTGGTCTCGTTGAATGCGATTCGCCAAACCTTTGTCCATTCATTTACTCTAGCAGTTTTTCTGTAGTATCTTCGACCGTTTTACCTACTGCCAAGATAGCAGTGTCGTCGGCAAATGTAGCTAGCTCAGTGCCTTCTACTTGCGGTATATCACGGGTGTATAATAGATACAAGACTGGACCAAGAACGCTTCCTGCGGCACCCCAGCCATTATTTCCTTAAAATCTGAATATTCGTTTCCACATTTGACGCGGAATAGTCTATTCGTAAGGTAGTTCTTCAAAATATTATATAGGTGCTCTGGCAGAACTTGTCGTAATTTAAACTTTAAGCATTCGTGCCAGACCTTGTCAAAGGCTTGAGAGACGTCAAGGAATACGCTTGAACAAATCTTTTTTTCTTCAAGTGACTTTTCGATTACATGTGTTTTCGATGTACTTGTTCAACTGTAGAATGCTTACTTCTGAATCCAAATTGATGATCCGAAATCAGATGCCCTTCTTCTATAACCGGCTGTATTCGCCTAATCAATATTCTCTCGAACACTTTAGATATCATTGGAAGGAGCGAAATCGGTCTATAAGACGTTTTTTCATTCGGCGGTTTTCCGGGCTTAAGGACCATTATGACTTCGGCGACTTTCTATTGACTGGGAACATATTCTAGTCTAAGTGCGGCATTTATAATGAACAGAGACTTAATTAGTGCTTTTCTTGGTAGGGCTTTAAGGACATCTCCCGTAATTAGGTCGTATCCAGGAGCCTTCTTAGGTCTAAGTTTCTTTATTTCTTCCTTGAGTTCGGTAAGTGCTGCATTTCTTATTACGCTATTGGCTATATAAGACGTATTTATATTTTCAATAAGAGCTTGTCCATCAAATGGTTTGAAAGTTTTTTCCAGGTGGGTGGCAAAAACTTGCGCTTTCTCTTTATCATGCCTGGCCCATTCGTCTTGATCTTTCCTAATTGGGGCGGCTTGAATTTAAGGTTTTTTAATACCTTTTATAGCCTTCCAAGACGAGTAATTAGAATATTTTTCTGTCGTTAAGCTTTCTAAGTAAGTTTGCATTTCATTATTTTTAAGGTTTTTAATGGATCTTTTTAGTGAGTTGCACAAACGGTTAAGATGTGCTTTATGTTGCGGAGCCCGAGTTTGTTGCAATTTTTCGCGCGCTTTTCTCTTCTCCTTAATCAACTGTTTTATTTCCTGTGGATAAGTTTGAATGTAGCTTGCGGGCGTTTTCCTTGGTTTGGGAGTATTCTTCCACGCGCATTCTGTAGGATCTCGACGAAGCGATCAACTTCAACTTCAAGTTCATAGGGTGTTTTAAGTGATACGCCCAGCTTAGTATTTACTTCAATATCTTTTTTAAAGCCATCCCAATTAGTTTTCGCGCGGGTTAATCTGACCGGTCCTACCTTTTTAATCAGAGCTTCACTTATCGTCATAATGATTGGAGAATGATCAGAGGAGAGATCAAAGCATTCTTCAACTTGTATACAGTTGCCAGATATTCCTTTAACAACAAAGAAATCGATCAGATTTGGTATCTTATTTCTATCAGTCGGCCAATATGTTGGTTTACCCGTCGAGTGAAAATCACAACTGAATTACAAGCCCGCATTATAAAGCTTTTTACCTTTCTGAGAGGCGTACCTTCAACCCCAAAAGGGATGTTTCGCGTTGAAGTCGCCACCAATAATAAAATTTGGTTTAAGGAAGTTGAAGATGTTTGTGAAATCACTTTCTTCAAGTTTATATCGCATTGGACAATATATAGACGAAATGTTGAAGGCAAATGTCTATTTCTAACACGTACCGTGGTTACTTGCATTGCTTCTAATTCAATCTTAACTTCCGCTGAGTGTTCCATACATTCTTTAATAAACAAGGACGACCCGCCTCTTGCTCTTTCCGATGGGTGGAAGGCGTGATACACGCTAAATGGTATCCTCTTATCTTAACATTCGATTGCTTTGTCAGATGAGTTTCACAGACCAAGCATATATGTGGGATTAGTACAGCCTACGCCACTGTCTCTGAATCTATCATCATTAACATCCTACAATTCAACTCAACCAACACTCACTCATGAGCAACTCAGGAGAAAAATATCGTATCGGAGAGAGTCGACGACGAGATATACGACGGGCATGAAGACGACGACGGTCTTAGGCGATTCTGTTGCATGTTTCTTTTTTTTCATATCGTTACTTAATCTCTAATTGTTTTTGCATGCACTTTGAATTATATCCATTCTAAACTGTATTTTGCTTCTACCTCGAATTATAATGAATTTTTATTGAACGGTTGCGTTTTTGTTTTCTGAACCCACGTACCTATATCAATATCTTTTTCTTTTATGAATATTTCTAACTCGTCGAGTCATTGTATGAGCCCATTGGCGTTCCATGTAAGAATTCTAAGCATTTCTTTCATATTCGGGTTGAAGTGCGCCTGTTATGAATGTTGTTTTCTAGTGCAACTAGTCTCTCGAAAATAAGTTTGTTTGTTTTGCATTGCTCTTCAAGTTTCGCAAGAATTTGGGAGAAAACATTGGATACAGGATTTTGTGAGCTACCCCTATCACCGTTTTCCAATGTCGCAACTAAAGCAGGAGTATTAACGTTAGAGCTTGGACGGTTTTTTGCCTTGTTCTCCCGTGCGTTATCGGTTATATACTTGCCATTAGCTGCCATCGCTGCTTGAGCATAAGACTGTGCGTCAATATTCGAAGACACCTTTTCTCTACTACGTTTGGGTTTTTCTTCAATACCCGATCTTAAGTCAATATTGACGGATTTCCTATCTTTCGCTGCTTTTTTTTGTAGCTATTTTGCGTCTGTTCTTAATTGGTTTCGGATTAGGGCGCATGGAATTTTTAAGCGTATCGCGCCTTTTTTGGAGCTCTTTCGCCACTTCGCAACCTCGGTAGTTCGCAGGATGTTTACCTTCGCAATTTATACAAGTGGCTGGGGTTTGCTTATTTAAGTGACACTCTTCCGAGAGAGGTTTACCTGCGCATTTAACGCATCGTGGTTCTTTCTGGCAGTAAGTCTGCGTATGATTGAAACCTTGACAGCGTTAACACTGCGGGATCGATCTGGAGCTCTTACGCATGGGTTCGATTTTCACCACGATGTTTAGAATAGTCTTAATAGCATATATAGCATCTTTATTTTCATCTTTATCGAAACTAAGCATAAATAGTAGAAGTCCACGCTTTACCAATTTTTCATGATCTCCCTCCGACTGTTGCTTCTCCTTCTTGATAATATTGACGGCATTAAGAATTTTAAAGCCTTTATCTCGAAGGTCGTGTATTACATCTTCTTTAGTACACGAGGGGTGGAGTCCCCTTGCTACAACACGCAGTAGTCTTTCTAACTTATTTTGGTAAGTATACAACTGAATCTTTTCGGCACTCAATTTTTGGGATAATGATCGGTAACTGTCGGCATCATCGACATTGATTTTCCACGTATTGTTTCGGAGAGATGTCACCTTAAACTTCAATGGCAGAATTCCTTTAATGAGGCAGTGCAACTTATTGTAGTCCGTAATTCCAACGACGTTTATCGGTGGCCGAGGACGTAATTTTTGTTGTTGTTGCTTATCTTGCAACTCCTTGCGCTTTTCATATTTTTGTGGCTCGACTTCCGGTGACGAACCAGCTTTGCGTTTTTTGCTGGGTCGTTTCTTTTCGATCCAATTCGTTTCACGTGCTAGCTCTTCTTCGTCCGTCTGGTATTCGCGACTAGGTGAGCGATGTGGGCTAACTGTATTTTCTTTTTGTAGATACGTGTTTTTTAGGACATTGTTTTCTTGCCTGAGTAAATCTACTTCTTTCTTAAGCTCACGATAGAGTAGCTCCATTTCTGTAAGCTTTGTACGGAGTACGTCGTTTTCCTCCTCAATGCTTTTTGATTTCGCTGAGTCCCGTTTTACACGCGCTTGCGCTTCCGGCGGACTTCTTTTCCCGGAGACGTTCGATCTTGTTGGTGGAGATCGAGATACCCTTGTACTTTTTGAGAAGTGCAATAAATGGCTCTCCCCAGAATCCGTAGAGCCGACCTCCGAAGAGGGTGGATTTTCCAGTGTACCTGGACTGCCAACTGGGGTATTAAAATCTTTTGTTTTGATCATTGCATGTTTTTGTATACGCCATACCCGGTATGCGGAGGGTGGCTTTTAGTCGCCTCTTACGACAGACATGCCTACCTCGGGTATATTCTGACCCCTACCCGAAGGGGGTAAGGTATACTGAATTGGATAAATAAAAATGCGTTGAAAATGAAATGAAATGCACGCATATATAAACCTACGAATACTCAAAATCTTATCATCCAACATATAATCAGCCCAGCGTCGATTCTTTAAAGGGGCATTAACAACTCAACGACCTGCGAATGCCCGGACTGGGAACAAACAATTTTTAACACATTTGTTTTTATTAATTGATTAACCAAAAAGAATAAAAATGCCTTATGCAGAGGTTGAAAAGAGATAATATAAGAAATGACAGCAAATTAATGAATAAAAAGTAATAGGGTATACAAACATAATGTGAATATCTCAAATGTAAAAACTCAGAAGACACAGTTTTTTTTTCTGCACACACATAGGGCCAATGGTGAATCTTAGACTCCCAAGAATCAATATTATTACTATGGGATATAAAATATTTAACTGACCAAGACTCGTAGACTCGAGCTGCCGAACGTCGGTCCCCAGCACATTCCAAAGTTTGAACGAGCATACATATTTTCACTGTCAATACCACGTCATGCAATGCTGTTTGCACAGTTTAGCCTTTGGCATATGCGTGCTGGTTGCAAGATATAAATAAGATATGTATTTTATTTCGTAAGTATATGTCTAAAAGCCGGTCCATGGGTCTTAGGTAGATTTATAAGTCCGATGATTTGGAGATATCAAGAGCAACTAGTCTATATTTACAATAGTAATGAATGTCTTCAAATCCCCTTTGGTACGCGATTGCCTTAAACTATACTTACGGTCATTAAGGAAATATTATGTTAAAAAGCACTGAAAACTATGAGCCTGTAGTAAGAAGAGCCGGTTTTACCACTCCTTTTCAGTAGTTATTCAACTAGTTGTACTGCGTGAAGAATCCTACGCTGTAAGGAACTTCTCCGAGTAACGCAGAATTGATGAAAAATTAAATGTCTAAAAAATGAAAACGAATTATTGCACCTATATCATTTTATTTAGTTCCGTTTGATACTTGACAGATTTCTTAAAGACCAAGAGTCGAAAGTCCTGGGATGGGAGGAAGAAGACCGGATAGGGGTGGGAGTGGCAATTGAGCCGATGCGACATCGAATTGCGAAATAACTAAATAAAAACATGGTTCAAAAGTGTTCTGTGTTAAAAGTTCTTTAAAAAATGGTATTTACCGCAAAGTGTCATAACGACAATTGAAACGACGAATACAAACTTCATTGCGAGCTTAATTTGGAAACCAGTAGAATCGTTTCAAGCAGAGAATTAGAACTGACCTGAATTGGGCTATGGAGACTACTTATAGGTAGAAAAACGTGACTCTACGGAATTATAAATTGTAATTCTAGCAATTCACGATTTTCATGAAAAGTAAGTCGTGCCTTGTAAAAGAATAGAGTTTAGTATTTTTGAATTTAAACCTTGAAAACTACGAACCAAAGTAGAGAAAAAGTTGTGCGTATCTCCATCCGCCGCTAAGCAGAAGATTAGAAGGTAATTCGATGACTTTCCTGCTTTCCATATGCTTTTAGAACGAAGACCGGGGATATCTCTTAATCTGAGTCAGTGCACTAGCTCAAGGCAACTGTGCCTAGGCTACATTTTAATTCCATTTTCAATGCATTTTATTAATTTAATTCATTATGACTTACATGCTAACAAAAACGCTTAAAATTAGCTTAATTAACTTAAACGATCTTATGCTATTTTTTTTTTTTTTTATAACATAACGTAAAGACTTAGACTACCTTAAAACTATTTAAGCCGGCCACTATGGTTAGTGTTAGTGTGTCGGATCACTACGCATGAAGTTCCAAGTTCGAATCCCAGAAAACACCAAAAAGTTTTTTCACAGTCCCACATCTCGCGAGCGTCTGACAAACATCCGAGAGTATTGTTGTCTCGAAAATTAAACTGTAGGTCCCTTCCATTCGTGTGAAAAATATAACGCACGCAACATGAGTGGTTGCGAGAAGCTAGGCCCTGGCACTTTAAAGAGCTGTTGCGCCAATTATTTGTTTTTTTTTTTTTTTGACGACGACGTTCCTTCTCCTTCAATAAGCCACCAAAATTGATCATGCTGCCTATTAACGTCTTCAATATCGCGGTCTGAAACCGCCCTACTGTACCGGAGATGTTCTACACTACTCTGTGCGACGTCTCGGTCGTAGTTGAGTCGCCTATCCACAGCTGTTCTGGCGACGTGGAAGATAAGCGGCACCGCTAACTTATCCTGGATCAGACCTCTTTGATAGAGATTGTTGGGGTAATAAGTCCCAAAGATCAGGCTATTTATCGAAGTCATTGCTCTTGCAATGTGCCTTCGAATCATCTTGATCAAGAAATTATTCACTCTGATCAGATTCGACCTGTTGTACAGGACCTCATTACGGTAGAATTTTATGTACTCAGACTCAGGTGTTCTATACAAACGAAGGCAAGCCCTAAGGCAGGCCCTCTCAAACATCCGCATCTCTTCCAACAAGCTTCGCCCCACGTTGAAGCACACGGGACATCCATATACGAGCATAGGCCGAATGAGGGCCAAGTAGAAGATTACCTTCACCCTTGCATCGAGTTGGGTGCTATAAAACAGTCTCTTTGTAAGGGCGAAAGCAACTTTGGCTCTGGTCAGAGCAGCATCTATATGTTTGTTAAAATATAGATATTGATCTAGCCAGACCCCAAGGTACCTGACTACATTTCGACTCGCAAGTGGCTGATCGTATTGTCCGACAATAGAGAACTTTCGCCAATTCTTTCTGGTGTCTCAAGAGGCCACAGACAACGGCGTTCTAAACAGGATGATCTCCGACTTCCGAAAGTTGATCTTTAGCTTCCAGTCATCGCAGTATCTCTTAATCTTATCGAAGTCACGTTGCAAGAGTGATGCAATAACCTCGATCTTAGGTCCTGACCTGTACGCGATCAAGTCGTCTGCGTACGCTATGGCATGGTGAAGTGAACTTATGAGATCGCTCGTGTAAATATTGAATAGGATCGGCGAATTAACCGCACCCTGTTGCAGACCATTTTTTACTTCAAAAGTTCCAGCAGACGTCACATTGCCATTCTTCACAATGAACTCCTTACTGGTGAGTGAACAGCAGTGGTTTACTTATGCCCAGCCTGCTCAGCTTGCAGAAGAGTCCCTCTAACCATACGGTATCGAAGGCCTTCTCCAAGTCAACCAGGCATGCACCCGTGCATTGTTTCTTGCTTTTATTCCACTGGATATCTGATACCAGTTTAGACGCATCATATATAGTATCATGCCCCGCCTTGAAACCGAATTGGTTATCCGGAATTATATGACTGTCCTCAACCCACTTAGCCAGGGCTCTATGGATCACTTTTTCGAATACTTTCCTGATGTTCGGAAGCAGACTTATAATTCGGAGATTACCCGGGTTGGAGCTATTTTTATTTTTCTTTGGAATGGGCTGCACCACCGCTATTTTCCAATGCGCTGGATAATGGGCATTATTTATTGCATTATTAAACAGGATAGTGTAAATGTTCACCACTTCTGGAGGAAGTTGTCTAAGTACAATACAATCTTGGGTATACCATCGATTCCCACGGATTTCTTTTTCCTCAGTGATTCGAAGATCGCTTGGAGCTCTGCCTTCGAAATGAACGGGGGATGTACCTTTTCATCGGCGAAGGCATTGTTTGCCATGTTTCTTTCATTGAACACGGTGAAACCAGTGTTCTCAGATCGCCAGTGCTCCATGTCATTTCGAAGGTAGAAGTTGTGCATAAGGACCCGATTTTCTAGATCGTGGTTCGGGCAAACACTATCATTCACCTTATACACGTCCTGGAAAGTCGCTCCTATAGCCTCTACCTTCTCCTGCGGATCTTCGATCAAAAAGAAATTGACATCCTCAGCTGCGTTATCTGGATCTATACCTGCTGTCATTAGTATTTTCCCATTGTTCGTAGTTCGGGGGATTTTAAGACGCGGAGGATCGTTTTGATTATTCCTCCGAAATATCTTATTTATTTGCGGGAACATACTCGGGTTGTTGGATTTTACAGCCCGAATTTTCCTGTCTCAGTGCGAATTTACAGAAAGTCTGTAATTTTCTTTAATTAATTTTGAGAGTTTTCTAATCAATGACTTCAGCGTCCTAACCTCCTCCGGATTCTGTCTGTTAGTAAACTATCTGTACAAGGTCTTTAACCTCGACAGCAGTCTACTTTTATGTTCGTGCAGTGCGTCAATCGTTGCATTGCGGTATATGTATGTCCACGTTGTCAGTGTGTTAATACCGAGGTATCGTATTGTCCATCGTTCGTTTTATTGTCTCGTCCACTTGTTTTAGATATCTATCAAGCTCCTCGTTTGACAGATTCCTATTAGACGGTAGGTCGAGCAAGTTCGAGGAGAGTGCTCTCGTCAACTGTCTGGAGAAAGGAGTCCAACGCGTTCTACTGTAATTGTAGGCGTGCAATTGGACAAACTCCTCCAATTCCGCAATTTCGTTGGGATTAGCTATTTCGGCACTGAGTCCGCAATGGTCACTGTCATACACAAAAGTGTATAAGCAGTTTAAAGTTTGTCGGTCCATGTCGGTCGGTTCTAACCGTACGTCGAACAGCATTAGATCCAGATAAGAACCGCTTTTGGGATACGACGGACTATCCGTCGCTTTTAAATCTAGTCGATACTCAACACTACGCAGACCCCACCAATTGAATAGTAGGTTGCCTCTAGAATTTGGCGTGCTATTTCCCCAATCTCTATGTTTGGCGTTTAAATCACCGGCTATAATGAAAAAGTTCTCCCCCGATTCCAGCCTTAGTATTCGAAAAAGTGTCTCGAGCTCTGAGATAAAAGACGTGGTTTGAGTAGCTTCAGGAGCATAGACCGCGACGATATACATCCTCTTTCCACTACGGAGGGGGATGAATACGATACATGCTTCCAGCTCCTGGAACTTACGCACTTCACCGCAGTACACTACTTTATGACGCAACTCTTTTCTAATGAAGATCGCCACACCTCCTCCTTGTACAGAGTTGGGTCGGTCTCTTCTTTTAATATTATAACTACTGTGCCTCAACTTGTGTTTCTGAGATAGCTTAGTTTCGCTAACCAAAAGCACATCGGGAAAATGGTCCTCAAGTAACTTGAAAAGTACGGCTCTACGTTCGATCCTATTCAATGAATTCACATTCACCGCAAGGATCTTTAAGGATTGCTCCGCCATGTTCGTACCCATTACGATTGGTGGTGCGTTAGGCCCGGCAGAAGCGCGTAGATCTGGTCCACCCGCTTCGCTTGCTCCTGAATTTGTCGCTGAAGTTGGCCCATCTGCCCCTGGATAGAGAGCAAAATAGCCAACAAATCAGGTTTAGCCTCCGGTGCTCTCGGCTTTGGGGCCTGCGAAACAACCTTCGGCTGCGACTGTACCGTATTCCCCCGGCCTGACACCATTTGGGCGTAGGTCACTACGTAGGTCCAGGCTACATCCCTGGAAGAATGCAGTGCTTAGAGCTGTGTATGAGGAAGGAGTTCCACGCCCACATACCTTTGTTGGTTATTTTCAATTGAAGAAACTGGAGGGTACAGTGAGTGTTGGCTTCAGCTCGCCCACCTGAGACCCAAAAGTAATGAAGTTTTGATCTAGAAACCTCGCTTGAAGACACTTCTTTCTACATAAACTCTATATCTTAACCGCTCAACGGTCCCGATAAACACTATTCCAGAAATGGAATCCGAGGCAGAACACCTCAGCAGCCTCAGCTGAAGGCAGCTGTGCCTAAATGAAGAAGTAAACCCGTCGAGACGATCTCTGCTGGAATAAGCATCTCAAAGCATTACGCATGAAACAAGAAAATGATTCAATTGACTAATTTTCTGCCTACCCAAAAAAGGGGACCACAACGACCCATCAAATTACAGGGGAATATCCTTTTTGGAATACCTCCACTAAGATATTCGCAGCTTTAATTTTCAACAGTAAGCCTGGGGGCTTATTGGGTCAGGAATATGAATATTTTGTCATAATTCCAAGCGGGATATAGGAAAAATTAGTCAACGGTCGATGAAATATTTACGCTTTAAACATTGCCGAAATCTACAAGAGAAGTCACAAAAATAAAAAGTTATACGCCTTTTTTGTAGATTTCCGCGTAGCTTTTGACTCAATACCAAGAGAAGCGCTTTTCTACAAATTGCATACGATCGTGGAAGAGGTGATGTTAAAACTCTCACGAAAACGTGTGTAAATATTTTTCAGGGCTATAGGGTCCGTTGGTAGGCCTGGACAGATGAATAGGTTTGACAGATGTCAAAACTAGACATGGCTCTATAAAGCTCTTCTCTATAGATGCTGTCATGGGCGGCCTTAAAATCGATAAAGAGATGACGAGTATCGATTTGAACTTCTTGGGTTTTCTCCAGGTTCTGCCGAAGTGTGAAGATTTGATCGATGGTGGACTCTCCGGGCCTGAAACCGCACTGATAGGGTCCAATCAGGCTGTTGATAAAATGTTTCAGGCCTTCACACAATATCGCAGAAAAGATCTTATATGCGATCTTGAGGAGAATGATGCCTCAATAATTGGCGCAGTTGAGAGGTTTCCTTTCTTGTAGATCGGGCAAACGATGTTGATATTCCATTCATCAGGCATACACTCGTCTGACCAAATCATAGAGATAAGTTTGTGTATGCACTTTACCAATTTATCACCAGCTGCCTTGAAAAGTTCGGCCGGTAAGCCGTCAGGTCCAGCAGCCTGGATTTTGGATTTTAGCTTGGATATTGCTATCCTCACCTCATTTTGGTCAGGTGGACGGAAATTTTGACTATCATCGTCCATGTTGAATGGTTCATTCTGCCTGACAGCGGGATGTTGGTCTCCATCGCCGTTATACAGTTGGCAGAAGTAGTTTTGCCATATTCTCAGCACCGACTGTGATTCTACTACGACGTTTCCATTTTCATCTCTACAGGTTTCTGTATAAGCATTGCTTCTCTAACACGTTCTTTTTACCTTTTGCTAAAACTTCCGTACATTGTTCCTGGAGTATAAGCTTTCAATATTCTCGATCGCACGTTTTTCATGCTCTTCTTCTTTTGCAGAAGCCGATGTTCTTTCCGTCTCTTTTGCATGTAGGGCTCGTGAGCAGCTCTCGTCTTAATTTGCAGCGCGCTTTGTGTGCCTCTTGTTTTGCTGCATTCACTCGCCAGCATTCTTCGTCAGACTTCATTTCGAGCTGTTGGTCGGGTGAAACGCAGCACATCAGTTGCGGCGTTTCTGATGGCATGTTGGCATCGTTGCCACTGGTCTTCGGCACTTGATGCTGGCGGCATAGGGGTGATTGAGAGATTTCGGGATACGCCTTCAGAGAAGACTCTGGCGATCTCTTGCGATTGTAGCTTTTCGACGTTAAATTTTCTCAAAATACAAATACAAATATTTGGCGCAACAGCTCTTTAAAGTGCCAGGGCCTAGCTTCTCGCAACCACTCATGTTGTGTGCGTTATATTTTTCACACGAATGGAAGGGACCTACAGTTTAATGCCGAATACGAACAGCGATTTGAGAAGCTTTTTCGTGACAACAATACCCTCGGATGTTTGTCAGACGCTCGTGAGAGGTCGGACCGTGAAAAAACTTTTTGGTATTTTCTGGGATTCGAACTTGGAACCTCATGCGTAGTGATCCGACACACTAACCACTTACGCCACGGCGCCCCAAATTTTCTCACCGTAATTCTTTTTCGTTGCTCACTTTGTCATATCCGTATTCGTACCTTGGCTACAACGAGGTAATGATCGGAGTCTATGTTGCCCGCTCGGAAGATTTGGACATCCAGAATACTGGAGGCATGTTTTGTGTCAATCGCAATATGATCAGTTCCGTTGATCGTTACATGATCATTGGACCGCCATGTCTGCTTATGAATATCGAAATGAGGAAACCATGTGCCTGCTATAGTGACGTTTCGGTCGAAATCGATTAACCTTAGTCAGACGTTGTGTCGTGTAGGCTATGTTTATCGACTGCCCTATCAAAAACGTTCTCCTTTCCTATTTTACTTACTTACTTATGTCCTGTATCCCCTTGTGGGTCCTAGGGCCTCTACTACGCCTACGCGCCATCGTGTACGGTTTCTGGCAATGTGTCTGAGTTCTCCCCAACTTTTCCCTAACTGCCGTGCCTCCTTCTCGACTGTTCTGCGCCATGTTTTCCGCGGAGCGCCAGGTCTTCTGCCATCCTGAGTTAGAGGGTTCCATTGCATAGCATGGTTCGCTATGGAGCTGTCACCCTTTCGGAACGTGTGACCAATCCACTGCCACTTCCGCCGTTGGATAGTTGTGCCTATTGGTTCCTGACCCGTTCTCTCGTAAAGGTGTTCGTTAGAGATACGATTGGGCCAGAAAATCCTTACGATATTGCGCAGACACCTATTAACGAACGTTTGCAGCTTTCTGGTGATAGTAGTGGTCACTCTCCACGTGCTGCAACCATATAGCAGCACGGATTCAACGTTGGAGCGGAACAGTCTTATTTTGGTGCTCAAACTGATTGCATTGCTTCGCCATATTTTGGACAACATCCCGAACGCGGACTTTGCTTTGGCGATCCTGTTGGCTATATCCAGTTCGGTTCCACCATCGGTCGAGACAATACTCCCAAGATACTGGAAATCCTCTACTCTCTCTACCGGTTGTCCAGCAATGCATATTTGAGCCGATGAGTTAGTTCCAAGGCTGATGATTTTAGTTTTTGTCGTATTAATTTTCAGCCCGACGACACCTGCCTCCCTCTCCACATCTGCTGTCATTTGGTGGAGGTCCATAATTCTGTGGGAGAGTAAGCATACACCGTCTGCGTAGTCAAGATGTTTCAGTTGAGATGTAAGAGCCCATCGAATTCACCCGTTTCCCATCGACAAAGCTGCATGAAGCTAATCACCAATAGGAATAATATTGGTGAAAGGATACAGCCTTGTCTTACCCCACTTTGGATCTCAAATTCTTCAGACAACCTTCCCCTGTGCAGAACGTGACATTTGGAGCCTTCATATGTAGCTTTGATAATAGCAATTAGTTTATCGGGAATGCCTCTCCTGCGTAAGGCACGCCAAATAAACTCCCTGTTGACACTATCGAACGCCTTCTCAAAATCGTTGAACAGCAGGTGCAGTGGCGATCGATATTCAACACACTGTTCGATGATAATCCGCAGGGTGTTGATGTGGTCGGCACAGGAGGATCCAGAGCGGAAACCTGCTTGTTCGTCATCGAGTGTGTTTTCGAGATGTTGTTTGATTCGCTCAAGGATTATTTTAGCTATTATCTTAGCTACAGCAGGTAGCACGCAGATACCCCTCCAGTTTCCGCACTCCAATAAATTTCCTTTCTTAGGAAGCTTGACGATCATTCCCTTTTTCCACTCGTTAGGAAAGCTCTCAGCTTCCCAAGCTCTATCTATAAGTGAAAGCAGAAGCTCAGCCGATGTTGTTGGCGTTGCTCGTAAGAGCTCTGCTGGAATACCGTCAAGTCCTACCGCCTTGTTGGTTTTGAGTGCCTTGATCGCGGTAATGATCTCATCTTTACTGGGAGTCGTGGTGCGTATTCGGGAACTTCTCACCTCGGGCATCTCAGTCTGATTTGGGAGCATATCGCTAGCGAATACACGGTTCAAAACCGTAGCAAAATGCTCTTTCCATCTCTTGAGCTGGTCCTCATCCGAAATGAGCAAGGAGCCGTCTAGGCTTTTCACTAGGTATTGGCTGGAGCTGCGACCACCTGTCAGCTCTTTCGTGATTCTGTAGACAGTCCTGCTGTCGCACCTCCGTGCAGCTTCTTCTGCTTCTGTAGCCAGCGCGTTGATGTGGTTGCGCTTGTCACGTCGTACGCTACGCTGAACTTCTCTCATCTTCATGCGATATAGGGACTCTAGCTCGCTTCTCCCTGCTGCTGGGGTAGCTGCAACGCGAGCTTTTAGCTGTTTTCGTTCGTCAATCCGTCTCCAGGTATCCTCGGAAAGCCACGCCCTATGTCTTCCCTGCGATCGACCGACAATTCTTTCAGCACCAGATGTAAAAACATTTTTCACAGCACACCAATGGTCTTGGATGGTTGCGGGCATTGAGCTGCTGATTGCTTCCACACCTTGCGAAAAGTGCTCCCTTAATTGTTGGCGCACTGAGGGATCACTAAGTCTATCGATGTTGAACCTGGGCATTCTTGTGTTGTCGTGGGATCTTCGAACTGCAGCAGTGCGTAGTTGGAGAGTAGCTATCATAAGATGGTGATCACGTACTATCCCCACATCTGCCCCTCGTCTGTTTCGGACGTCCAGGAGACTGCTTCTTAAGCGGCGGCTGATAGCAAAATGGTCAATTTGGTTGGAGGTTGCTTGCCTGTCATTGGAAACCCAGCTGACTTTGTGGCAGGTCTTGTGCTCAAACATGGTGCCACCTATCACAAGGCGGTTGGCATTGCAGAAATCCACAAACCTTTCGCCGTTGTCATTGCGGTTGCCTAGTCCATGCTTCCCGATTACATGCTTGAGCCCTTCGTTGTCGCTGCCTACCTTGGCATTCAAATCCCCCATCACTATGACAATGTCTCCATTTGGTGTTTTGTTGAAGACGGCGCTTAAGAGATTGTAGAAGCTCTCCTTTTCGTCCTCAGACGAACTATTCGTTGGGGCGTAACACTGTATGATGGTGACGCGTCGTACTCTAGTCCGGAATCTGGCCGTCAAAATCCTATCACCATGAGGCTGCCAGGAAATCAGGCCCTTGCGTGCTGTTGTTGTTAGCAGTAGTCCGACTCCATATTCCCGCGGACTTCCGGATGGTCTTCCAGAATAGAGTAGTACAGTGTTACGCGTTGGAGACTGGTTCTCGCCCGCTTCTAACCATCTTACTTCACTTACCCCCAAAATGTCCAGTTTATATCGCATGAATTCCTTTTCCAGTTGGAGGAATCTGGCATTGTAAGGACCTTCTCTTCCCGAGTCGAGGAGCGTCTTTACATTCCAGAAACCTATCTTTGTCCGGGTACAATAGCCAAAAGTCGTCAACATGTGATCAGTCCTTATCCGAGGCATAGTGTCGGTTTCAGTAGCGAGCTGGTTTCAGTAACGCAGGTTGCTGGCCCACGTTACCTAGCCTAGAATCAAGGCCCTAGACAACCCGCACTTACAATTTTGGCCTATACGTATAAGGGTTTATACGTATAGTTGCCCGGGGACCACCACTAGGAGGTAAAGTAAGCACTTCATCACGAACTTGATTGTTGCGCTACTGGCCCAAGCCAAGTTTTGGGCAGTCAGTAGTTTCCCGATCAATCGCAATGCAGGTCCCCAAATTTCCTATTTTGGACATTGCTCATATGTTTTGTCGAGGAGCTCGTAGAAACAATCTTTGGTGGCAGGGTCCTTTTCTTCCGTGGGGACCTGAGCGCATATTAGGCTTATGTAAGCGAATTTAGCCTTGATCCGGATTGTCATACTACTTGTTAATTTCATGAGCTTGTAACCGTAGTGGTATAATTTTCGAGGCTATTCTATCAGCCGCGAAAAAAAACCCAAAGTATTTCCTCACGTGAAAACTTCATGATCTCGACTAAAGAAAAAACCAGCGGCACCGGGGCGATGTTCACTATGACCATCATCCGCTAGAATCACGCTGACTCTGAGTACCGGTGTGAATCCCGCCAGAAGCTGCTTTTCCATACACATGCATTAAGTCTGCCGCGTTCAACAAGTCCGCATTCAAATAAACACTGCCTGTTGCCTCCGTAGCAATCGCTACGGATAGTGTCGTAGTAGCACCAATGAGTAGGCGAAGTCCAGATTGTCGTCGACAGCAAAACAATAGATTTCATTACGAGTAGAACACATAAAGTCGTTAATGTAAATCAATAACAGAGAGGGAAGTTGAACACAGCCCTGTGGTATATCACTATTAGCTGAGAATAGCATTAAGGTAAATCCATTTAATACAACTCGTGCTGATCGGTTACTTAAACAACCTCGAATCTATTTCAAGAGAGCGTCACTGCTGCCTTGAGCATGTTGAAGAGGGCACTGTGATATACTCTATCGAAAAATTTGGAGATATTAAGAGCAACTAGTTAATATTTACAGCAGTAACTAATGCAATTATTACAATGTTCCAACAAATATGTCTTTAAACCTCCTGTAGCACGCTGTTGCCTTAAGCTATACTGACTGTCATTGAGGAGATATGATGTTAAAAGGTACTGGAAACTATGGACTATGTAGTAAGAAGAGACGATTCTAACACTACTTCTCAGTACTTACTCAACTACTTAGTTGTATTGCGAGAAGAATCCTACGCCTAGATTTAGATTAGATTAGATTAGATAGATTTTATTTCAGTAACCATTTACAAATTCACAGTTCATTTAAAGCAAAATCATATAGCGTGGCAGTACCGTCTGCCAGGTTAACAACTAAACAACATTTTTCAATTTCATATGTATAGGTATAAAAAAAGAAAAATAAAAGAAACAAAAGAACTAAAAGTCGAATTAAAAGTTTTCATTTCTTATTCTATTACGATATGCTAGGGCTACCTTACAAAAACGGTGGAGCTTGGACAGGTTCAACTCATTAAACAGGGCTAAGGTTTCGTGGTCTGCTAAGATGTCCTTACCGAGAAAGTACATTCTTTTTTCCTTCAGAATTGGGCAACTACCAACAAAATGCAGAACGTCCTCTCTTTCCCCAAGGTTGCATAGGTTGCATAATATAGGGAGATCCTCACGATGCGGTATGTAGTTCAGGTGAAGGCGCTCCCCTCGTAGTTTAGGCATCATAGAAATCTCGTGCAGGCTGTGTTCATCCGGAAAATAGTTTCTCAACCGAAAATTGTGACATAAACGGCTGTAGATCATCCTATGCAGGGAACTCGTCACCTCCACTAAGAATCGCTCTCTGTACTTTATGCCCACCGTTGAGATTAATTGATAAAGTACCGCTTTCCAGGTGCCAAGATCTGAGCTATTTAGGTAGATATAAATCCATACCACAAAAGTTCGCTAGTTGCAACCACACCGCGTACCAGCTGTCCCTATTATCAATTGTTTGGAGAGCCACTTTCTTAGGCAACCGGTCGTTGTTCATATTAAGGACTTTCGAGATATAATCAACTTGTAACTTAAGTGTTGTGATAAACAGTGGAGACAATCCCATTTCCAACGCAATCATGTAGTTGGGGGTGCTAGTTGGTAGCCGAAATACTCGTTTGACGTAGTAGCTCAACGACTTTTCGACTGTTTCATAGTCTCTGCAACCCCATACTTGCGCCCCATAAAACAAAATGGCTTCAGACTCTGTTTCAAAAATGTTGTACTTGATACTCTGCGCAATGTTTTTATTGGCAAAACTTCGTTTCCATGTGGCGCTGATAGCGCATTTAGCCTTGAGAAGTATTTATACTCAAGGTATTTATACTCATTGACAGGTTCGATGCTCTCACCATTAAAATTCCATCTTTCATTTAAGCAATTTCTTCCTCCGCCTCTTTTAAAAATCAGTACTTTGGATTTCTCCAAATTTTCCGACAGATTCCACAACGAGCAATATTGATGCAGGCGAATGACCATCAGTTGAAGAGACTCGGGCGTATATGCAAGTAGAACTATGGCGTCTGCAAAAAGCAATTCCTTAATTTGTTGTCCGACGTACTCAATACCACCGGGCAATGAATGAATTACGTCGTCGATAAACAGCAAAAATAAAGACGGGCTTAAAGTACATCCTTGTCCCACTCCAGATAACGTATGGAACCAATCAGAAAGTTCCTCACCATTCCACACTGTTGCCTGAGTTTAGCTGCAAAGATTTTGAAGAACTCTGCCGAACTTCCGAGACATTCCCGAAAAATGAAAATAAATTTATGCACATACACCACTTTATTTCGATCTGTCGGATACTTAACAGATTTTTTAAAGAAGCGACAAAATACTTTGCAGGAGACCACCACCGGCGGGAGCGGCTGCGGGTGCGACATACGCGTATTGCTGAACTGAAAAAACATCAGGTTTTATTTACCTCCACAGTGACTATTAGTAAGTACGGCTACTTACCGTTCTGATTCCCCATATATTGCGCGGGTGCGGGTGCATACCCGTATTGCTGAGCTGGAAACGCATCAGGTTTTATTTATTACAACACTGACTATTAGTAAGTACGGCTACTTACCGTTTCGATACGCTATCGGCTGTTTGGCCATATATTGCCCGGGTGCAGGTGCGGGTGCATACCCGTATGGCTGAGCTGGAAACACATCCGATTCTATTTATCACAACAGCGAATATTAGTAAGTACGGCTACTTACCGTTTTGGTCTGTTATAGGCTGATTGATTAGATCTTCCTCACATTCGGGTGCGGCTGTGGATGCGGGTGCGGGTACGGGTGCAGGTACGGGTACGGGTGCCGGTGGGAGTGTGGGTTCGGGTGCGGCTTCATACTCGTATTGCTGATCTGGAAGCACTGATTCATCACAACAGTAACTATTAGTAAGTACGGCTACTACCGTTTTGGTCTGCTATAGATTGATTGGTCAGATCTTCGGCACATCCGCACCCGGGTGTGGACTCGGGTGCGGGTACGGGTAAGGGCACGGCTACGGGTACGGGCACGGGCACGGGTACGGGTACGGGTGCTGGTATGGGGGCGGGTGCAGGTGGGAGTGTGGGTTCGAGTGAGGCTTCATACTCGTATTGCTGATCTGGAAGCACTGATTCATCACAACAGTAACTATTAGTAAGTACGGCTACTACCGTTTTGGTCTGCTATAGGCTGATTGGTCAGATCTTCCTCACATTCGGGTGTGGTTGTGGATGCGGGTGTAGGTGCGGGCGCAGGCGCAGGCGCGGGTGCGGGTGCAGGTACGGGTACGGGCACGGGCACAGGTGCCGGTGCAGGGGCGGGTGCAGGTGCAAGTGTGGGTTCGGGTGCGTCTTCATACTCGTATTGCTGATCTGGAAACACATCCGATTTAATTTATCACAACATTGACTATTAGCAAGTACGGCTACTACCGTTTTGGTCTGCTATAGGCTGATTGGTCAGATCTTCCTCACATTCGGGTGCGGGTGTGGATGCGGGTGTAGGTGCGGGCGCAGGCACAGGCGCAGGCGCAGGCGCAGGCGCTGGTGCGGGCGCGGGTGCAGGCGCAGGCGCGGGTGCGGGCGCGGGTGCAGGCGCAGGCGCGGGTGCAGGTACGGGTACGGGTACGGGCCCGGGTACAGGTGCCGGTGCGAGGGCGGATGCAGGTGGGAGCGTGGGATCGGGTGCGGCTTCATACTCGTATTGCTGATCTGGAAACACATCCGACTTAATTTATCACAACATTGACTATTAGCAAGTACGGCTACTACCGTTTTGGTCTGCTATAGGCTGATTGGTCAGATCTTCCTCACATTCGGGTGCAGGTGTGGATGCGAGTGTAGGTGCGGGCGCAGGCGCTGGTGCAGGTACGGGTACGGGTGCGGGTACGGGTACGGGTACGGGCACGGGTACAGATGCCGGTGCGGGGGCGGGTGCAGGTGCAAGTGTGGGTTCGGGTGCGGCTTCATACTCGTATTGCTGATCTAGAAACACTTCCGATTTTATTTATCACAACAATGATTATTAGCAAGTACGGCTACTACCGTTTTGATCTGCTATAGGCTCATTGCACAGATCTTCCTCGCATTCGGGTCCGGGTGTGGATGCGGGCGCAGGCGCGTCTGCAGGTACGGGTATGGGTACGGGCACTGGTACAGGTACGGGCACGTGTACGGGTGCCGGTGCGGGCGGGAGTGTGAGTCCCGGTGCGGTTTCATACTCGTATTGCTGATCTGGAAACACATCCGATTTTATTTATCACAACATCGGTAAGTACGGCTGCTTACCGTTTTGGTATGCTATCGGCTGATTGGCCATATATGGGGCGGGCGGGGGCGCGGGTACGGGTGTATAACCGTATTGCTGAACTGGAAACACCAGATTTTATTTATCACAACAGTGACTATTAGTAAAAACGGCTACTTACCACCTTGGTATGCCATCGGCTGTTTGGCCATATATTGAGCGGGTGCGGGTGCGACATACGCGTATTGCTGAACTGAAAACGCATCAAATTACATTTATCACTACAGTGATTATAAGTTAGTATTGCTACTTACCGCTTTGATTTATTTGAGCAAATGCGATACCGAATTGCGAAATGACTAAATAGGAAAATGGTTCAGAAGTGTTTTGTGTTAGAAGTTCTTTAAAAAATTATATTCACCACAAAGTGTCATGACGACAATTGAAAGGACGAAGACTAATTTCATTGCAAGCTTAATTTGGAAATCAGTAGAATCGTTTCAAGCAGAGAATTAGAACTGAACTGAATTAAGTTGTGGAGACTACTTATAGGTAGAAAAACGTGACTCTAAGGAATTATTGTCTTTCTAGTAAATCACCATTTCCGTGAGAAATAAAGTTTTATTATAGTCGTGGCTTATAAAAAGATAGACTTTGTGTTTTCTAAACCTTGAAAATTACGGAACAAAGTAGAGAACAAGTTGTGCGTGTCTCCTGGCGCCGGTAAGCAGAAGATTAGAAGGTAATTCGATTTCCTGATTGTTATCCATATGCTTTCAGAACGAAGACCGGGGACACCTCTTAGTCTGAGTCAGTGCACTGGCTCAAGGCAACGGTGCGCAGGCTACATCCATGAAGGAATGCAAGACCAAGAGTTGTGTATGAGGAAGAAGACCCACGCCCACAAATCTTTGTTCATTATTTTCCTGGCAAAGATACTGTGTCAGAACGCATTCTAAGCCTCGTAAAAGAACAGAACGCGGAATTGCGAGTCGATGACTTGAGGGTACCGATTAGAGTCCAGACGACAAACTTCATTGAACTAAGTATAGCCCTTAACCCCATATCGGCTCAGCAACTTAATAAAATGGGGGTGAGTTTTAGCTTCAGCCCGCCCACCTGAGACCCAAAAGTAAAGAAGCCGCAAAGTCAGTGGACACAAGCTTAATCAATTGAAACTCTTGAAATCCCACTGACACCACGGACTCAAGGGACAAGCAGTCCAGCACCACTGGGTAAAATCGGGGCGTTAAAATGGTTATGGACAAAATCAAGTCAATCCGTCTGTGCAGAATGACGATGGAGAACGCTCGCTGCTCCGTCAAGGTCGGTAGTGACCGCACCGAGGACCTTTGATGTCAAAAAAAATGTTTGGCAAGCTAACGTGCTGTCATGTGACTTCCTTTATGTTGTACTTGAACGGATAGTGCGGAACTCACAAGCCAATACCAGAAGCACATTCTACCAAAAGTTCGTATAACTGCTTGCATACACCGACGATACTGACATTATTGGAAGAACTTAGCGGGCTGTCATCGGTGCGTTTGCAAGCATTGAAACAGAAGCATCCAAAATGGGTAAGTGATAAACGAGGGCAAAACCAAGTATATGCTGTCAACAAGAAATTACAATTAATACCGACGAATTGGACAGAACGTCACAGTAAGTGTTTTTTGTCGAAGGCTGAGGTAAGCTCGCCGGGATCGGGCTTTACCCAAAGAAACACCCTAAAACTTCGGCAAAGAGTTGTCTTTATTGACCCAGACTGATTTTATACAATAATTACAATATATAATATAATTTACTGGCTGGTTGATCGGCTCGCTGGGTGTCGCTTCTAATGGTTCCGGGATCGCTCGGTTCGCTGAAGGCCGGCTTCCGTTCGGTGGACTCGTTCTGGGGTTGATTCGTCGGTTGTCCTGGCCCACTTTATGGGCGGGCGTGAACGTCGCGTCCCACTTTAAGAGAGGGCGTGAATGTTGCATTCCACTTTCAGGGCGGGCGTGAAGGTCTCCTCCCGCTTTAAGGGCGGGCGAGAGTCTTGCGTTCCACTTTAAGGGCGGGCGTGAGTATCACGTCCCGCTTTAAGGGCGGGCGTGAATGTCGCGTCCCACTTTAAGGGCGGGCGTGAATGTCGCGTCCCACTTTAAGGGCGGGCGTGAAGGTCTCCTCCCGCTTTAAGGGCGGGTGTGAATGTCGCGTCCTACTTTAAGGGCGGGCGAGAGTATCTCGTCCCACTTTAAGGGTGGGCGAGAATATTAAAGCTAGCTTGAGAAGGGTTGTACCTACTGCAGAGGGTACGGACGGTCGCGGTGCACCCTTTTTCCTGGAGGATCGTGCTTACTTTTCCAAAGAAATCAAAAATGGACCACAAATGTTTTTCCCAAACAAAGAGAAACCTACTAGGGACGTCAGGTCAGCTATGGTCAATAGCGGGCCTGAGGTGTATTGCCCAATCACCGAGATGAAGGCTTTCAAAATCTGGAACCGAAGCCCCTATGGAAGAATGCTCGCAGTACACAAGATTGGTACTTAACCACGGCTGAACAGACTCTTGTTGACTACGTCTCTCAATCTCCCTCTTATATAAATTCTTGGAACAAGCAGGTGTGAATTCTAACAATGACTGTAATTTACTGTCACACACAATTTGGTTAGAGAGATTGAGAGAGATGGCCATGCTCTGATGGCGCGATCATCCCCAAATGTTGCTGTTCTCTTAAAGGTACAGTAGTGGTCGCAGGTATTCATCGACGAAGTAAGCCACTCGTCGGTCGGAGGTATTCATCGACGAAGTAAATACTTCGTCGGTCGGATGTAGGCGTCGACGAAGTAAGCCATTCCTCGGTTGGGGGTATGCATCGACGAAGTAAGCCCTTTGTCGGTCGGAGGTATTCATCGACGAAGTGAACCACTTGTCGGTCGGACGTGGTACTTCGGAATCACTGAGAATATTCCCCAGTATATTGCAAGCAGAAATTCACGCAATCGGGAACATGACATCGCAATACTGTCAGACAGCCAAACTGCTATCAAAGTAAAGACCTCGCACGAGATATGATCCAAACTGGTATGGGAATGCCTGACCAGGATCAACAAACTGGGAGAACAAATAAAGTAACTCTCTACTGAGTACTAGAATACGTTGGAGTTGAGAAGAATGAAGCAGATGATCAGAAACGCCTAACCTGGAAACAGAACCCTTTTGTGGGATAGAACCCCACAAAATACGGGAAGACTTAAGAAAAGAGGAAGAGAACAAATGGGTCAAGTATTGGGACGATATTCTCATATTAACACAGGCAAAAGAACTTCTGGTTAAATACAACCAGAAAAGAAGCAGGACCTGTTAGCAAGAATCGACTTCGGATCTTGACGGCCATGTTTACGGGTCTCTGCAGATTCAATGAGCACCTTAGGAAACTGGAAATAGAAGGAGACGGACACTGCATATTCTGTAGGGACTTCGCAGAAACACCAGCGCACCTTCTCATGGAATGCGAAGCAATGGTCTATAAAAGAAGAAATAACCTAGGTGCTTATCTCCTATCAAACCTTCGCTAAATTCACTCAAGATACTCTACTATCAGCTGAACTGAAGGAAGTGCTCCAGACCGAGTATGTAATTGACTAGAACCGTGGGGGCACAATAGATTTGTTAAAGGTCGCAGTGCACTTGCACCTCACTACAATTGAATATCTATCTATCTATCCACCCACACTTTGTTCTTAATCATGAGGAACGTCATGTCCATTTGCTCCTATTGGAGCTACGTCCAATGTAAGGGTTGTTTAAAAAATTCAACTAAATGTACCAATTATTCTGTGTAAAAAAGAAACAAAAGCTAGAAGGTTGTGACATACAGACAGACAGACGACTGGAAGAAAGATAGACCGAGAGCAATATTGCTTTCGAGGTTTATGCACGGAAAAGATCATTATCTTCGACTGTCATCTTCAGATGCAGCGACCAAAAGTTAAGTTCCCTAAAAACGAATCGAAGACTGAACACACAAATTAAGTTCAGCCTGTCACACTTTCTACGTCGCACGTGGAGTAGAACGCATTGCATTTCGGTTTGGGTTTGAAGCACTTCGCTTTTACGCAACCACGTACCGATGGCTAGTAGGGGAGGCTATTAGGGGAGCATTGGGGAGCCAGGTTTCTATTCGTTTCACATGGTTGATGTTTCCTTCGTTGGCCCTCTGTCCTTTAAAGATGTATGGCTATATCATTACTATAAGCAAAGACAGACTTAGTGACTACTGTCGTTATGTTTGATTTCAGGGATAACGCAGGCGATAAACGTCATTACTTAGCGATAGCGATTTACAATCGTCCAAGGTTTGGGGATTTCGCTACATGTTTAACTCCCCATACCGACTTACATTACCCTGCTCAATAGAAATGGAAGTGTACTATAATTTGGCATAAGTTCGTCCATGTAACTCGAAACTGTTTTTAGAGGTTATTTGAGCATATTAAGCAGACCACTAATCTGCACGGGAGCTTTTCCAAATACGCCGCCCGGGCTCTGCTCTAGATGCACTATTGAACTTACTTTCTCTTGTGCTTATATCATGGGCTTTACTATCAAACCCATCCATCGTCTGGGGTGGTATAGGGTTCTAATGATGCAATGACACCAGGACTCCGGCTGTTGTGCCAATTTAAATTCGAGTCTCGTGTTCAAAACTGGCTTCGGCTAAAGTTTGAGCCGGGAATGGAATGTGGTCGTATTTGCACGGACGGTTCCAAAACCAGTCAAGGGTCTGATGCTGATGTCTTCTTGGAAGACGACAATTTTGGGCTTCACTTCTCGTTTGGCAAATATGCATTTGCTTTCCAAGCGGAACCTCATGCAATTCTAATGGCCATGAACTATGTTTTGGAGAACAGGTAGAAGGGTGGAAGTATTTGCGTCTGTAACCACTTCCAAAGTAGTGAGTGAATGTAAAAGCTCTTTGAACTTAGTCTCAATGCTGAATTATCATCCTTATATCTGGGTCCCAGGTCATACTGGGCTCTTGGGGAACGAGAGATTGCTAGACAAGGCTCAGAGGAGGTTTTCTCACTACCCGAAACTGCGTTGGGTCTCCCTTCGTCGTCCGTTAGGGCTTCCATTGGTGATTGAGTTTCGCACAAACGCAATTGTGTGTGGCTAGACTCTCCAGGATGTAAGCTGACTAAATGAATGCTCCCGAACTTCTATACGAAATCGGTGGCATTCTTGCTGCCTCTCAGCAGACAAAACTGCAGACATTTTTTTGGTGTCTTGATAGACCACATCGCTTTCGCCAAGCACATTTACATGCTGGGCTTAAGTAACACTACAATCTGCGACGTTTGTTGAGACAGCGACGACACTATGGAACATTATCTCTGCGAGTGTCCGGTCCTTGCTCGTACCAGGTGGCAGACAAAAAGAAAAGAGTAACCCCCCACCAGCAGACGCTCATCCTGTCAAACAGGGATTAACTTCTAGGCTATAAATACTACATGCTTAATTTTTATACAGAGTATGTCAAAGTACGTCATACAGCTGAAGCCATATTCCAAGCAAAGGTTATTTCTAAAATGGCTGAAACAGAAGCAAGTCTAATAGAAAATAAAAAAAAACTTGTTGAGTAGAAACCAAATATATTTTTTTCAATAATAATCAGAACGAAGTGATATCTTCAAAAGCTTTTATCACGTTCCAATCACTGGGGTCGTGATTCACTAAATCTAATTTCATTTGGTCACGTTTTATTTACTTATAAATACCTTCCTCAACCTGACTCAAGTCAGTGGTTTCCAAGTTAAGCTCACAATGAAGTTTGTCTTTGTCCTTTCAATTGCCGTTGTCATAATTTGCGGTGAGTATCCTCTCTTAAGAATTTTTAACACAAAACACTTATAACACGCCCATCATTCTATTTAGTTATCTCACATTTTGATATCATATCGGCCTATCCCATGGCCAATCCCCCTCCCACGGGCAATTATCCTCCCATGGGCAATTACCCTCCGATGGGAAATTACCCTCCCATGGGCAATTACCCTCCCATGGGCAGTTATCCTCCAATGGGCAATTACCTTCCCCCTCCTCCACCCCTTCCTCTGCCCCCAGCAACAAACCAAGACGGTAAGTAGCTGCAGTTTTACTCACTAATATTCTAAATGATATTTGATGCATTTCCAGCTCAACAAGGTACAATAACCAATGGAAGTGGCAATACAATCGTGCAAGTATTGCCTGTTAATGCAGGCTTATTACCATTACCATTATAATTTACTATATAAAGCAATCCTGATTGGGATGAATGAACGAATGGATAAAATTAAATTAAATACTGAGTGTAGGTGCATAAACTGACTTTAATTTCTTAAAAAGATTTCGTTTTACAATAAACGGCTCTGTCAGTGTTCTGCGAGTCATGCCGTAACGCCTGGCGGTGTTCTTAGCTTACTGTGTTGGAGGTTCCAGAAAACCCCAACAGTTTGTTCACAGTTCCACGTCTAGCGAACGTTTGACAAGTACATGAGATGGGAGTATTATTGTCATGACTTAGTTTATAATGACGTTTTATTCCATAAAAAAAAGAAAGTACATGTTTAACAATTAATAAATTCTAAGTCTAAAAGGTTTGGCTAAAGGCCCGCTACCGGATTGACATTTTCTTTTATTAACAACTTTCTTTCAGGCCTGGAAAGTCCACCATTGACCAAATATTCACACTACGGCAGATCTTGGAAAAAACCCATGAATATAAAATCGATACGCACCACCTCTTCATCGATTTCAAAGTTGCCTATGATAGCGTGTATAGAGACGAGTTATACAGAGCCATGTCTAGTCTTGGCATCCCTGCCAAGCTCGCCCGTTTGTGCAGAATGACGATGGAGAACTTTCGCTGTTCCATCAAAGTCGGTAAGAACATCACCGAACCATTCGATGTCAGCAAAGGTCTTAGACAAGGTGACGCGCTATTATGCGACCTCTTTAACATAGTACTTGAGAGAATTGTAGGAAACTCACAAGCCAAAACCGGAGGTACAATCTTTTATAAGTCTGTACAACTACTCGCTTATGCCGATGACATTGACATAATGGAAAGAACCCAGCGGGCCGTCAATGGGGCATTTTCGAGTATTGAGATCGAGGCAGCAAAGATGGGTCTAGCGGTCAATGAAAGCAAAACAAAATATATGCTGTCTACAGAAAAGGACACTCAACATCGGCGTCTTGGACTGAACTCCACAATAGACAGATATAATTTTGAGGTAGTAAAGGATTGTGTCTACCTAGGCTCTATGGTGAACTGCGCAAATGACATCAGTAGAGAGATCACAAGAAGAATTACTCTTGCCAATCGTTGTTTCTATGGCCTAAACGGCAATTGAGTAGCAAAGCCCTATCTCGAACTACTAAGGTAACTCCCTATAAGACATTAATCATCCCAGTCCTGCTGTTATTTCGAGAGAAAAGTTCTTCGAGCGATCTTTGGTCCCGTCTGAATAGGCGGTGAGTGGAGGAGAAGGTACAATGCCGAACTATACGGCCTGTACAAGGACATTGACTTAACCAGAAGAGTTCACATATAGCGACTAAGATGGCTGGGTCATTTGGAGCGGATGGAGCCCAACGTTTCCACTAAGAAAGTCTTCGAATCCACACCGGATGAGCGACGCAGTAGAGGGCGACCTCGCGGTAGGTGGTGCAAACAAGTGGAGGTGGACCTCAACCAACTTGGTGCAACTGGAGGCAGCTGGCTCGTAACCGTGCTGGCTGGAGAGGTTTGTTGGTTGAGGCCCAGGTCCACCCCGGACTGTAGCGCCATTTATGCAAGTATTAGTAACAACTTAAATTATAAAATTTCAAAAGTCGCCTTCAATTATTTAATTCCTGTTATAAAGCACATCCCATCCAAGTTCACCATTCAAAATGTTTATCAATTCTTCTCTCTCAAAAAATATCCTACGAATTTCCTTAAGAACAGGACATGGCGCGATGAAATGGTATATATCTTCCGTTTCCTTTAAGTTACAGATATCGCATATGATCGAGAGTTCTCGCCAGTGCGGTATATAATTTAGTTGTAAAATTTCTCATTGTAAGGGAAAGCACCCGGCAAATTATAGAGGCTGTAAAGTAGCTAAAGAGTTGCAAAAACAGAGAGATGCACTCTTTAAGCCCCTGAATGCAAAATCTAAACTGCAAATTAAGCCAAATCGTGGGATCGCTCAGGAGAAAGTATACAAACTTAAACAACCGAGTCCAGAGCGCAAAAAGGTGAGGGAAAGAGTGACAACAGAAAAGTCCTCGACATCTGTTCTTAAAAGAAATGGTACTGAAAATTTACAATTGGAAAATCCACCGGGTAATGACCTCCGGACAGCTGGAGTGTAGACTTACGCTTATGCCGCGCCATTAAAAAAACCAAAAACCGTTGAAATTTCGACGGACCCTGTCTCGCATGTGAACTTAGTTATTCTCGCGAAATTTGAAGAACAAATCAAAATAAATAAAGTCATTCTCGATAGGCTGGTTAAGCTTTAAAATAATTCACGGACAACGCATACTTCAACTTGTATATGAATGAAAAACGAATGTTAAAAATATGTATTGTACAATACTTGGAATGCAAACGGACGGAAATATTCATGCGTGAAAAAGATATTGATATTTGCTTGATTTCTGAAGCCCGGATAAAAAACGAATCGCATTTAAAAATAAAAAGCTATAATGATTACCACGGTTGCCAACCTTCGGGAAAAGCGAGAGGCGGATCATCCTTGTTTATTAAAGACTGCATCGAACAATCCGAAGACCTAAAGATAGGGCTTGAAACTTTGCAATTGTGCATGATTCGAGTTAAAAATAGTCAGCGTAGTCTTAAAATCTCATCTATCTACTGTCCACCGCATTCCGCGCATGAAGAAAGCGTTTTTCCTAACTTGTTTGAATCGTTGAAACCTAATTTTATTATTGGCGGCGATTTTAGTGCGAAACATACGTTCTGGGGCTCAAGATACAGATCGGAAAAAGGTAGAATGCTCTATGGGGCAGGTATGGACTACAGTTGTGAATTCCATTCGATGGGTAAACCGACTTACTGGCCAACGAATACTTCGAAAATACGTGACCTGATCGATTTTTTCGTTGTGAAAGGAATATCTACCAACCATATAAAAGTTAAAGAGAGCTTTGATCTGTCGTCTGATCATTCCCCGGTTATTCTAACAATTAGCGAAAAACTAGTCTATAACCTAGAGCCAGCGAAATTAACTGGGCGAACAACTAACTGGGAAGGCTTTAGGAATGAAATTGAAGATAATGTAGAACTGAGCGTTCCACTTACTACGCCCTATGAACTTGAGGTTGAAGTTGATCGCTTCGTTGAGATCGTACAGCTCGCCTCTTTGAATAATACGCCCAATCCAAGGAAAACGCCGGACAGATACGGCTTACGATATTCTCCGGAAATAAAAGAATTGGTCAAGGAAAAACGAAAAGAACGTAAAAAATGGCAACAGAGTCATGCTCCGCAGCATAAAGCACACTTGAATCGTCTGTGCAATTCGTTGAAGAAGACTATTAAGGATTTTAAGAATCGTGCAATAGGCTCTTACCTTAAAAGTTTAACAGCGAAAAAAGATTCCAATTGTTCACTTTGGAAATCTGTAAAAGGCACCCAAAGGCCCAAAGTCCCCGCGCCACCAATTAAATTAAATCAAAATGAATGGGCAAGGGAAGATAAGGAAAAAGCGGACGTCTTTGTGGCCCACCTGGAAGAAATCTTTAAACCGTACGATGTTCAAGTGGTTTACGACAACATCAATAGGCTGCATTAACCATCTGACGATTTAGCATTCACAAGTGCAAGGCTGTGAGCGCCGTGGCGTAAGTAGTTAGTGTGTCGGAGTACTACGCATGAGGTTCCAAGTTCGAATCCTAGAAAATACCAAAAAGTTTTTCACGGTCCCACCTCTCGCGAGCGTCTTACAAACATTCGAGAGTATTGTTGTCACGAAAAAGCTTCTCAAATCGCCGTTCAGATTCGGCATTAAACTGTAGGTCCATTCCATTCGTGTGAAAAATATAAAGCACACAACATGAGTGGTTGCGAGAAGCAAGGCCCTGGCACTTTAAAGAGCTGTTGCGCCAAATATTTGTTTAAGCGTAACGCTAAGGGAATTCAATCATGAGATCGGGAAATTAAAACCTAAGAAAGCTCCTCCTTAAAACCTGAAAGGCCCGAGTGGATCTGAGAACGGGCAGCACAAGTACTCTGTCTTTTTTGCACTATTGTGATACCCATTTTCCTCCAAAACGTTCACCCACACATCAAGTGCTCGTTGCAGGGATGTAGGATCCTCACTTATGATGGCTCCATCCTCAGCAAAGAATAATTGATATATTCGTACCTTGGGTTCCGTCACTTTATCTTCAAGCAGATAATCAAGGACTGTAATAAAGAGCAAAGGACTTAAAACGCTTCCCTGGTGCACCCCGATTGGGAACTGTTCGATTACTCCAGCCGGGCATCTTACTCTTGTCTTTGCTCCTTCGTACATGTGCATGATCTGTACATAGGTTTCTGGAACATCTCGATGTCTTAGTGCCACTCATATTAGATCTCGTGGTTGTCTGTCGAATGCCTTTTCAAAGTCAACCAACACAATATGCAGATCCTTTAAGGAATCGCGATGTTTTTCCATTATGATCCTTATACTTTGGATTATATCTGTGGTTGATTTACCCGAGACAAACCCGCACTGATCATCAGATAGCCGTATTATTTTTCGCAGTCGGCCACCTAATACCCGCTCAACGATCTTCATGGTGTGTGACATCAGCTTGATCGAACGGTAGTTATCACAGTTTCGCGTATCACCCTTTCCCTTGTATACAGGAAGAAGGTAACTTTCCCTCCATTGATTCGGCATTGGGTCACCTCTCACAAATTTGGAGATGAGAAGTCTGAGCCACCTGAACCCGATGTCTCCCATCTTTTTCCAGAGCTCAGAGGGCATCTCGTCTGACTCAACCGCTTTTCGTTTTTTGGAGCATTTAACCGCCTCATTAGCCTCATGAGCATTGTTAATGAACTTTGGCGAACGAATCTCCTGAGCACTCCTCCTTCTTTGGGCAGAAATTTTGAAGATGGTTGCGCTCTTGTTCATATTACGTTACCGCAGCTCCTGGATAGCCTGGTTTGCAACAGCAACCAGGGAAGATATTTTTTCCTGCTCCCGATACAGGCTCTCCGTACTCTCTGCTTGAAGCTGGGCGCACTTCTTCTTCACTTTTTTCTTGCAACATCTGTATTCCATTTCGAGGCGAGCTTTTTTCTCACTATTATTAGACGGGCACTTTGACCAAGCTTTGAAAGCCGCTTTCTTCTCATTTATCACTTTCTTAGCTTCATCACTCCACCACCATGTTTCTTTGGCGTGTTGATGGTGGCCTTTTGAAGCTCCTAGCAGTGATTTGGCCTTCTTTAAGCAAGTTCGCTGTAGGGAAACCCACATATTTTGTGCTCTGCACTCTTCATCCTCAGCTCAGTTGATGGTGTGAGAGACATAATTTTTCATCACGAAAACAAAAGTCTCGCCTTTCTCTTTGTCCTTCTTCTTTTTTTTCTTCCTTTTATCAGCGAGGCCATGATCCGAAAACAAGAGATCACAACCCTCCCACTTCACCGCATTTCTACTGATCCGCCTGGAAATGGCCGGGAAAGTCCACCATTGACCAAATATTCACACTACGGCAGATCTTGGAAAAAACCCATGAATATAAAATCGATACGCACCACCTCTTCATCGATTTCAAAGTTGCCTATGATAGCGTGTATAGAGACGAGTTATACAGAGCCATGACTAGTCTTGACATCCCTGTCAAGCTCGTCCAAGCAAACAAGTGGACGCGGGCCTCAACCAACTTGGTGTGCGCAACTGGAGGCAGCTGACTCGTGACCGTGCTGGCTGGAGAGGTTTTTTGGTTGAGGCCCAGGTCCACCCCGGACTGTAGCGCCACCTAAGTAAGTAAGTAAGTAAGTAAGTACGTAAGTCGCTGCAGCACTATTGAGTAGGCAAAGTCGAGAGTGTCGTCGATAGCAAAACAATACGAGTAGCAGACATATAGTCGTTGATGTAAATCGAAAACAAGGATGCAGATTGACCACAGCCCTTTGATACACAAGTATTAGCTGAGAATGTGGTAAAGGTAAATCCAACTCGTACTGATCGATTACATAAACAACTCGCAATCAATTTCAAGAGAGTGTCACTGATGGCTTGAGCTTGTTAAAGAGAGCGCTGTGCTACACTCTATCGCAAGTTTTAGAGACATCAAGAGCAGATACATATCTGTACTTGCAGTAGTAATGAATACAATTGTTACAATGTTCCGCCATAGTCTTTAAATCGCCTGTGGCACGCTGTTGCCAAAAATAATACCGATGGGAATTGAGGAGATAATTTCGTTCAAAACATGATGTTAAGAAGTACTCAACATGATCAGCCTGTAGTAAGAATAGCCGGTTTTACCACTCCTTTTCAATACTTATTTAACAAGTAGTACTGAGAGAAGAGTCCTACGCTATAAGGAACTTCCAATTATACAAACTTATCTTTGTAACGCAGAATCGTCAGAATCATTTGTTGAAAAAAGAAATTCTTAAAAAACTGAACTCAATTATTCACCTACACCATTTTATTTAGTTTCGCCTGATATTTAAGAAATTCCTTAAGCAGCATTTATTGGAGCAACTAAAGCTCCTTCCAAAGGCAATATTTCCACGTTCGTATCGCCAGCTGTGTTGGTCATTGTATATTGCTGTACACCGCCTCCGTCAGATAAGGGGAGAGTGGGCATGGCATGGGCCGATGAAACATCGAATTGCGAGATAACTAAATAGAAACATGGTTTAAAAGTGTTTTGTGTTAAAGTGTTCTTTAAACAGTGGTATTTACCGCAAAGTGTCATAACGACAATTGAAAGGACGAAGACAAACTTCATTGCGAGCTTAACTTGGAAACCAGTAGAATCGTTTCAATCAGAGAATGAAAACTGACCTGAATTGGGATGTGGAGACTACTTATAGGTAGAAAAACGTGACTCTGCGGAATTATTGCAGTTCTAGCAAATCACGATTTCCGTGAGAAATAAAGTTTTATTAAAGTCGTGCCGTATATAAAGTTGGACTTTGGTGTTTCTTAAGCCTTGAAAATTATGAAAGAAAGTGGAAAATAAATACTCGGGATATAGATTAACGAATACCAGAGGAAGAGCATTATACGAAACAATTAAAGAAGGTGATGGCAAATATCAGTAGATAGAAATAGATAGGAGTAAGACCTTCTAAATGTAGAAGAAGGGCCAGATCTGCAATCAGATCACTCTACAGTACTTCGGAAACTTCGCGATAAAAGAACGTAGTCCAAAACTAGTTAATAGCCTCACCGACTAGGACTTCTTCAGACAGAAGTTGGAAGATAGTATCTAACTATCATCAGCTATTCAAATAGAAGATCAAGTATTATAGGAGAAGCAGTGCAAATACCTACACCCAATACACAAAAACCTGCATGGGCTGCAACTAACAAAACAAAAAATAAGATTAAAGTAAACTCTTACCCCAATAAATTTGTGAATCTATTGCAGAAATGAGGAGAGCCGGAAAACTGTGGCAACTGACAAGGGCGCCAAGCGACAAAACCAAACTGAAAAATTAAAATAATAAACTTAGAAAATCGTTAAGAGAATTTGATAACGAGTCTCCAAAACTTGCATACATTACCAGTCTTACAAATGATGCTACTACTCGCTCTGGAAGGCAATAAAGAAAATTAATAGGCCAATAGCTCACATTCCGGCAGTAAAAACTCGAGAAAGCAGTCACGAAGAAGCAAACATTTTTGCTGAGTACATATCTTGAAGACGTCTTCCAACCTTATGAATATAAAGATTCTCAAGGAGCGGAAGAAACGTGCGAAGAAGACAGACCTATTCGGCCGGTTACAGCTAAAGAACTTGCCAAAGATATAAAAGAAGGCATAAATATAAAAAAAGGCCCCAGGGTTTGATTTAGTGTCGAGGGAAATTCTAAAACAATTTCCAAGAAAAAGTTTCAAAAAACTAAAAAACTATCCTGTTGGCTATATCCAGTTCGGTTCCACCATTGCACAGTGAGACGTTTATGCAATCAAGCTGATCAAAATTAATAAAAGATTGATCATAATTTTTTATGTCAACAATAGTATATTTTTCTGTTGGGTAATTTCAATACAACAAATTTTTCAAACAAAAATAAATTGAACCTAAAGTAAAACAAAAATATGGAGCTATGCTGATTCTGAACTGTCATCGAATTCATCCTCAAAATCGCTTTCTATTTCACCTGCATTATCAGGAGTAATTAAAAGTTCCAAAACATCTTCTTTATGTTCTAAATAACTCTTCGATTGAGGCAAATGTCGATAAGTGTAAGTCAGCGGATCGGAACTAACCAATATATTGTGCAAAAAATCCGCATTTGTATTGGTTCTTGAAGATTTCCTTGAGAAAATCTCACGCATTTTCTATTCTTTATGCCTTATTGCTTGAACATCTTCAGGCAGCTGTCCAATTGGAATTCACAAATGTTTCATTAAAATCGATTCGTGTATAAGGTGTTTGTGAACCGTCACCGGCCTTGGATACCAATTATACAGGTCCACAAATAGTTCCGCAGTTTTCGAAACGAAGACTTCAAAAGCGGGTACGTTTATATCTATTCCAGAGGCGAATGCTTGCAATATTACACTAAATTTGTCAATTAAATTTTCTTCGATTCTAGTGATGGTTGGAGAAATCGGAGGATCTCCGAAGAATCTTCTCGCACTATTTCCATCACTTGTGTTTCCTCCACCTTGCTTGGGGGTATCAAGTAGAAGTCCAGTCTCACATCTCAATCGGACTATAATAATTATTATTATTTTTTATTTTATTTTTGTTCTTTAAACTTTCTTTCTTTCTCTTCTGGAGTACATGCCTGCAATTTTTTTAAGTCCAATTTGTAGGATATATGTAGTAAGCATTCCATATACATATGTGTATGCATGCAGGGAAGACAACCCCCATTCAACGCAATCTTGGTTGCATGTTTGTTGTTTAGATTTGTTAAAGTTATTCATGTCTTTAGGAGTAAGTCCGCATATGAAGCATTTTTGAGCTTAGAAATTCGATGCTAAGACATTGCACACTTTACTATCCACCATTGTTAATTAAAACTCCGATTCAATCCTTATAGTTTTTCCAGTCACTTCTACTTCCATAGACTGTATGCTTTCGATTTTGTGTTTTAAGTATGAGACTTCATTTACTATTTCGTTTTCTGTTTCTTTAATGAATTTGAATGGTAGAGGGCGACACAATCTTGTTGAAGATGATCGGGGATTCTGCCACAATATACATTTTTGGTGATATTTATTAACTTCATAGCTGTATAGGTACAAACGAAGAATATATTTAAGTTTTGTTCCATAGCAATACAGAGTTCATTCAAAAAGCACTCTTCCACAAGGTTTTTAAGTTTTCGTTTTCTAGCTAGAGGACCACCAAGAATAAAATCTTTCTTACGGCGACCACGATTTTTCGAACTTGTACTAGGCATACATGGGCCTGCACTACAATCTATTATTGTTACTTCTCCGTTCAATCAGTCTCCATGTTTTGAATTGAATAATTCCAATCTTCTGTTACACTGAGTCCAGTAACGCTTCAGCATCACCATAAATATAATTAAGCAGCCCAACATTTTCTTTGCCTTTGGCAGAAGGCTCCAAAATGTTACATTTCTCCTTGATATTCAAGACGAATATTTTTTCCAATAGCATAACTGGGGAGGGATAAGCTGCTCCCCCGCATCCACTGGAACAATTGACTCTGTTTAACAACAATTTTTCATTTTGAAAATAATAAAATATTTTTTTTTCTTTTAATCGCAGATAATCGCAGATGAAAATAGTTCTGACTGAAACTACAATGATGGTGCAGTACAGCAATATGCATCTTATGTAGTTACTCTTAGTTACTAAAAAACTGGAGCCTTTGGAAATGGAACCCAACGCGAATTTGATGATTTTAATTTCCTCAGACTTCTCAATTCTTTATTTCCGTAAATAAGAATACGAACCTGTTTTCAAGGAATCCATATTTTGACTAGGTAAGTAAAATTTTAGAAAACAAATAAAACCACTTGCTTATTGAATGCTAGTTAAACACAAACTGCCTCACGTTAAGAGGTGTCATAATCTCTTTTTCATCAACAGTTATTCGTTTGATGGAATCTCTCCGATTACTAACGGTTTGCTTGCTCTACAAAATTTGCCGACGATCCTGTCCTGTCTTTCGAAGATCAGCGACTTCGCAAGTCACAATTAGAAGTAGTTAAAATTTAAATCAAGGGGCATCATTTTTTTAATTATGATCAGCTAGATTGTTCTACACGACCCGCTGTGCATAGGTCGAGACAATACTCCCAAGATACTGGAAATCCTCTACTCTCTCTACCGGTTGTCCATCAATGCATATTTGAGCCGATGACTTTGTTCCAAGGCTGGTAAATTTAGTTTTTGCCGCATTCATTTTTAGCCCGACGACGCCTGCCTCCATCTCTACATCTGCTGTCATTTGGTGAAGGTTCATAATTCTGTTAGAGAGAGTAAGCATACATCGTCTGCGTAGTCAAGATGTTTCAGTTGAGATGTAAGAGTCGACAAAGCTGCACGAGCACATCGCTAATCACCAATAGGAATAGTATTGGTGAAAGCATACAGCCTTGTCTTACCCGACTTTGTAACTCAAATTCCTCAGACAACCTTCTTCTACGCAGAACGTGACATTTGGATCCTTCATATGTAGCTCTGACAATAGCAATTAGTTTATCGGGAATACCTCTTCTCCGTAAAGCACGCCAAATAAACTCCGTGTTGACACTATCGAACGCCTTCTTAAAATCGATGAACAGCAGGTAAAGTGGCGATCGATATTCAACGCACTGTTCGATGACAAGCCGCAGGGTGTGGATGTGGTTGACACAGGAGGATCCATAGCGGAAACGTGCTTGTTCGGCATCAAGTTTGTCTTCAAGATATTGTTTGATTCGCTCCAGGATGATTTGAACTGTTATCTAAGCTACAGCAGGCAGCACGTAGATACCACTCCAGTTTCCGCCCTCCATTAAATTTCCTTTCATAAGAAGCTTGACGCTCATTACCTTTTTTCAATCGTCTGGAAAGGTCTCAGCTTCCCAAGCTCTCTCTATAAGTGGAAGCAGAAGCTCAGCCGATGTTTTTGGCGCTGCTCGTAAGAGCTCTGCTGGAATACCGTGAAGTCCTACCGCCTTGTTGGCATTAGGTTAGGTAAGGTTAGGTTGGAGGGAAGTGCACCTAAGTGCTTATCACGGTCCATTGTGTTTTCCTTTGTAGTGTGGAACCTATACTTATTTAATTATTTTGCGGTCGGTTCTATTGTGAGCCAGCCTGTGCTCTTTATGAAGCCTATCATGATCCTTAGTGGCACTTACATAAGATCCCCAAGTTCGTCAAAAAATCTGTTTCCCATATGATGGAGGCGGCGATTTTGAAGATTTGGGCAATCGCATAGCAGATGTTTGATGGTTTCTATTTCCTCTATATCTTGACAGCTCCTGCAGTGGTCGGGTGTGTTGACGCCTAATCTAGCAACCATTACCCCTATCGCGCAGGGTCCTATTGTTGGCTTTAAGTGGTTTGATCGCAATAGTGATCTCATCCTAACTGGAAGTCGTGGTGCGTGTTTGGGTATTTCTCACCTCGGGCATCTCAGTCTGATTTGGGAACATAGCGCTTTTGAATACGCGACTAAAACCGTAGCAAAATGCTCTTTCCAACTCTCTTAAGCTGGTCCTCATCCGAAATGAGCAAGGAACCGTCTAGGCTTTTCACTTGGTGTTGGCTGAAGTTGCGTCCACCTGTCAGCTCTTTGGTGATTCTGTAAACGGTCCTTCTGTCGCACCTACATGCAGCTGCTTCTGCTTCTGTAGCCAGCGCATTGATGTAGTTGCGCCTGTCACGTCACACGCTACGCTGAACTTCCCTCATCTTCATACGATATGTGGACTCCAGCTCGCTTCTCTCCGCTACTATAGTAGCTGCAATGCGAGCTTTCAGCTGTTTTCGTTCGTCAATCCGTCTCCAGGTATCCTCGGAAAACCACGCCCTATGTCTTCCCTGCGATCGACCGACAATTCTTTCAGCACCAATGTAAAAACGTTTTTCACAGCACACCAATGGTCTTGGATGATTGCGGACAGTGAGCTGCTGATTGCTTCCACATCCTGTGAAAGGTGCTCCCTTAATTGTTAGCGCACTGAGGGATCACTAAGTCTATCGATGTTGGACTTGGGCATTCTTGTGTTGTCGTGGGACCTTTGAAATACAGCACTGCGTAGTTGGAGAATAGCTATCATAAGATGGCGATCTCGTCCAGGAGACTACTTCTAAAGCGGCGGCTGATAGCAATATGATCAATTTAGTTGAAGGTTGTTTGCCTGTTGTTGGAAACCCAGATGAGTTTGTAGCAGGTCTTGTGCTCAAACAAGGTGCCACCTATCACAAGGCGGTTGGCATGGCATGGCATTTGCTGTCAGTCAAGCAATAGAGATTTGCAATTTCTAACATATGGTATTATGTAGCTATTGAATTTAAGCTCAAAAACAGATTTAAAGTGTTCGTATTATTCAAAAGGCTTCATCTAATATTTGCTGTCGATTTTTTAAGGATGTCTTTAAGTAACTAGCTAATGCACTCCCAGTTTTGCCCATTTAGTGCATTAAAGACCTCATTTGCTGATAGCATGATCTTTCCCCAATGCAATCTTCTGGTTTCTTTTAATATTGGACATACTGCTATAAGGTGGTGGACGTCTTCAATAGCTCGTAGATTGCAAAAATTACATTCCGCATCCACATCGCGCTCTGTCATATATGACCTGAAATTCAAATGTAGAAGCTTGCCTCTGGCTTTAAAAATCATCAAGATTGCATCCAAACTGTTTCGGTCATGAACGTTATTATTCTCCCCACGGTCGTATTTAAGTACTCGATAGGTATACCGATATGGGCTTTGTATGGCTTTCGTTTTATTGGCTAACTCGATTCGTATCAATAGTTCCTGTAGAGTTTCTTTCCATGCTATTGTATTGTGCTCCATTAGATGAATACCATGTCCGCTACATAACCTAACCCAGTCATTAAATAATTGCAACATAAAACGTATTAGGTGCATCGCAACTAGATACACAAAGCGTTGACTCGAGAACAACATTTCTTTCAAAATGTACGGAAAGTGCAATGTTAGCGTAAAAACGAACAACGGCGGCAGTCCGCTTTTGCAGATGATGCTGTGGGAGAGACTGTCCAAGTAGAATGGACTCAAAAAAGGCAGATCAGATTAAATGACCTGAAGTCAGTACATGTAGATTTTACGTATAAAAAGGTACCACACATATGACTATGTAGTGGAATATTTAAATACAGCCAAATATCTAGGCATACTTTGTTATCATCGAAGCTGTCTGTTTCGAGTCTGTCATTTATAATGGTGAGGAATATTAGAGTCGATCTGAGCAACTTTCGTGGGCTCACTTATTTGAGGCAAGAAGTACTACATTGTCCCAAGGGTAGTAAAAACTTTTTGTTGTTTGTATAATAAAAAAAAAGCAATAAGAATTCGCCCTCGTCATCTATACCGACGCTCATTTATAATAACGTACCAACTGTCACCCCCTTAGACAAGGCTAATCTGTTCGCTGCTCACCACAGAAAACTCCGCACTGCCAGATAGTGCTTTGTCTCCACCTGTACTTGAGAGCGTCGAACTTTCCATGGGACAAGTCCACTCGTGCAGTTGCAAGAGTACTTAAACGTCTTAACACACACAAATCCGCTGGTATACTACCTATTGTTCTGAAGAGGTGTTCTTCTTCACTGGCAAAACCACTGCGTAGGGTTTTTCACCGATCCTACTCTTCAGGTCTCTTCCCGAGTAGGTGGAAAACAGCATTTGTCCAGCCCATACCTAAAAAATACGATTCTTCTTCTCTCGACCTATTGCACTTAAGTCACTTCTTTCCAAGGTCATGGAAACGCTGATAAGCTGTCAACTAATGAAATATCTAGAATTGCTAAAGCTCGACAGTATGGCTTTCGTGGTAATGGTGATTTGATGTCATATCTCACCGATAAGCGAAGAATTTCCCGAGGAGTAGAAAAGGGGGATGATCATTAAGCTTCCAAAGAAGGGAAACTTGATGGAATGCGGTAACTAGAGAGGTATAAGCGTTCTTCCAGCCGTAGCCAAAATAAGAGCTAGAATAATTCTAGAACGAATTAAAGAACATTTAGATTCAACTCTCGATGTCGAACAGGCAGGCTTTCGCGGTGGATCCTCCTGCATCGACCACATAAAGACCTTACAGGATCATAATCGTGCAATGTGTTGAGTATAGGTCTCAGCTACATTAACTGTTTATCGACTTCGAGAAGGCTTTCCACAGATTGAATCGAGATGCTATCTGGTTGGCCTTGCGCAGGAGAAGCATCCTAGAAAAACTTATAGCTATTATCAAGGCTACATATGAGGGCGGTAAGTGTCACGTCGTGCACAATGGTAAGGTGTCGGCGAATTTTGAAGTCCAAAGTGGAGTACGTCAAGGCTGAATACTGTCCGCACTATTGTTCTTGGTGGTTATCAGCGATGTACTCCGTGCAGCATTGTCGGAAGGTAACTATGGAATTCGTTGGACTATGACATCTTACCTTAAACACCTAGATAACGCTGACGATGTTTGTCTACTTTCACATCGGATAATGGACCTTCATCTGATGGCACAAAATCTAGAAGCCAAGGCAAACAAAGTGGGGCTAAAAATAAACACAGCCAAATCAAAAGCCCTAAGCACTTCTAATACCCGCGTTCAACTTAACATTGCCGGACAGGAAGTCGAGAAAGTTGATAACTTTCTATATTTAGGAAGTGTCGTCTCGGCTAATCGCGGTGGCACCGAACTGGATGTGTGCAGCAGAATCGGGAAGGCTAAAGCTGCGTTCGGAATGCTATCTAAAATCTGGAGAAGCAATGTTATCAGCTTAAGAACCAAGCTACGACTGTTCCGCTCCAGCGTAGAATCAGTGCTGCTTTATGGGTGCAGTACTTGGAAGGTGGACACCATTAACACACAGTCTTCGTAAACAAATGCTTAAGAATCATCTTGAGGATTTTTTGGCCAAACCGCATCTCCAACGAACAACTTTATCTGAGAACGTGCCAAGAACGTATAAGCATTCCTATACGTGGAAGAAAGTGACACACCCTACGACGCGAAGATAACTCCGTTGCGAAATACGCCATGTAGTGGAATCCGCTCCCCCAGGCAGGCAGAATAGCGGGGCGCCCTAGGCAAACGTGGCGCAGAACGGTGGAGGAGGAATCGAGCTCTTTAGGAATGAGTTGGAAGTAGCTTAAACGCGTTGCAGAACTTCGAACAAGATGGCGCTACAACACCGTCGTAATGTCTTCTGCCTATATTTCTGTTTAATCGATTTATACATTTCTTTTAACTACTCGTAGCTAAGCGTTTGAGTAGTTCGCGTTACCTGTTTCGTTCTAGGACCGAATAAAATAAAGTGAACTAGGAATTTGTTTCTTTTCCTTATCCTTAAAACTGCGGCAGAAGGTACTATAGAATAAGCACAGCTTAGTCTTTTGTTGGTCAGCGGTTCACGCTAATGTCCACAATTCTGACGATATCTTTTTACGATATCCAATTGCGTTGCCGTCATATTTTGTCATATGACGCTGATATGACGCTGTTAGTAAGCCTATTTAAAGTGTCATTAATCGATTGATTAAGTTTTTAAAATCGGGGCTGTATTTTGTCCTTAGCTCCAATAAGAATATGTTCACCCTCCGTCAGTGCGCTGTTAGAAGCTAGGCTTCGCTTCGTCAGATCATCAGTCCACTCGTTCGGCTCTATGCCGCTGCGGTCTCGAACTCGGAGGAGATCGACACTAGCTTGACAGCCTAAAAAAGTAATTCTTTCTAACATAGCTCGCCCAGCTTAGAGATTAGGTATAGTAGCAAACTTTGACACCGGCTTAGCTTTGGGTTTGGGTAAGTCTACTTGTCGTGGATCATACAAAAATAAAATGTTCGTACTACTGCATACCATACTTAGAGTTGCCCATATTTTTTCATCGATTTCCAGCGTTTAAAACACAACAAAGTCCAACTTTCTAAATGCACGATTTCTATACAAAACCATGTTATCATAGCTCTGGAGTCATGATTTGCAAAATTCAATTTCGTTCAGTCACGTTTTTTTAAATATAAATAGCCTCCATGAATCGCCTTAAGTCAGTTCTTATTATTCGCTTGAAACAGATCTAGTGTTTTCCAAGTTAAGCTCACAATGAAGTTTGTTTTTGTCCTCTCCATTGTCCTTTTGACACTTTGCGGTGAATATAATTTTAAAATGATTTTCAATACAAAACACTTTTAACACGCCCATCATTCTGTTTAGTTGTCTCCCAATTCGATGTAGCATCGGCTCAATTCCCGGGTTTGCCGCTGCCAACAAACCAAAACGGTAAGTAGTTGTGGTACCTACTACCCAATACTATTCTTAATGAAATCTGATACGTTTCCAGCTGGGCAAACTACAGCCACCAATGGAAATAGCAACACGGTTCTTCAAGCCATACCTTTAAATCTGGGAGCCTTCCTTTAAGGAATTTTTTGAATATCAGATGAAACTTAATAAAATGGTGGTGGTGCATAACTGAGTTCTGTTTTTTAAGAATTTAATTTTTAATCAAATTATTCTGACGATTCCGCATTACAAAGAGAAGTTTGTATAATTAGAAGATCCTTACATAGTAGGACTGTTCTCTCAATACTACTAGTTGACTAAGTACTGACAAGAGTGGTACGATCGGCTCTTCTTGCTACAGCTCCATAGTTTTCAGTGCTTCTAAACTTCATGTGTTCAACGAAATCATTTCCTCAATCATCGTCGTTATAGTTTTGGGCAACAGTGTGCCACAGGAGATTTAATAACATTATTGTTGGAAAATTATAGCAAGTGCATTCATTACCACTGTAAATACAGACTAGTTGCTATTGATTATCTCTAAAGCTTTCGACAGAGTGTAGCACAATGCCCTCTTTAACAAGGTCAAGGCATCAGTGACACTCTCTTGAAATTGATTGCGAGTTGTTTAGGTAATCGATCAGTATGGCTGGTCAAACGGTAGTGCATGCGATCATATGAAAACACAAGCGTTCTCACTTAGCTGAGGCCTAGCAACTCCTAATCTCAACCTCCACGCGGTGACAGCCGGGTGCCTAGTACCTTAATCCAAGAAATGGGTAACCAACCCCGTTTGGCGGATTCTTCTCGGCAGCAGATGAGAGAGTGGGGGAAGAGTGCTTTCTCACTAGAGCCCTTCTTCCTCTTCTAGGCTGCAGCGGACGAATTCCCTAGACGGAGTCAACGGTGGCGTCTATAGTTCCAGTTAGGTTGAACTTAGTGAATACATTGCGCGAGCTGCTGCGACGTATTCGGATCACAGGTCGGTAAAGATTTTCCAATGTTGGTCAGGACCTTGGAATAGAGATGGTGGTGGAGGAGCCCTTAATGGGCCAACGGCAGCGCTCATACTTCCGTAGTGAACTACTGGCACCGGTGTACCCGGCTCCTCATCCTGGGGGAATAACTAAACTGGAACTGGCCCTCCAGGTTGGGGTTGTGCCGTCGGATTAACTTCCCTACCATGTAAAAAACCTATGGTTTCGAAACAACCAAAAGCTTCGGATAAGAATGACTCAAGTAATGACGACCCCAGCAAACGAAATAAGGACAACGACCTTCGAATCTGTACGTGGAATGTTCTGTCCCTTTACAGACCACGTGCAGCCGAACAACTAGCAGAGGCCCTAGACTGCTATAAAGCAGATATTACCGCCATCCAGGAAGTGCGATGGGATGGGCCAGGCAAAAAGAGGACGAAAAACTGTGACATCTACTACGGTGATTGCTACACAGGCAACAGGCAACGCATATTCGGATGCGGATTTGTTATACGCGAGAGACTTAGGCAAGAAGTCTTAAGCTTCGACACGTGAGCGAGCGTATTATAACTATCCGGATCAAGGCTAAATTCGCTAACATAAGCCTAATATGTGTTTATGCCCCCACAGAAGAAAAGGACGCTGCCACCAAAGAGTGTTTCTACAAGCTCCTCGACAAAACATTCGAGCAATGTCCTAAATACGACGCGACGTTAAAATCGTATTGGACGATTTTAGCGCCAAAATAGGAAAGGAGGACGTCTTTGGGGCAGTCGGTAAGCATAGCCTACACGACACCACGTTTGATAACGGACTAAAGCTAATTGATTTCGCTGTGGAGCGAAATATCACCATAGCAAGCACATGGCTTCCTCATCTCGATATTCATAAGCAGACATGGTGGTCCAATGATCATGTAACGATCAACCAAGTTGATCATATTTCGATCGACGCAAGGCATGCCTTCAGTATTCTGGATGTCCGGACCTTCCGAGCGGCCAACATAGACTCGGATTATTACCTTGTTGTAGACAAGGTACGAATGGGGATATCCCAATCTGAGCAACAAAGAAGAATTACTGTGAGAAAATTTAACGTCGAAAAGCTACAATCGCAAGAGACCGCCAGACTCTTCGCTGAACGCGTATACCGAAATCTCTCAATCACCCCTTTGCCACCAGCATCAAGTACCGAAGACCAGTGGCAACGCTGCCAACATGCCATCAGAAACGCCGCGACTGATGTGCTGGGTCTGGCTCGACCACCACCGCGAAACCCCTGGTTTGACGAAGAATGCCGGCGAGTGCATGCAGCAAAACAAGAGGCATACAAAGCGGCGCTGCAAAGGAAGACGAGAGCTGCTCGTGAGCTCTACGAGCAAAAGAGACGGGAAGAACATCGGCTTCTCCAAATGAAGAAGAAAGAGCATGAGAAGCCCGCGTTTGAGAATATCGAGAGTCTATACTCCAGGAACAATGTACGGAAGTTTTCCCAAAAGGTAAAAAGAACGTGTCAGAGGAGCAATACCCGTACAGAAACCTGTAGAGATGAAAATGGAAACCTCGTAGTAGAATCACAGTCGGTGCTGAGAATATGGAAAAACTACTTCTGCAGACTGTATACCGGCGACGAAGACCAACATCCCGCTGTCAGGCAGAATGAACCATTCAACATAGACGATGATAGTCAAAATTTCCGTCCACCTGACCAAAACGAAGTGAGGATAGCAATATCCAAGCTAAAGTCGAACAAGGCTGCTGGACGTGACGGCTTACCGGCCGAACTTTTCAAGGCAGCTGGGGATGAATTGGTAGAGTGCAAAAACCAACTCATTTCTAATATTTGGTCAGACGAGTGTATGCCTGATGAATGGAATCTCAGCATCGTTTGCCCGATCCACAAGAAAGGAGACCCCCTCAACTGCGCCAATTATAGAGGCATCAGTCTCCTCAACATCGCATACAAGGTCTTTTCTGCGATATTGTGTGAACGCCTGAAACCTTTTATCAACAGCCTAATTGGACCCTATCAGTGCGGTTTCAGGCCAGGAAAGTCCACCATCGATCAAATCTTCACACTTCGGCAGATCCTGGAGAAAACCCAAAAATTCCAAATCGATACTCACCACCTCTTTATCGATTTCAAGGCCGCCTATGACAGCATCTATAGAGAAGAGCTTTATAGAGCCATGTCTAGTTTTGAGATGCCTGCCAAACTTGTCCGTCTGTGTAGGCTGACGATGGAGAACGCTCGCTGCTCCATCAAGGTCGGTAATGACCTCACCGAGACCTTTAATGTCAAAAAAGGTTTTAGACAAGGTGACGCGCTGTCATGTGACTTCTTTAATATTGTACTTGAACGGATTGTGCGGAACGCGCAAGCCAACACCAAAGGTTGATCTATCATAAGTCTGTACAACTGCTTGCATACGCCGACGATATAGACACTATCGGAAAAACTCAGCGGGCTGTCAGCGGTGCGTTCTCAAGCATTGAGGCGGAAGCGGTCAAACTGGGCTTAGCAATAAACGAGGGCAAAACCAAGTATATGCTGTCAACAAGAAGGGACAGCCAACACCGACAGTGGGCAGCTATAACTTCGAGGTAGTAAGAGATTTTGTCTACCTTGGCTCTGCTAGAAACTTTGAGAACAACATCAGCGCAGAAATCAAGCAAAGAACAACTCTTGCCAATGTCTTATAAGGCAATTCAACAGTAAAGTCCTATCTCGAACAACTAAGGAGACTCTGTATAAGACCCTGATCATCCCAGTCCTTCTTTACGGCGCTGAAACATGGACTTTATTAAAAGAGGATGAAGATATTCTTGGTCGCTTCGAGAGAAAAATTCTTCGTAAGATTTTCGGTCCCGTTTGCGTTGACGGGTTTTGGAGGAGAAGATTCAATCACGATGTATGCGAGCTCTACAGCGACATTAAATAAATAAATATTTGGCGCAACAGCTCGTTAAGTGCCAGGGCCTAGCTTCTCGCAACCACTCATGTTGTGTGCGTTATATTTTTCACACGAATGGAAGGGACCTACACTTTAGTGCCGTATCCGAACGGAGATTTGAGATGCTTTTTCGTGACTACAATACTCTCGGTTGTTTGTCAGACGCTCGCGAGATGTGGGATCTTGAAAAAACTTTTTGGTGTTTTGTAGGATTCGAACTTGGAACCTCACGCGTAGTGATCTAATACACTAACCACTTACGCCACGGCGCCCACAGCGACATCGACCTAGTCAAAAAACTGCGTATTGGACGTCTGAGATGGCTAGGACATGTAGAGCGAATGGACACCAACGCTCCGGCACACAGAGCCTTCGAATCCAGTACCGAGGGACGACGCAGTAGTGGTCCTCCTCGCTGTAGGTGGCGCGCACAAGGGGGACCTCGACTAACCTGGAGTGCGCAACTGCCACCTTAGTCGCTGTATGTGACCTCTTCTGGCTAAGTCGATGTCTTTGTATATGCCATATAGTTCGGCATAATACCTTCTCCTCCACTCACCGCCTATGCAGACGGGACCAAAGATCACTCGAAGAACTTTTCTCTCAAAATAACCCATGCGATCCTCATCCGAATTTAACAGAGCCTATGCCTCTGCGCCATACAGCAAGAGAAGAATTAGAGAAGGTAAAGTAGTACAAGTACCTCGGGGTCATGAAAACACCTGCAAGAAAAATGCGTACGTCAAGTTGGTTGAGGTCCCCCTCCACTTGTTTGCACCACCTGCCGCGAGGCCGTCCTCTACTGCACCGTCCATCCGGGGTGGATTCGAAGATCTTCTAGCCATCTAGCAGATGAGACCAAAGATCACTGGAAGAACTGTTCTCTCAAAGTTACTAAGGGCATGCTCATCCGATTTTGACAAAGTCCATGCCTCTGGGTCATACAGCAGGACTGAAATGATTATGTTAAGCGGCTCATACTAATGTCTACAATTTTGAGTAGATCTGTTTCCGGCATCCAACTGTATTTTTTTTTTTTTTTTTTTTTATAATTTGCGCGCACTCAAAGGGTTATGAATACCTTTAACATGTTTACACACAGTGCGGGCGTTGGAAAGGATGGATAGAGAGAGGGAAAGAAAGATTTTTTTTTTTTTGATGTAGTGGTTCATGAAGCTCAGTTGTTCATGCTTCAGCTATTCTCCGGGGGTGGCGTCCAGATAACTGGGGAGATTATTGTTACTATTGTCATTGCTTCTGATTCACAGTACTTTTTTCCCGATAATCGATGTCAAGGGCAAATCATCATCAACAGAGCGAACAATTTTTCCAGCCACATGACCAAGCTACTGCCAGTGTTATGCCTTCGCAGTAGTGTTCACAGAAGCTTTTGCAAATGATCGGACTGACTTTATATATTTCATGAGAAATAAATAAATGCTTGCTGACATCAGGATTTGAACCATGAACCATTAGCGTGGCAATTGACGACGTTACCACTACACCATTGCCCATTTTATGTCATATGCCTTACAGGATAATAAGAATATGTCAACCCTCCATCAGTGCGATGTTAGAAGCTAAGCCTCGCTTCACCAGATTATCAGTCTACTCATTCCGCTCTATGCCGCTGCGGCCTCGAACTCGGAGGAAGGAGACACTGGCTTGACAGCCTAAAGCAAATAATTCCTTTTAGCATTACCTGTCCAGTTTAAAGATTATGGAAGCTGATTTTGACAGTGGTTTATCAATATGGTTTTGGATAAGTCTACTTGCCATAGATCATACGAAAATAAGTGTTTATGGATCTTAGAAGATGAGTCGATTCACTTCTATACTGACGGTTTAAAAACCAAGGTGGAGGTGTTTTCTCTAACAGACTTAACCTTAAGCTCTCCTTCCGTCTACCAAATCAATGTAGCGTGTTCCAGGCGGAAAATATGGCGATTAAAGGGGTCTTATCTCGGCTGAAGAAAAACGTGATATCTGCTAGAGATTTCTGCACGTTTTCATGCAGCCAAGCAGCAATCAAATCCCTTGAATCGACCTCTATAAATTTCTTAGTAACTCTAGACTGCCGATCGTCTCTTGTGGAGATGGCTGAGCAGTTCAATATTCACCTGTATTTGGTGCCGGGGCATAGGAACATTCCTGGAAATTATACGGCCAATGAACTTGCCAGAATAGGAACAACTATACCCATCCTGTCGGACAAAGGCTCCTTAAGTATTCAGTTTGATATCTGTATAAAAATGATATATATGTCCAAAGACATGAGAACTACATACTTTATCTAGAGGCTTTTTTTCGTTTTTCAGTATGGCGAAAATTTTGTCCGATAGGGGACTAGAACAAATTTTGGATCAATGGGTGGAAAGCGAGGACGATTTTGAGAGTAACAAACCTCTTGTATATAAGTTAGATGCAGAAGATTTTGTTACAAACACAAGGCGGGACGCTATAGACGAAGACGGAGATAATGAATTGCTAGACTTTGGTAGTTTACATCTTCATATTTTCCAGGATAAACAAGAACAATCTTCATCCGCATGCCAACGAGACTTTAAAAGGGAAATTATCGGACTAAAGGAAAAATATAAACGAATTATATGGAAGCATACGAATTTCCAGTTTGATAAAGGACTATATTCGTTTAAAGGAAAGGCTTCATTACCTGATGATGTTTTGCAACTACTGACACCATTGAGCTATTTTGTTTATTTTTTTTTCCGGCGAATTGATTGATCATATACATAGTTGCAGAATCAAATCTGTACTCTACTGAGATCACTACAGAACGTCCTGCATTATTAACAAGCACCCACATAAGAAAGTATCTGGGAATATGCATCCTTATGTCCGTTATTCAAATTTCAAATATCCGGCGATATTGGGCTCCAATAACTGGTAATGACGCAATATTGGGTACCATGACAATCAATGAATTCGAAAGGATTCGCAGGTACTTGCATTTTAATAAGAATAGCGACATGTTGCCTAAAGATAGCCCAGATCACGACAGGCTTCACAAGATACGACCTATAGTTACTTATCTTACCAAACAAGGGACGAAAAATGGTTTTACCAAGACGAAGAAATTGAGAACGTAAAGGAATATAAGTACCTTGGAGTCATTTTAACACCGCGAGTGGATTTTAAAAAGCACCTTCAGGAAAAACTCAAGGATGGAAAAAAGGCAATAAACTGTAATTGGAAGGGAATATTTTCTAAAAATAACGTTCCGCTTAGTACAAAGTATAAAGTCTATGAGGCAGCGGTTAGGTCCATCAGGTGCTATGGCGCCCATGTATGGGGTATCTTTCAGTTTGAAGAAGTTGAAAAGCTGCTAAGATACTTTATCAAAAAAATCTTCAGGCTACCGGAAAACACGCCAACGTATATGCTTCACCTTGAAACAGGACTGTCCCCTTTGTACATCTTCACAGTAAAGCTGCATTTTCATTACATTTTAAAAGCAATGTCACTCTCGAGTCAGAGGCTTTCGAATTTGGTTGCAATGCACATAATACACCATAGGCAACAATTTTTCGTCGAATGGTCCAGGCTCTGCGGCATTCATGATATCCAACTAGCGCATTACAATCCTACATCTTGGAGAGAGGCACTACAGGAACTGTTGATTAAGATCGACCTATCCATCCATGATGTCAAACCAAATGCATGGAGATACTAGTGTTATGGCGTGTCAGATAGACGGTATAAAGGGATTCTTTGTCCCGGTATACTTAAACTGCAATCATTGGAATGAAGATTTTTGCCAGTTGGAAGATCTCCTCGCAGACCTGGATGAAAATAATGTCTTTTTGATGGGTGACTTCAACGCCAGAATCGGAGCTGAGCAGGGTTGGCCAGCTAACTCCTTGATAATTCCAAGCAGTTTGAACAGCTATCGTGCCTCAAAAGACAGTCGAAGAGACAATAAGGGTATCCGGTTATTAGATTTGTGCGACTCTTACAACCTTTATATGCTGAATGGCAGAAGCTTAAGTGATCCTGCCGGCGAATTTACTTTTGTGCGTTCTTCTGCTTGCTCAGTCATAGATTATTGTTTAGCAGCTGGAAACTGGTTGAATATCATATCTGACTTCAAGGTTGGCGCAAAAACGTTTTCAGATCACACGCCACTCATAGCAACATTGAGCTCAGAGCTATTCGGTTTCAGTATGCGGAGCCACTGATAGCAGATCGATTTCTTGATGCCGATTTCACAGTAGAAGAGCTCCTGATAACTCTAGGTACCACCAAACTAAACAAGGCAGCTGGCATGGACAGTTTTTTTAAAAATGCCACACCGGAATATATGGCGAAATTAACTGACTGCTACAATAAGATCTTCCAGAATTGCGAGATACCATCGGGATTCCTGTGTTCCATCATCTTTCCGATATTTAAAAAGGGAGACATTAACCTTCCAGAAAACTATAGAGGTATCTCTTTTTTGAATACGTCAATGAAGCTTTTTGGAGGGATGCTATATCGCAGATTAACAACCTGGGTTAACGAAAGGAGGCCACTCAGTGAGTTTCAGTCTGGTTTTCGAGCTAAGTATTCTACAATAGATCAAGTGTTCTTATTATCGAACCTTGCCCAGTCTTATCTGCAGCGCAGTAAAAAATTGTTCACCTTCTTTGTTGACTTCAAAGCAGCGTTCGATTCAATAGATAGGGAAAGCCTATTCTACAAAGAAGCTCTGTACGCGGCCGATGCGATAGCTCTGTGGGATGGTGAATCGGTCTCTGATCAATTTAGTTCATCGATGGGCCTTAAGCAAGGATGTGTGTTGAGCACCCTTCTCTTTGCTATATTTATTGATGACATCGTAGAATGCCTTGGAGGAGGCGTAGATGTAGCAGGTGTTATCGTACCGGTGTTATTATACGCTGATGACATAGTACTTTGAGCAGACTCCCCTAAGCAGCTGCAAGAAATAATCAACAAGTTGGAGAAGTACTGTGATACTTGGAACCTAACTATCAACACTAGTAAGTCCAAAATCATGATTTTCCAAAAAGGGCTCGGAAGATATGCTGCAAATGAAAAATGGTACTTTAAAGGACAAGAGATGGACTTAGTAAAGGAGTTCAAGTACCTAGGTGTAACCCTTACAAGCAATATTAGCTTCAAAAAGCACCTCACGTCTAAACTTTCCGAAGCCAAAGCTGCCATATGTGCATCCTGGAAAAGTTGTATGTCAAACAGGCATATTGGACATCCGGAAAAATACAAGCTGTTTCAAGCAGTTTCCAAATCCATCATGTTGTATGCGGCACAAGTATGGGGTTATAAACAATACGAAGAAGTGGAAAAATTGCTTCGTTTCTTCCTAAAGCGGATCTTCAAACTACCATCCACAACGCTAAACTATATGCTACATATTGAGACTGTTTTGCCGAACATGTTTTTAGACACACTCAAGCTGTATTTTGATTACGTTCTCAAGCTCCTTCAAATGGATTCTTCAAGACTCATCCACAGGTTTGCTAAATTCTTGGTCACAAACCATCTTAATTTCATAAATGATTGGACACTACTCTCTGAGTCCTACGGAGTTCCTCTGCGGCTGGTCGTGAATAATGCAACTGATCTACGTACACAGCTATATGAGCTGCTATCATCTATAGACGCAAAATCACGAGAAGAGTATATTAGTTTGGCAAGATCTTCGCAACAAAGGCAATATTACTCCAGACTAAATTTAAATTTGTATGCAGAAAATTACTTCAATGCGAATTATTCATTGGATATGATCTCAACTGTCTTCCGAGCTAGAGGTGAAATATTGCGCTTAAATTATGTTCCTCATAGGCCAGACCTGGCACTCTACTGCGAAATGTGCAATATGCGAGTTAGAGAAGACATTTTCCATTTCCTTGGCCAGTGTCCAACATTACGTGAAATTAGGAGAGCTGTGTTCGAAACGAACTTCTTAGGAGAAGAAGAAATACTAAGCATTTTAAATGGAGCCAAAGATTGGAGCACACTTTTTAGATTTATTCAGCACTCATTAATATACCAAAGGAAAATTTTAACAGAAAGTTTTTAATATTTTTATTTTCCTTTTTCCTATTCTCTGCTTTAACGTAACAATAACACTTAATTATAATAATTGAAATTGAAGTTATCTACATTACTTTGTATCTTTCTCATTTTCTGAACTTGATAAATTGTACTATTATTTTGCTTAAGTCAATCTGACCGACGGTTTCTATACCAGGTCACTAAAGACAATGTACCGTGTAATATGTATCCTGAATTTGCTAAATAAAGTCTTTTCTAATCTAATCTAATCTAATCTAATCTGATGTCAAACCAGACTCATATATCGAACTCTTCAACATGACTTCAGGGAATTCAACTACTTCCAAGGCCAAAACAGTGTGGAAGTTATTTCAACATTATTTAAGGCTAGAGGAGAGCTCGTGCGTTTGAATTACATGCCATATAGAACCGAACGAAATTCTGAATGCTCACTATGCAACCTACATGCCTTAGAAGACGTCTTCCATTTCATCGGAGTATGCTCAATATTAAAGGCGATAATGCGAACCCATTGGGATAAACATGTGCTATCGGAAGCTGAAGTCAGGGCAATACTAAACGGTCAAAATTGGAAGGTTCTGTTTAGCTACTTAAAGTCCGCTTTAAAATACAGGCAACAAATATTACATAAAGCTTTTTAGAAAAATTAGTGAATATAACTGAAACGAATTTACACAAATAAAGTAATTGAGATCTTTTGAATTCTATTTTAAAATTTTGTAAATCTCTCTTTTCAGGCTGACGGCAAACGCCAATGCATATTTTGTGATTATTTAGTTATGTATTAGTAACAATTTTCTAATGTTCAATAAAAATCACTTCTACTACTACTACTACTCTTACCAAACAATTTTTATCTATCCCTCGCGAAGAGTTCTTATCTCTTGATTAGCAGATATGTGCACCAAAGGCAAATAGCTACATGAAGCAGTATATACCAACCAAGTGGGGGCATAAATTATTTGTTTTAAGTAGTGTGTCGGGATTTACATATAATTTCGAAATTTATACCGGGAAGGAACATGTTGATGCAATCTTACCAACGGAGTTAAACTTAGGTGCACGTGCTAATGTTGTTATAAGGTTGGCTCGAAGTATACCAGTAAATGTTGGCCATAAGCTTTATTTGGACAACTACTACACTACATTTCCTTTGGTTGTCGAATTAGCAAAGAAAGGTATATACACCGTTGGAACTATTCGACGCAACAGACTGACGAATTGCAAGCTTCCGGAGGATGAACAAATGTCTAAGGAACTTCAAGGAAAATCTTTTGAATTTTTCGCAAACATCGACAACATTGACATTTGCACGCTTTGCTGGAAAGACAATAAGTCTGTAAACTTGTTGTCTACATTCGTCGGCGCACTGCCTATTGGAACGGTTAGAAGATACGATAGGGCTAAATCACAGTGCCTTGACGTAGATTGTCCAAACATTGTAAAGCAATACAATGAAGATATGGGTGGCGTTGATCTAACTGACAGTTTAATTGGACGAGGCAGAATCAAAATAAAATCCCGAAAATGGTACATGCGGATCTTTTACCATTTGGTCGATATCACTGTCGTTAACGCATGGATATTGTATAACTAAAACTGTGACATTCGCAATGAAGTCCCAATCAGTTTATCCGAATTTCGGATAGATTTGGGTGAATCTCTTTGTCGAAGTGGAACTTCGCTTCAATAAGAGGAAGGCCATTCGGCTCACCATCAACTCTTCTTCAAGAACGCAAGAGGAAGTTTCCAAAGCCCCATGTTCCATCGGCTGATGTAAGAAAGGACGAAATCTCACATTGGCCAGTCTATTTGGAAAAAAGACTACGATACAAGCTACCAAATTGTAATGGCTACACATACATATGTGAAATGTGTGACAGAGCCATGTGCTTTAACAAAACCCATAACTGTTACAAGAATCTGCATTCTTAGGTAGCAATGTGCGCTTTTCTTACTTCCTGTGTTTTGAAAACAAAAAAAATAATAATAATTTAATTAACTACAGTACCTATGTTTGTTTTGAAAGTACAACTTCTTCTTCTTCTTCTTCCTTTTATCAGCGAGGTTATGATCCGAAAACAAGGGATCACAACCCTCCCACTTCACCGCATTTCTACTGATCCGCTTTTCTTTTGTGATTTTGTACTAGTTTTAAAGGCTGATATACATGCGAATGTTCTTTTGATTATGAAAATGAATTATTAATTATGTTAATGCTTTTTTTTTATTTTCTTATAATGCTTATTTTATTGTATAAATCAATTTTCCCAATAAAATGATAAGAAAAACCTTTCAGTTCGTTGAAAAAAATATTAATTTTCATTTAAATAAATTTATACTTGTTTATATAACGTAAATGCATAGCGCTGCATATCACATCATAGTGGAAAAAAAAATATAAATTTTCCGGAAAAAACTAATGGGCAGATTTTTTTTATATTTTTTTACACAATATATATTTAATTCGTTAAAATAAAAAAAAATCATGCATTAAAGGGTTAAGCTGGATGCAATCGAGAGTACAAATCTTAGATGGACAAGTGGACCAACATGTCAAGCAACTAAACAGAGTTGGCCCGTGCTGGATCTAAACACTTTAAGAATTTGATTTCTCTCAATCGATTTGCATATCGGCCCTATGATAGATGTCATCACTGGACACTGTCTAATAGGCAAGCATGCTACAAGGCTGGGCCTTTTTGCAAACAACTTTTGTAGAAGCTGAATGAACGAGGAGGAGGAAACTATTCATTACCTTTTTTTCCGCTCAGCTCTCCCAAGTAGAAGGAAGCTTCACTTCGGAGTATTCTGTTACAACAATATAGGTGATCTGATAGACATGGATATTAAGAGCCTCTTACGCTTCAAAAGAAGCTCAAAATTAACGACTAGGTAGAGAGAAACTTTCTCCATGATCCACGTGGTATCACAACGGACCTGTCGCTGGTCTAAGTGTGTTGGAGATTCTTAGCTGGCAGCCACTTCAATCCTTTATGTATAAAAACGATCTAAACAACTTTCCTACTACTAGATAGATAGATTTTTATTTATGTACTTCACTATTATTGCGAAGTTTTAACAAAAAATGGATAAACATGGCTTTGCCGTCTGCCTAATTGACAACATTAAATAAATTCAAAATTAAAAAATTGACTAAAATAAGTATGTATATTTGTATATTTCTTTTATTTTAAGCGATTTTAGAAATCTTCATTAATGATCCTTTCACGATAATTTAAAGCAATTTTGCAGTACTGGGATAGCTTAAATACGTTTGGTTCGTTAAGAAGCATAGAAACTTGATCCACCGACAGAACATTACTTCCAAAGATATGTCTCCTAATTTCGCTTAAAACTGGACACTTCCCCACAAAATGTATGACATCTTCTGATTCTGCCAAGTTGCACAGGTTGCATAGCACTGGTAGGTCTGCTCTGTGTGGAATATAATTAAGCTTTAGAAGCTCTCCCCGTAATTTAAAAACAGTCGCTATTTAATATATGCTGTATTCATCGCGGAAGTAGTTATTTTCCTGCAGGTTATGACTTAAGCGGCTGTAGATCATTCTATGCAGTGATCCCGAAGCTTGTTCTAAATGCCTGAACCAAGCCTTTTCGTCCATACTTGCGGTGAGTTGATAAAGTTGGGATTTCCAATCTCCGCTATTACCCAGATCCAAATGTATCCCACAGTCCTCAGCAAGTTCCAACCACTCCTTGTATCATCTTGTCCTGGATTGTATTGCTTGCAGATCTGCTTTTTTCGGCAGTCTGGCACCCGGCATATTCAAAACATTTAGAATGTAGTCCACATGCAATTTAAAAGTTTTGATGTACAATGGGGACAAGCCTGTTTCCAGCATTAGCATATAATTGGGAGTGTTGGGCGGGAGGTGAAATGCTATCTTAACGTAGTACCACAGTAATTTCTCAACAGCCTCATACTTCCTTACTCCCCAAACTTGCGCAGCATAGAACATGATGGACTCTGACATCGCTACAAAAACCTTATATTTACTGCTGTGCTGTTTTAGACTTTGCTAGTTTTTCATATAGATGTCTTTCCATATCTAGTTTTTTTGTAAAGTAGACCCCAAGATACTTATATTCCTTAACGACTTCAATACTTTATCCGTTGTAGTACCATTTCTCGTTTCTGCAGTCCTTTCCACCCCCTCTCTTAAAGTTCATAACCTTTGACTTGCTAAGATTTACGATCAAGTTCCATAGCTTACAGTAGTCATACAGCCTGTTGGTCATTAGTTGCAATGATTCAGGTGATTACGCCATTAGTACCATATCGTCATCGAACAGAAGTGCTTTGATCAGTAGTCCTGCGTACTCGATGTACAGCGCAAATAAGCTTGGACTCAGCCAACATCCTTGTCTTACTCCGGACAATGACTGGGACCATCCTGACAACTCCTCACCACTCCACACTGCTGATTTGGTATCTGCATACAAGTTTTGGATAACACGTCCGAACTTCCTCGACGTGCCCATGCAGGAAAGTTTATAAACTAGAGCATTTCGGTCTACCGTGACATAAAGTCTACAAAAAACGCATACAGTTTTTTACCCCTTCCAATGTAAGACTCCACAATGCTCCTCAGAAAAAACACGTGGTCGATAGTAGAGTATCCTGACCTGAAACCCGCTTGATGTTCTTTAAGTAGATTATTTCCCTTTATCCATGTAGATAGTCGGTCCTGCAAGAATGCTGTGAATATCTTATATGAAGCATTTAAGAAAGAAATGCCTCTATAATTCGCTGGATCTGATGTACTTCCTTTTTCATGTATGGGGAAAATTAAGGCTTCTCTAAAACGGTTTGGAAATGCTCCACTATTCAGGAAATTGTCAAACATCGTAGTAAGCTTGTTGTGCAACTCGTTAGTACCATATTTATAAAACTGGGAAGGTATCCCATCCGATCCTGCAGCTTTACCATCTTTTAATGCACTTAGAGCTCCGATAACTTCCTCATAGCTAATCGATCTGTCCAAGGTATGATTTTGAAATCCCGGAACAGCATAGTTGAAGACTAATTCACTATGGGGTGGGTTCAGTAGTGCATTAAAATGTACTAGGAGGACACTGGGGCTTAAATTCATATTTATGGCGAAGTTACCACCATTAAGTGTTCTAGCCACTTTCCAAAAATCCGCCGAATTATTACCACATGCCAAGCTTCGAGCAAGGGATTCATTTTCCCTCAATACGGCCTTGAACTCTCTATTTGCTTTTAGGTACATCCACTTCATCGCACCTTCGCTGTGTTGCCGAAACATCCTGAGCCAGCCAAACGATAATTGCCTTGCTTTATAGCACTCTTTGTCAAACCATGGTTCTTTATACTCCTTCTTTCTGATAGTGCTTGGGGCTATACGCAGATATACATCTTTTATTATTGTTTCGATCTTTCTAAGGTCTGTATCATGTTGCATTTGTAGTTGCTCCACCAGTAGGCTTCTATACAAATGTGCTTTATGTTTATTCCAAATCAGCTTGGGCACAATATTCATATTCCTTCTATCGTTTTCCGTTATTTGATGACCAAAGCTAGCTACAATCGGTAAGTGATCAGAATATGGTAGTTGCTTAACCTCCATATTTGTCACGTAAGCGTTCCAATCCCCTCCTATTAAGCAGTAGTCAATAACGGACACTCCTTGTTCTCCAACAAATGTGAGCTCACCATTTCTTTCACTGTCGTTCCATTCAGTATTATCAGCCCAAAAGAATCGCAAAATTCCAAAAATTGTTTACCTCTTGCATTACATGCACTATCCTTTGACTGTCTCCTTATTACAGCTTCTCTATTTACTGTCCCCTCTTCTTTCCCTGTCCTCGCTTTCCCACTACTATATTCCATATCTAGAGATACGCACATCTTATCATTCATTTAAAGCATTTGAAAAATACCAAATAGTCCAAGTTTCTATAATGCACGATTTCTATATAAAACCCTCTTATCGTGGCTCTGGAGTCATGATTTGCAAAGTTCAATTTCGTTCAGTCACGTTTTTTTTAAATATAAATAGCCTTCACAAATTGCCTTAAGTCAGTTCTTATTCTTCGTTTGAAACAAATCTGGTGTTTTCCGAGTTAAGCTCACTATGAAGTTTGTTTTCGTCCTCTCCATTGTCGTTTCGACACTTTGCGGTGAATATAATTTTGAAATAATTTTCAACACAAAACATTTATAGAACGGCCATCATTCTGTTTAGTTATATCCAACTTCGATGTAGCATCGGCTCAATTACCACTGCTCTTTCCGCCAGGAGCAAACCAAGGAGGTAAATAGCTGCGATACTACCCAGTACTATTCTTAATAATCTGATGCCTTTCCAGCTCAGCAAGTTACAGCCACTAATGGAAATGACAATACGGTTGTTCAAGTTCTACCTATAAGTCTGGGAGCACTCGTTTGAGTAGGTCTTCAAGGATTTTTATTTTCTATTTTTTTTAATATCAGGCGAAGCTAAATAAATTGGTGTAGGTGCATGTCTTGACGTTTTTTGTTTAACCGTTAGGGAACTATCGAAATATATTAAAAACTGCTCCATCAAGGTCGGTAATGACTTCACCGAGACCTTTGATGTCAAAAAAGATTTTACACAAGGTGACGCGATGTCATATGATTTCTTTAATATTGTACTTGATCGGATTATGCGGAACTCACAAGCCAACACAAGAGACACGATCTATCAAAAGTCCGTACAACTGTTTGCATACGATGACGATATTGACATAATTGGAAGAACTCAGTGGGCTGTCACCGATGCTACAAATTGACTACCTTGGCTCTGCTATTAATTCTGCAAAAGATAACTCTTGCCAATTGCTGTGTGATAGTGAAACCCTATCTCGAACAACTAAGGAGACTCTGTATAAGACCCTGATCATCATAGTCCTGCTTTACGGTGGTGAAACATGGGCTTTATTGAAAGCAGATGAAGATATCCTTGGTCGCTTCGAGAGAAAAAATATTCGTAAGATATTCGGTCCCGTTTGCGTTGACGAATTTTGGAGGAGAAGATTCAATGACTAATTATACGAGCTGTACAGCGACATCGAAGTAGTCAAAAAAATGCGTATTGGACGTCTAATATGGCTAGGACATGTAGAGCGAATGGATACCAACGCTCCGGCCCGCAGTGTCTTCGAATCCAACCCGCAGGGACGACGCAGTAGAGGACCTCCTCGCCGTAGTTGGCGCGCACAAATTCTAATGGACCTCGACCAACTTGGAGTGCGCAACTGGAGGCAATTAGCTAAAGACCGAGCTAAATGGAAAGGCTTGTTGGTTGAGGCCCAGGTTCACCCCGAACTGTAGCACCACCTTAGTAAAAAAATAATGGTTTTCTTCTTCTTCTTCCTTTAATCAGCGAGGTTATGATCCGAAAACAAGGGATCACAAACCTCCCACTTCACCGCATTTCTACTGATCCGCCTGTGGGGTTCGCCTATTTGACCTCAGAAAATATCGGCAGGCTCGCCGATTTTGGATCACTCGGTTACTGAGACCAATGAAATGCCGATGTCGTCGCATTGTCTGATTAAGGTGTTTATAGGCCTGCCTTTCCTACATCGCGATATCTTTGGAACGTGCATTGATATTGCCTTTTTAACGTGAAAGCTTCCACGGATCTTCGAACTTCTTATTCGATCAAACTTTGTCACTCCAGCTGTCATGCGAAGCATCTTCATCTCAGCTGCCGTTAATTTACTCTCATACTTTTTGTGCATCGTCCAACATTATGAACCGTATGTGAGCGCTGGACGTACAACTGCGGTGTAGAGCCTTCCTTTCAACTTAGGGGGCATTTTTGTGTCACAGAAGATAGTGGAATTTTCCCGCCACTTTATCCACCCTACGCTTACGCGATGATTGATGTCGTCATCACAAGTTGCTTTGCTATTGATCATAGATCCCAGATATTTGAACGTTTCGCGCTTGGGAAGCAGTGTTCCATTCAAATAAATGTCTGGAATAGTCCTGAGTGGATCAGAGAACGGGCGGCATAAGTACTCTGTCGTTTTTTAACTAATGCAATACCCATTTCCCTCGTGCTTGTCTGTCGAATGCCTTTTTAAAGTCAACCAACACAATATGCAGATTCTTTAAGGAATCGCGTTGTTTTTCCATTATGATTCTTATACATACTTTGGATTGCATCTGTGGTTGATTTACCCGAGACAAACCCGCACTGATTATCAGATAGCCGTATTATTTTTCACAGTCGGCCACCTAATACACGCTCAACGATCTTCATGGTTTGTGACATCAGCTTGATCGAACGGCAGTTATCACAGTTTCGCGTATCACCCTTCCCTTTGTATACAGGGAGAAGGTAACGTTCCCTCTATTGATTCAGCATTGGATCACCTCTCACAAATTTGGAGATGAGAATTCTTTCGTTTTTTGGAGTATTTGACCGCCTCACTAACTTCTTCGACTGTAATGTCGGGTATTTCTTCACAGTTAAGTGTGGCTCTTGGAAAGTATAGCCGGGGAAACTGTTCATTTAAAAGTTCTACACAATACTGCCGCCACCTCTGCAGAATTTTGTCGTTATCCACAAGAAGCTGGCCATTAGCATTGTTAATGAACTTTGGCGAACGAATCTCTTGAGCATTCCTCCTTCTTTGGGTGGCTATTTGGAAGATGGTTGCGCTCTTGTTCATATTGTGTCTTCGCAGCTCCTGGATAGCCTGGTTTGCATTAGCAACCGGGGAAGATATTTTCTCCAGCTCCCGATACAGGCCGTCCGTACTCTCTGTTTCAAGCTGGGCGCACTTCTTCTTCGCTTTTTTCTTGCAACATCTGTATTCCATTTCGAGGCGAGCTTTTTCGTCACTTCGTCACTATTATTAGAGGGGCACTTTGACCAAGCTTAGAAAGCCGCTTTCTTCTCATTTATCACTTTCTTAGCTTCATCACTCCGCCACCATGTTTCTTTGGCGTGTTGATGGTGGCCTTTTGAAGCTCCTAGCAGTGATTTGGCCTTCTTTAAGCAAGTTCGCTGTAGGGAATCCCACATATTTGTGCTCTGCAGTCTTCATTCTCAGCTCCGTTGATGGTGTGAGAGAGGTAATTTTTTATTACGAAAACAAAAGCCTCGCCTTTTTCTTTGTCCAGATTGTACCACTTGATTTTCTCCACTTCTGTGGGCGAACCCCAGTAGAAACGCGGCAAAGTGGGAGGGTTATGATTCCTTGTTTTCGGATCATAACCTCGCTGATAAAAGAAAGAAGAAGGAGCACCCCTTAATTTTGTCAGATACCCTTATTTGTTTGCTTTTCTTCGGTGTTTTCATAAAAATTTCTGTTGGCAGGAGACGGTGTTGCCGAGCCATCTTTTACCCAAGGCTTCATGAAACTGCCTACCAAATGGTAGTCAATCTGAGTTTCATCTCCACCACCGCTGTAAGTGATCAGGTGTCGGCCTTGTTTGATGAACATGGTATTTAACACGATAAGACCGTGTGATTTGCGCATGCTTAGGATGTCTTCACCAGGAAGGTTCCTGGTGCCATATCCTAGTCCTCCATGGTAGTCTTCATAGTTTTCGTTTGACTTCCCGACATGTGCATTCAAATCTCCTCCAACAAACAGAAACTCTTCCTTTGGGATGTTCTTAAGGAGATTTTGGAAATCTACCCAAAATGCATCTTTATCTCTCTGATTGCACCCTTTTTGGGGAGCATATGCACTGACAATATTCCACACTTCTCCTTGCATTACTAGTTTGAGAGATATCAAACGGTCGCTGGACTTCGAAATGCTCAAGACGTTTCCAAGTAGCTCTGCCGCAAGGATGATAACGTTTCCGTTCTTAGCCTTTTCCGTTCCGAAGTAGAACATCTTGTAATCTTTTGTCCTAACGTCCAAGAAACGCGCCCAATTTCCGGTGTTTTTCCATTTCGTCTCTTGGACACACAAGATATCCACCCGCCTTCTATTCATCATCTCTTCCAGCTCGTAATTTCCACCGGTCAAGCTTCCAACGTTCCAACTCGCGACCCTCAAATTTCTTCCAAACTATTTCATTATTTTGCTAGCCTCCGGAATCCGTATAGCTCTGACCCGAACATTTCTGCTCGGTCCAAGATCAGTACCATGCACAGCAGTGGTAGTGCCTGGCGGGGTAGTGCCTTTCCTTTTTGCAAGTATTACCATAATGATACAGTTTTGCAATATTACCATATTGCGATGGTGTTTGCTGTTTGACACGTGCATGCTCCTGTTCTATTATTGTTTGTTTGATCTTTCTTCTATGACACCAGTGATCTCCAGTCGTGTCAACCCACGGACTCGCATGCACACTTGTGGGAGGGTTTTTAAGAAAGTATATGTGTCGCTAGGCTCTCTTGGGTGTTATATTGCCTATATCTATAAACTTAGTAATCTGGGAGTGTCAACGAAAGTACTTAAGGTTATACAAAGTCTTTACGATGAAAACAGAACTGCAGTATGGGATGGTCACAACGTGTCAAACTGGTTTGATTCGCGAATGGGCGTTAAACAAGGCTGCCTCATGAGTCCTCTACTCTTCTCTCTGTTTTTGGACGACCTACCAACCTTCTTGCCTGGGGGAATTGAGTTTGACGGGGTTAAAGTAAAACTCCTTTTGTACGCGGATGATATAGTCATTCTATCAGCAACGCCAACCATGATGCAAAACATGGTCAACAAATTAGAACAATATTGCAGTTTGTGGGACTTTCTTTCGGAATAGTTTTGGGCGATTCGCAAGGAATGAAAGGTGGACTTGGCAAAGCGAAGAATTAGAAAATGTAAAGGAGTACAAGTACCTCGGGGTCATAGTAACACCGCGACTGACTTTCAAAAAACACCTGCAAGAAAAATTAAAAGAGGCAAAAAGGGCAATCAACTGTAGTTGGAGAGGCATACTCTGTAAAAAAAATATTGCATTAAGCACAAAATATAAAATCTTTGACGCAGTAGCGAGGTCGATCATGTGCTATGCAGCCCAAGTGTGGGGCATCTACCAATATGAAGAAGTTGAAAAGTTGTTGAGGTACTTTATTAAAAAAATATTTTGATTGCCGGAAAACACCCTAAACTATATGCTCCACCTGGAAACCGGACTGCCCCCATTATATATCTATACGCTACGACTGCACTTTTTGTACATTGTAAAAGTAATGTCCCTTCCGAGCCAACGTTTGCCACATATCGTCGCAATGCATCATATACGCCGTAAACTACAATTTTTTAATGAATGGTCTAGATAGTGCAACGAGCATGACGTCGAATTAACACCCAATGAAACAACATGGAAAACGACTTGAAAGGAACTGCTAGCGAAGATTGATTTATCCACCCGTGCCGCGTTTAGAGTAAAAGCCCAGCAAAGCCTAACCAGACATTCGTATTGTACGGTACAATACGACCTAGGTGAAAAAAATTACTTTCACGATCAAAACACCATATACACAATATCGATGATATTCAAGACCAGAGGGGAGCTTTTGCAGTTAAATTACAGGCCGCATATAACCATCCGGAACGAGGAGGCAGAATGTTCTTTAAGCAATCTACGAGCTATCGAAGACGTACATCACCTAGTCGGAATTTGTCCAATACTAAGGGGGATTAGAAGAGCACATTGGGGAAAACATAGTTTATCAAGAAGCGAAATCATTTCAATCCTAAATGGCCAAAATTGGAATATGCTGTCTAGCTACTTAAAGTTATCATTGAAATATCGACAGCAAATAGTAGATGAATCATTTTAAATCACATTTGTACATGCATTAAAAAAAGTAAAATTAACTATTTATCACATTTTCAATAATACCCTGCTATGAATTGTTAATCTCTTCTATCCGGCTGACGGCAAATGCCAATGCTGTATTTTGTGAATTTAATAAATTTTGTAATTATTTTTTTCTTACTGTCCAATAAAATCACAATTATTACTTATTACCCTTAGTCGCCTTTTACGACAAGTGCTAGTTGTATAAGCACGGGTATAAGAAAGTAATCGTCAACTAGTATTAAATATAAATGACTTTATTAAAACCCACTCATCTAAAATACAAGAAAAAAACAGCACTAATTTACTAATTGCAATCAAAAAAACTAATTTTTTAAAATAAATTATACAATTTCCACTAATACCAGATTTATCAAACAAAACCACTAATAATTAAATAATTTACCCTTCCTTTGGCTGTTAGATTTTAATCATGTGGTGTTTTGCATTTATTTAAATATCCGTTTAAATTTCATATCAGTCGGATAGATATTTGATAAAAAATAATTTTTATTCATTAAAAACCTTTAACTGACACCCGTATATGGTGGTAGACTTGTTTACACAGTGTAACATGTAAAACGAGTATTTAGGCGCTAATTAATCAAACAAAGTATAATGAGATCGCCAGACCAAATTTTAATTGCTTTCCATTGCAGGCAAGCGGAAAAAATACCAGGAGAGGGAAAAAGAGACACAAATGTGAATAAAAATAAAAATTATAATTACAAAATTAATTACAGCGATTTAATGCGAAAATAAATAACCCAACTTGGAGGCATACACGCCAGACCGCACTGCGGATAATAGGTTGTCGAATCTGCATTAAATTTACTAAGAGATAGTATTGCACTCTCAGGCGTGAGATCTTCCATTTCCGATTTAAAGAGTCAATCGAGGACGGATACTGAAGGAGGTTAACGAAAAGTCTATGATGGAGGATTCATTGTTTATTGCTACCAATTTATCATAAGCCATCACAAGCCATTGGGTCCTCAGCACCAACAGTCGTACGGCTGTTTCGAGCCCATTTCCCTCAGAAATCAGAAAGGACATGCCTACCCCATCCTCTATGAATCCTGACAATTTCATCATTAAAATGAAAACCTCACTTCCATTGTGGCGCGCGCACTTAAAATGAGGTTCACTTCAATGAATTTAAATGACAATCCCACCACACCCCCCCAGAGTATGGGAGTAGTTATGTTTATTTATTCCATAACGGGAATATCGAAAATTTATTGCTTTCTATTCAGTGAACAATGGAATCCATAAAATGCTACACAACACTCTGCCAAGCAGCATACTATATATTAGTAGCAGCAGGAGCAGGAAGAGGACTATCAAAACGCGATGCCAGCAGCATCGTCCTTCTCGTTCCTTATCGTTTCGTCATGCTTAAAATATGCATAGCATCATCGATGGCAGCGGCACGGCGGAATGCATATCGATTGTAAATCATTTAATGTTACAGATGAGCACAACACCAGCAACACGAGTGTCTTATCAAAATTTTATCGAATGCATATTAAACGCATGAGCGGGCACATAAATCTCAGCGAATGGAGGTGGATGTGGGTTGGTGTTGAAGGATTGTTGGAGGGGACTGTTAAGGAGCAAATAACGCGAAACATTTGCACATTTAAAAGAAGAAAATACCGAATGAGTCATTTTCATTTAGAAAGGATTAGTCACATGCACGGAATATGGATACGGAATACTGATGTCCTGTGCAAGGAGCTTTTATATTTTCTTTCTTTGCAAAAAATTATTCTCAAGTGATGCAGATGACTGGCGCCTGGACAATCTGTCGCCGAATGTCCTTGATGTAGGGTATGGGTGGTGGATACTTTGAATGCATATCTCGCTTGCAAGACATGCAATTTGATGTGATCAAGTTTTCCAATCAACTTGTAATCGGAGTGATGGAATAAATAGTTTATGAATGTAAATATGGAAGATTATGGGAACGGAAAGACATCGGGTCTAGACTGAAAAACAATTTTACTTTGAATTGTCCTGTTTGCATGCCGATACCGATATGTGAAGACATCGAGATAACTCGAGTTCTTTCGGGAACTCTAATACCTAGACAACTAAAAATTCAGTCACCCATACATATAGAACATCATCAAACAGTTGAAGGGATAGGTGGATGGTCAGTGAGATACTCGAGTTAGAAAACCACCACCAATCCACCCGTCTTTATGAAGTGGATCTATTGACAGAAGCCCAGGTAGTTATTAGACCAAAGCCCAACATTCCTTAAAAAGGTATACTGATGTCTCATCAACACCTCTGTAAAGTCACCTCTTACGATTATGATTTCTCAGAAGTTTTTTTTATTCTATCTCAGTCGGAGGAGTTCGACCCAGGGGTTGGGTTTAGCCGGATTATATGAAGTGGATCCAACGAAAGTAGACCTGTCTCTGATAGAATGTCCTAATGTTCTCCCTGAATCTGCTGTGACCTGTAAGCATGACTGTCAAGATGCGGAGTTGATTTGTTCTAACTCTTAGGCGCTATCTGCTTCTTCGGCAGAATTGCTATCGCCTGTCTCAATTGCGGAATATCATCCCAATTAGAATTGGGCTAAGTCACAGCTATAACTGTGAATGTGGTTTTTTTTCACTCTGAATAGACCTCGGAAATGTGAATATATGGGAGTAATTCTTTTAAGAATAAAATATGCTTTGAGATGAAAATCAAAATATCATAAATAAATAATAAATATACTGAGAACCAGAAGCAAAAACAAAAATAACAAAAATCTTCCCAGCTGTCTGGACGCCACTTTAAGTTAAACGCCAGAAGGTATCACTAACTTTGTCGACAGCCAGGCAGCTTTAAAGCGATTTCTGCCACAGAAATTAAATCGAAGCTTGTGAAATGTTGTCGAGAAGAGCTCAAAGTTCTTGGAATACAGCACAAGTTATCGCTCTGCTGGGTCCCTGGACACGAGCGTATCGCAGGCAATAAGAAAGCCGACGAGCTAGCAAAAATCGCCAAATGTTAACAACAACAGCACGTAAGGGGCTAATTTCCTGGCAGCCTCATGGTGATAGGATTATGACGGCCAGGTTCCGGACTAGAGTACGACGCGTCACCATCATATAGTGTTACGCCCCAACGAATAGTTCGTCTGAGGACGAAAAGGAGAGCTTCTACAATCTTTAGAGTGCCGTCTTCAACACAACACCAAATGGAGACATATTCATAGTGATGGGGGATTTGAATGCCAAGGTAGGCAACGACAACGAAGGGCTCAAACATGTAATCAGGAAGCATGGAATAGGCAACCGCAATGACAATGGCGAAAGCTTTGTGGATTTCTGCAATGCCAATCGCCTTGTGATAGGTGACACCATGTTTGAGCACAAGACCTGCCACAAAGTCAGCTGGGTTTCCAACGACAGGCAAGAAACTTCCAACCAAATTGACCATTTTGTCATCAGCCGCCGCTTTTGAAGTAGTATCCTGGATATCCGAAACAGGCGAGGGGCAGAGTACGAGATCACCATCATATGATATCTACTCTCCAACTACGCACGACTGCAGTAGAAGATCCCACTACAACACAAGAATGATCCCTCAGTGCGCCAACAATTAAGGGCTCAATGCCCGCAACCATCCAAGACTCTCGATGTGCTGTGAAAAAGTTTTTAAATCTGGTGCTGAAAGAATCGTCGGTCAATCGCAGGGATGACATAGAGCGTGGCTTTCCAAGGATACCTGGAGACGGATTAACGAACGAAAACAGCTGAAAGCTCGCGTTGCAGCTACCCCAGCAGCAGGGAGAAGCGAGCTAGAGTCCCTATATCGTATGAAGATGAGAGAAGTTCAGCGTAGCGTGCGACGTGACGAGCGTAACTAGATCAACGCACTGGTTACAGAAGCAGAAGAAGCTGCACGGAGGTGCGACGGCAGGACCGTCTACAGAATAACGAAAGAGCTGACAGGTGGTCGCAGCTCCAGCCAACACCCAGTGAAAAGCGTAGACGGCTTCTTGGTCATTTCGGATGAGGACCAGCTCAAGAGATGGAAAGAGCATTTTGCTATGGTTTTGAACCGCGTATTCGCTAGCGATATGCTCCCAAATCAGACTGAAGTGCCCGAGGTGAGAAGTTCCCGAATACGCAGCACGACTCCCAGTAATGATGAGATCATTACCGCGATCAAGGCACTCAAAACCAACAAGGCGGTAGGACTTGACGGTATTCCAGCAGAGCTCTTACGATCAGTGCCAGCAACATTGGCTGACCTTCGGCTTCCACTTATAGAGAGAGCTTGTGAAGCTAAGACCTCTCCTGATCAGTGCAAAAAGGAAATGATCGTCAAGCTTCCTAAGAAATTAAATTTAATGGGGTGCGGAAACTGGAGGGGTATCTGCATGCTGCCTGCTGTAGTTAAAATCATCTTGGAGCGAATCAAACAACATCTCGAAGACACACTCGATGTCGAACAAGCAGGTTTCCGCTCTGGATCCTCCTGTGCCGACCACATCAACACCCTGCGGATTATCATCGAACAGTGTGTTGAATACCGATCGCCACTGCACCTGCTATTCATCGATTTTGAGAAGGCGTTTGATAGTGTCAACAGGGAATTTATTTGGCGTGCCTTACGCAGGAGAGGTATCCCGATAAACTAATAGCTATTATCAAAGCTACTTATGGAGACTCCAAATGTCACGTTCTGCACAGGGGGAGGTTGTCTGAGGAATTTGAGATCCAAAGTGGGGTAAGACAAGGCTGTATCCTTTCACCAATATTATTCCTATTGATGATTAGCGATGTGCCTCATGCAGCTTTGTCGACGGGAAACGGAGGAATTCGATGGACTCTTACATCTTAACTAAAACAACTTGACTACGCTGGCGATGTATGCTTAATCTCCCACAGAATTATGGACCTCCACCAAATGAAAGCAAATGTGGAGAGGGAGGCAGGTGTCGTCGGGCTGAAAATGAATACGGCAAAAACTAAAATGATCAGCCTTGGAACAAACTCATCGGCTCAAATATGCATTGCTGGACAACCGGTAGAGAGAGTAGAGGATTTCCAGTATCTTGGGAGTATTGTCTCGACCGATGGTGGAACTGAACTTGATATAGCCAACATGTTACGTGCAAATTTCGCACGAGATCCTTGGTCCCCTCCGTCCTACCAATTCTCACCCGTCCACCATTTTCGGCCTTTTTATTCAATTTTATTCCGTTGTCTTCTTGAAGCAGTGGTCTCGTTAAGCGTTCCTGGATGGTTCCACCATTCAGTGCTTATACTTTTCCACACGCTTCAAGGGGGCAACAAAGGCAGGTACTCCGGGAAACAGAGCCCAACGATCGGTTGGCAACCCTCTGATGCGGATGGACCGTCCGCCAACGATGTAAATTAAATCAGCGACGAGTGAGACGAGCGGCGATGCAGAAGAGGGTGGACTACCCTAATACCTTGCCCACACCACCAGGGCATATGTATCTACAACATAAAGGACGAGTATACAACAAGATACATCATAAACATCACACATTTACCCAAACATCGCAAACATTCAACGCAACGTGTACGACCATGAGCAGCGGTCAACGGACTGAAGGAGGTTCAGTCCAAATTCATAAATTCATCAATGGCCGAGAGCCCAACGTTTATACTTTATTATTTGTATGGGGTGGCACGTCATCGGCTAGTCCCTTTTCCCCAAATCTGCGTGAGATTCCACCGGGATAGCTAGCTTACGCGGACTTAACAAAATAATCGGAATACGAGTGGGTACTCAGGCTTCTTCCTCCTCAGGAGTGTCCAACGCAAGGCGTTGTTTGACACATTTACATTTTCAAAAACCTCTTTTCTTCTTGCTAGGCCCAACGCCAAGCGTTGTTTGACAAATTTCTTCTTCGTCTCATATTTCTTCGCTTTTGTATTTTTCGCGATATTTTTTTGAATATTTAATTTTGCGCTCACTAGCCCCTCAATTGCTAGCGCTTGCTGTGAACGTGGCAGCAAGGTAAAGAGCGAACCTTGGGAATGCGTAACCCGACCCTCTGAACTGCCAGTTGAAGGCGATTTCAGAGAGAAAGAGAGCCATTGGAAAAATGGAAAGAGCTGCTAGATAGCGGCGTTCAAGGAACGGTTGCATGCTTCAGCAAAAGAGCGGAGTACTGCACAAAAAGCCGTCCTTGAACTTGTAATGGCTGAATAAGCGGTAGGCCAATTTGCGGAGAGAGGCTCTCGGTCGGGTAAGCAAAGTGCTGGGGCGAGTTCAGCACTTCTTGGTTGACCACGAGAGTGTGCAGTAAAGCGCTAAGGCGATTGAGGAGTTGATTACTAGCAGTTCGCAAGTTGGCGTATTTTTTTGAACAAGCGGAAAACTCCAGAAGGGGACTGAAAGAAAAATACAGAGGCGAAGGAGACTCAGGGAGAAGGAGCATTTGAGGAAGATCTGAGGAGAAACAGTCTGTAAGCGAGGAGTAGGAAGCAGATTATCACTCAAAAAAAAAAAACAGATAAGTTGTGTCATTTTTTGCATTATTTTTTCGGTTAGAGTAGGATTTTGTGTGTGTTCAATCCCGGTAGGGTCTCATAACGTATATTTCCCGGTGAAAGCGGGACACGCGACCTAATTCCGTTTTAACGTTTCAATATTCGGGACCGGTGATAGCGGGCCACCCCAACGGCTTTACATTCGTAAAAACGGTTGAATACGAGCTTTGTTCCTTTTTAATACGGTTCAATACAACCTTTGTTCTCTCTTTTTTTTGCTATTTCCTTTTTGTGAAAAAAAAAAACCTTTCGCAATCTTAAATAAATTGGCCGTACTCATAAGAGTGTTATAACGCACGTTCGTTGTTCTTTTATTTTCTTCTTGACATAATTTCAGGATTCCCACCCCATTCACTTTCCCAAAAAGGTTTCCCGATCCCTTTCAAAGATCTGGTGGCGCCCATTCCACGAGTAAACAGCCAGACGTCCGTGTAAACGGAATTCCAGTGAACTCACTCCAGCTGAGTAACCGGGAGAGCAGCATCCCACAGGCTGCTGTTGTTGCAATTTCCCGATCCTCTTTATATCATCTGTGGCTAGCTGTCACTTTCACTTTATTCCTTCGCGTGCGCGGCCGTCTTAGTTTTGTTGGTGTTTTCTTTTTTTCTTTAAATTCATTTTCGGGAATAATTCTGTTGCAGAATTTAGTGCGACAAACAGGGTGGCCAAAGCAAAGTCCTCGTTCGGTATGTTGTCCAAAATATGGCGAAGCAATGCAATCAGTTTGAACACCAAGGTAAGACTGCTTCGCTCCAGCGTTGAATCCGTGCTGTTACCATTACTATCCATTGCCCATCCACTGCCACATCTGTCGTTGGATGGTTGTGCCTATTGGTTTCTGACCCGTTCTCTCGTAAAGGTGTTCGTTAGAGATACGATTGGGCCAGAAAATCCTCAAAATATTGCGTAGGCACCTATTAACGAACGTTTGCAGCTTTCTGGTGATAGTAGTGGTCAGTCTCCACTTGCTGCAACCATATAAGAGCACGAATTCAACGTTGGAGCGGAACAGTCTTATCTTGGCGTTCCAACATATTTTGAACAACATCCCGAACGCGGACTTCGCTTCGGGGATTTTGTTGGCTATATCCAGTTCAGTTCCACCATCGGTCGAGACAATACTCCAAAGATACTGGAAATCCTCTACTCTCTCTACCGGTTGTTCAGCATTGCATATTTGAGCTGATGAGATAGTTTCAAGGCTGATAATTTTAGTTTTTGCCGCATTAATTTCCAGCCCGACGATGCCTGCCTCCCTCTCCTCCCTCCCTTTGCTGTCATTTGATGGAGGTCCATAATTCTGTGGGAGAGTAAGCATACAAGCACTGAGCAATGCTAGCTCTGTATCGTTCGTTGTGTATACATAACTGTGATGTGAAAACCTAATTCCTTATTCACGTTTTAACCATTCACAGTTTATTTATAAGTCGTTCACAGGCTACGAATGTGAATTTTCATTCGCAGTGAATAATTCACAGGTCGTGATTTTTTGCCCATCTTTAATCCCAATGCCTGACCCATTTACTCTCTTCTTCTTTTCTCAGTTCTTCCCGAATTTTGTGTGGTCTGATCCAAGGAACGGAGTGTTTGAGCCGATTCTTGCTAGCTTATCAGCTGCTTAGTTTTCGTTCACTCATGCATGTCCTGGTACACAGTAAAAAGTTACTTTATTAGCCTGGCTCAGTCTGTTAATCTTGGTGAGGGACTTTCAGTCTAATCTGAATCTGATCTCGTGCTTTTATGGCGGGTTGGCTATCTGACCGTATTGCGATGTCTTGCCCGTGAGATTTTCTGTCGAGGTCGAATTGGGCGCATATTTCGATCACGCGAACCTATTCTTGGAATATACTGGAGGAAATTCCCAGATATTCCAAGAATCTGCTCCATGATCCTTATTTCTAATAAATATATTTAACAAAAAAGGGCACTTTTCAAAAAGAGGGCACGTTAGTGTACACGCGTGCCGTATAGTTGTCAGAAGCCTTGATATAAGGCCCATTATGTGGTAACATACAAATTGACGAACGAACAGAGGGAAATGGCTCAATTGGCATTGAACTGCTATCCTTATAAAGTGCCTTAGGAACTCCTCATTTAGGCCGTGTGTTGTTTCTGTACAACTTTAGCACGCAAGGAGCTAGTTTGACCACTTAATACTAAAAAGTTTCTGAAATCAAAAGAAAGAGAAACATATGGTCGTTATTTTCCGCCCACTTCCACTTCGGGATCAAATAAACTGCTCCCCCAAATCGTGGACAGTGTAATGAGTAATGACAACCCTCAGGAAAGTATCCAAGTAAAGTCTTATTGCTTCTGTTCTGGGTAACACACACCTACGAGTATTTCCCCAATGGACTTATCCACTTGGTAGCATAACTAATTGGAACGCTCGTTGGGGAGTAATTAAGCAATTTGATCCATTCGTCTATTCATTTGTTTTTGCTTCTTCTTTTTGCCCCCATTTCACCATATAATTATTTTGATCCCCATGATGCAGTTGAGGTGGTTTTTCTGAAACTATCAACAGGGTGGTTCGACAGCTTATATTATTTATCTGACCTCAGTTTTTAAAAGCTAGAAGTACCCATGAGCAAGTCTATTGGAATCGCACCAATAATTTTGTTTAGATCTAATCAGGTCCAGGTCCACCTGTCTTCTTTCTTTCGCTACCTGTAAAGCCCTTTTCATAACTCGGTAGTCGTAACTGATAAATAGCATTTAGAAAAGAGTTGAAGATCACTTCATTTGTATATTGCAAAGGGTCTTTGGATCAATTCCTCATCTACCTCGTTGACCTTTCTCCTTTCGTCCTCTTCAGATACATCGCTCTTTTCAAACTGAAACACAGCTTTCAAGCTTCACCCTATGCCGGCACACATAGATTCCTATTCCATGCAGCAGAGATTTTATGACCAGTTTCAATAGTTATCTACCTCATCCTCCACCCACTCCTCGTCTAACCACAAGTTTCCCCCCCAATTACACGTATCCTAGTGGTAGCGACGGCAAGAAGAACAAACTAAATTTACGATTCACTCGAGAAAGCTTAATCATCCACCTCTAATTTTGTTTAACAACTTTCATACTCCATTGAGGATATCCTGGCGCGCTATGAGAGCTTACATCGCATGCCATAGTCGAGATTATTGCCAGGACTATTATTATTATTATTATCATTATCCTTGTTGTTGGAGTTACATTTTATGGCATTCATGTTGCACATATGTTGCAAGGTTTGTTATTGTATTTCCTCTTCGCATTCACAAGGATACTCAGGGTTATAACGATGCTCTAGAGGAATTTTCCTCTCAGGACCATGTCCGGTAGTTGTACATAATTGCACATTAGTAATTAGAAGTTTTAATAGAACTCACATGGGTTCATACTTTCCTTTACGGCAAAAAAGGACAACAAAAAAAATTAATCAAAAATTATATGTTGTATGCATGTGTATGTCCTGTTTAGCACAAATTTGCCATCATCCCTTCATGCCAAATGGGACAAAGAATGAAATGGATCCCACCATCCTATAGCTCCTTGATGATGTCCATCGGATAATTACATTCCACTGGATTTATTTCCTATTTCACACAGCGTCACGCTTAGCGCAGTCTGTACCCACATAGACGGCGCCAGAATGTCGCGACATTGCAGCCTCAAACCATTTTTGGAAAACGTTCCCAACGGGGAGAGAGTACACACACAGGCGGGATCCACACAAGTGGCTTTTGCGTTTGTCTCTGGTTTCCTTTCGGAAGCACATTGAACCCGTTTTGTTGTTGTTGTTTTTTTTTTTTTTTTTTTTTTTCGAATAGCCATGGTGATGCTGGAAGGACATGATGGCGTCCTGATTTCTTACTTGTATGTGTTGTACGTATGCATGAGTAAATGGATGAGAGAATCATGTGTCATCTCCACTTCATTACTTTTGCTGCAAGTCCTTAACTTACCTGAATTGCCTACCTCGACAACCGTGACTTCCGTGTGTGCCTGCCTATACGAGGTCCTGGATGTAAAATAAGTATAAAGCTGTGCGGGTTGCGGATGCAAAAGTATACACAAAACACTTTGTGGCTTCGGTCATGTGGGCTCCATAACAATGTTGTTAATTTATAATGAAGCTGCATTGTGACTCTGCATTGAATGACGACGAGGACTACAATGATGGCGATGATGACGATGGCGACGTCTATGGTTTTGGAATGTGTGCGCTATACACACAAGGGTTAAATCGATACTTGTTGGGAATAACTATGAGGTGTAGCTACGAGGAATGGGTGTGGATGCTGCGACTATACTCGTAGTATTCAAATAACCAAGCTTTTGAAAGGCTACACTCTCATAAAAGCAAGTTGATTGCGCTTGGGCTGTGTTTGAAGCCGCCGCCCGTGCGGTCCAGACAATTTATGTTAATCAACATCAATCGATATTATTTTGTTGACTGGGTTGAATGAGTATTACAGGGGTTTTCATTGTGAAGTGAAGTAAACAATTCCATCAGACGGTGAGTGGAATGAGACGACTGAAAAAATTGGATAGTAGAATAGTGAAAGCATCTAGACCTGGCAGCTTTGCACTTGGTGATGAATTTCGGGGTAAATGCTGCTTGCATAAGGCTTTCGAATCAAAATGTAAGAGAAGTCACGGAAAAATTCGGTGAAATACCTAGAAACTCGTAAATACATGACGCTGCCAAATGTCAAAGCTGACAAGTTTCATGCTACATAAGGCTTTTTTTTCTATGAGCTACTCTCGGGAATTTTTAAATAACCTTCAATGCGGGTTTCACTGTCCTTTTTTTCGAATTTAGACACGCCTGATGTTAGGCGTTTACCTACCCCGGTTAATACCGACACACTAACCACTTACCCACGACGTGTGGACTACATCCACATCCTGGTACAACTCATAGAGTTCGTGGTTGTATCCACTTCTCCACTCGCCCTCCTCGCATGAGGGACCAAATATCCGGCGAAGTAGGATAAACTGTCCCACAGTGGCTCACGTCCCACAGTGAATCTTTTAAATTTACAGAATCTCTACTTATAGGAGAAAAACGAAGTAAAGAGAAAATAAACCGCCTTTCGATCCTTTATGAATTTACCTAGTAGTTGAAGTAGTGCGCTCGTCAGTTTCGGTTGTGCTCAAGAAAAAGTGAATTTTACTGGTAAGTAAATTAGAAATCGTGCTTTTTATTTTTGTTCCATTTAAAAAAGTAATGTGCTTAGTGGGATTTGTGGGATACAGTTTAAATGTTGATTATTATTATTAATTAAAATTAGTATGTCAATAAAATTTGTGAAATAGTTTTTTTTATAAAAATATTTTTCTACAAAAAGTCACTATGTCCAACAGTGAACCAGATCATAGTCGTACACAGTGAACCATGGTTCACTGTGTACCATGCATGGTTCTCTGTGTACTAGCCATACGCCAGATATACAATATTTTAACAATAAGTTCACCATTTTTTTTTAGTTAAAGTGGCACGAACAAAGAAACAAAGAAAAATAGGAACCCACACATAGAAGCAGATGAAATCTGCATTTCAGCTGATTAAGGAAGCAACGAAAATAAGACAAGCTGCTAAGGAAAAACAAATTCCATACGCAACATTGAGAAGATATTTTCTCAAAACACAAAATCTTAACGAGCAGGAATTGGAAGTAATGAGGCTTACTCCAAACTATAGCGTAAACCTTATATTCACAGAGGAACAAGAAGCCACTTTAATAAAGTATCTGAAACACTCAGCATACTTAGTTTATGGTTTGACAAATGTGGATTGCCGGAAGTTGGCATATGAAACTGAAAAAATTAACAAATTAAAAATTCCCGAATGCTGGAAGGAGGAGAAAATGGCAGGCATTGAATGGTTGCGATCGTTTCGTAAAAGACACCCTAGCTTGTCTCTGAGAGCTCCAGAAAGCTGTAGCTTGGCTCGAGCAACAGCGTTTAACAGCTTCAACATCGGAAAATATTTTCACAATTTAGAAATAGTCATTAAGCGCAATCCAATTTTTTTAAATGGCACAATTCATCGGGGAAGCCTATCAATAATCATTGACTCCTATAACGATCAGCAAAGCTTTTCAAAAGACCGGCATTTTCCCTTCCGACCGGTCGGTTTTTACTGAGATTGACTTTCTACCAAGTACTGTCACCGACCGTCCGATCCCCGAGGACGAAGAAAATGTTGATCCAAATGAAATTCCAGCAATTTCACAAACAAATCTCGAAGGACATTTTACAGGGCCAGCAGAGTTCCGACCGCCTTTAAAAGCGCCACCAAGGAAATTTAGCGGAAAAAACAAGAAAAAGGGAAGGAGTCTGATTGCCACCGATACGCCTGAAAAGGAAGAACTTTGCGCACAGAAACAAGCAAAAAAAAAAACGCTTTCGAACCAAAAAAATTATGTTAAAAAGGGTAAAAAAACCAGTGCGACAGGTTTTGCAGGATAGTTCTACATCCGAATCAGATATATCTGTTGTCCTTGAAAGTGATGATGTTATGACGGATGAAGATTCAGAGGAAAATAATATTCAAAATGATGTTGAAAACTTGGAAGGGATTACCAGGGATCCCGTCGAAGGTGAATTCATTTTAGTTGAATTTAAAGGAGAGAAGAATTTGGTGTACTACGTCGCAAAGGTTTTAAAAGCCGAAGGCAACGAGTATCAAGTTGGCTATTTGAGAAAGAAGTCTAACAAAAGTTACATCTTTTCTTTATCGGATGTTCCACATCTGGCCTCTGTGTTCAAATGGGGTATAAAAATGATATTAACAAAGCCGCGTGAACATGGTAGCACTTCCAGGCTTCAGAATTCCGTATTTTCATTTAGCAACGACCTATCAGCATTTAAAATTCGTTATTGGTCTTGTGTTTTTTTGTTTTATTATTTTTTACTATTATTTTTCATTAGTTATAAGTTTTGTGATATCAAGTCATGAAAGTCCTTTTTGTTAATGTTTTTTTTTTTTTATTGCTGTTATTACTTTTTGTTGTTTTTATTACTTATGTTTTGTGTTGTTTACTTTTTTTAATGTTAATGTTAAATAAAAATTTATTTTCATCAATTACTTGTTTTTGTTTTTTTTATGAAATAATAAATAAATACTATAGGTTCACTGTGGACTACCCGGTGATTCACTGTGTCCACCCCCTAGTACACAGGGAACTAATTGAGGTGCGTTTTAAAAAACTCAAAATTTACTATTTTCTATGATCTTTCTAAAGCTGCATGTGGTGAAATACAAAGCTAATAAAGCAGATAATAAGTACCTTCAAACCGTTTAAAGATTAAACAAATAGTTTAGAAACCACATCAAGTCAAACGCAAATTGGTCCACTGTGGGACAGTTTACCCTATTAATTTTTCGCTCAAAGGCACCCAATATTTGCTCTGCTTTCTTACTTATCGTCCAGCACTCGGTGCCATAAAGCAAGACTAGTAAGATGAGCGTTCTATAGAGCATTAATTTGGTTGGTCGAGTTGGGAGTTTTGAACCCAATTGTTTTGTCAAACTAAAGTAGCAGCGGTGCAATTCTTCCTCCACGAAGGTGTCATTTGTGGGATTTATGTTTGCCCCGAGGTACGTAAACTCCTTAACTACCTCGAAGTTGTAGTCATCAACAGTGACGTTCTGTCCAAGCTTTTTACCAAATATTTATTTTTTTTTTTGTGACAACATGTACTTAGCCTTGTCCTCATTTAATTCAAGACATACTCGTTTCGCCTGCTCGTCAATTGTTGTAAATGCCTCTACAACGGCTTACGGGGCTCTTCTGATGATATCAATGTCGTCCGGGTATCCCAGCAGTTGGATGGATTTGAGAAAGATAGTGCATTTCGTGCTAAGGCACAATATTGAAGAAGACACATGACAGTGCATCCCCTTGCTAGAACCCGGTGCATGTTTGGAAAAGTTCGGGAGACCTGTCTCCAAGTTGCACAGAACATCGTGCGTTTTCCAGCATTACACGACACATCTGGATAAGTTTTGACGGTATCTCGAGATGAGCCATCGCTTGGTAGAGTTCAAGACGATGAAAGATATCATAAGCAGCTTTAAAGTCGATGAAAAGGAGGTGAGTTCCGACTTCATATTCGTTGGCATTTTCCAGGATTTGCCTCAGTGTGAAAATTTGGTCTATTGTCGATCTGCCGGGCCGAAAACCACACTGGTACGTGTCGATTAGTATGTTGCAGGAAAGTTTTAGACATTTAGTAGGGATAGCCTCGATAGTTCTTGCAAGACATAGAATCACCGTTTTTGAAGATGGGACATATAGAGCTGATACTCCAGTCGTCGGGCATGCTTTCGTCTATCCATACTTGGCTGATAACTTGGTGCATGCACTCTACTAAGATATCGCCTCCGTATTTAAAAAGTTCAGCTCGAAGGCCGCAAATCCAGTGGCTTTATTATTTTACAGTTTTCTGATCCTAACTTCTTCAATACTGGGTGGTGATATTGGTTCGTCATTGAAGGAAGCGGGTTCTCTTCTTGCCCTATCACTCTCTCTGTTTGCTGCCCGTTTAGCAACTGCTAAAAGTGTCAACATCAACAATTCCCTGCGTTTCGATGACTAGGTTGCCTTCGCTGTTACGAAGATCCTGTGTTCCGGATTTGAATCCAGCTGCCAGCTGCTTGGATTTTCGATAGAAATTCCGGATCTTGTTGCGCTCACGAGACTTTTCGATATCCCGAGGTGGGAGGCTGTGTGGTCTCTTTTCTTTTTACACAGAATGTTCTTCTCTTCCCTCCTTCTGATCCGGAACTCTTCCCTCGGTACTCTTGTCTTGCGCTCCAGCGTTTTCTTATGTGCATCTTCTGTCACATTTTTCCGTTGAACGCACTCATCATCATACCAAGAGCTCCTTTTTGGTGGAAGCTGATAGCCAAGGGTGGTCACAGCCACCTGTTTGATAATGTTGCGGTATTCAGTCCACAGATTTTTTGCGTTTGTGGTATGTGAATGCAGAGAGTTTCTCGGACAGGTGCTCTTTGTAGGCTCTGGCTCCTTCTGGCGTGCTAAGGTGTTCAACGTTAATCTTCCTCTTCTGGGCGGCTTGTAGCTTCTTCTCGTTGGATAGTCTGGCTGTGAATTTAGCTGCAACAAGAAATTTGCCAATAACTCTGATGTATGATACACAGAGGGATCCAAGACAAATAAAGGACTTGGGGCTGGAGTATACGGCGCTTCTACGAAAACCTGCATTGACTTGTGTATGGAAAACAGTAACTCCGTATTCCAAGCCGAAGTATTCGCTATAGAACTATGCATCAGAGAAAATGTAAACAGATCTATGACCAACAAGAACACTTATATTCTTTCTTTATATTGTGCCTCTGATGTTGGCTTGTGAGTTCCGCATAGTCCGTTCAAGTATAACATTATAGAAATCACATGATAGCGCGTCACCTTGTCTAAAATCTTCTTTGACATCCAAGGGTTGGTGTGGTCATTACCGACCTTGATGTAGCAGCGAGCGTTCACTATCGTCATCCTGTACAGACGAACAAGTTTGGCAGGGATGTCAAAACTAGACATGGCTCTATATAGCTCATCTCTACAGATACTGCCATAGGCGGCATTGAAACCGATAAAGAGATGATGAGTATCGATTTGGACTTCTTGTGTTTCCTCCAGGATCTGGCGAAGTGTGATTTGATCGATGGTGGACTTTTCTGGCCTGAAACCGCACTGATAGGGGCTAACCAGTCTGTTGATAAAAGGTTCACACAATATCGCAAAAAAAGATTTTGCATGCGATGTTGAGGAGACTGATGGCTTATAATTGACGCATTTGAGGGGGTCTCCTTTCTTGTGGATCGATCAAACGATGCTGAGATTCCATCCACCAGGCATACATTCGTCCCATTGAATCTTAGAGATAAGTTGGTGTATGCTTTTTACCAATGCATCACCAAATGTCTTAAAAAGATCGGCCGGTAAGCCGTTAGGTCCAGCAGCCCTGTTAGATTTCAGCTTGGTTATTACTATCCTCACTTCGCTTTCGTCGGGTGGACGGAAATTTCGATTATCATCGTCTATGTTGAATGGTTCATTCTTCCCTGCAGCGGGAAGTTGATAGTAGTAGAAGTAGTTTTTCCCTATTCTCAGCGCCGAATATGATTCTACTACCAGGTTTCCTTTTTCATTTCTACAGGTTTCTATACAGGTTTTGCTCAATTGACCATTTGGTAAAATTTCCGTACATTGTTCCTGGAGTATAAGTTCTCAATATCTTCGATCACGCGCTTCTCATGCTCTTTCCTCTTCTTTTGGAGAGCCCCTTTGCTCATAGAGCTTGTCGAACCAGGGGTTCGAGGTGTTAGTCGGGCGAAACCTAGCACATCAGTTGCGGCGTTTCAGTTGTATGGTGGCAGCGTTGCCACTTGTCTTTGACCCTTGATTTCGAGTACGCGATCAGTGAAGACTTCATTGTTCATAGAGAGCTTTAAGTGTTACGCCCAAACTACGTGGTTATACAAACGCAAAAGTACCAGTAGATTGGCCACGCTCTGCGAAAGGACTACAGCTGTATATCCTGCCAAGCTATGCAATGGAAAAAACAAAGGGGAATCACGTCAATTACGAAAGAGTTGGTTGGAGTTGAGGCATATTGCCAAGAACCGTAGACGATGCTTCGTAGACCTGAAAGATACTATATCCATGATATCATGTTCCTCTTTTCTGATTGTCGCTCGCAATCGTTTCCAACAGGTTTTGCCAGGGTTACCATTGTAATCCAATATAGTGACCGTTATCTCTGACAACTCCCCATTTAGACCAAAATGTGCTTGGAAGTACTCTGTCCCCAAAAGTCTGTACATTGACTTTAGTGAGACCAACTCACAGTGTTTACCAACAGCAATAGCTTTCTAATTACACCACCTACTGCCTCTCCAGCACCATATCCTGCCCAAGATTTGTTCTCCATCTACATACGTATTTATTTTCGTCAAAATTTATTTGTTCTATTTTCACATATCATGACCATCAACAGGAATTTATCCCTCTTCATCGCCAAAAGATGATCTGACAGTACTGTCCCGATAATTAATGCGAGAGGAAACTAAAGAGACCCAGTATGTCAACATTTTCGGTAAACATTCATTAAATGTTTCTTGCTTTGTCTTCCAAAACTAAACTCATATCTTCTTGATGGAAATATCCTTCCAAATGTCGACAAAGTAAGTATTTACTTATGCCTCCACCCACCCAGACACACACAATTGACGAACTTCAAAAATATCTGAATAAAACGCTTGCTTGCATGTCCTCAACAGGAATCCAGTTAAAATTTATTGTAGTCCTTTCTGTGCGTTGCATCAATTCTATGCATCCTCGTTCGTAGACAAAAAGGACATTCAGGGCATTGAAAATGTAAATTTGTTTGACGTTTGAAATTTTGAGGTCAGGGTGGAACCCACTTGTCTCCAGGGTACACATAAATTTTGTGCGTGTACCTACACATGCATCAGGAGTTTTTGGGGATTATTCCCAGCACTACTAGGTCCTCCTCTCAGACATACTGCAATGAAAAATTAAAATTTTACGATTACCCCAAGAGACATCACGAGTGGTTTTGTGGTCCTTCGTCGTCATTTGGTCGTCCTTCTGCAGACAATGGCGCGTTGACTACTTCAAATGGGTTTTTCTTACTTTCTGTGTCAGAAAGAGAGACTGGAGAATTGGAATGGAAATGTGGAACTCGGCGGAGTTGTAAAGGGTCAACGATCGCAAGGATGCGCTGCTGAAAAGTAGTCAAGTTGATTTGTGTTTTTAATAAAAAGGAGTGAATTAAGAATAATGAATGAATTGAGGCAGCCAGGGTGTCCTGCAGTTGTATGATTTATTCACCAACGGACTTGTGTTGAGATTTTTTAATTGGATTTCAGTTTCATTTGCAGTTTTCTGGAGATGAGAGTTCTGCACCGTAGCAAACTTGATGTTCTTGATAATTAGTCGACAGCTATGAAAGAGAAGCCAACGTTATTCAAATTAGAGGTGTTCATTTTTTTTTAATTTCGTAAAAGGTACGGAGTGTACGGAGCACTTCCCTTTACATTGAGCCGCGCTACAGGTGGGTTTTATAGAGTGGGAGCTAGAGCGAAAAGGGAAGATGTATTCCAGCAGCACTGCAAGGCGCTCATTCCAGTGCTTATGAACAATTTGATATTTGAATGCCGCTTGTGTACTCTACGTACATGGGGCTACGATTACCCAACCATTGCACTCCCCTGATAGAAGCCAAATGACTTGTTATTCTGCTTTGGTGAGTTGTAGGTTGATGCTCCGAGGACCAGTGTCAGTGCTGCCAACACGCCATCCGAAATTCCGCAACTGATATGCTTATATTCCAGGAACAATGTACGGACAGAGATCTGTAGAGATGAAGAAGGTAGTAGTAGAATCACAGTCGGTCCTGAGAATATGGAAAAACTACTTCTGCAGACTATATAAGGGCGACAAGAACCAACATTCCGCTGTTAGGCAGAATTAACCATTTAACACAGATGATGATTTTTTTTTGCTAGCGGTATAGTGGGAAAACGCTAATGCGCGCGGGAAACAGTCCCGCTCTGTTTCTAGTAGTTTGAGACTCACTACTCACTAAAAAACCACCTTTAACCCCTTCTTTCTACTTGACACCATCCACTCCGGATAACACAGATGATGATAGTCAAAATTTCCGTCCACCTGATCAAATCGAAGTGAATATAGCAATATCCAAACTGAAGTCAAACAAGGCTGCTGGACCTGATGGCTTACCGAAGGAACTTTTCAAGGCAACTGGTAATGAATTGGTAGAGAGCATACACCAACTCATTCACCATCTCTGAGATTTAGTCAGACGAGTGTATGCCTGAGGAATGGAATCTCAGCATCGTTTATCCGATCATCTCTGAAAATGGGCTAAAGGGTGTGGACTGCACGTCAACCCGGATAAAACAGAATTGGTACTCTTCAGCAGCAAATAGAGGATACCACCCTTCAAACTGCCTAAGCTACCAGGGGTGGAGATTTCCCTTTCGGATCGCCCCAGATATCTTGGTATAATGCTAGACAGAAAACTAAACTGGAAACTTAACATACAGGAAAGAGTCTGCAATGCTTGCAATGCTTGCAATGCTCTTTTCATCTGTAAAAGGACTGCGTGGAAAAATGGGGCCTGAAGTCTGGTATATACTGGCCGTGAGACTTCCGGACACAAGTAGTGTGTTCCAAGCAGAGGTTCTAGCTGTACTTAAAGCTCTGGAATTACTTGAGATGGGATCAATATCCAACAAGAATATACCCATCTTCATTGAGAGTCAGTCTACGCTAAAGGGGCTAGACCCTTCTGTCACTAAATCTCGTCACAAATTACTGCACAATGCTTAAGGCATTATGTACCTATGCAGAACCATGTCAGATTATGTTGGGTCTGGATACTGTGATATAGAAGGCGACGACCTGGCCGAAAGAGGAGCAAAAAAACAACAAAACACCACCAAGTTTTTTCACGGTCCCACCTCTCCCGAGCGTCTGATAAACATCCGAGAGTATTGTTGTCACGAAAAAGCTTCTCAAAACGCCGTTTGGATACGGCACTAAACTATAGGTACCTTCCATTCGTGTGAAAAATATAACGCACACAACATGAGTGGTTGCGAGAAGCTAGGCTCTGGTACTCAACGAGCTGTTGCACCAAATATATTTTTTTTTTTTAACTTTGATGATCATAAGGTGTCCAAGGCCTTGTGGCCTGTGTTAAACCGCAGGAAATCAGGGAAAATCGTAAAATTAGGATCAGGGCTAAGAACAGTGATAGGAATTCTCTCTGGCTTCTGTCTTCTTCGATACCCAGTACCCGCAAATTTTTCCAGAGGGTCTTAGTTGGCAGCTTGTGATTTAAATGCGTATCGTAATAGTCGCGCTTGGCTTGCTTGATTTTTGAATTAACTAGATTCCTTAGCTGGCGGAAAACATTATAAAATTCAGGAAGTCTAAATTGTTTCCATCTCTTATAAGCTGCGTCGCAATTGATTTTTAAGTCGAATATTTCGGGAGTAAACCACAAGTTGTAGGAGTACCTGGTAACCTTGGTCTTAAGAGGAACATGACAATTAAAAAGATGCTGTATAAAACTGTGTAGGAAATTTACCTGATTTTCACTTGAACTCTCACAGTATATAGGCTGCCAGTTCACTCTTTGTAGATCATGCTTCAATGCTTGAGTGTTTAAGTTTCTAAAATCTCGGTAGGTATGTTTTAAGCGCTGTCCACCACAGGGGAAGCTAAATGTGGCAAATATAACATCATGCTTCGAGAACACAGGAGCTGAGAACTGGCTATAAAAAACGTCTTGAGTATCATTGGTGAGAAACAAGTCCAGAAGAGTGCTAGTGTGAGTGAAGTGCGTTGGAACAATTTTGTTTATAATATCTAGACTAAGTGTTTGCATTGTCTCAAGAAATAATGTAGAGCCCGCAATGGTTTAACAAATTGCAATTAAAATCACCGCAAACAATGGTTTTCCAATAATTAGGAGAATAATTTTCTATGATATTGTATACGGGAGATAAATCAAAATGGCTATGAGGTCGGTAGACAACACCTAGAAGACATTTTTTTCTTCTCTCGAACAACTTCAACAAAACAATACTCTACTGGACTACGGGGAGGTGAGTTGGTTAAAACCTTAACGAATTTAGTGTTGCGGATGTACATTGCAACGCCGCCCCCTATTGTATATGGTCTATCATTTCGCAATAGCCGATAGTCTTTTAGAGCATATATGTATGTACCTCATCCACAACATCAATATTAAACCATTTTTCGGTTACACATACGACATCGACATTTGATTTCATTCATTCATTCATCGATCTTCTAATAAAGACTCAGCGCATTAAGGTGACACACACACAATGTACTGCAAAAAAGAACCGCGATGTGTGAAATGCGCCGGAAATCACCTCTCCGAAGTCTGTGGAGTAAATAAACAAACCTCTGCAACATGTACTAACTGTAAGGGAAAGCACCCAGCAAATTATAGAGGCTGTGAAGCAGCTAAGGAGTTGCAAAAACGGAGAGATATGCTCCTTAAGCCCCTTGCAAAATCTAAACTGCAAACTAAGCCAAAGCGTAAGAATGCACACGAGAAAGTAGGCAAACTAAAACTACCGGGTTCAGAGCGGAAAAAGGTGAGGGAAAGAGTGACAAAATAAAAGTCCTCGACCTCTGTTCTTAAAAGAATCGGTACTGAAAAGTCGGTATCGGTACTGAAAAGTTAATAGTAATAACCCTCGGACAGCAGGAGTGCAGACCTACGCTCAGGCCGCGGCATCCGAAAAACCAAAAAACGTTGAAATTTCGACAGGCCCTGTCTCTCATGTTTTGTCGGTTATTCTCGAGAAATTTGAAGAACAAAGCAAAATAAATAAAATTATTCTCGATAGGCTGGTTAAGCTTGAAAATAATTCTCAGAAAACGCGTACTTCAACTAGAATATGAATGACAAACGAATGTTAAAAATATGTACTTGGAATGCAAACGGACTTTTGCAAAAACTCGACGAATTGGAAATATTCATGCGTGAAAAAGATATTGATATTTGTTTGACTTCTGGCTATAATGATTACCACGCTTGTCACCTTTCGGGAAAAGCGAGAGGCGGATCATCGTTATTTATTAAAGACTGCATCGAACAATCCGAAGACCTAAAGATAGAACTTGAAACTTTGCAACTGTGCACGATTCGAGTTAAAAATAGTCAGCGTACTCTTAAAGTCGCATATATCTACTGTCCACCGAGTTCCGCGCTTGAAAAATCTGATTTTACTAACTTGTTTGAATCGCTGAAACGTAATTTTATCATCGGCGGCGACTTTAATGCGAAACATACGTTCTGGGGCTCAAGATACAGCTCGAAAAAAGGTAAAATGCTCTATGGGTCAGGTATGGAGTACAGTTGTGATTTCCATTCGACGGGTAAACCAACTTACTGGCCAACTGATACTTCGAAAATACCTGACCTAAAGATTTTTTCGTTGTGAAAGGAATATCTACCAACCACATAAAAGTCGAAAACAGCTTTGATCTGTCGTCTGATCATTCCCCGGTTATTTTAACAATCAGCGAAAAACTAGTCTAGAACCTAGAGCCCGCGAGATTAACTGGTCGAACAACTAATTGGGAAGGCTTTAGGAATGAAATTGAAGATAATGTAGAACTAAGCGTTCCACTTACGACACCCTATAAACTTGAGGTTGAAGTTGATCGCTTCGTTGAGATCGTACAGCTCGCCTCTTGGAATAATACTCCTAATCCAAGGAAAACGCCGGACAGATACTGTTTACGATATCCTCCGGAGATAAAAGAATTGGTCAAGGAAAAAAGAAAAGCGCGTAAAAAATGGCAACAGAGTCGTGCTCCGCAACATAAAACACACTTGAATCGTCTGTGCAATTTGTTGAAGAAGACTATTAAAGATTTTAAGAATCGTGCAATAGCCTCTTACCTTGAAAATTTAACAGCGAAAAAAGATTCCAATTATTCACTTTGGAAAGCTGTAAAAGGCACCAAAAAACCCAAAGTCCCAGCGCCGCCAATCAAATTAAATCAAAATGAATGGGCGAGGGAAAATAAAGAAAAAGCGGACGTCGTTGCGGCGCACCTGGAAGAAACATTTAAACCGTACGATGGTCAAGTGGTTTACGACAACCGCAATAGGCTGGATTTACCATCTGACGACTTGACGCTCACAAGTGCAACGCTAAGGGAACTTAAACATGAGATCGAGAATCTAAAACTTAAAAAATCTCCTGGTTATGATTTGATTACCGGAGAAATTCTCAAAGTTTTACCTAGAAAAGCATTGATTAAGCTTCTCCATATTGTAAATGCTGCACTCAGATTAAAACACGTGCCGAGCCAATGGAAAGTTGCGGAAGTCATAATGGTTTTAAAACCAGGAAAACTGCCAAATGAGGTAAAATCGTATAGACCAATTTCGCTTCTTCCAATCATATAGAAAATTTTCGAGAGGATATTATTAAGGCGTCTCCAACCGGTTATAGAAGAAAATAATCTTATCCCTGACCACCAGTTTGGGTTCAGAAGCAAGCATTCGACGATTGACCAGGTGCATAGAATTACTAACGTAATCGAGAAAGCATTTGAAGAAAAAAAGATTTGCTCAAGTGTATTTCTTGACGTCTCGCAAGCCTTTGATAAGGTGTGGCATGAAGGCTTGAAATTCAAACTTCGACAAGTTCTCCCTGTATGCTTATTCGATATTGTAGAATCATATCTCGGGAATAGAATCTTTCGTGTTAGACATGGAGTCGAATACTCCGAACTCAAAGAAATTTCGGCCGGCGTACCGCAAGGAAGCGTTCTTGGGCTGCTTCTCTATTTGCTATATACTCGTGATATACCGAACGAAGATGGCACTATCCTTGCTACGTTTGCCGATGACACCGCTATCCTAGCAGTAGGTAAAACAATCGAAGAATCGACTGCAAAACTGCAAAACGCACTGAATAATGTAAATAAATGGACGAGGAACTGGCGGATCGCCCTCAACGAATCTAAATCTGTTCACGTGAATTTCACTTACAAGGAAACTAATGACTTGACAATTTTCCTAAACTCGGCCCGAATACCCTTTGCAAACGAGGCCAAATACCTGGGAATGGCACTCGACGCAAGACTGAAATGGAATTCGCACGTGAAAATGAAACGTAAAGAACTCGAAATCAAATATAGAGAAATCTACTGGTTACTCGGAAAACATTCCCAGCTCAGTACTGAGAACAAACTGCTTTTATACAAGCAAGTGCTAAAGCCGGTGTGGACCTACGGTATAGAACTTTGGGGTTGTACCAAGAAAACAAATGCAAATATTTTACAAGCTTTCCAAAATAAAGTGCTAAGAGCAATTGTCCAAGCACCGTGGTATATTAGAAACGACGATATCCACAGGGATCTCGGAATTCCGACAATCGAAGCTGAAACTAGAAGCTTCGCGAGAAAGCATAGAAACCGACTAATCGGACATATCAAAAATACAGTCCTACAAATTTTGGATGAGAACAATTTATTGCGCCGACTACAAAGGAACACACGCAAACCCTGGCGCTGATTACAAAGAATATTTATCAGAGTGCGCAAGTGATCATTCGTGCCATTTCCCTGGAATTGGCTTACAATTGTATTAGGCATCAATGAGGAAATGAGAAAAAGGAAAACTATCCCTTGGGGAAAGACATGATTAGCCGCTACAGTGATCAGACGTGTCTTTTTTTTTTTTGCTCTTCTCTACTCTCAATAAGTGCTAGTATAATCATATTAAATTTGCTATAATGAACTTATTACAGTGCCCCAAATGTTGTCATAGTTTGGACATTAGTGAACTTTTAATTTCCAAAATTGATCAAGTTCATAAAGATATTTCTGAATTAAAAGATTTAGTGTTGCGTTCTTCATTGAATACTGGGAGGAAATCCCAAGTAGTTACTCGTTCCCAAGCAGCGGGTAAGGTTAATGTACACGCTCGTGCTAAAATATCGGCCTTACATCACGATTTTGCCGCAAAGCAACCGAAGTTTAACAGTCCACACACTCTCCGTATTTATGTTGCCGCTGCTAAATCTAAGACTTCAACTGCTTCCATTAATGAACCTGCTGTGCACTCGGATACCGAGTCAATTGTCTCCAACATCTCTGATGCTGTGTGCTGCTAATGTTTCTTCTTCACCTGCTATTATCGCTGCTAATGCTACACTACCTACTGCCGCTGCTGCTTTGGCTAATCCTACATCTTCACAGAAGGCATCTCACATATTATCATCCAGTACTTCTGCTGAACCTGCTATGCATTCTAATTTGGATTTGAATAACCCCAACGCTTCGCCGACAATGTTGAATCATTCTACCAAACGTGATAAGCCAACCGTTGGAGCTAGCAACAACAATAACTCTGCTACTGGATTGGAACTGGCAGTTGTATCGCAATTGAAATGGCTGCATTTATCATCTTTTAAGCCCACTACAACTTGCCAGTCAATTCTTGAGTATGTTTCATCAGCATTTAATGTAGACTTATCGAAGTTGAAGTGCCACAAGTTAATTAAGGTTGGTGCCGACGTAAATGCTCTTAATCATGTCAACTTCAAGCTAGGCGTACCCGAAGACACAATTCAAAGTTTCCTTAATTCAAACATTTGGCAGAATGGAATTCGTGTGCGTTTATTTAAAATCCATTCAAAAAACGAAATGCGTACTTCGAACTCAAACGCTCAAACATAGTTGAACATTTACCTGCTCCCGCTGCTGCTGCTGACGTGCCGTTGTCCAAGGCCGTTGCCAGACAAATATGATCTTTGAAAAATATCTTTTTATTTTTAAGTTTGGGAGCGATTGAGGAAAATAAAATAATCTTAAATTTCAAATTTCATTTTTTTTATTGACTAGTAATTATAACAAAAGTAGGAATAGCTTAAAAAAAAGTAACTATATTCAACATAACAAAGTAAAGAAATATTTTATAAAACAAAATTTAATCGCCTGGCCTTCTTTGCTGCAAATACATCAATTACTTCATCAGTATTTATTTGCCAGTAATTGAGAAGTGCCTGGAGGAGGTAGTAGTAAAGAGACTTCTGAAATTCATAGACAAATATAATATTATACATACAAAGCAGTATGGCTTCCAGAAGAATAAAAGTACTGGTGAACTGCTCGTGGAATTTACGAATGTGGTTAACGAAAGTCTAAATAAAAATCATCATGTCTTTGTAGTTTTCATCGACTTCAGTAAGGCATTCGATACGCTTAACCATTCAAAGATGATATCGGCAGTAGAAAGACCAGGAATTCGAGGGTTGTTAGCTGACTGGCTGAAGGACTACCTAAGAAATAGATCTTTTCGTGTTAAGGTGGATGATAATTTTAGCGACGACAAATATGTTAAGTATGGCGTCCCGCAAGTATCAAAGCTTGGACCAATACTTTTCATCTTGTACACAAATGAATTACTTAGGGTGTTCGAAAACAGTATTCCATTTGCGTATGCAGACGACACGGCTATAGTGGTGGAGCATAGATGCCTCGATACTGCAATTAATATTATGCAATACGAGCTCAATAAGGCAGTTGAGTGGTGCCACGACAACGGGCTGGTTATAAATTCATCGAAAACGAAAATAATGCATATTCGTGGACCTCGTCACAAACCCACACAACAAGCTATATACTTGAAGAATAACAGCTGTAATAGAAGTCATCAGGACGATCTGGTTGAGAGAGTCGAAACCTATAAGTACTTAGGTGTAACCATCGACAGCCATTTTATATGGGGTGAGCATATCGATAAACTCCGCTTTGACCTTAAAACGGCTCTGTTCGCGCTGGCCTATCTAAAAAATTACTCAACCTTGCAGGTCCAGAGTTTACAAGTTTACCACGCGCTTGTTGAGTCAAAACTAAGATATGGTGTGCTTTCATGGGGCAATGCATCCAATACCCATCTGGAGAAGTTGGAAAAATTCCGAAATACCATCCTCAAACAACTAAACGGCGATACAGCGAGACGGAATCCATCTGGTAGAAACTGTTTTAAAGTTCTTGGTGTCAAGGAAATCATCAAGATGACTTTAGCTCTGGAGTATTATGACGACGTGCGTTTCAAGAGGGCTATTGACCACGATATCAACACAAGGAGGCGTGCTCAAGGTATGCTACAAGTACCAAGGTTTTCAAATACCTACGGCAGAAGGCAACTGAAATACTGTGTCCCAAAAACACTAAACGAATTTCCACAATTAATAATGAAAAAACTAGAAAAAAAAATATCAAAGAATTTGTTTTCATAAAGTAGTTTTTTTTTTTGTGGTCAAACGGTAGTGGTCAAACGGTAGTGCATGCGATCATATGAAAACACAAGCGTTTTCACTCAGCTGAGGTATACCAACTCCTACTCTCAACCTCCACGCGGTGAAAGCCGGCTGCCTAGTACCTTAATCCAAGAAATGGGTAACCAACCCCGTTTGGCGGATTCTTGGTGGCAGCAGATGAGAGAGGGGGGAAGAGTGCTTTTTTCACTAGAGCACTTCTTCCTGTTCCAGGCGGCAGCGGACGAATTCCCTAGACGGAGTCAACGGTAGCGTCTATAGTTCCAGTTAGGTTGAACTTAGTAAATACCTTGCGCGAGCTGCTTCGACGTATTCGGATCACAGGTCGGTAAGGAATTTCCAATGTTGGTCAGGACATTGGAAAAGAGATGGTGGCGGAGGAGCCCTTTATGGGCCAACGGCAGCGCTCATACTCCCGTAGTGGACTACTGGCACCGGTGTACCCGGCCCCTCGTCCTAGGGGAATAATTAAGGAACTGGCCCTCCAGGTTGGGGGTTGTGCCGTCGGAGTAACTTCCCTACCACGTAAAAATCGCATGGTTCCGAAACAACCAAAAGCCTCGGATAAGGATGACTCAACTAATGACGACCCCAGCAAACGAAATAAGGACAACGAACTTCGGATCTGTACGTGGAATGTTCTGTCCCTTTACAGACCACGTTCAGCCGAACAACTAGCAGAGGCCCTAGACTGCTATAAAGCAGATACTACCGCTATCCAGGAAGTGCGATGGGATGGGCCGGGCACAAAGAGGATGAAAAACTGTGACATCTACTACGGTGATTGCTACAGAGGCAACAGGCAACGCTTATTCGGATGCGGATTTGTCATACGCGGCAGACTTAGGCAAGAAGTCTTAAGCTTCCGACACGTGAGCGAGCGTATTATGACTATCCGGATCAAGGCTAAATTGGCTAACATAAGCCTAATATGTGTTCATGCCCCCACGGAAGAAAAGGACCCTGCCACCAAAGAGTGTTCCTACGAGCTTCTCGACAAAACATACGAGTAATATCGTAAATACGACGTTAAAATCGTATTGGGCGATTTTAACGCCGAAATAGGAAAGGAGGATATCCTTGGTAGGGCAGTCGGTAAGCATAGCCTACACGACACCACGTCTGATAACGGGCTAAGGCTAATTGATTTCGCTGTGGAGCGAAATGTCACCACAGCAAGCACATGGTTTCCTTATCTCGATATTCATAAGCAGACATGGCGGTCCAATGATCATGTAACGATCAACCAAATTGATCATATTGCGATCGACGCAAGGCATGCCTCCAGTATTCTGGATGTCCGGACCTTCCGAGCGGCCAACATAGACTCGGATCATTACCTTGTTGTAGCCAAGGTACGAATGCGGATATCCCAATCTGAGCAACACAGAAGAATTACTGTGAGAAAATTTAACGCCGAAAAGCTACAATCGTAAGAGACCGCCAGACTCTTCGCTGAACGCGTATCCCGAAATCTCTCAATCACCCCTTTGCCGCCAGCATCAAGTACCGAAGACCAGTGGCAACGCTGCCAACATGCCATCAGAAACGCCGCGACTGATGTCCTGGGTCTCGCTCGACCACCACCGCGAAACCCCTGGTTTGACGAAGAATGCCGGCGAGTGCATGCAGCAAAACAAGAGGCATACAAAGCGGCGCTGCAAAGGAAGACGAGAGCTGCTCGTGAGCTCTACGAGCAAAAGAGACGGGAAGAACATCGGCTTCTCCAAAAGAAGAAGAAAGAGCATGAGAAGCGCGCGTTTGAGAATATCGAGAGTCTATACTCCAGGAACAATGTACGGAAGTTTTACCAAAAGGTAAAAAGAACGTGTCAGAGAAGTAATACCCGTACAGAAACCTGTAGAGATGAAAATGGAAACCTCGTAGTAGAATCACAGTCGGTGCTGAGAATATGGAAAAACTACTTCTGCAGACTGTATAACGGCGACGAAGACCAACATCCCGCTGTCAGGCAGAATGAACCATTCAACATAGACGATGATAGTCAAAATTTCCGTCCACCTGACCAAAACGAAGTGAGGATAGCAATATCCAAGCTAAAATCGAACAAGGCTGCTGGACCTGACGGCTTACCGGCCGAACTTTTCAAGGCAGCTGGGGATGAATTGGTAGAGTGCATACACCAACTCATTTCTAATATTTGGCCAGACGAGTGTATGCCTGATGAATGGAATCTCAACATCGTTTGCCCGATCCACAAGAAAGGAGACCCCCTCAACTGCGCCAATTATAGAGGCATCAGTCTCCTCAACATCGCATACAAGATCTTTTCTTCGAAATTGTGTGAACGCCTGAAACCTTTTATCAACAGCCTGATTGGATCCTATCAGTGCGGTTTCAGGCCAGGAAAGTCCACCATCGATCAAATCTTCACACTTCGGCAGATCCTGGAGAAAACCCAAGAATTCCAAATCGATACTCACCACCTCTTTATCGATTTCAAGGCCGCCTATGACAGCATCTATAGAGAAGAGGTTTATAGAGCCATGTCTAGTTTTGATATCCCTGCCAAACTTGTCCGTCTGTGCAGGCTGACGATGGAGAACGCTCGCTGCTCCATCAAGGTCGGTAATGACCTCACCGAGACCTTTGATGTCAAAAAAGGCTTTAGACAAGGTGACGCGCTGTCATGTGACTTCTTTAATATTGTACTTGAACGGATTGTGCGGAACTCACAAGACAACACCGGAGGCACAATCTATTACAAGTCTGTACAACTGCTTGCATACGCCGACGATATAGACATTATCGGAAGATCTCAGCGGGCTGTCACCGGTGCTTTTGCAAGCATTGAGGCGGAAGCGGCCAAAATGGGTTTGGCGATAAACGAGGGCAAAACCAAGTATATGCTGTCAACTAGAAGGGAAAACCAACACCGACGAATTGGACAAAACGTCACCGTGGGCAGCTATAACTTCGAGGTAGTAAGGGACTTTGTCTACCTTGGCTCTGCTATAAATTCTTCTAACAAAATCAGTGCAGAAATCAATCGAAGAATAACTCTTGCCAATCGCTGTTTTTTTGGGCTTATAAGGCAATTCAACAGTAAAGCCCTATCTCGAACAACTAAGGAGACTCTATATAAGACCTTGATCATCCCAGTCCTGCTTTACGGCGCTGAAACATGGACTTTATTAAAAGAGGATGAAGATATCATTGGTCGCTTCGAGAGAAAAATTCTTCGTAAGATTTTCGGTCCCGTTTGCGTTGACGGGTTTTGGAGGAGAAGATTCAATCACGAACTATACGAGCTGTACAGCGACATCGACCTAGTCAAAAAACTGCGTATTGGACGTCTGAGATGGCTAGGACATGTAGAGCGAATGGACACCAACGCTCCGGCCCGCAGAGTCTTCGAATCTAACCCCGAGGGACGACGCAGTAGAGGGAATCATCGCCGTAGGTGGCGCGCACAAGTTCAAGGGGACCTCGACCAACTTGGAGTGCGCAACTGGAGGCAATTAGCTAAAGACCGAGCTAAATGGAGAGGCTTGTTGGTTTAGTCCCAAGTTCACCCCGAACTGTAGCGCCACCTAAGTAAGTAAGTAAGTTTTTTTTTAATATCATTTTCAATCATTTAATTGTAATTTTTCTTTAAAGCTCTAATCTTTTTTTATTTTTTCTCAATGATCTAAGCTATTGAATGAATTTTCCGATTTAAATTTTGGAATTAACTTTTATTCTTCCCCACTTTATTAAACCTAATCTGAAAACCAATCTTCTGCAGATAAGCCCCTTAGGGTTCGCAGAAAAACTGTATGATTTATTTAATTTGGAAAAATAAAGAATAAATAAATAAAAAAAATAAATAAAAAAAAAAAAAAAAAATGTCTATCTCCCGATGAATTGACATTAAGGCTAAGCCAGTAAGTCGATCTTCACCGGTAGAGTTTCTTAAAAGAGTTTTTAAGCGTTTCATCGTCGAAAACGTTCTTTCTGGTGTACATGTCGATACTGGTAAGGTTGCCAACATTTTTAAAAGTCGATGTATGTTGGGAAAAAGATCTTTACTGCAGTCTCCTAAAGCTGTTATGGCGTTCTTTGAACGCTGTGCCTCTGGTTGTTCATCACATTTTGTCTTCCACAGTAGAAACTCAGCCTTCAATGTATCCCAATCCAAAAATCTTTTATAAAATTTAAAATTTTCTTCGTTAAATTTTGTTTTGCTTTTGCCAAGTATTGACGGGATCAAAATATATAATGATGATAGAACGGTCTTATGGTCCTCGAACCGCGTTTCGAGCTGAGTGGTATGACTCGAGCTGTAAAGAAGCTATTAGGTTAAAGGAAGTAAGTTTTCGGTCTTACAAGGCCAACCCAACTGAGGAAAACCGAAAAAAGTTTAAACGAGCCAGAAATGACTGCAATGCCCTCATTAACCGAGTTAAATTCTCCCACGATCAAAAGTTGAGGCAAAAAATACTACATTGTCCCAAGGGTAGTAAAAACTTTTGGTCGTTCGTTAAAAACATTAAGAATTCGGCCTCGTCATCTATACCGACGCTCATTCTTAACGACGCACCAACTGTCAGCTCCTTAGACAAAGCTAATCTGTTCGCTGCTCACTTTGCAGCAAACTCCACACTGCCAGATAGTGCTTTGTCTCCACCTGTACTTGAGAGCGTCGAATTTTCCATGGGACAAGTCCACTTTCGCACTCGTACAGTTGCAGGAGTACTCAAAGGTCTTAACATACACAAATCCGCTGGCCCAGATGGTATACCCCCTATTGTTCTGAAGAGGTGTTCTTCTTCGCTGGCAAAACCACTGCGTAAGCTTTTCCACCGATCCTACTCTTCAGGTCTCTTTCCGAGTAAGTGGAAAACAGCATTTGTCCAGCCCGTACCTAAAAAAGGCGATTCTTCTTCTCTCTGCAACTACCGTCCCATTGCACTAACGTCCCTTCTTTCCAAGGTCATGGAAACGCTGATAAGCCGTCAGCTAATGAAATATCTTGAATCACGAAAGCTCCTCAATGACCGTCAGTATGGCTTTCGTGGCAACAGGTCCACTGGTGATTTGATGTCATATCTCACCGATAAGTGGAACCAATCTCTGCACCACTCCGGTGAAAGTAAGATTATTGCTCTTGATATTTCAAAAGTATTTGACAGAGTTTGGCATCAAGCTCTTTTGTCGAAAATGCGTGCATTTGGGATCGATGATACTCTTCTTCTATAGATTAGAAACTACCTTTCGGGCCGTTCAATTCAAGTTGTTTTGGACGGCTTCAAGTCCGAATCTCACCAAATAAATGCTGGTGTCCCCCAAGGCTCTGTTTTGTCTCCGACTCTCTTTCTCATTTTCATAAATGATCTTCTGTCTGCAACTTCTAATCCAATCCATTCCTTCGCTGATGACAGCACCCTCAGTTTTTCATATTCGGTCCCAAACTCACGACCCTGCTCTTCGGCCGTGGACGAAGAACGACAACGTATGTTAAACACATTAAATTCCGACCTTGACAGCATATTTAAATGGGGCTTAACCAATAGAGTGGAATTTAATGCTTCCAAGACTCAGTGCTGTCTTCTGTCATTAAAGCGAAACCCTACACATCAGCCATTATCCATGAATGGCACTTGCATTGTAGAAACCGAAAAACTTTCCATGCTCGGTATGTGTGTCAACAACAAACTCTGTTGGAACGACCATGTATTCGAAATCGCTAAGAATGCAGCGAAATGTTTAGGCTTCCTAAAGCGGTGTAAGAAATATTTCACCCCCTCTGATTTGGCTTCAATTTATAAGGCGTACATTCGCCCTAAGTTAGAGTATAACGCTCACATCTGGTCTGGTGCACCAAAAACCATATTGCACTTGCTAGATAGAATTCAAAAACGCGCGATAAGACTCATAGGAGACACGAATATTACAAGCAATTTTGCTTCGCTCGAACACCGTCGTAATGTCTCCTGCCTATCCCTGTTTTATCGATATTTCCACAGAAAATGCTCAGTTGAGATAGCCAATAGCATTCCTCCCCTTCTTCGTTTTAACCGCAATACTCGCCATGCCTCGAATGCTCATCAGTTTACCCTTAAGCCTATCTTCGGACGTACCGTGAAATTTAGAGATTCTTTTATGAGCCGCACAACACGTTTGTGGAATGCTCTCCCCGAGTCTGGTTTTCCTCTCAATTATAACCTACAGTCATTTAAGACCAATGTGCATCGGTGCCTCGTTTCCCCCTAACCCCTCTTCCTTAACGCTCACGCTATGTATAATGCATAAAAAGGGTAGTCATAACCCCTTTAGCGCGAGTAAATTATAAAAAAAAAAAAAAAAAAAGTTATGAAGTCGTCCAAAAGGTGAATCATAACAACTATCCTATAAAAGTTTTCAGGATCAGACGCGTTTACTTTGACCCTATGCTGCTGCCTCGATACTGTTTGTGGAATTTTCAAGGTTTCAGTTTCATCCACAATACTTAAAAGGCTTCGAGCAGTTTCAAAAATATTTTTAAATTCTAAACTAAAATTTTCTCGAATTTTTAGAAACGTATTTAAAACTAGCTTTACGTCGTCCAGATGAGCTGAGCTGACACTAGGTCACAAGAAGCGGATTGCAAAATTTTACACAATGGTAGTGTGTACGAAAATGCATATGCTTTCCATTCCAATAGCGGTACCCTTTTCATTTCGTACATTCCATATGGCTCTGGGCTTGGAAGTGTGTGTAAAGTTGCTTTTTAACACATAACACTTGTGCATACACTTTGTGGCGGTGGGGTGATGCGTATTGTATAATGTGTATTCTGCACACATTTCTTTTGGAGTCCGACGGTGTTTTTTTATTTTTTGTGATATTCCTGTCTAGTATGTAACGGCGCTTATGTACTTTTAATTGAAAAAAGTCAATACTATAGCTTGATTTGATTTGAATCTTCTTGCATTTAGGTAAATGGAAAATTACTGCTCTATAGCCGAATTGGCCCATTTTTGTTTGGATTTGCATTTTACTAGAAGTTCTTGGCACAAAATCGTGTTACCTACCAGAGCTGTAAAAGAGTGCAATCATTTCGTCATTTAACTCATTTGACTTCACGTGGAATTGTTTCAATTCAATGACTTCAATAATGACTTCAACTTAGAAAAAATAATTCACCATTCATTTTGAAGTCATGATTTAGCAATCATTTTTTGCAATCATAATTTTGAAGTCAAAATGAATGCAATCATTTTGAATGCTCTGTACTCATTGAAGTCGCCTTGAAGTCACTAGCATTCATTGCATTCACTTGAAGTCATTGAAGTCTTGAAGTATTTGAAGTCATCTGAAGTCATTGAAGTCTTCTAAATCATTGAAGTCATCTGAAGTCATTGAAGTCTTTTAATCCATTGAAGTCATCTGAAGTCTTTTAATTCGTTGAAGTCATTCCAGTTATTGAATCTGTTTTTTGGTGTCGTCTATCAGAAGAATAAATTACTTTATTATTGGTTTTACACGAAAATGTAGAGACATTATGTTATCATTTTTAATATTATTTATTTTCTTTTTAATTTATGTATTAGTACTGATTTAGTATTTTTGTTATTTTTACTAATTCATTCTTCCGGTAGACGACACTAAAAAAACAGATTCAATAACTGGAATGACTTCAACGACTTCAGATGACTTCAAAGACTTCAAGACTTCAATGACTTCAAGTGAATGCAATGAACGCTAGTGACTTCAAGGTAACTTCAATGAGTGCAGAGCATTCAAAATGATTGCATTCATTTTGACTTCAAAATTATGATTGGAAAAAATGATTGCTAAATCATGACTTCAAAATGAATGGTGATTTATTTTTTCTAAGCTGAAGTCATTATTGAAGTCATTGAATTGAAACAAATCCACGTGAATTCTTAGTATGACTTCAGTGAATGCATTCCGCAATGATTGCATTCTTTTACAGCCCTCTTACACTTGTTAAGAATTTCGGCGGGGGGGGATCAAACCCCTGTGATCCCCCCCCTAGTTACGGCCTTGCCGTTGTCTAATAGATTTTGTTCTCTTTCTCTCTATTACCAGAATGCGGGGGGAATGAGAAAAAAGACAAATGAATTCTTTTTTGCCGCTGCTGATTGCTCATTTAGTGTCATCGCTTTGACGGAGACTTGGTTGCACGATAGTATTTTCTCTGCTGAATTGCTTAATACCGAATTTGATGTATACCGAAAAGATCGATGTCCTATTCATACTGGATTTGAGAGAGGTGGCGGTGTTCTGCTGGCGGTTCGTTCCTGTTTTAAAAGTAGACAAGTTGCATTATCTGACGCATCGGGTATGATTGAACAATTATGTGTATTCATTGATTTTCTTAGCTTTGGAAATGCAGATCTAATTCAAATATATTTTTTGATAATAATGCAATTTACAAAGCTCATATGCATAATATTAAGAATATTGTCAAATCTTTAGATAGTACAACTTATGCCGTTGTTTTAGGTGATTTTAATTTATCCAATGTTAAATGGATTTTCAGTGAAGACGATAAATATGTTCTTCCATTTAATGTTGTTAGAGATTATTAACGTGAAGTAATTGACACTATTGGTGTGTTTTGGTGAAACGTCACTTCTCAGTGAAGTAAGATTTAATACGGAGTACAACAACACAAAGTGACTTGGAACCACTTTAACTTTTTTTCTCAGTCGAAAATGAGTTGCGATGGATGGGAAGAGCTTTTTCCCTGAGAAAAGCTTTTTCATTCAACTGGAATGATTCAGTAGTATTTCATACATTTAAGCACAACTTTTTCATACTTTTTACTTCAATTTCAATTCAATCACCAATTTTCAAACAATTAAAGAAGTTTTTAACCAGATTGACTTAGAATCATTTTGTGGAGAAGCTTTCACTTTGCTTTGCATAGTTCTCACGAAAACACACCATATGTCTACTATGAATTTCCGTCAAGTTAACGTAGTTTCTAATGCTATGGAAAGAATATAAGATCTTGTCTTTATTAATGAGAAACTTGAAGCTTCTGTAAGTGAAGCCGATTTTCCGTTGCTAAATAATAGCTTTTTTCATAATGCTTTGCATGTTTCGTTTAATTTTTCTGTTTTAAATTCATTTAGTTCGGATAAATTCAGAGATAACGTGGAAATTGATTTTAAAAAAGCAGATTATACTGCAATAAATAATTTTTTAAGTTCAATCAACTGGCAGGGCATTCTCGAATGTCCTAGTTTAGATGTAGCTTTCACAGTATTTAGAAACAAAATTGAATCTGCAATTTCTAGGTATGTGCCGGTTAAACGTGTGATTAATTCTAGTAAGCCTATCTGGTTTAGCAAAAGCTTATCTAGATTGAAGAACGTCATGAATAAGGTGCATAAAAGAAGTAAAATCAATATACTCTGCAAGGCGAGTTTCGTCAATTAAGAAGAGAATATGTGTTCTTAAAGAAGTTCGTGTATAGGCAATACATTTCATGAATTGAGTCGAATATAAAACTTGATTCTAAAACTTTCTGGACGTTTATCAATACCAAACGGAAATCGCTTGGCATCCCATCTAATATGACTTATAATGGAGATACTAGTGATGATTTAAAGCAAGTCTGTGACATGTTTGCGTCGTTTTTTCCATCAAATTTCGTTGATAATTCCATTGATTGCAATTCATTAATTCACAATGAACCAATTACTGATTTAGGTTTCTTTTCCTTAACTGAAGATGAAATTCTGCTGGAATTGTCCTCCCTCGATTCGAGCGCAAGTCTTGCGCTTGATAATTTTCCACCTTTATTTTTTAAAGCGTGTAAGCTAAGTCTTGTCCAGCCTTTAAGAATTATATATAATATGCCTTTGAAAAGTGGTGTATTTTTAGATTGCTGGAAGCATTCATTTATAATACCCATTCATAAATCTGGGTCTAAGAGCAAAGTGGATAACTATAGACCTATAGCCAAGCTACAATGAATTCCAAAAATATTTGAAGCTGTTGTTAAACGGAAGTTATATGCCGCTGTGCGAAATCACATTTCGGAGTGTCAACATGGCTTTGTTAGTGGTAGATCGACTTCTACTAATCTAGTCATTTTTACTAACTTTTGCCTTCTTAATATGGAAAAACGCCTTCAGGTCGACTGCATATACACTGACTTCTCTAAAGCATTTGATCAGGTTAATCGCAGCGTTCTTGATAAGAAACTGGAATTACTTGGTTTTCACTCTAGTCTCTTGAGATGGCTTACAAGTTATTTATTTAATCGCAAGCAGCATATGAAGATAGGTCCTATGCTTTCTAAGGAGATCCTGAATTTCTCAGGGGTACCCCAGGAAAGTCATCTCGGCCCGCTTCTCTTTCTCCTTTTTATCAATGGCTTACCAAATTTTGTTTTGAGCTCTAATTGCCTTTTATATGCAGATGACGTAAAATTTTCTAGGTCAGTGAGATCCGTTTCTGATGCCTTGGGCTTACAAAATGTTATCAACCGTCTTAGTGAATGGTGTTATTTAAACGGCTTATTCTTTAACATTTTTGGTGGGCAAAATCGCATCATCACCTCCCCGTGGTGCCCGCTGGATAGCTATCTGATAGTGAACTAACGATGAGCGTATGCTGAGTCTGACGATATATGGGTAGTTGAACACTCGGACCTGCGTAAGCACATCTGGGTGAACTTCAGCGCGCATATGTTTAACCGGACGAGGCATCTCTTGTTGACCTGATCGGCTGAAATATGCGTCTCAGAAGTCTAACAAGAGGTCCTCAGAAGGAGGACGTGCGGCAGATGAATTCTCCCGATGGAATCAACGGTGACGTCTACAGGCCAGCGGAAACCTTACTTACCTTACTTACTTCGACATATTTGAAGCTGAGGTCTGTAAGGATTTTCAATACTACGTCAGGGTATTGAAAAATGAGATGGTGGCGGATGAACCCTTAATGGGCCAACGGCAGCGCTCATATCCCCGAAGTGGGTTACTGACATCGGTGTATACGGCCCCTTGTCCTAGGGGTTGCTAAAAAAGGATCTGGTCCTCCAGGTTGGGGGCTGTGCCGTCGGGTTAACTTCCCTGCCACGTAAAAAACCTTCGGTTACGAAGCAACCAACAGCCTCGGATACGGATGAATTTACTGTTGACGACCCAAGCAAACGTAAAAAGGACAACGATCTTCGTGTCTGCACGTGGAATGTTAGGTCCCTCTACAAACCACGTGCAGCCGAACAACTTGCGGAGGCCCTAGAATGTCTCAAAGCAGACATTACCGCCATCCAAGAAGTGCGATGGGATGGGCCGGGCAAAAGAAGTATGAAAAACTGCGACATCTGCTACGGCGATTGCTACAGACAAAAAGGACAGCGTCTACTCGGGTGCGGATTTGTTATTCGAGACAGACTTAGGCAAGAAGTCTTGAGTTTCCGGCATGTGAACGAGCGCCTTATGACTATCCGTATTAAGGCTAAATTTGCCAACATTAGCCTAATATGCGTTCACGCCCCTCATGAGGAGAAGGACGACGCGACAAAGGACGACTTCTACCAGCTCTTGGACAAGACGTATGAGCAATGCCCTAGCCATGACGTTAAAATTATCTTAGGTGATTTTAACGCAAAGCTAGGAAGAGAGGACGTCTTTAGTAGCGTGGTCGGAAAGCACAGCCTGCACGACAACACATCCGACAACGGACTCAGGCTAATCGACTTTGCAGTGGGGCGAAACTTTGTCGTAGCTAGTACGCGGTTCCCACGTCTCGATATTCACAAAGGAACATGGCTCTCCTTTGATCGAAAAATCGTCAACCAAATCGATCACATTGCGATCGACGCAAGGCACTCTTACAGTATTCTGGGTATCCGGACTTTCCGAGGAGCCAACGTGGACTCGGATCACTACCTAGTTGTAGCCAAGGTACGGATGCGGATATCCAGAACGGAGCGAAATCAACGAAATACTGTGAGGAAATTTGACGTCGAAAAGCTACAATCGCAAGAGACCGCCAGAACCTTTGCCGATCGTGTTTCTTCTAATCTCAATCTAAGTCCTATGCCACCAGCAGCAAATGCGGAAGACCAGTGGCAGCGTTGCCAACAAGCCATCAGAGATGCCGCCTCTGATGTACTGGGTTTCTGTCGCCCACCACAACGAAACCCCTGGTTTGATGAGGAATGCCGGCAAGCACATGCAGCAAAACAAGAGGCGTACAAAGCGGCGCTGCATAGAAGGACTAGAGCTGCTTATGAGCTCTACGTGCGCAGGAGAAAAGAGGAACATCGACTTCTCAGAAAGAAGAAAAAAGAGCATGAGAAGCGCTCGATCGAGGAGATTGAGAGACTATATTGCAGGAATAATGTTCGAAAATTTTACCAAAGTGTAAAAAGAACATGCCAGGGTTTCAAAGCCAGAACAGAAGCCTGCAGGGACGAAAATGGCAACATAGTAGTAGAATCGCAGTCGGTGCTGAGGATATGGAAGGAACACTTCTGCAGACTGTTAAACGGCGATGATGACCAATATTCCGCTGTCAGGCAGAATGAGTCATTCAACAGTGACGATGGCAGTCAAGATTCCCGTCAACCCGATCAGAATGAAGTGAGGATAGCGATATCTAAACTCAAATCCAACAAAGCTGCTGGAGCCGACGGCCTTGCCGCTGAACTTTTCAAGGCAGGAGGAGATGAGTTGGTAAGGAGCATGCACCAGCTCATCTATAAAATCTGGTCGGACGAAAGTATGCCCGATGAATGGAACCTCAGCATCGTTTGCCCGATCCTGAAGAAAGGAGACCCTCTGAACTGCGCCAATTACAGAGGTATAAGTCTCCTCAACATCGCATATAAAATCCTGTTTGCCGCATTATGTGAACGCCTAAAACCGATCGTCAACAACCTGATAGGTCCTTATCAGTGCGGTTTCAGGCCGGGAAAGTCCACCATTGACCAAATATTCACACTACGACAGATCTTGGAAAAAACCCATGAATACAAAATCGATACGCACCACCTCTTTATCGATTTCAAAGTTGCCTATGATAGCGTGTATAGAGACGAGTTATACAGAGCCATGTCTAGTCTCGGCATTCCTGCCAAGCTCGTCCGTTTGTGCAGAATGACGATGGAGAACTCTCGCTGCTCCATCAAAGTCGGTAAGAACATCACCGAACCGTTGGATGTCAGGAAAGGTTTTAGACAAGGTGACGCGCTATCATGTGATCTCTTTAATATAGTACTTGAGAGAATTGTACGAAACTCACAAACCAACACCGGAGGTACAATCTTTTACAAGTCTGTACAACTACTCGCTTATGCCGATGACATTGACATAATCGGAAGAACTCAGCGGGCCGTCAATGGGGCATTTACGAGTATTGAGATCGAGGCAGCAAAGATGGGTCTAGCGGTCAATGAAAGCAAAACAAAATATATGCTGTCTACAAAAAAGGACACCCAACATCGGCGTCTTGGGCAGAACGCCACAATAGACAGATACAATTTTGAGGTAGTAAAGGATTTTGTCTACCTAGGCTCTATGGTGAACTCCGCAAATGACATCAGTAGGGAGATCACACGAAGAATTACTCTTGCCAATCGTTGTTTCTATGGGCTAAAACGGCAATTGAGTAGCAAAGCCCTATCTCGAACTACTAAGGTAACTCTTTATAAGACATTAATCATCCCAGTCCTGCTGTATGGCGCAGAGGCATGGGCTTTGACAAAACCGGATGAGGATGCCCTTGGTTATTTCGAGAGAAAAGTTCTTCGAGCGATCTTTGGTCCCGTCTGCATAGACGGTGAGTGGAGGAGAAGATACAATGCCGAGCTATACGGCATGTACAAGGACATCGACTTAGCCAGAAGAGTTCACATACAGCGACTAAGATGGCTGGGTCATTTAGAGCGGATGGAGCCCAACGTTCCCGCTAAAAAAGTTTTCGAATCCACCCCGGATGGACGACACAGTAGAGGACGACCTCGCGGTAGGTGGCGCAAACAAGTGGGGGGGGACCTCAACCAACTTGGCGTGCGCAACTGGTGGCAGCTGGCTCGTAATCGTGCTAGCTGGAGAGGTTTGTTGGTTGAGGCCCAGGTCCACCCCGGACCGTAGCGCCATCTAAGTAAGTAAGTAAGTAAGTATTCTTTAACATTGATAAATGTTCGGTTACATCTTTCAAACGCATAAAATCGCCTGTTGTCTACGAGTACAGGATTCAGAATTCCTTACTGAATAGAGCTTCTAGTCAGAAAGATTTAGGCGTTGTTTTTGATGATGAGCTTACTTTCTCCTTGCATTTTGATTACGTTATTTGTAAAGCTAACCGTATGTTAGGGTTTCTGTTTCGTAACTCTAAGGACTTTCAGGACCCATATACTCTTAAGTCCCTTTATATTTCGTTAATACGTTCTGTACTTGAATACTGCTGCGTAGTTTGGAATCCTTACTACTGCAATACTGAAACTCGTATTGAGAAAATTCAAAAACGGTTTACGAAATTTGCTCTTCGAAAGATGTTGTGGAATGGTGAAATGCCTACGAAGCTAGATGTGCTCTAATTGATTTGAAACCGCTTAGTAAAAGAAGAATTTATTACTCTGTACTTTTTGCTCATGATGTCTTATCTGCACACATCGATTGTCCGCTTTTACTTTCAATGTCTAATGTTTATGCACCATCTCGCAATCTACGACCTAGACAAGACAGTTTCTTTTATGTTTCTAGACATTGTACTAATTATGGTCAGAATGACCCTATAACTACGGCTTGCATTCACTACAATAAATACGAAAATTGAATAAATTTCAATATGAGCAGAATGCGTTGTAAAAGTGCTATTTTGAATTCTCTTTAAACTTTAATGTTTCTTTTTTTTAACTTTGTATTTTTATTTTTTTTTTGTTTAATACTACATTTTGTAAATATTATATATTCTATAATTGTTAAATACTTGTACATTGAAAGTTGTCTAGAAAAAGTTTGTACGCTTTAAGACGAATAAATAAATAAATAAATAAATAAAAAGACGACTAAAAATACAGTTGACTAGAAACGGAAAAATTCTCAGATGGCAAGCGAATAACAGATATAGATACACTAAGGTAAAACATGACAACAAAATAGCTAAATAATAATTAGGCATTGAAAAAATAGATATTCTAAAAAAATTACACAAAAGAGACTGGAACTTCAGCTTACTTTTCGTTCTGCATGTCATCATAATGAGTAGCAGCAGCGGCAAAACAATACAAGCGTTGATTGCAATCGATCAGAAAAGCCTCTCCATTTGGTGTGTGACGCACATACACTCGCCCTCCACGGGTGAAAACAGAAAAATGCTTTTTTTGCTTCTTCAGGTGAAAAGCTTTCCCGTAAAGTAAGAGGTTGACCGTGGTGAGACTTTCGCTGATGTAGATCGGCCTGTCAGATGCTAGTCCAAGATTTTGTAAACAAATTGATTCATGTGATTTCTTATATGCCCGGCTTGCGTATTTGAGTACTGTCGATTTATCAGCCGCCCGATGAGAATTTCATGATTATGGCTGTGTTTTTAGACGCTTCTTTGGATTTTACGCGAAAGGTATCGTTGGGAACAGGTGGTGATGCGCAATCAATCGATGAGCAGAGAGATGTAAACATTTTCTCAAGTCTTCATTGGCACACTGGGGGACACCATGAAGTATGGCATCAGTGGATCATTTCTCGCGCTCCATTTGGTCAATTTTACTTTGAAGCATAGATACTTCATTATCCAACTGAGAGCATCGAATTGACTCGGATATTTGTTCAAGCACCTCAGTACGTACCGTTAGCGCGGCTAAGGTTCGATTGATATCATCGAAGCGGGTGTTGAAATCAGTGACAATCTGCCTTAGTTTCTCCAGTAGATTACGATGTGTCTCCATTATCAGTGCCTTGAGTTCAGCTTTATAGTCTTCGAGTTGTTTAGCGAGGCGTAGTTCAAATTTATTGGTCGATGTCTCATCCTTGTTAATAACTTATTGTTTTTGGCACCAAATCTGGTTTTTGCTGTAGTTGGAGGGCCTGACATTTTGATAGAAAATTGGCACGACCAATAACAACAACGAATGAAAACAGTGGCACTCGACAATAAATAGGAAACAATTTGTTCGAATATTGCAGAAACTCGCAGCAAAAATTATTTATTGAGATAAACGCTGAATCAAGATACCAATTTAAACACTTTATGGAAAATTAGGGTGGTTTATTTTGGAAAAAACTTGGAAAAATTTGCCACAGCGGTACAGAATGACTAACTACTGTTGTCTGACATTTGTCTGTGACAATGTTTTAGATTTCGTATACAATGCTACTTCTCAATTGCTACATGCCGCCAAAGTTTTTCGCAAAAATTAGCAATAACATATGGAATGGTTATGTCAAAGGCGAACGCACTACCCATTCCGAGTATGCGTATGCTCGTATTACAACCTGCTGCGACGTTATTCAAATTGCTTAGTATTTTACTTAATTTTTAAAGTCATTGTGTGGTTTGATGTACATATAGATACAACCTTTCATTATTTTCTCTCCCTGACCAGAAAGCCATTTACCTCAGACAAACATGGCCATCTCTCTAATGCCATTTAAAACCACAACAACAACCTCCCCATTAGTGTCCCTTATTCTGTATTCCCCAAGACAAAGAGCAAAATTTTACAGTAAAAGCTTTTAAGGATAATCGCCACCTGTCAACATTTACTTGCACAACTTAATGAGAGAACCAAAAATCTATGAAAATTCAATTACCCATGCTTCTATGTGGTATTTCCTCTACATCCTCCAGGATGAAGGATGAGGAAAAGTACACAAAAACAAGTCAAGTGATTTTGTGGTTCTCGGTATTGTGATTCAATTACTCGAAGGTGATCTGGCAAAAAAAAAGACAAAAAACGTCTCAGACGTTGGTTTGAAGACTTCAATTTGACTTAAACTCTTAGCATGTACAAGCAATTAATCTTGAAGACTTATCCTTCCACATATATCCTGGAAAACAGAAAAAACAAAGAACACACACAAACTGCAGCACTCTATGGAGTTCAAATGCGGTGAGCATAAGAAACTGCATTTTTGCCGGTCTGTCCTCTGGCTCGTTGGTGTACTTTCTGACAGGATGACAACCAACCCGCAGAGAGCGAACAATTGTCATAAGTGGTATGGTGCAAGGATATTCACTACTATGAAGCAGTTCGTAGAAATTGCCCTTGTCAAATGGTCGTATGGTTATGGATCCTGCTGGAGTCTTTGCTGGTTGACTTGAGTGACACAATGATGATGCGAAGGTGACTCAGACAAAGGCTGATAGAGGAGAGTTTAAGTTGGGAGGGCAAAAGTCGCTTAAGTTCCAACGTACAGATCTGATAGAGTGCTGTTCTTGAACTTCATATTTCTTTGTTGGTTTTTTTCTTCTTTGTTCGCAAAGGAAGTCCGTCGGGATGTTACTTTGCAACAATGTATCTCATTTATGGCTCGGGTTGAAAGGAATCATTCCTGCATTGCGAGAGTAGGACTCTCTATTTATGTGGAAAGTTTGGAAGATTATTACAAAATATATCAAAATTTATCGCGTCTACTGGGAGTTTGCAAGCAAATTGAATGCGACACTAACTTGATTACGTACTGAGTGTGGATTTTTGACTACCGTAGATGGGGGTCACCTTTTGTGTATAAAACGAGGTGTCTGATTGAAATCTTTCTATTCAAATAGTCAGACAGCCAGCAATTAAAATATTGACCTCTAACTCATTGGACTCCAACTTGGTAAAGTACTGCTGGAACGTAGGAAGACATTGCGAGGATATTCAAATTTAAAAACGCCTTTGCCTTTGTTCCTTACCACAAATCCAAGTCACCTAAGCATAGAAAAAAGTTGAACAAATCCTTAAAAAAAAAAATAAAACCAAGCGCAACAGTTCAGCCAGAATTTCAATCTAAATATCCCAATTTAACATTTATTATTCTTTTATCGTTGGCAGCCCTTTCTCTCGCATCCTGAGGCGTCCGCTTATACTCCCGCAAGCATAAAAATAGATATATAAACAAAATGAAATTATCCATTTTGAAGTTAAAAGGATACGGATGACGACGATGCCGATGACTAACATGATGATGTTGGTGATGACAACGACAACGACAACGATGACGACGACGACGTCGTCGATGATGGTTGTTATATCCTTGATGCAAATAAAGTTTGAGCGTAAAATCGAGCAACCCGCTCCAAGGATGCGATATTGTTGAACATCTTAAGGATGAATGACTATAAAAATGACAACAAACGTTGATGATGGACAAACGCGATTGAGACTAAAATGATTCTGAATCCGTTTAATCGTAGTCTAAGGACGCCTTTAATATCATAAAAATAGCTCTGCGGGGGTGGACTATTGCAGCCAGCATTTCCTTGTCACAGATAATAAAAGTTATTTTTCCGTTGTTCAAATGGAATTTGATGGAAATTCCTCGGGGATAATTTAAAGGACTGCTGTCGTTTGAGGTCCCCTATATCGCAGAGAGATTATAAAATATAAAAAATACGAAGAATGTTGTTCATATTGAACGGAATGGTGTACTTTTAGTATTAATAAAATGTGCTGCAGGATTAGCAATAAGGATTTTTATTTTCCGTCTTTTTATGGACCTAGATGAAGGATTATGAGTCTTTGAAGGCGAATAACCCTATTTCGTTTGTTGAAGCACACACAAATGCTTCTCAATTTGTATGGCAAACTAACAAAATGGAATGACGGCTGGTATCAAAGGGTTAACAAAATTAGAGGTCCTTGGAAGAAAGACATCAATTGGTCGTTAAAACGATAAAAATAGGGTCATTGCGGTTGACTTCTTTGTATTCTAGAGTTTGAAGGGAAAATATTGTGGTGCAGCATACGTGCAGTAGTGGCGTTACTGCCATAGGTATACTTCGCTCTCTGTTTTGGGGCTTGTATGTCCGATTTTTTTCTTAATCACGTAAAACGAAAGCAAAGGAGGCAAACATACCAATCCGTCCGAATCGAACAAGGTTATCAGAAAATAATGCACAAATGGTTGAAATTGTCACAGGAGCACAGGTGTCTGTTCCACTACGGTCGGAGCAATGGAGCGTCTCACAGTCATACGGGGCCCAGAGACTCCAAATATGAAGTTGGAAGCAAATGCAGCAAGGAAGCGTTGGCTGCTGTCGAGCTCACACATGCGGTCAGATATACAGAAGGTTAGCTTTAGTGTCCGACCGAAGCTTCGGCTTCGGCTTCGGTCACATTCGGCTAAAAAAACTACAATCGGCTAAACCTTCGGCTTCGGCCAAAATAGGCCGAAGTTTTGGCCGAAGCCGAAGGTTTAGTTTATGGTTGATTGGTTGCCGTGCGTCGTGGTAGGCGCCGAAAATTATTATTATTATTATTATTGCTAATGAATTACTTGTTTTTTTGTTATTTATGAGTTATTTCTTGTTTTGTTTTGAACTATTTACTATTTCAATAAAATATTAAAATTGATACTAATTTAATTTGTTATTATTTTTGAAAAGTTAATTTGTCCCGTTAGTTTGCTTATTGCATGCATACATTCCAGAAAAACTGGAAAAAAAATCATTATCTTATTCACTTTTAGTCAATCTTAAACCGAAATTACTTAAACGGAAATTTCTTTAAGTTATTAAAGCTTCGGCTTCGGTCAAAGGTTGTTGTTTAGCCGAATATTTGGCTTCGGTTTCGGCTAAAAATCGACCTTCGGTCGGACACTAGTTAGCTTAGGTTAGGTTGGCTGTCCACACGAGAGTGCAGACACACTTAGACCAGTGAAGGTCCTTTGTGATACCATGGATCAAACCATTAGGCCACTCAGGGACTAACAAAACTAACCGGAGCTTTTGACAAAGCGATGGATGCGCATGACGTCCAAGGACGCCAGATCGCAGAGATCATCAAGGAAGGGGGACCCTAGATGGAGCATTCTTTTATGCGACAGGGCTGGACATGTGCATAGGAGGTGAAGGATGGTTTTCTCCTCCTCCTCCTCGTCCCTACAGCTTCTGCAGAAGTCGCTGGAGAAGAGACCAAGTCTTTTGGCGTGTTGGCCTATAAGACAGTGTCCAGTGAGAACACCGACAACGCAGCTGATTTGCGTACGCTTTAACTTCATCAGATCGGCACTACGTTTTTCATCCAGCTTAGGTCAGATCTGTCTCGAAATGTGACACGTTGAGCCGTTTACCCATCTGAGGTTGGTCGTGCTAATAGCGTTCAGCTTTAGTAGATACTTACATGTAGCGAGGGGCATACCCAGGGCTTGCCTGTCAGGCAGAATCCTTAGAGTGGTACCCTGTCTGGCGAGGTCGTCAGCCCTGCAGTTACCTAAAATGTCCCTGTGTCCCGGCACCCAGCATAGGTGAATGTTGAACTGCTCTGTCATCTCCATAAGAGATAGACGACAGTTTAAGGCGGCCTTTGAAGTGAAGGAGAACGATTCCACGTACTTGATTGCCGCTTGGCTGTCAGTGAAAATGCTAATATCCCTGACAGATAATACATTACATTTCAGCCAGGACAGGGCTCCCTTAATCGCCATGATTTCCGCCAAGAAAACGCTACAATGATTGGGGAGGTGGAAAGAGATGCTCAGATTGAGCTGTTCGTAGATAACACCACAACCCACTTACCCTCCGTCTTAGATCCATCTGTAAAGAAGTGAACCGAACTACCATCGACAGGGAGGAAAGTATCCCATACATCCCGGTTAGGGATGCCCGTACGGAAGTTACGGTCCAATCCCAGTTTCGGCGGCGTGTAGTCCGTGTTTTCGTGTTTGAAGTTGAGAAGATCAAGGATCGAGGAGTGGCCAAAGCGATAGCTAGACGACTGAGAGGAGGCTTTCAGGCGGATGGCCGCACAGGCAGCCATCCGTTTGCCGAAAATACCAAAGGTATCAGGTTGAACAAGATGTCCAGTGCCGCGGAGGGAGTAGTTCTCAGTGCACCACTGATGCAGATACATGCAGATCTTTGCACCTTAGCCTGTTGAGTGAGGTGGACCGCCTTGTCAAGAGCAGGCCACCATCCGATCACGCCATATAGTAGTATAGGCCTGTTAACGGACACGTATAGCCAATGAGTGATTTGAGGTTTAAGACCCCAGCTCCTACCTATAGCCTTTTAACAGGAATAGCGAGCTACATTAGCTTTCTTAACGCCTTCTAGTAGATTGGCCTTCCAGTTCAATTTCCTATCCAAAATAAGACCCAAATATTTTGCGTTTTCAGAGGAGGTGAGACTGGTGCCATTTATCATAGGAGGGTCTATGAGGGGAACTTTATATTTCCTCGTGAAGAGAACGAGTTCCGTTTTATGGGGGTTAACCCCCAGTCCACATTTGGAGGCCCATTTGGTGAGCCGAAGGAAAGCATGTTGGAGGATTTTCCTGAGAATGTCCGGGTGTTTACCGGAGGCAGCATAGGCGATCACTCTACAACCTGACGTATCCAGGTCCATCAATAGCTCATTTACTACCAGGTTCCACAGAAGAGGTGACAAGACTCCACCTTGAGGTGTACCGCAGCGAGCAATTCTTCTGGCCGATGCTCCGCCCAGCTGTGTGTTAATAATCCTGCATGTAAGCAATTGATTGATCAACACTCCGAGCGAAGTATCTACTTTCAGATTTGCAAGTGCGTCGGTAATCGCCTTTGATTTGACATTGTTAAAGGCTCCCTCAATGTCAAGGAAAGCCACAATGGTGTATTCTTTGATGCTCAAGGATTTTTCGATGGTGCGCACAATCGAATGTAAGGCTGTCTCAACCGATTTGCCTTTGCAGTACGCATGTTGGGACGGCTATGCATATACAGAAACAATTCAAGCAAAATCAAACTCTTCATTCTAACTTACCCAAACTTACTGGTACCTCGGCCGATTTTATTTATTGAAAATTATTTATTTATTTATTTATCGAAGCTTAATACAATACAAGCAAGAGCTTAAAGGACACTTAAAACTAACAAGGGCGGGGAAATCAATGTTACGAGCTAATAACTGATAAATAAACAAGATGTCACCAGCTTCACAACATTTATCGAGAGACAATAAATTGATTAGTTTCAAACGGTCCGTGTATGGGGGTAAGTCGTAGCTATCAACCCAAGCAAGACCACGTAAGGCAAAGCGGATAAACCTACGCTGGACAGCTTCGATTCGCAAGATATTGATTTCGCAGTAGGGCGACCATACCTGGCAAGCATGTTCAAGGAGGGGTCTGACGAAAGCGATGTATAAGGATTATGTAACGTAAGGGTTTGAGAATTCCTTAAATCATCGTTTAACGAAACCGAGCGCAGAGTTAGTTGAATTCGCTATCACAGATAACCGCGCAGTGAAGAGACAGAGGAGATAGGCTCACGGGAATGCAGTAGACTCTAGCAGATGGTTGGATACGCTTCGAAAAAATGTAATAGCTTGGAACTTGCTGAGCTCTAAAAAATTACTACGGCACCAGACTCAAAAACTGTTCATATCATGTTGCAGTGAGAGAGATTCGGCACGGGATGGTATAGGCCTCAACATTTTCATATTATTAGCGTATATAGAAAGGTTGGAATCATTGATAATACCGTCGACGTCGTTAGTGGTCAGAATGAAGATCATTGGACCGAAAAGGGCTGTCTTGAGAAACTCCCGATGAGATCAGAAATTGGAGATCTGAAGAGGACTTTATAATGGCGTTTTTCCAAGTAAGATTTAATCCATGAGATGAACCTCGATTGAAAACCAAGAGCTTTAAGTTTGAGGAGGATGATTGCATGCGAAATTTTGTCGAAGGGTTTGCTAAAGTCGGTGGCAACTACGTCGACTTCATGAACATCTTCCAAAACACACAGAGTGCTAGATATAAACTCGGTAAAGTTAGTGCTTGTTGATCTGCCCTTAAAAAATCCATGCTGGTTCGGTGAAATGATAGTCTTGCAATGGAAACACATTGTGTCATAGACAATACTTTCAAAGAGCTTAGGTATGCAGGACAGTTTAGCGATGGGCCGGTAGTTGCATATTTCACTTTACAACCTTTCTTGTGAGAGGGAATTATGTACGATTTTTTTAAGATTTCGGGGAAAATTCCCTGCGAAATTGAGAGACGGAATAGAGTAGTAAGGGGTTGGACTAAGTAACTCACGATTTTTTTAAGAACTATAGCGGGCAGGCAGTCAGGGCCAGGGGAGTATACGCCATTTAGCTTGTTAATCTTATCTACTATGGCCGCCGACGTAATATCAATCCAGACTAAGAAGGTTTGGGGACGGTTGTCTAAGTAGCGGAAGTAGTTATGATTAGTTTGAATAACGTGATCCGTAAACCAATGGGGTGAAAAAATTAGCGAACAGGTTTGTTATTGTTTTAGGGTCTGCCGAGGATTTATTAGCGAATTTCAAAGTAGATGGATAGCTATCAGATTTGCGTTTGGCATTAATGAAGTGATAGAAACGTTCAGGGTCATTGATTAGCATGGATTGCATTTTGTCAAGATATTCATGGTAAAGTAAATATATTCGCAGAGTTCAGATAATCGGGAGCGGACGTAATGGTAATGAGAAAAATCAGAGTTATATCGAGGTTTGAGGAATTCTTTCCATAATTGGTTTCTTTTGTTACGGAATGAGCGCAGCTCTTTATTATAACATGCCCCATTTCATTTCTGCCAATAATATCTAAGGTCTTCGAGAAACTTCTGCTGAAACGATTGCAACCAGTAATTGAAGAAAGACACTTGATCCCGGATCATCAATTCGGCTTTCGGGTCAAACATTCCACAATCGATCAGGTGTATCGAATAACGAACGAAATTGAAAAAGCTCTAGAAGGGGAAAAAAATATGCTCTAGCGCTTTTCTCGACGTATCGCAAGCCTTCGACAAGGTATGGCACGAAGGCCTAAGGTATAAGCTAAGGGTAATCTTACCGGAAAAGTTGTACAGAATATTGGAATCTTATCTTGAAAACAGACTTTTCCGTGTTAAACACGGGAGTGAATATTCGGATTTCAAGGAAATCTATGCCGGTGTTCTGCAAGGAAGTGTTCTCGGTCCAATCCTGTTCCTGTTCTACACAAGAGATATCATCAACGGGAAAACTCCAACCAGCTTTGAACAAAGTATGCGAATGGACAAAAATCTGGCGAACAGTCCTCAATGAGACAAAATCAACGTATGTCAATTTCACGTTAAGAAAGATAAACAACTTACCTATATCCATTAACCCCATGCAAATACGGTACGCAAACGAGGCAAAATATCTAGGAATTACCCTAGACGCAAAACTTAAGTGGAAACCACACGTTAAAAAGAAGCGCGAAGAACTCGAAATCAGATTTAGAGAAATGTATTGGCTACTCGGAAGATACTCGAAGTTAAGCGTATACAACAAACTGCTTCTGTATAAGCAAGTCCTAAAGCCGTCTTGGACATATGGCATACAACTTTGGGGTTGTACCAAACCAAGCAATATGGCTCTACTGCAAGCATTTCAAAACAAAATACTAAGAGCAATCGTGAATGCTCCTTGGTATATAAGAAATAGTGATATTCACAGAGATCTAGGAATTGCTACCGTGAGGGACGAAGTAACAAACTTTGCTCGCAAACTTCGTACCCGTCTTCATGTTCACTGCAATAATGAAATAATCCGTACTATGGACGTGACAAACCTTGAGCGCCGACTACAAAGAACAAGACCTTTCGACCTAGCGCCGTAAGGAAAAACCGCATGTAATGACGGTATTAGTAGATGCCTTCACTGGAAAGCTACCTACCTAACGCGATTAACACTACAGAAGCGTAAACTACTTGTTAAGGCAACTTAGTCGTAGTCATCACAAAAATGAAAAAATGAGAGGCACGAATTTCCTACTACTACGGGTGAGGTTTAGCCCGTAGGCATATACTGACTAGCACTGATGGCATTGTCAGATATATGAATGGGATTATTTTTATTATAATATAATAATAACCAATGGTACGGACCATCTCATCGCGGCTGAGTTCTTAACGTATAAGTGGAATCAGTGCGAGAATTGTTTCAAGGGCTACGGTCGGGAGGTTCCGATGGCGCTGGTGGATGCTTTGCAACCAAGTCTCTAGATATTTTTAGATATGTGATTTTCTCTGCTATTAGCTTCAAGAATATTAAAGCCTTTCGAATTTGAATGTACAAGAGATGCGAAGACTGCTCAAGCACATACAGTTTTCAAGCTTAACAAATAGGATTTATTTAGGCCAAGGAATGCAAAATTACATCTACAATGTGCTAGATTTTGGTACAGTTCACAATTGCATTGTGAAGATTATGCAAGACCAGAACTTCGTCACATGCGTAACCTCAAAGACGACTTTCCTCGCGGCCAGAATTTGAGACAGGAAATAATTTTAGTCACGTTTACGGAAGTGCTTCCAAAGCATTAAAGATCTTGAACTAGCGGTCGCATGCCGATGCCGAAGATATTAGTTTAAACTCTAATGGTGGCCAAATGTGGTCATTTACTGCCAAGCCGCGCTTAACACTTACTCAACCCCATTTACAGAATGCAAGAAAGATTGCTGTACCAAGTCTTGTTTGGGTCGAGTATTACAGGAAATGAGACCTCTGAACTCCTATAAACTTGCTACACAAGATTCAAAACAAAACTTCTCGCAACCTGAACCTGAACATTTCTACGAAAAGTGAAACAAACAAGCGGCTTCTTGCTGCCAGTATTGCCCCTGACTGCTCCACTAAAGTAACCCTTGCCTTTAGCATAAAAGATCTTTTTAGGTCGCAGTGCTTCGAGGGTCATTCTCTGCCTTTCCTTCCCCTTTAACTGAAAAAAAAAAAACCCTTGCCCCAACATAAAACAAAAGAAAGTAATCTATAACGATTTTCAACTCCAACTACCACTTCTAAATTGAATTCAACCAGAGGCGTTTATAGTCCTTATCGCAATCGTTTCCTAGAAACTTTTCTCTTGAACTGATTGACCATTTCCATTTGTAGCCGACCAACTTTAAATCAAAACCATAAAACACACGACAGGATTACTTCACAGGATTGCTGCAAAGCAAAATAAGGAACAAGAAAAAAAATTGCTCGCTTTTATTTACTACGACAGTTTTTACTTAAAACTTACGCCCACAGTTGAAAACTACAACACAAGACGTGACTCAAAAGTGGAAGAAGGAAAAGTGAATTTTCCAATAACAGCGAAACGGATTCTGCACTCGGCTCACATTCGCAATAAATAACTTTCTTCGCACAGAAGAAGTTTTCTTCTAACTCTTCGGCTTCTTCGTGAGCATGCATCCTTTGTTTCTTATTTTCAGTTTTTCACAAAGCAACGAGATCCTTTTCCATTTCTCCGTGTTACTGCATTTTCACACGAAAACAAATTAAAAAAGAAAATTTAATACCGCTTAATAGAAATTAAAATAAATCTGGAAATTTTATGAATGTATGTATAAAGGACACAACGCAACTTGCAACCCAAACTTGGTGTGTTGCTCTCATTGCGAAATGTTTACAACTTTTTCCAATAAATTATTTCAACGAAACTGTTGTTTGTAGTTTTACTAGAGCTTCCGAGAAAGAATTCCTTTTTTTATTTTTTTGAATTAAATTTTTTTTTTCAGGAACCTGTCTCTAGCAAGTGGCCAGAGAAAAATTATTTCATTCCTTGGCAGAAGCCATTAATAATTTGAAAGAGGAACTTTGAACAACAAAAGTCTGAGAGGGTAGAGAAGAAATTCCAAGACTTAGGCTTCTATTCTTTGAATGATTTGGAGTTAAGGCTGTGATATTCATACTTGTTTCAAAAAAGCCCTTGGTTGGTTGAGGACCGGCCCTGGATGAAGATACGCTTAGACCATAAGTAGGTCCATTGTGCTGCCGATATGTAAGGTGGATGAAGAAAAATAAATGTCTCTGTACGTAGCCTATTAGAAAGCCGATTTATAGTATTTATTGTGCCCGAGATACACACCATCTTCCATCTCGGAAGATAAACGTTTAAAATAAGGATGCAAAAGTATACAGTTATCCACAAAAGTCTGCGTACAGCGATGAAACTTTGGAAAACAGAGGCGTTGTGTCCAAATAGTAAATAATGTATCTTTCAAATTGCAATATTTCAGGAGCCCTTCATTAGCGCTCAAAAGATAAGTTCGCATCTCGAAATTTACAATAACACCACAGTGCATCCAGAAACAGTACGAAGGGTCATCGTCGATATGGGATTTAAGTCGTGCACACCCAGAAAAAAAACCTTTGGTGAATAAAATTAACCGTCAGAAACGTCTCATGTTCGCAAAGGAATACGTGAACAAATCTGCAGACTTCTGGCGCAAGGTTATATTTTCGGACGAGTCAAAATATAACATTTTTGGTTCGGATGGCCGCTTGAGAGTCTGGCGACGTTAAAACAATGCACTAAATCCCAAGTATACCGTCAAGACAGTGAAACATGGAGGTGGAGGTTTGATGGTATTGGACTGTATGTCTGCATCGGGGGTCGGAAAGTTGGAAATAATCGAAGGAATCATGGACCAGTTCAACTACATTGATATCCTCAAAAGAAATTTAAGAGACAGTGCTGAAATACTGGGAGTCTCGGATGATTTTTACTTCCAGCAAGATAATGACCCAAAACATACGGCCCATAATGTGCGTATGTGGCTTTTGTTCAACGTTCCCCATATGATGCGAACGCCCCCGCAGAGTCCAGACCTCAAGCCGTTGAGCACCTGTGGGATGAATTAGAACGCAGGATCCGAACGCGTGAGATTCGGAATAAAATGCAACTTAAGGAAGCCTTACTAGCAGAATGGAGAAATATTACTAGTTCGTGTACAGAAAAACTAGTTTCTTCTATGCAAAACCGTTTGAAGGAGGTAATTAAGAAGAAGGGATATCCGACAAAATATTAACCATAAAAGTAAAAAGAAATAATTACTTTTTATTCAATTGAACTAATGTTTTCCATTTTATTTCAGTGCTGTACGCAGACTTTTGTGGATGACTGTACGTACAAGTGAACGTGAAGAGTTTGAGAAATACAAATTGTTATAAAGGTATGCAGATTCTCTTGTTATAATAACTTTGCGCAATAACTTTGAAATACAGTAGTCAAAATAGGAATTCAAGATACATCCAAGCATGGTTTTTACGTATCTGGAGACATGACCGTAGCGGCTGAGATCGTGTACGTATCGAACTATATTGTTGAACGCCACATTTAGCTTCCGTTTGTTGTCTGCACTATGAAGGCTCTCACAAGCATCAATCTGGTGCCAATAGGCGTATAATGCTGAGAAAGGGAGAGGTTCCTTAAACAACTGTAAACTTTGTCAATCACTGTATGGACGTGATTATCCCAGGAGAGCGTTCTATTGAACCAGACGCCGAGATTTTTGACCTTATCAATATATTCAATTGGGGTGGCACCGAGAGAAATGGTAGGGAAGTAACTCAAATCCAGATTATTTCTAGAAATGATTAGCCCACTTTGATTTGGTTGGATTCAGCCGCAAGCGATTACTCTGGGACAATCTAAAATCCTTTGCAAATCATTGTTCAGTTTACTAGCACCATCCTCTAGAAGTCCTAGCCGACAACTTACATAGAGCTGTACATCGTCAGCATACATAATGTACGGATGACGTTCTTATACAGCGAGAAAGGTCATTTATAAAAATAGTAAACAGTAATGGACGTAAAATAGTACCTTGCGGAGCTCCACTCAGAATGTTAGCGAGTTGAGACTTACTGTTGTTTATGACGACTCTTTGTTTCCTTTCATATAGGTACAACTGTATTAAGTTCACTGCAGACGACAAGAATCTAAAATCAGTTTTAAGCTTATCAAATAGTTTTACGTGATCCACAGTGTCAAACGCCCTCGAGAAATCTGGAACAGTCAGAAATGTGATTAAATTATTATCGATTGCAGTTCTTATATCGTCACTTACTTTTAACAGAGCAGATATAAAGCTGTACTTTAGTCTGAAACCTCACTGATTATCACATATAAGCACATTCGAATGCAAGAAGTTTTTCGATAACGTTTGCCAGATACGGAAGAATTGAAATTGGCCCGTATTCTGGCGGTGAAAGTCGTGTTTCTTGATTTTTTTTTAGAATTGGAACAACTTTGGCTACCTTCCATGTTGTGGAAAAATATGATGCCGAGATCAACGAATAGAAGGACTAGAGCTGCTCGCGAGCTCTACGAGCGGAAGAGAAAAGAGGAACATCGATTTCTCAGAAAGAAGAAAAAGGAGAACGAGAAGCGCTCGAGAGATTGCGAGACTTTATTGCAGGAATGATGTTCGAAAACTTTACCAAAAGGTAAAGAGAATATGCCAGGGTTTCAAAGCCAGAACAAAAGCGTGCAGGGATCAAAAGGGCAATATAGTAGTAGAATCGCAGTCGGTGCTGAGAATATGGAAGGAACATTGCTGTCAGGTAGAATGAGCCATTCAACAGTGCCGATGACAGTCAAGATTCCCACGCACTACCTCTTAATCGATTTTAAAGTTGCCTATGATAGCGTATATAGAGACGAGTTGTACAAAGCCACGTCTAGTCTTGATATTCCTGCCAAGCTCGTCCGCTTGTGCAGAATGAAGATGGAGAACTCTCGCTGCTCCATCAAAGTCGGCAAGAACATCACCGAACCGTTCGATGTCAGGAAAGGTCTTAGACAAGGTGACGCGCTATCATGTGATCTCTTTAACATAGTACTTGAGAGAATTGTACGAAACTCACAAGCCAACACCGGACACAACTACTCGCTTACGCCGATGACATTGACATAATCGGAAGAACTCAGCGGGCCGTCAATGGGGCATTTGCGAGTATTGCGATCGAGACAGCAAAGATGGGTTTAGCGGCCAATGAAAGCAAAACAAAATATATGCAGTCTACAAAAAAGGACACCCAACATCAGCGTCTTGGACAGAACGCCACAATAGACAGATACAATTTGGAGGTAGTAAAGGATTTTGTCTACCTAGGCTCTATGGTGAACTCCGCAAATGACTTCTGTGGGGAGATCACACGAAGAAACACTCTTGCTAATCGTTGTTTCTATGAGCTAAGACGGCAATTAAGTAGCAAAGCCCTATCTCGAACTACTAAGGTAATTCTTTATAAGACACTAATCATCCCAGTCCTGATGTATGGCGCAGAGGCATGGGCTTTGACAAAACCGGATGAGGATGGCCTTGGCTATTTCGAGAGAAAAGTCCTTCGAGCGACCTTTCTTGGAGGAGAAGGTACAATGCCGAATTATACGGCCTATATAAGGACATCGATTTAGCCAGAAGAGTACACGTACAGCGACTAAGATGGCTGGGTCATTTAGAGCGGATGGTGCCCAACGTTCCCGCCAAGAAAGTCTTCGAATCCACCCCGGATGGACGGCGCAGTAGAGGGCTACCTCGCGGTAGGTGGCACAAACAAGTGGTGGGTGGCCTCAACCAACTGGGCGTGCGCAACTGCAGGCTGCTAGCTCGTAACCGGGCTTCGCCCCGGACTGTAGCGCCACCTAAATAAGTAAGTAAGTAGATCAACGAATTGAATGTATATGTGATTACATCACTGCCCCCGGAGTATATGGGGAAATATAATTTGAATGAAGAGCGGATGAATGCCATCAATACCTACTGCCTTCGATTTAATGCTGAGGATAGCTCTTACCACATCGGTTTGCTGAATTCCTGGAATTTTTTTCCAGCCGCTGCTGTATTTGAAACTACAGATGTTGATCTTGGATCCAGATCTGCCACATTTTAGCTTCGTTTTTTTCTTTCTTCCAACACTAGATCGCCTAAATTTTTGCTTAAGGTAGTGGGTGGAAGATTTTGGTTAAGTCTACATGAATAAAATATTTTCTTGGCCTGCTTTATTTTGGAAACAACCTGATTACGTAACAAGCGAAAAGCGTTATGCAAGTCAGGAAGTTTGAAACGCTTCCATCTATTGTATGCTATGTTACGTTGATTTCTTAAAAAAGGGATTTCAGATATTATTTGGATATATAACGATTCTGCTCTTAAGTGAAACATGAGTATTGAATAGTCTCAAGCAGATCTTCCTCCAGAGTACTACTATTTAAATGTTTGAAACCCCTATACGATGTACTTTAAAAAAAAAATTCCATGTTGCTCAATTAATCTACTGAAGGTTATATTTCTTGCTTCAAATACAAACACACAAACTAGTACATAATTATTATTTCATACAAACGGCACGTATTTTGTCCTTTCTCATTCCAGAGAAATATTGCAAAATAACGATCGTGTACTGACATATGGTTAGAAGGTAGTTAAAGGTAAATTTCCGGTCGACTTTAAAGTACCCAAAAACACTAACGAATTTAGCCTCACGTAATAGTTGGTGCTGAAGTATGATAAGGTTAACCTAAAAATAATTGAATGAATAATATAGTTCAAGTAAATGTGCAATACTCACGTCATTGCATAATGATATCATTTGGAAAGGCCCCAAGACATTTCCCACCAACTCCTCATATTCGCGGAAAATTTTCTCCGCGATCATGCTGATAAAGATCATGTCAAACAAATTGAACGTATACCGCCAAACCAGCAGGCAACATACTAAATAATATTCAAACCGAATGCTCCCAGGACAAAACAAGCCAGTAGTCAAGAAATAAACAAATACAAGACCACCAATAAGCGACAAATAACAACAAAGGAAGTAGAGTTGAAAATACTCCTGCACACAATTTAGTATTTTGAAAATATTCCGGATGATCTTCCAGACTTCGGACAAAAAAACTCTCGAATGTTGCTCATATTTAAAGCAACTACTATTCCCAACAGCTTCCCTTACGTAAGTACTCACATTTTTCAGAAGCGTCAGAATGACGATGGAGGCCACTTGGAAGCATGTGAACTGGACAAGGCAAACAGTCGCAACTAGGAACGTGTACAAATAATCAGAGGTTCTTCCGAAGAGTATTATTTCCATTAATAGTTCACAGATATACAAGATATAGAAATAAAAGTTGTATCTGATGATGAAGATGTATTCGAAACCGAAATATTTTCCATTATTGTTTAAAATGTTGACATCTTTGTGGACTTTATGGAATAGTTCGAGTAATTCGCTTAGAAAACTCGCTTTGTCTATGTTATTCATGTAGAAAAGGAAACCATCAATGGCTTGGAGGGCTGCTGTAATAAAAAGCAGTACCTCCTCATAGCTGTTGCTATTTAGTATATGTGTGTAGGCTGAGATCAAAGCATATGTACTAAGGGTCATGCCACTTAGTGAAATAGTTTTTGAGAAAACATTTAACAGTTTATTTGGTGAAGGAACTTTGGACGTCCAATTGTAGAGGAAGTTTATACAGCCTGAGATGATACCAAAAGTAAGCAGCGGCACGAAAACTCGGTTGAAATAGTTGTTATGCAATGATGACATTTTACGATGAGAGAGCTTTGTCAACTAATAGAAGTTTGGACAACAGCAACCATAGGTATTCATTAAGTTAAGTAACGACGATTAAAGTGCTGCTTATAAGGGAATGAGTAATGAAATGGTTCTTCCATTTCATACATAGGTATGTAGGTGTATAACAATTTTTTTTCACCACCAGACAATGTAATTATTTTTGCCAAATGACCTCGAAAGCGAATGCACGTGCAGTGGAAGCTTCCACATACATATGTCCATAAAATTCCACATGCCTATCAGTCAATTTAAAAATAAGTACCTATAGCTTACCCACCAAAAAAAAAGTAAACCAAATTGTCGAAGCTGTTGGTTTATTCACTACCTCTGTGCTAGATAGCATTGATCAATAAGTACAAAAAAAAAAACTGATTATAGCTTCTTTAATTCACTACCTAGTCATAATGTGGATCTTATCAAGCTAAGAAATAAAGCGATAACTACATAAGTGGATAAGAACCAGACAGAGTTTCATTCGACTGAGACTAAAATCCTAACAGCAATTATAAAAGATTTAATTATGAATTTTAGAAATAGAAAAGTCCCAGGTTGACAGACGGAGCATTGGAGTGGATACCCTTAGGAGGGAGACTTGCAATCTTAAAGATCTAGCTTGAAAGATCTACTCTGGCATTGGTGCAGGTATGTGCACGGAACCTTCAGTCAGAGTATGCAGCTTTCTTAGATGAAGTTGATGCTGCTTTTGAAAAGGTTGCGGATATGAATTCTTTTGGCCAGGATGGCTACACGCATACGATGGGAGAGGCTACAGGACGATGAGATACGGGAGATATTTGCGCGGCAAATATCTGAAAGGTTTAAACAAGCTTCAACTGTTGCATCAAATGTAGAGGAAGAATGGCAATTGTTTTCAACAGCGGTTATTGCCTCTGCGGGAGATATTTGTTTAGTGAAGCGACTTAGGGTGGCGACTGGTTGTGAGAAAGAACGCCTTGGTTTAAAACGCCCGGAGTTCAAGAAGCCATCAGAGAGAAGAAGAGAGCCTTTAAGGTGTGGATTCATTTGGGAAACTCCGATTCTCGAAATCGGTACAGAGAGGCGCGAAAAACTTGCAAATTAGCTGTGAAAATAGCTAAAGAACAGTCTTGGAAGGAGTTTTGGTGAAAAATTAAAACGTGACGACAGCAAATAAGATGTTCTGACAGACCGTTCGCCGACTCAGAGAAAGAAAGTTGAATATCGTTGAAGGAGTCAAATCCAAAGAGGGTACACTTCTTTCCAATGAGGAAAGAAGTGCTCGCAGATGGAGCGAGCACTTTTCCGAATTACTCAATCCCGAACAGGGCACCGAAGACGACAGACCTATGGTCGAGAGTAGGGCGGAAAGTAGTCCTACGGTAGAGGAAGTAACTGGCGATCAGAGCGCTAAAAGTTGGCAAACCTACTGGTGTGGATGAAATCCGACCAGAAATGCTCACGGCTTTAGGTAAAGAGGGAGTACAATGGGTCTTGCGTATCATTAAAGTGGCCTGGGACTGCGGTGAAACACCTGGTAATTGACAAATGGGGGTGATTGTTCCTCTTTTTAAAAAAGGGGACAAACAAGATTGCGCCAACTACAGGGGTATATCTCTTTTAAGTCTCCCTGGAAAAGTTTTCGCTAAGGTGCTAGAAACACGTTTCAGGGATGTGGTTGAGGAGAGTTTGGGGGATAAGCAGTGCGGTTTTCGTCCTGGTAGAAACACAACCGACCAGTTGTTCACTCTCAGAATGGTTCTTGAGAAGGCATGGAAGTATGCTAAGCTTGTCTACACTTGTTTTGTGGATTTGGAAAAAGCATATGATATGGTTCCTCAAGACAAACTCTGGAGTATTCTGCAGGAGTATGGGATTAATGGTTATATAAAAACTGTAGAAGCTGTGCTCGGCAAAACGGTGTTAAATCAATACCTTTCACTGTGGGTGTTGGACTCTGCCAAGGGTCCGTTTTGTCACCTCTCCTCTTCATTGTATATATTGATTGGATGCTGCAGGGCAGCCGTGGCGGGGAATGTTTCAAAATGGGAGACCTAAGGATTAGTCATCTACTCTTTGTGGATGATTTGGCCATCCTTGGATCTTCTCAAAACGAACTTCAACGCGCGCTCGAAAGGTTTGTAGTCGTTTGTTATGATGCTGGAATGAGGATCAACGTGAACAAATCGGAAGTAATGACAGTTTGCAAAAAAACCCATTCAGTGCGCTCTGCATGTTAGTGGGGTTCCACTGAAGCAGATGGATAAGTTTAAGTACCTCGGGGTCTTATTCACAAGTAATGGGAAGAGCAATGCTGAGATATCCTGTAGAATTGGTCAGGTTGGATCAATTTTGAGAGAGTTTGGCTAATCTGTTATAAGGAAGTCAGAACTTAGTGTTCAACCTAAGCTGTCGGTTTTTAACTCGGTGTAAGTATGTTCCAACTCTCACCTATGATCATGAAATTTGGGTAGTGACCGAAAAAATAAGATCGCAAATACAAGCTGCCGAAATGAGGTTCCTTCGCGGTGTTGCTGGAATAACTCGTAGGGATCGAGTGCGCAATACCAGAGTACGTGATGTGCTCAATGTTGAGCATCTACTTCTCCGAACGGAAGGATTTATGCTTCGATGGCTTGGTCACGTAGTGCGTATGCCCCAGACCGACTTCCAAGACGTGTCATGATTGCCGCGCCATCAGATTGGTGACTCCCCAACAGGCCTAGAAAAAGATGGTTGGACCAAGTCAGACTTTTCTCTTGCAGCCATCTAGGGATTCCTCCTGATGAGTTGGAGTCAATGGCGGAGGATCGAGAAGGATGGAGGGTCCACCTGAGCATCCTAACGCCGTGAGCCTCATGAAGGATTAGCGGGCCATTGTAAATGTATGTATGTATGTAGGAAAATGAAACTAGAAACTCCAGAGCCTAGACAAAAACCACAAATCATTCTGGAATATCGCAAAAGTTATTCAAAGATCGAATTGTATCATTCCAGCTTAAAAACAAGGTAACACTCTAAAGTTTTCTGTGAATAAATAGCCGACATTAGTTTAGTTTAGTTTTTAGTTTTGAAAACTTTATTTAAACTTTAATAATACTTAAATACAATTTCATAATCTTAAGTTAAATATGGTTTGGCCCACGGCCGTCTACCAGATTGACAATTTATTTTTCGCATTTATATTTTAATACACATTGATATTTAAAAGTCTCCTTCTATAATACGTGCTCTGTAGGTAAATGCGGTTAGTGCATATTTATATAGAACATCCCAACCAAGGTTGCCGTTCAAAATGTTCAAGACCTCATTCATATCCAATGCAGTTGCGCCAAAGTATCTCACACGAAATTCATTTAAGATAGGGCATCTGGCAATAAAATGGTATACATCCTCCCTTTCTTAAAGATTACACAGGTCACATAGAACTGACCGGTCTGGTCGATGTGGGATGTAATTTAAATTTATTATTTCCCCTCTTAGTTTAAATATTAGGCTAATCATATTCAGCGGAAAGCGGTTGAGAAAGTACGTATGCTGTTGTAGATTATAGTTGAGTTTGCTGTAAATCATTCTATACTGGGAAGTTTCAGCTTCCGTTTTGCAACAATCGTAAGTAGTGTAGCTTGCTCTCTCTAAAAGTTTTTTAAATACCATCCTTAACTCAGTAGAGTTAATATCTGCTGCAATTCTCACGTTTTCACCAAAACTCTCCCCCAGCTCTTCCCACTTTTCGATAAGGTTTCCTCTTGTTGATATAGCTCTCTTAAGCACTAGTTTAGGCAGCCGTCCATCTTCCATCTCCAACAATTTATTGATAAAATCGAAATGCAGCTTAAGCGTGTCTAAAAATAGAGGTGGCACTGTTGTTTCTAAATGCAGCATATAATTAGGGGTGCAGGTTGGTAGCCGGAAAATGCGTTTCAGAAAATACCTCAGGAATCTTTCAACCTCATCAAACTGACAGTAACCCCAAACTTGAGCGCCGTATAGCAATATAGAGATTGCAGTCGCACGAAATAATTTAAGCTTTGCGCTATGTTCAATAAATTTATTATTAATGCAACGGCCCCATACTGAAGAAACAGCTCTCTTCGACTCCGCTAGTGTGAGTTGGAAATGTTTTCGCATGTTGAGATTCGTCGTAATTAATACACCTAGATATTTATACTCCCGAACTATTGAAACATTTTCTCCTTTGTATGTCCATTTTTCATTACGAGAATATCTACCACCACCATCTCTGAACACCATTATTTTAGATTTTTCTAAATTTACAGACAGATTCCAAAGTTCACAGTAGCGCTCAAGACGGTTCACCATTCGCTGCATTCCTTCCACTGATTCAGATAGAAAAACTATATCGTCTGCGAAAAGGAGTCCTGGTATCTGCATACCTCCAAACTGAATTCCCCCTCCAATTGCATCCATTATATCGTTTATAAATAAAATGAAAAGTAACGTGCTCAGAACACATCCTTGCCTGACTCCCATTCGTGCTGTAAAGTCTTCCGATACAAGCTCACCATCCCATACATAAGCGACGTTGTTTTTAAACGACAATTTTGCTGGAGATTCCCATCTTAAATAGGTTATAAAAAAGTGCTTCACGTGCAATAGAATCAAAAGCAGCGCGAAAGTCAACGAAGAAAGCATATAACTTCTTGTTTCTTCTTTTGAAGCTCTCCGCAATGTTCGTCAGGATGAATATTTGGTCTAAAGATGAATAGTTTCTCCTAACCCCCGCTTGAAATTCATTCAGAATCTGCTTATTCTCAATCCACTGCGTTAGCCTGTTGAAAATTATAGCACTAAACAACTTCACTGATGTATTCAGGAACGAAATGCCTCGATAGTTTTCAGGGTTATCGTATGATCCTTTTTAGTGTAGGGGAAATATTATTGCCCTTTTAAAGCTATTTGGAACACTCGCTGTCTCAAATATCCTATTGTATTCCTTGGTTAATGCGGACAGGAATTCAGTTGAGCAGTTTTTAAAGAATTCAACTGGAATTCGGTCGTCTCCTGGAACTTTACCAACTTTCGATTTTACGATTGCACTCTGTACTTCAGAAATTGTAAATGGAACATCTAGGAGATCATCTGTAAAAAATGGTGCTGCGTATTGAGGAAGAGGCGAAAATTGCGGGGTGTTAAGCAGGTTCTTAAAATAGTCCCGAAGTTCAGATGCTTGTAAGGATGACGAAATGAAATTGGTTCTCCCGTTGATAGTTTTGGCGGCTTTCCAAAATTCTGCTGAGGACCTTGACGAATTTAAAACGGCTACGGTTTGTTGCTCCAGTTGTTTTCTTTTTACAAAACAGAGATGTTTAAAGTCCCTATTGGCGACTGCATACATATTTTTGAAAAATGTGGTGTTGTAGTTCCTTAAGAGCCTAAGAAACGAAAAGGATTTTTTTCTGGCTTTATAGCATTCAGCGTCAAACCAGACCTGTTTGAGAGTACCCTTACGCTTTCCTGTAGTTTTTGTTGAAACAGCTTCAATTATAATTCTAGTAAGGTCCTCCATGTGCAGTGGCTTGTTTTCCAATCTTCGTTTAAAAATTTCCTGATCTAAATTATTTTGAAATATAGTTTGAAATCGATCTCTCCATATCAACCTTGGCAGTAGTCTCAGTTGCTTCGTGCTGAGCGCTTCTTTCGATTTCTGAACTATGCATGAAATTTCCAAGGGCATGTGGTCTGAGAAAACTTGTGCAGCTTTACTGAAGTTGCTCAGAATAGAGCACCACTTCCCCGACATAAAACAGTAATCAATAACTGAACACGCCGTTCCTCGAATAAACGTGTATTCGCCATTCGGGTCTCCTTTACAGCTTCCATTTAAAATCCTTGCCTCTAAAGCATCAGCAATTTCCAGTATTTTAGTCCCTTTCCCATCACACACTTCATCTTTTGATCTGCGGGTTGGATTAATTATTGTTGTTACAGATCCACTTACAAAATTATTTTGCGACATTCCAATCCTTGCGTTGAAATCACCAACAAGAAGCAAATCCATGGACCCTAAATCCTGTAATGCGCCGCAAAGCTGGTCATAATCCCTTTTCCAGTGATTACAGTTCAGGTAAATGGGTACAATAAAGTGGTCATATCCTTTGGTTTTTACCTCTAAGATATCCATTTCTTCAGCTCGCTTGAAATTCAAAACAAATCCTTCCAGGCACTTTCTATAGCCTAGTAGTTCCCCTCCACTTCCTCTTCCAAATGTATCTACTTTCACTGCTGGAATCCACTTTAATTCATAGTTCCTAAATATTGTTTTAAATTTCTCCTCCTCATCTTCTAAAACATGTGTTTCAAAAATTACAAATATATCAAAACTTTTTACATAATCAAAAAACTTCATTTGAAAAAACTTATTTTTGAGTCCTGCGACATTATATCCTAATATTTTTAATTCTAAACATTTTATCTGATTCTGGTAGACGGGACCGTCTCAATTCAATTCATAATGTAAACGATCACCTGCTTGTTCTCTCGAGCGCATGCTTGTGTGCGCCCCCAAATTTTCTGCATGTTGCACAGCGGCTGTTTCGCAAATTTGAAGCGATGAAACGTTTCCAACTTCCGACGACAAACTTGACATTTTGTGTTTGACATTGTTTACGTTTTTGTTAGCTCGATGGACTTCATTCATAAAATGTTGAACACTAGAAAACAATGTAAAATCACCGCCGAAAATTGTGCGTAACACCACCATCGGGTCGTTTTTGCCACATTTCAAGCCGTGCGCCAAATCCCATGTAAAAGTGTTTTTCGAAATGAGTAGCTTATCGTCTTTTAGCTGGGTGTTCACAAGAGGAAACCTATCGCGAAGAAATTTTGCAATTGGTAGCCGACATTACAGTCGAAGAAGTTAGTGAGGCGGTCAAATACCCAAAAAAAAAATGAAAAGCGGTTGGGCCAGGCGAGATGTCCTGTGAGTTCTGCAAAAAGATGGAAGACATCGGGTTCAGATGACTCAGAATTCTTATCTCCAAATTTATGATCCAATGCCCAATCAATGGAGGGAAATTTACATTCTCCCTGTGTATAAAGGGAAGGGTGATAACTATCGTTCGATCAAGCTGATGTCGCACACCATGAAGATCGTTGAGTGGGTATTACGAGTAGGTGGCCGACTGCGAAAACTCATACGGCTATCTGATGATCAGTGTGGGTTTGTCTCGGGTAAATCAAACACAGATACAATCCAAAGTATGGGGATCATGATAGAAAAACATCGTGATTCCTTAAAGGATTTGCATATTGTATTGGTTGACTTTGAAAAGGCATTCGACAGACAACCACGAGATCTGATATGGGTGTCGCTAAGACATCGAGGGGTTCCAGAAACCTATGTACAGATGATCATGGGCATGTACGAAGGGGCAAAGACAAGCACAAGATAACCGAAGAGTTCCCAATCAAAGTCGGGGTGCACCAGGGAAGCGTCTTTAGTCCTCCTCCTCCTTCTGAACATTTCCGGCACAGATGTTTTAATGTGTACCGATGAAGCTCATTTCCATCTTTCAGGCACAGTCAATAAGCAAAATTTCCGGTATTGGTCTCAAAATAATCCCAGGGAACTTCACCAACAACCACTTCACTGTCCCAAGGTTACAGTTTGGTGTGCTGTTTTTGATATTGATGTATGGGGTCCATACTTTTTTGAAGAGAACGGTGTTACCGCTACTGTAACTTCCGATCGATATTGTGCAATGCTGGAGAATTTCCTTCGGCCTAATTGCGTGATCTATTCGATCAACACGGACAAGAAAATGTGTGGTTCCAACAAGATGGTGCAAGAACTCACACATCTTGCCAGTCACTAGCGATTCTAAGAGAAATGTTTCCATGAAATAAGACAATACGGGTTACATGGTTTATTTTTTTTCCCCGAGGGTAGGTGAAAAATCTTCCATAGACACTATGGGAATAGCAAGCGCGTGCTCATAGTAGTGTCAGATTACTTACTTACTTACTTATGTGGCGCTACAGTTCGGGGTGAACCTGGGCCTCAACCAACAAGCCTCTCCATTTAGCTCGGTCTTTAGCTAATTGCCTCCAGTTGCGCACTCCAAGTTGGTCGAGGTCCCCTTGAACTTGTGCGCGCCACCTACGGCGATGATTCCCTCTACTGCGTCGTCCCTCGGGGTTAGATTCGAAGACTCTGCGGGCCGGAGCGTTGGTGTCCATTCGCTCTACATGTCCTAGCCATCTCAGACGTCCGTACGCAGTTTTTTGACTAGGTCAATGTCGCTGTACAGCTCGTATAGTTCGTGATTGAATCTTCTCCTCCAAAACCCGTCAACGCAAACGGGACCGAAAATCTTACGAAGAATTTTTCTCTCGAAGCGACCAAGGATATCTTCATCCTCTTTTAATAAAGTCCATGTTTCAGCGCCGTAAAGCAGGACTGAGATGATCAAGGTCTTATATAGAGTCTCCTTAGTTGTTCGAGAAAGGGCTTTACTGCTGAATTGCCTTATTAGCCCAAAAAAACAGCGATTGGCAAGAGTTATTCTTCGATTGATTTCTGCACTGATTTTGTTAGTAGAATTTATAGCAGAGCCAAGGTAGACAAAGTCCCTTACTACCTCGAAGTTATAGCTGCCCACGGTGACGTTTTGTCCAATTCGTCGATGTTGGTTTTCCCTTCTAGTTGACAGCATATACATGGTTTTGCCCTCGTTTATCGCCAAACCCATTTTGGCCGCTTCCGCCTCAATGCTTGCAAAAGCACCGGTGACAGCCCGCTGAGATCTTCCGATAATGTCTATATCGTCGGCGTATGCAAGCAGTTGTACAGACTTGTAATAGATTGTACCTCCGGTGTTGGCTTGTGAGTTCCGCACAATCCGTTCAAGTATAATATTGAAGAAGTCACATGACAGCGCGTCACCTTGTCTAAAGCCTTTTTTGACATCAAAGGTCTCGGTGAGGTCGTTACCGACCTTAATGGAGCAGCGAGCGTTCTCCATCGTCAGCCTGCACAGGCGGACAAGTTTGGCAGGGATGTCAAAACTAGACATGGCTCTATAAAGCTCTTCTCTATAGATGCTGTCATAGGCGGCCTTGAAATCGATAAAGAGGTGGTGAGTATCGATTTGGAATTCTTGGGTTTTCTCCAGGATCTGCCGAAGTGTGAAGATTTGATCGATGGTGGACTTTCCTGGCCTGAAACCGCACTGATAGGGTCCAATCAGGCTGTTGATAAAAGGTTTCAGGCATTCACACAATATCGCAGAAAAGATCTTGTACGCGATGTTGAGGAGACTGATGCCTCTATAATTGGCGCAGTTGAGGGGGTCTCCTTTCTTGTGGATCGGGCAAACGATGCTGAGATTCCATTCATCAGGCATACACACACAGTGTCAGATTCTTCCCAGGTATTTGGCCTCGTGTGCAAAAGTTATTCGGGTCGAGTTTAGGAAAATTTGGCAAGTTTTTTGTTTTCTTGTAAGTGGAATTCACGTGAACAGATTTAGATTCATTGAGGGCGATCCGCCAGTCCCTCGTCCATTCATTTACATTGTTCAGTGCGTTTTGCAGTTTTGCAGTCGTTTCTTTGATTGTTTTATCTACTGCTAGGATAGCGGTGTCATCGGCAAACGTAGCAAGAATGGTGCGATCTTCGTTCGGTATATAGCAAATAGAGAAGCAGCCCAAGAACGCTTCCTTGCGGTACGCCGGCCGAAATTTCTTTGAGTTCGGAGTATTCGACTCCATGTCTAACATGAAAGAGTCTATTCCCGAGATTTGATTCCAGAATGTCGTAAAAGCATACAACTTGTCGTAGTTTGCAATTCAAGCCATCATGCCACACCTTATCAAAGGCTTGCGAGACGTCAAGAAATACGCTTGAGCATATCTTTTTTTCTTCAAGTGCTTTCTCGATTACGTCAGTAATTCTATGCACCTGGTTAATCGTCGAATGCCTGCTTCTGAACCCAAACTGATGGTCAGGGATAAAATTATTTTCTTCTATAACCGGTTGGAGACGCCTTGGTTGGTGTGTTGGTTAGGATCGGCCCTCGATGAGGATGTACTTAGACCAGAAAGTAGGTCCATTGTACTACGAATGTGTAAGGCGGGTGGGTCACCCTCTTACTCTTGGAACCATTTGCTTCGTTTAATGAAAGCATGAATTTTAGCCGTACAGGCGTTGCCAAGATCATTAAGATCATTTTAGAAGTATTCACCCAGAGTGGCCTTCCTGATGTTGGCGAGCGCAGGACAGGCGATGACTGATGGTCTCTTCTTTCTCTTCATCTCTGCAGTTTCTGCAGAAGTCATTATGAGGGATACCTAATCTTTGGGCATGTCTTCCTATGACGCAGTGTCCAGTGAGGACATTTGTTATTTTTGAGAGGGTTCCTCTCTTATGCTTCAGGAGTCCGATGGACCTGGATTTATTGAGTGTTGGCCAGAGCTGTCTTGCGGTATGACATTGGTCTAGATGTTGCCATCGATGATTGGCTACTTTCTCGGCATCAATTTGAATAAGGTACTTAACATAAGACGCTGGCGCTTCGATGTCGGTGATGCTTATGCTATCTGTACCAGAGGAGCCTTGTCGTGCTAATTCGTCGGCTGCACAATTCCCCGGTATGTCACAGTGACCTGGTACCCAGCAAAGGGTAAGGTTGTACTGACCAGCTATCTCGTTAAGAGATATGCGACAGTCTTTCACTGCCTTAGATCTCGTAGTGCTGGATGTGAGGGATTTGATGGCTGCCTGACTATCGACATAAATAATAATATCAGGTGTTGATAGTGTGCTAGCCGCCAGCCAGTCAGCTGCTTTGCGAACTGCGGTGATTTCGGCTTGAAAAACGCTGCAGTAGTCTGGAAGGTTAAAGGAGAGGTGTATGTCCAGATCTTCCGAGAAAATTCCGGCACCGACTCCGTCCTTGGTTTTGGACCCGTCCGTGAAAATTGGCAGCGATTCGTTGTAAAGGACATTGCGTTGCGTCCACTCACTTCTGGCCGGTATCGAGTGCGTGTAGCCCTTGTTAAAATCATATTCAGTGGGCAGATGGTCAGTGGAATTGGGAAGATGACAGTGCATCGAAAGTATATTGGCATGTCGCTTGTGTTGCTCCTTCCACTGCTTGGAGCCTCTCAGTCTTATTGCCGAGCTGACAGCCAATTGTTTACTGACGATGTCAATCGGAAACAGGTGGAGCATGGTTTGAAGCGCCGCTGTGGGAGAAGTTCTCAGTGCACCGGTAATGCTGAGACATGCAACTCGCTGAGTTTTTTCCATTATGGATAGGTTGGATTTCTTCTCCAAGGCGGGCCACCATGCCAATACTCCAGACATGAAAATCGGTTTTATGACGGACGTGTATAGCCAGTGCATGATACTTGGTTTAAGGTCCCAGGTGGAGCCTACTGCTTTCTTGCAGATATATAAGGCGGCCAGCGATTTCCTGACCCGTTCGACGACATTCTCTTTCCAAATAAGCTTGCGGTCAAGCTTTAGGCCTAAATAGCTAGCACTATTTGAAAGCTTGAGGGTGGATCCCCTTATCTTGGGCGGAGTGAAGTCAGGGAGCTTGTGTTTTCTTGTGAATAGAACTAGCTCGGTCTTCGTCGGGTTAACGGAGAGGCCGCATTTATCGGTCCATCTGAACAGTTCATTAAGAGCAGACTGCATGACATCGGCCAGCGTCTGCGGGTATTTGCCTCACTTGACAGTGATAGTGGCCTTGATGTGTAGGTCCAGGATTCTTTCCAGAATCTTGAGAAGGAAGGACGTTAGACTAATAGGTCTAAGGTCCTTTGGAAGGGTGTGCGATGTCTTGCCTGCTTTGGGTATAAAGACCACTCTTACCTCGGTCCAGGCAGTTGGTGTTGTTCCGAGCTCAAGACAAGCCTTCAGAATGGAGGAAAGATACTGCCATACTATGTTGAAAGCCGTCTGAATCCGGGCCGGAAAAATACCGTCTGGTCCCGGGGATTTGAATGGTTCGAAACTGTTTACTGCCCATTTCAGCTTATCTTCGCTGATCAGATGAGGAGGTGCCTGTGGGCGTGCAACATTTACCAGGGCGCGATCATCGTTGGCGGTTGGCGTGCAGCCGGGGAAGTGAGTGTCCATGAGCAGGTTGAGCGATGCTTCATCCGATTCCGCCCAGGATCCATTGGGATTCATGAGGACACTAGGTATAGTTGGTGTTTTGGAGAGGACTTTTCGCAGTCTAGAGGATTGAGACGTGTTGTCAATACTCTGACAAAAACCGCGCCAAGATCTACGTCTAGCTTTCCGAACCTCTATTTTGAAGTTCTTCAGACTTTCTTTGTAGATCTACCAGTCCAGTGGTAGCCTTGTTCGTTTGGCTTTATTGAATTGTTTCCTGCTTGTGCAGCGAAGACTGCTAAGTTCCAGCATTCCACCATGGGGGACGATTGCCCACCTTTCTTCTTGTGATCGGACAGGATTCGATGAAAGCTGTATTAAGTGCAGAAGTTAGAACGGTGTTTAGCTTGTCTAATTCCAACTGTGTAGTTGGTGTAGTGTACACTTGATTGAATAGTTTAGCAGAGAGGGATTTATTGTGTAAGCACCAGTCGGTTTTCCGTCGATTGCGGAAGACAAAGGGTGCGGCACTGTGACAAATTTTCAGTTTGTACTCCAGATAGCGGTAATCGGAAAACGAATGGCTGTCAGATACAGTCCAGTTGGAAATTGCAGGATAGATACTTTGGGAAGCAAAGTGACGTCAAGCACCTCTTGCCGGGTCTTAGTAATAAAAGTAGGACTATTTCCTCTGTTACAAACTACTAAGTCGGTGCCTATTAACTACTCGAAAATAGACCTACCTCGAGGGTTAGTGTCGGTACTTCCCCATAGATCATGGTGCGCGTTGGTGTCGCACCCCTATATAATGGCTTCAAATATCCTCTCGAAAATTTCCGATATGATTGGAACAAGCTAAATTGGTCTATACGATTGTACCTCATTTGGCGGCTTTCCTGGTTTTAAAAGCAATATGACTTCCGCAACTTTCCATTGGCTCGGCACGTGTTTTAATCTGAGCGCTGCATTTACAATATGGAGAAGCTTAATCAATGCTTTTCTAGGTAAAACTTTGGGAATTTCTCCGGTAATCAAATCATAACCAGGAGATTTCTTAGGTTTTAGATTCACGATCTCATGTTTGAGTTCCCTTAGCGTTGCACTTGTGAGCGTTAAACCGTCAGATGGTAAATCCAGCCTATTGCGGTTATCGTAAACCACTTGACCATCGTACGGTTAAAAGGTTTCTTCCAGGTAGGCCGCAATGGTGATATCGGGCGTCCACCGCGTTCGCCTGATTTGACGCCTTGCGATTTCTTTCTCTGGGGATATATTAAAGGCCAGGTGTACAAACATCGTCCGCAAGCTTTGAAAGCTCTAAAGAACGCAATAACACAGGAAGTTGCTAACATTCCGCCTGAAATGGCTCGCCGCGTAATGGAAAACTTACGACACAAATGGGGGAGTTCTTTCTGCCCCACCCTGTACCTTATCGACCGTAACTCCCGGTTATATGCGACCTATGCAATCTCAACGAAAGAAAGGATGTATTGCTTTTTATCGCAAAATGTCCTATTTTTGGGGAGACACCGCGATTCTTCTTTGGCACAAACCTACTGGAAAAAGAGAAAGCGATGCACATTTTTGTTGGTGAACGAGGTTAGGAAGTGCTTTATAGATATACAGCGACTGCACTAAAATACAAGGGACCTATAGTTGAAGGCGATTTTTAAGCTACTTTTACAATTATTGTATACCTATTCTCTGGGTGTTTGCATATTATGCCAATTAATCTGTTCTTTAAATAGATATGTGTAATTTAATAAAGTTAAATGTCAATCCGGTAGTTGCCCCTCAGCCAAACTAAACAGACGTGTACATTATAAACGTGTAACAAACAATCTTTTTTATTAATGAAATCAAAAGTCTTTCTAACTAAAAAAAACTAAAAACTATGTGAGCGACAGGTCTATTGCAGTGAATATATTTCTGGTTACAAATACCGTGGGTGATCCTTTGTTCAACAATACAAGATCAGAATTCTGTAACCAGTCTGCTATGACTGTTCCCAGCGCCGGTAGTATACGGAGAGATCCAGAGGGAGTTGTCCACTGGCAGGAGCCAATCAGGCTGCTGATGAAATGTTTTAAGCATTCATACAATATCGCAGAAAGATGTGAGGAGACTAATGCCTCTATAATTGACGCAGTTGAGGGGGTCTCCTTTCTTGTGGATTGGGCAAACGATGCTGATATTCCATTCATTAGGCATGCATTAGTTTGACCAAATCCTAGAGATGAGTTGGTGTATGCTGTTTACCAATCCATCACCAGCTGCCTTGAAAAGTTCGCCGGGCAAGCCGTTAGGTCCAGCAGCATTGGATATCAGTTTGGATATTGCTATCCTCACTTCGTTTTAGTCAGATGGATGGAAATTTTGAATGGTTGTAGTAGTTGAATGGTTGTAGTAGTAGAAGTAGTTTTTCCCTATTCTCAATACCGAATATGATTCTACTACGAGGTTTCCTTGTTCATCTTTAGAGGTTTCTATACAGGTTTTGCTTCCTTACATTGTTCCTGGAATATAAGCTCTCAATATCTTCGATCACGCACTTCTCGTGCTCTTTCTTTTTCTTTTGGAGAAGCCGGTGTTCCTAATGCCTCTTTTGCTCGTAGAGCTCGTCAAACCAGAAATTACGAGGAATTAGTCGGGCGAAGTCCAGCACATTAGTTCGCCACTGATCTTCGGCATTTGATGCTGGCGGCATAGAGGAGATTGAGAGATTTCGGGATACGTATTCGGCGAAAACTCTACCGCTTTCTTGCGATTGTACATTAAACGCTAGATTTGATCACTGTGATTCTTCAAGTAAAAATGGTCATTATCAATTCACTGCCAATTATGAACTTAAATAATAAATTTGCTCCCTATTGTTAAATTTATCTACTGAAGGTTTTTTTTTGAACTTGAAATACTTATAATAAGCAATTATTATTTCATACAAGCGGCACGTATTTTGTCCTTTCTCATTCCAGAGAAATATTGCAAAATAACGATCGTGTACTGACATATGGTTAGAAGGTAGTTAAAGGTAAATTTCCGGTCGACTTTAAAGTACCCAAAAACACTAGTGAATTTAGCCTCACGTAATAGTTGGTGCTGAAGTATGATAAGGTTAACCTAAAAATAATTGAATGAATATAGTTCAAGTAAATGTGCAATACTCACGTCATTGCATAATGATATCATTTGGAAACGCCCCAAGACATTTCCCACCAACTCCTCATATTCGCGGAAAATTTTCTCCGCGATCTTGCTGATAAAGATCATGTCAAACAAATTGAACGTATACCGCCAAACCAGCAGGCAACATACTAAATAATATTCAAACCGAATGCTCCCAGGACAAAACAAGCCAGTAGTCAAGAAATAAACAAACACAAGACCGCCAATAAGCGACAAATAACAACAAAGGAAGTAGAGTTGAAAATACTCCTGCACACAATTTAGTATTTTGAAAATATTCCGGATGATCTTCCAGACTTCGGACAAAAAAACTCTCGAATGTTGCTCATATTTAAAGCAACTACTATTCCCAACAGCTTCCCTTACGTAAATACTCACATTTGTAAGAAGCGTCAGAATGACGATGGAAGCCACTTGGAAGCATGTGAACTGGACAAGGCAAACAGTCGCAATTAGGAACGTGTACAAATAATCAGAGGTTCTTCCGAAGATTATCATTTCCATTAATAGTTCACAGATATACAAGATATAGAAATAAAATTTGTATCTGATGATGAAGATGTATTCGAAACCGAAATATTTTCCATTATTGGTTAAAATGTTGACATCTTTGTGGACTTTATGGAATAGTTCGAGTAATTCGCTTAGAAAACTCGCTTTGTGTATGTTATTCATGTAGAAAAGGAAACCGTCAATGGCCTGAAGGGCTGCTGTAATAGAAAGCAGTACCTCCTGATAGCTGTTGCTATTTAGTATATGTGTGTAGGCTGAGATCAAAGTATATGTACTAAGGATCATGGCACTTAGTGAAATAGTTTTTGAGAAAACATTTAACAGTTTATTTGGTGAAGGAACTTTCGACGTTCAATTGTAGAGAAAGTTTATGCAGCCTAAGATGATACCAAAAATAAGCAGCGGCACGAGAACTCGGTTGAAGTAGTAGTTATGCAATGATGACATTTTACGATGAGAGAGCTTTGTCAACTAATAGAAGTTTGGACAACAGCAACCATAGGTATTCATTAAGTTAAGTAACGACGATTAAAGTGCTGCTTATAAGGGAATGAGTAATGAAATGGTTCTTACATTTCATACATAGGTATGTAGGTGTATAACAAATTTTTTTCACCACCAGACCATGTAATTATTTTTGCCAAATGACCTCGAAAACGAATGCACGTGCAGTGGAAGCTTCCACACACATAAATTTTACATACCTATTAGTCAATTTTGTAGCAGCCTCATTTTTATTATATCATTGTATTTATAACATTTATTATATTATAGAAACATGTCCGTAATTAATATAACTTTTATTTTGATAATTAATTTAACATGTGTCCTATCTTGCATTAGCAAATTGTAAAGTTCCGTATGCTTTTCTTTAACCCTGACTGTAATTTTAAGTTTAATTTTTTTGTAAAGCACATACACACACATTGTAGTACACTGTTTTTGGATTGTAAAGTTTCGTGCCCAATGGGGTTTGGCTTAATTTTAAGTGGAGTTGATCTTTGCACCCAGAAAATTGTATAAAAGGAAATGTTCCTTCCATGCAAAGTCACTCTGATTCCGGCAGCGACGAGATACAAATAAAAACACTTTTCTACAATTTAAAAATAAGTTTACCGACAAAAAATATCTAAACCAAATTGACGAAGATGTTGGTTTATTAACTACCTCTGTGCTAGATAGCATTGATCAATAAGTACGAAAAAAACTGATTATACTCGTAGCTCCTTTAATTCACTACCTAGTCACAATGTGGATCTTATTTTGCTAAGAAATAAAGCGATAACTACATAAGTGGATAAGAACCAGAGTTTCATTCGACTGAGACTAAAATCCTAACAGCAATTAGGTTAGGTTACTTAGGGTTATGAGGTTATCATAAAACACTAGGCACCAAAGTGGGCCCATCGCGATCTCTAGGGAACCTTCACAGCAGAAGACCTAAACCCATTCTCCCAAGCAATTAATCTCCTTACAGAATCTGAAGAGATCCTTGTTATGGTTCAGGGACCTCACCTCTTCAAAGTTATCGAAGAAGTATCTACCAAGGTGCTTTAGCCTTGTCCTGGCAATTCCTTGACATTCACAGAGTATATGAGTTATATCCTCTGAGACATGTAGGTCTTCGCAGTACGTGCAAACATCCGTATCGGATAACCCTAGTCTAATGGCATGCCTCCTTAGGAGACAGTGGCCAGAGAGTATTCCTATCGCTGTTCTTAACCTTGATCTATTTAATTTAATTATCTCCCCAGATTTTCTGCGGTCTAACACAGGCCACATGGCCGTAGACACCCTGTGACCATCTAAGTTTGACCATCTTAGATTAGCCGTGTCAATGATTTTATCCCGAATAATTCCCTTAGCCACGCACCCTGGTGGTTTAATACTACCAATTATATCGCTACGTGGGAGCCCTGGTCCTCTTTTAGCCAGCGCGTCGGCTTGCTCGTTGCCTTTGATATCGCAGTGTCGAGGTAACCAACATAATTTGACTCTGTTCTGCGTACATAATGCCCTAAGCATTGTTCGGCAATTCCTGATTATCTCTGATTTGGTGACCTAAGACTTTAGCGCCTTTAGCGCAGCCTGACTGTCACTGTAGATGGTGATATTCTTATCGGATATTGATCCCATCTCAAGTAATCCCGCAGCTTTAAGTACAGCTCACTGGTCTTAGAACCATCTGTGTATGTTGCAATCTCGTTATGGACAGAGACTGTCTTCCTTCGCCAGTCCTCTATAATAGGATAATGTATGTACTTCGTATTGTTTGTCGAAGTCTAAGGTGCCAAGTATATCGTCCGATTCGTCAGGGATTCCGGGAAAAGATTCCTTGAGAATGGAGCTGGGTCCTATGTTATTAGTCTTGAAGAGACCAACGTTAGTGAGTCGAAACGCACTGTTGCCCGCTTGAAATTTAATTTGTAGGTCTAATGGTAAAAGATACAGAAAGATCTCGATTGCAGCCGTAGGTGTGTTTTCCGTATTCGTTGCATTTCACCACACAAGAGCCCCATACGTAAGGATGGGTCTGACTATCATGATGTATAGCCAGTGCATCATTGCGGGCTTCAGGCCTCATTTTTCCCCACCGTCCGCTTACAGATAAAAAGAGCAATATAAGCTTTGCGGACTCATTCGTGTATGCTAAGTTTCCAATTTAGTTTCCTGTCCAGCGTTATACCAAGATATCTAGCGCGATCCGAAAGGGAAAGCTCCACCCCTGCTAGCTTAGGCAGTTTGAAGGGTGGTATCTTGTATTTTCTACTGAAGAGTACCAATTCAGTTTTATCCGGGTTAGCGTGTAGTCCACACCCTCTAGCCCATTTTTCAAGACTATTAAGAGCTGATTCCATAATTTCACTTAATGTGTCAAGGAACTTGCCCTGAACTAAAATCACGACGTCATCCGCCTAAGCAGTGACGCTTATGTGTGTGTTGCTTAGTTCTTTAAGTATCCCATCGATGACTAGAACCCAGAGGAGGGGTGAGGTGACGCCTCCCTGGGGAGTCCCCCTGGTAACAGATTTTCTTATTGAACTGTTTCCGATAAAAAGTAAATAAATATTTGGCGCAGCAGCTCTTTTAGTGCCAGGGCCTAGCTTCTCCTAACCACTCGTACTGTGTGCGTTATATTTTTCACACAAATGGAAGGGACCCACAGTTTAGTGCCGTATCCGAACGGCGATTTGAGAAGCTTTTCGTGACAAAAATACTCTCGGATGTTTGTCAGACGCTCGCGAGAGGTGGGACCGTGAAAAAACTTGTTGGTGTTTTATGGGATTCGAACTTGGAACCTCATGCGTAGTGATCCGACACACTAACCACTTACGCCACGGCGCCCACTGTTTTCGATAGTTGAGTTAATGTTTCTAGCGCTGAGCATATTGCAGAGCAAATTGGTAATGCTATGCTCGACATTCATAGTTTCTAGAGCCTGTTTGATGGCCCTTCGTTCTACGTTATTGCACGCACCTTCTATATCTAGGAAGGCTGCTAGTTCAAATTCCTTATGGTGAAGGCTAGTTTCTATCTTGCCTACTACGTCGTGTATAGCTGTTTCCACCGATTTCTCCTTCAAATATGCATGTTGAGCTTTACATAGAATGCCGTTGCAACACTTACTTCTGATGTGAAGATCAAGAAGCCTTTCAAGTGTCTTGAGCAGGAATGACGAGAGACTTATGGGTCTCTAGTCTTTCGCTGAAGTGTGGCTTGGTTTACCTGCTTTAGGTATGAATATAACCCGCACTTCCCTCCATGCCACTGGTACGTAACATGACCTTAAACAATCTTTAAAAATTTCCCTAAGCCTGCTTCTGACCTTGGCTGGAGCTTTTTGCAGCATAGCTGGCAAAATTCCATCAGGGCCTGGTGCTTTGAATGATGCGAATGACATAATAGCCAATCGCAGATTCTTCCATATAATGAGATTCTCTACATCGTCCCCTATTGACCTACCAGTATACGAGCAGAGACCAGGCACAGCGGTTTACTTCCCTCTCTTTCACAGGGGACTGCTACTAGATCGCCGTTAATGAAATTGTTCAAAAGAAATGCCCTTATGTTGTTTTTTACTAGTATATATGCCCTGATTTTACCTTCGTTGCCCTTGTAGAACAACGTGTAATTCCTGTTTTTGAGCCCTTGGATCTGGTTGTTGTCGCTGACCCATGGCTCTTGTACCAGTATGGCCGAGACGTCATGCTTGATGATGTAGTTGATCAAGCATGCCATCGCAGCTTTACTGTGATGCAGGTTTATTTGCATCACTTCCATCATCTTTGGGCCCCTCCTTCTCCTCCACACCCTTGGTCATGAGCTTTAGCATGACCTTCCTCATGCTATATCGCACCCTCCCTTTGGTCTTTTCAAGGGATGGCAGCGATTCCCTATTTAGGGCCAGTGAGAAGTGCTGACCAAACTGCTTCCTAGGCCCTGTCTTGAGCACCCTCCATGTATCGGTCTTCAACTCCCTGTTCTGCATGCGGAGGAGACCAAGCAGTTTTTCTGGGTAGGTGTATGGCAGCGGAATTCAGACCCAAGCTTTGGGCGGAGTGTATCTAGCCACCTCCGCCAAAGTCACGCACTTGAGCTGAGACCCGCTCCATACTTCCCCAACCTCCGAAATAAACTGTCTGAGGAAGTCAGCAGAGGCTTTGTTCCTACAGGCAACAACCTTCCGGCCCCCTTCCCATCCAGCACCGTCGAATTGAAGGTCACTATCCTCAGTGGAAGAGGATTTTTGTCCACCTAACAGCATTAATAAAAGATTTAATTTTGAATTTTAGGAATAGAAAAGTCCCAGGTTGATAGACAGAGTAGATTAAGATTTAAATTAAATATGTGATTTTATTGTACAGTCAAAGAAAGAATCCATAGCTACAAATTCACAAAGTATAGCATTGGCATTTGCCGTTAGCCCAAAAAGAGACATTTATAGTCTAAAACATGTAATTATTAGATTTGATTGTTTTTATTTAAGGTAACTATTTTATTTTATCGTATCTAAATAATAGTATTTAAAATGCTTCATCTTGTATTTGCTTCCGGTAGTTTAAGGCAGTTTTTAGATAACTCGCCACCACACTGCAGTTTTGGCCGTTCAGGATTGAAATAACTTCGTTTGACAACAGGCTGCTTTTTCCCCAATGAATTCTCCTGATCACGTTCAGTATGGCACATATTCCAATGAAGTGTTAAAAATGTCTTCCTTAGCTCGTAGATTGCACAAACTGCATTCCGGATTTCCTTCAGTCCTATACGGCATATAATTTAATCGGAGAAGCTCACCTCTAACCTTGAAAATTAAAGAAATTGTACATTAGCCGTTTTGGTCCTGGAAATAATTTTTTTCCCCGAGATCATATTCAAGAATTCGGTACGTGTTCCTAGTAAGACTTTCCTGCGCTCTTTCTCTAAAAGTGACACGGGTAGATAGCTCGATCTTCATCAACAACTCCTGAAGAGATTTTTTCCATGATGCTACATTGTAGTCTATCTTTTTTTTTTTTTTTATGGTTGCGCCAAAGGGTGTGTAATCTGCTAAAGATACCAGTAGCCCGAGCTACTGGCATGCACGATTCGCAAACCTGAATAATCGATGCCAGGAATACGCCTACGTACTAAACCACACCCTGCACACTTCAACCACTCTCCCCGCGGGACTACCGTTAGGTATTACTTCGCCGAGCTGGTTAGCTATTTATGCTCTTCTTTCGCTGTCTTCCGCTCCTTGTTCCAAAAGTGTTGCCGGTTGGACTTGGTAGCTCTCTCTGACTCTTTCCAGCCGCCTAAGTTCCTGCACGATTATCGCTGCAACTTGTTTCACCGCGTCCCATATTGCATTCGATGCTATCATATGGTGCACAATGTTTTCGGGGGTTGGTATTTCTCCAATTTTTCCCTTCAGTTCTCTGTGCTCTATATGAAAACGTGGGCACTAAAAAAAACGTGCTGAGCGTCTTCTGGAGCCTCTCCGCAATTTGGACAGTTGGGAGATTCATCGAGCCCAAACCTGTTGAGATACGCTCGAAAGCAGCCATGTCCGGCTAGGAACTGGCTAAGATAGAAATCTACCTCTCCGTGTTTCCGGTCCATCCATTTTTGGATATCCGGTATAAGTCGATGGGTCCATCTTCCCTTTGAGGACTGGTTCCATCGCTCCTGCCATGCTATAATGCTTCGCTGTCTTTCTTCCAGCTTGATATTTTTGACTGACGCTTGAGGTTCCTGAATTTTGGCGTCGTAGGTCCTTTGTAGCTCGATAGCCAAGATATCCGCTGGTAGCATTCCCGCAATGACACATACTGCCTCGTCTGACACCGTACGAAAGGCACAGCATACTCTCAGCGCACATAGTCTGTTGACAGAGTTTATCCTTCTTGCGTAGGTCTTTTTCATCATAGCTTTGGCCCATATGGGTGCCGCATACATAAGGATGGACTGCACCACCCTTGATAGAATAAGTCTCCTTTGTTGCCTAGGTCCTCCAATATTTATCATTATTCTTGATAAGGCACCGCTCACCCGAGCCGCTTTGTCACACGTTCTTTCAAGGTGCTCCTTGTAAGTGAGCCTCGCGTCGATCATCACACCTAGGTATTTGATAACCGGTGTTGAAGTCGTATTATGATCTCCTACTCTGATGGTGATTTCTTCTCTTTTCTTGCGGCTGCTTACCAATACTGCCTCTGTCTTATGTTCGGCGAGCTCTAACCCGACTGCTGCCATCCACCGTTTGACTTTTCGGATACATTCATTTGCAGTATCCTCTATTTCTTCTAGATGTTTTGCAACCACGACAATTGCAATATCATCGGCAAAGCCTATGCTTTTTGCCTCATTTGGGATTCCAAGCCTTAGAACCCCATCATACATAATGTTCCAAAGGATAGGGCCTAATACCGATCCTTGTGGAACTCCGCCAGATATGTGGTACTGCTTTACTCCATCGTCGGTATCGAAGAGCAGAAACCGTTTCTCGAAGTAGCTCAGTATTATTTTAATTAAGAACCATGGCACCATCATTGACCTAAGCGATTGCACTATGAGTCCCCAATTCGCAGAATTGAACGCGTTTTTGACGTCCAATGTTATTACGGCACCGTATTTCTTTGCACCGCCTCTCCATCTCCTGCCCTGAATAGCTTCTTCCAAGGTTGTAGTTACCCTTTTTATTGCGTCTACTGTGGAAGGAGCTTTCCTAAAACCATACTGTTGGTTGGAGAGTCCCCCGGCTTCATCAATTGCCACTTCTAATCGGTTGCATATGATTCGCTCCAGTATTTTACCCATTGTGTCTAACAGGCATATGGGACGGTATGACGAGGGTTCGTCTGGTGGTTTTTTTCCTTTAGACAGCAGCACTAGACGTTGCTTTTTCCATTGGTCTGGAAAAACTCCTTCTGTTAGACACTTGTTGTAGAGTTCCACAAATGGTTGCGTATTTGTTTTAATGGCTAATTTAAGGGCCTTGTTCGGTATGCCATCCAATCCAGGTGACTTGGTATCCTCGGATCGTCTGCATACATCCAGGAGTTCCCTCTGCGTGACAGTTGGGATGTCCTGTACTTCTGGAGGTGGCTCTATACGCTCTGCTGGTGTTTGAGGGGGGAACAACCCCGATACAATTTTCTGCATAAGGAGAGGGCATGAGGGGGAGGGTGCCCTAGTGCCTTTAAGTTTTGCCATTACTGTTCTATAGGCGGTGCCCCAAGGATTTACATCTGCTTGCTCGCAGAGTTCCTTAAAGCTATTGCTCTTACTTCTGCGGATGGCTAGTTTTAGCTCTCTTCGCCTATCTTTGAATTGCACCCGTAGGTCCTGATATGTGGTCAAATCTCTGGATCGCTGGAATAGTCTTCTGGCTCTATGGCACTTGCTGCGTAGCTCTGCTATCTCTTGGTTCCACCAGTATACTGGTGGCCGGCGATTTGTTGACGTTTTCCGGGCCATGGATGCGTCGCAAGCCCTGGTTACTTGTTTGGTAACCTCAGCGGCCATAGCGTTTGCTGTTCCTGGGCTTATTGTTGACTCTGCAAAAATCAGCGCAAAAGTGTCTTTGTCCATGGTGCTTATTTTCCACCCCATTCGTTGTGCCTTCTTTGGGCGTTCCTGGGTTGTTTTCCTAGGTTGTACTTCAAACAGGATGGCAAGGTGGTCGCTGTGAGTATACTGATTACTGACTCTCCAGTTGGCGCCTCTCGATAAGGAACTAGTTGCAAAGGTAATATCGACTATGGAGCCTACACCATTTCTACTAAAAGTGTGCTCACTTCCTGTATTTAGCAATATTAGGTCTAGTGACGATACGGCTTCTAGGAGAGCTTCTCCCCTTCTATTGGTCCGTGCGCTGCCCCAATCAGAGGCCCATGCATTGAAGTCTCCAGCTATAATCGTTGGGCTACGACCTCTAGCATCATCCACGAGCCTATCAAGTATACTTTGGAACTCCTCAATGGTGTTGTTTGGAGATGCATAACAGCTATAGACATGTACTCCTTTGACCTTTGCTCGCACGAAGCCTGTTCCGGGTGTCATCATTTTTTCTTCAAAGGCGCAATCTCCACAGGCCCAAATAGCAGCTCTTTTTGAGTCATCCGCAGCCCAAACTGTATCATCGAGATTTTTGTACTGCTCGCATAATACGGCAACATCTATCTTTAACTCGCGAACGGTTTGTGTCAAGATGTCCTGTGCCGCTTCGCAGTGGTTTAAGTTTAGTTGCAGCACTTTCATATTCTTCTTGCGACTTTTGCAGCTTCTTGGTATACCGGGCATACTATGCTTCCTGCCGCGTGTTTGATGTTGCTACTTCCCTTTTCTTCGCAAAGGACGCACCTTGCATCATTGCTGCAGTTCTTGGATATATGGCCTTTCTGTCCACACCTAACGCAATCCTCACTCCTATCCAACGTGTTTCGGAGTATGTCGCAATAGGAAATTTCTCCGATCTTTTTAATCACCAGTGCGTCAGGCTTAGCATATATCTTGCCTCGACTTTTTTCTACTCTTGTCCAAACGACTTTATTAGTAGTTTCTGCACCTGGTTCTTCGATCTGGGGTTTCACTGTCTGTCCATGGTTTTTCCCTGTGGCCTAATTTTTTTTTTTCTCTCTTTTTGGTCCTTATGCACGATTTGTTTCACCTCCATTTCCGTTTTTTCCGCAACAATTTCAGCGTATGACGGTGTGGAGGGTTCTTCATTATTTGGAGATCACGTCCTTTTTCGCTTGGGGTCTGGCAGTTGTTCCAACGAAGAAGGGAAAGCCAACTCACTCATTTCTGGAGAGTGGATGGTTTGAGTGGCTTTAGACACTCTACTGCATACCACTTTATCTATTTCGCAATCTACTGCGCAGCTGTAGTGTTTGCGAATTGCACTAGCCAGTTTCCTAATCTCATTATGTACATTGTTTTTTCCCTTAATGAATTCCATCAGTGCCGAGATGTGCTTTCCCAGGGAATGCATGGCTTCACGTTTTTCTCTCTCTTCGCTGGTTTCTTTGGCCTTTGCTTCCGTGTTGGTTTCGGACTTCAGACTACCAGTTTCTATTTCACTGGGGAGAGATTTCGACGGCATTTGCGAGGTTGTCTGTTCATTTATTGCTTCAGACGGCACCTCCGCATTTGTGTTCTCTTCTTGCGTCGGTCCATCCGTTATTTTTAACGGCGGTGATCGCATCAGTACCGAGCTTCTCCTGAACGGATTTTCCTCTGTACTTTCGTCTCCTGAGTTTTGTACTTTTTTTTTGTTCTTTTTTTTCTGTTTTATTTGTATTTGTTTTTGTTTGATTCACATTTGGATCCCACGAGTATGGGGGAAAGAAAGGTCCACCACATCAGAGACCCCTGTAATGTGGTAAGGCTATATTACAACCAGAGGGCACCAGTTATCTGGAGGGCATTGTAGTCTATCAGGGGGATATCGTGTGCGCTGCACAACCTAAACCATTCACTGAAGAATTGTAATTTCCCTCGTAGTAAGTGCATTCCAACTACATATATGCGGAAGGGTTTGACTCGGGAGTGACACTTTTTTTTTCTGTAAAAAGGAAACCAAAATCCCAGATCACTCCTGAACCTGCACAGATCGGTTAACGAGCAAACACACTACCCACTGCACTATTGCCACCCTCGGAAGTGACATTACTTTTAAAATATAGAGGAAGTTTAGCCTTATTGTAAAAACATACAGTGGTGGCAAACCGGTTTCCAAGTGAAGCATATGGTATAGTTTGGCGTATTTTCTGGTAATCTCAGCAGTTTTTCAGCTTCATCGTATTGAAAAATACCCCATACTTGGGCCGCATAGCACATTATAGACCTTACTAGCGCTTCATAGACTTTGTACTTTGTGCTTAATGCAATGTTATTTTTACAAGTATGCCTTTCCAGCTGCATTTTATTGCCTTTTCAGGTTCTTTTAGTTTTCTTTGCAGTTTATTGTTAAAAGTTAGTCGAGGTGTTATCATGATTACAAGATATTTATACTCCTTCTTTACCTTCTCTAGTTCTTCTCCTTGCCATGAGTATTGGAATGGATACCATTAGGAAGGAGAGTTGCGATCTTAAAGCTCAAGCTTGAAAGATCAACTCTGGCATTGGTGCCAGTGGTTGGTGTATGCACCGAACCTTCAGTCAGAGTATGCAGCTTTCTTAGATAAAGTTGATGCTGCCCTTGAAAAGGTTGCGGATATGGATTCTTTTGTCCAGAATGGTTACACGCATACGATGGGAAAGGCTACAGGACGATGAGATACGGGAGACATTTGCGCGGCATCAAATGTAGGGGAATAATGGCAATTGTTTTCAACAGCGGGTATTGCCTCTGCGGGAGATGTTTTTGGAGGGAAGTGGCTTGGTGTGGCGGCTGGTGGTGAGAAAAGAACTCCTTGGTTTAAAACGCCCGGAGTTTAGGAAGCCATCAGAGAGAAGAAGGGAGTCTTTATGGTGTGGATTCACTTGGGGAACTCAGATTCTCGAAATCGGTACACTGAGGCGCGAAGAACTTGCAAATTAGCTGTGAAAACAGCGAAAGAATAGTCTTGTAAGGAGTTTGGCGAAAAACTGGAACGTGATCACAGATCTGCAAAAAAGATGTTCTGACAGACCATCCGCCGAATCAGAGGAAAAGAGTTGAATATTGTTGAAGGAGTCAAGTCCAAAGAAGGTACACTTCTTTCCAATGAGGAGGACATCTTACGCAGATGGAGCGAGCACTTTTCAGAATTGATCAATCCCGAACAGGGCACCGAAGACGACAGACCTATGGTCGCGAAGAGGGCGGAAAGTAGTTCTACGGTAGAGGAAGTAATTTTGGCGATTAAAGCGCTAAAAGTTGGCAAATCTGCTGGTGTGGATGAAATCCGACCAGAAATGCTTAAGGTTTTAGGTAAAGAGGGAGTACAATGGGTCTCGCGTGTCATTAAAGTGGCCTGGCATTGCGATGAAACACCTGGTGATTGGCAATAGTTCCTCTTTTTTTAAAAGGGGACAAAAGAGATTGCGCCACCTACAGGGTATATCTCTTTTAAGTCTACTTGGAAAAGTCTTCGCTAAGGTGCTTAAAAGGCGTTCCACAGCTGTGGTTGAGGACAGTTTGGGGGATAAGCAGTGTGGTTTTCGTCCCGGTAGAAACACAACCGACCAGTTATTTACTCACAAAATGTTTCTTGAGATTCCACCAAGGATGCGTTTTGTCACCTCTCCTCTTCAGCGTATATATGGATTGGATGTTGTACCAAGGAAGCGTCTTAAGTCCTTTGCTCTTTATTACAGTCCTTGACTATCTGCTTGAAGGTAAATTGACGGACCCCAAGGTACATCAATTATTCTTTGCTGACGATGGAGCCATCATAAGTGAGGATCCTACATCCCTGCAACGAGAACTTCATGTGTGGATGGACGTTTTGGAGGGAAATCTCCATTTGACTTATTTGTTCGACTTTCAGTTGTCAGTTCATCATGCCAAGTTCATTCCATTCTTTGAAGGGCGATAAATTGGACTGAAATATAAATTTCATCAATCGTTTTTTGTAAATTATCATTTGACCTGCGCATCACTCTAAGTATGTAGTCGGCATTGGCTTTTAGATTGCGTGCATAAATTTGAGGAAGACCAGACTCGACATGAATATCATAGAATTTGTTGACGGCAGTTTAAAAACACGTTTAAAGAAAAGGCAGCGTTGGACAGTTTCAAACTCTTCGAAGTATTGGTAGCCATAAACTTGATTAGCATAGTAGAGACATGCATTTATTGTAGCGTCAAATACCTTAAGCTTCGAAGAAGTATCAATTAATTTGTTAGCGAAGAAGCTTCTCCACATGATGTTAATTGCCGTTTTAACCGCTACTGACTTCTCGTGAATATGTGGGTGCAGATCAAGGTTTGAAGAAAGGTGAAGTCGCAAATATTTGAACTATTTAACGACTTCAATCGGTTCTCCTTCAAAGACCAGTCCTCTCACAGTGTTCTTTTACGGCGTGCAGGACAAAAGACCATAATTTTGGACTTAGAGGTGTTTATTTTAAAATCCCAAAGGTCGTAGTAGCGTTTTAATTCATGTGTCTGTAACTGGGAGTACATGGATTTTCAGCTAAAATGAGTAAGTCATCGGCATAGAGGAGAACGTTTATCTCGACGTCACCGACTTAAACATCCCCTGGCAAAAATTTAACTAAGTCGTCAACAAAGAGGGAGAACAAAATTGGACTCAAAACACAACCTTAAGGTACACCCGTTTCAGTACTAAAACATTTTGAGAAGATACTGACATTCCACGCAGTAGCATATGTATTTGATATGAGTTGCCTATAAATTCTAATAAATTTAATCGACACACCAATAGTTGAGAACTTGTACAGTAACGAATTAGTATTTATCGTGTCAAAAGCAGCCTTGAAATCTACGAAAGAGACATATAATTTTTAACCCCTATCTTTGATCCTTCTAGCAATAGTCCTCAGCGAAAGATTTGATCAACCGTCGAGAACCCAGGTCGGAAGCCGGCCTGAAAAATGCTTAGGCCGTTATTGTCTTGCACCCACACTGCCAACCTCTGGTGCAAAATTTGTGTCAAGATTTTTCTAACTCCGCAAAGAAGAGAACTGTCTCTATAATTTTCCGACGGACTATTATCACCTTTTTTAAAAATAGTGAAAATGATTGACTTCAGTATTATTTCACTACTAAGGCGTGGCAAAATCGTATCATCACCTCCTCGCGGTGCCCGCTGGATAGCTATTTGATAGTGAACTAACTATGCTAAGTCTGACGATATATGTGTAGCTGAACACTCAGACCTGCGTAAGCACATCTCGGTGAAGTTCAGCGCGCATATCTTTAACCGGACGAGGCATCTCTTGTTGACCTGATTGGCTGAAATATGCGTCTCAGAAGTCTAGCAGGAGCTCCTCAGAAGGAGGACGAGCGGCGGACGAATTCTTTCGATGGAATCAACGGTGACGTCTGCAGGCCAGTGAATACCTCACTTGAGCTACTCCAACATATTTGAAGTTGAGGTCTATAAAGATTTTCAATACTACGTCAGGGTATTGAAAATGACATGGAAGCAGATGAACCATTAATGGGCCAACGGCAGCGCTCATATCCCCGAAGTGGGTAACTGGAATCGATGTATCTGGCCCCTCGTCCGAGGGGTAAAAAAAAACTATCTGGTCCTCCAGGTTGGGGGTTATGCCGTCGCGTTAACTTCCCTAGCACGTAAAAACCTTCAGTTACGAAGAAACCAACAGCCTCGGATACGGATGATTTTACTATTGACGATCCAAGCAAATGTAAAAAGGACAACGATTTTCGTGTCTGCACGTGAAATGTTAGGTCCCTCTACAATCCACGTGCAGCCGAACAATTTGCGGAGGACCTAGACTGTTTCAAAGCAGACATTACCGCCATCCAAGAAGTGCGATGGGATGCGCCGGTCAAAAGGAGGATAAAAGACTACGACATCTACTACGGCGACTGCTACAGACAACAAGGACAGGGCCTATACGGATACGGGCCATTGGAGACAGACCTAGGCAAGAAGTCTTGAGTTTCCGGCATGTGAACGAACGTCTCATGACTATCCGTACCAAGGCTAAATTGGCCAACAGTAGCCTAATATGCGCTCACGCCCCTCACGAGAAGAAGGACGACGCGACCAAGGATGACTTCTACCAGCTCTTGGACAAGACGTTTTTTTTTTTTTTTTTTATAATTTGCGCGCACTCAAAGGGTTATGAATACCTTTAACATGTTTACACACAGTGCGAGCGTTGGGAAGGATGGATAGAGAGAGAGAGAGAAAGATTTTTGGTGTAGTGGTTCTTGAAGCTCAGTTGTTCATGCTTCAGCTATTCTCCGGGGGTGGCGTCCAGATAACTGGGGAGATTATTGTTACTATTGTCATTGCTTCTGATTCACAGTACATTTTTCCCGATAATCGACGTCAAGGGCAAATCATCATCAACAGAGCGAACAATTTTTCCAGCCACATGATCAAGCTACTGCCAGTGTTATGCCTTCGCAGTAGTGTTCACACAAGCTTTCGCAAATGATCGGACTGACTTTGTATATTTCATGAGAAATAAATAAATGCTTGCTGACATCAGGATTTGAACCATGAACCTTTAGCGTGGCAATTGACGATGTTACCACTACACCATTGCCACCCCCCCGTATGGGCAATGCCCTAGCAACGATGTTAAAATTATCCTAGGTGATTTTAACGCAAAGGAAGAGAGGACGTCTTTAGTAGCATGGTCGGAAAGCATAGCCTGCACGACATCATATCCGACAACGGACTCAGGCTAGTCAACTTTGCGGCGGGACGAAACTTTGTCGTAGCTAGTACGCGGTTCCCACGTCTCAATATTCACGAGGGAACATGGCTCTCCTTTGATCAAAAAACTGTCAACCACATCGATCACTTCGATCACATTGCGATCGAGGAGCCAGCATGGACTTGGATCACTACCTAGTTGTAGCCAAGGTACGGATACGGATATCCAGAACGGAGCGAAATCAACGAAATACTGTGAGGAAATTTGACGTCGGGCGGCTACAATCGCAAGAGACTGCCAGAACCCTTGCCGATCGTGTTTCTTTTAATCTCAATCTAAGTCCTATGCCACCAGCAGCAAATGCGGAAGACCAGTGGCAGCGTTGACAACAATCCATCAGAGATGCCGCCTCTGATGTACTGGGTTTCTCTCGGCGACCACAACGGAACCCCTGGTTTGATGAGGAATGCCGGCAAGCACATGCAGCAAAACAAGAGGCGTACAAAGCGGCGCTGCATAGAAGGACTAGAGCTCTACGAGCGGAGGAGAAAAGAGGAACATCGACTTCTCAGAAAGAAGAAAAGGGAGCATGAGAAGCGCTCGATGGAGGAGATTGAGAGACAATAAGCCAGGAATGATGTTCAAAAATTGTATCAAAAGGTAAAAAGGAATAAGCCCGGGTTTCAAAGCCAGAACAGAACCCTACAGAGACGAAAATGGCAATATAGTAGTAGAATCGCAATCGGTGCTGAGAATATGAAAGACACACTTCTGTAGACTGTTAAGCGATGATGACCAATATTCCGCTGTCTGGCAGAATGAGCCATTCAACAGTGATGATGACAGTCAAGATTCCCGTCAACCGACCAGAATGAAGTGGAAAATAGCGATATCTAAACTCAAATCCAACAAAGCTATTGGAGCCGACTGCCTTGCCGCTGAACTTTTCAAGGCAGGAGGAGATGAGTTGGTAAGGAGCATGCACCAGCTGATCTGTAAAATCTGGTCGGATGAAAGTATGCCCGATGAATGGAACCTCAGCATCGTTTGCCCGATCCTGAAGAAAGGAGATCCTATGAACTGCGCCAACTACAGAGGTATAAGTCTCCTAAATATCGCATATAAGATCCTGTCTGCCGTACTATATGTACGCCTTAAACCGATCATCAACAACCTGACAGGTCCTTACCAGTGCGGTTTCAGGCCGGGAAAGTCCACCATTGACCAAATATTCACACTACGGCAGATCTTGGAAAAGACCCATTAATATAAAATCAATACGCATCACCTCTTCATCGACATCAAAGTTGCCTATGATAGCGTGTATAGAGACGAGTTATACAGAGCCAAGTCTACTTTTGACATCCCTGCCAAGCTCGTCCGTTTGTGCAGAATGACGATGGAGAACTCTCGCTGCTCCATCAAAGTCGGTAAGAACATCACAGAACCGTTCGATGTCAGGAAAGGTCTTAGTCAAGGTGACGCGCTATCATGCGATCTCTTTAACATAGTACTTGAGAGAATTGTACAAAACTCACAAGCCAACACCGGAGGAACGATCTTTTACAAGTCTGTACAACTACTCGCTTATGCCGATGACATTGACATAATCGGAAGAACTCAGCGGGCAGTCAATGGGGCATTTACGAGTATTGAGATCGAGGCAGCAAAGATGGGTCTAGCGGTCAATGAAAGCAAAACGAAATACATGCTGTCTACAGAAAATGACACCCAACATCGGCGTCTTGGACAGAACGAATAGACCGATATAGTTTTGAATTAGTAAAGGACTTTGTCTATCTAGGCTCTATGGTGAGCTCCGCAAATAACATCAGTAGGGAGATCACACGAAGAATTACTCTTGCCAGTCGTTGTTTCTATGAGCTAAGGCGGCAATTTAATAGCAAAGCCCTATCTCGAACTACTAAGGTAATTCTTTATAAGGCACTAATCATCCCAAACCTGCAGTATGGCGCAGAGGCATGGGCTTTGACAAAACTGGATGAGGATCCCCTGGGTACTTCGAGAGAAAAGTTCTTCGAGAGATCTTTGCTCCTGTCTGCATAGGCGGTGAGTGGAGGAGAAGGTAAAATGCCGAACTATGCGGCCTGTACAAGGACATCGACTTAGCCAGAAGAGTTCACATACAGCGACTAAGATGGCTTGGTTATTTGGAGCGGATGGAGCCAAACGTTCCCGCTAAGAAAGTCTACGAATCTACCCCTGATGGACGGCTCAGTAGAGGACGACCTCGTGGTAGGTGGCGCAAACAAGTGGAGGGGGACCTCAACCAACTTGGCGTGGCAACTGGAGGCAGCTGGCTCGTAACCGTGCTGGCTGGAGAGGTTTGTTGGTTGAGGCCCAGTTTCACCCCGGACTGTAGCGCCATCTAAGTAAGTAAGTTTTTCACTACTAAATACTAAATTATAGGTATAAAAGGACAACAGATATTGCAGAAAAACTGGGGTAAAATTTGTAAATTCGAATGTTTACATCGTGCCCAGGACCGCAGAGGATAGGTAACCGTGTATTAGGTAGATACTCTTCAAAGTTCGGGAGCCCTTTGAGTAAGTAAGTAAGCAGTTTGAATTTAAATTAAAAAATGCAGTTAAATAAGCAGATACATACTCGTACATGGTTGTGTTCAAAAGCAATTCACCTGTATATCTTGTATATTTATCGGAAAAAAGCTAAATAAAATTAGTATTAATTTTAAACGTAAATCCATTTAAATTAACTCATAGAAATTACTATGCAAATTCAAACATTATTCCCTGTTAGGTATACATTTTTCCCACAAATTGCAGCACACGACTTTGCTACCTAGTGTGATGGCAAATTGGAAATCGAAATTTTCAGAATGCAATCATCGACCAAACAACAACAAAGTCTGTTTTATTCTAAATGTTATGTTAAGCTGTGATTATTTGTGCCAACCGCGTTTGCGGGGAGTCCCTGAAAACAATTCAATTTACCAGAAAACCTCATTAGTTTAGAAAAGCAAAACATACCATTAGGAACGGTGGGCTTGTAGAAATAAATAATTCCATGTTCACACGTGTAAATGGTCCTAGGGCCCCACTATTCATCACATTCAGCTTCAAGTCCACTTCCATCAAACTGAATGATGTGTTTATTGAGTGTGTGTGTTTTTAATTGATTTCCCTTTTTTTGTTTTAATTACTATCCCCCCCTCCCCAAATGTTGCCGGAAGTCAATTAATTAAATTTGTGTAAAACAATAAATTTGACTTCTCTAATGGGATGGATGAACTAGTATACAATTCGCCCGCAACGGCAATCTGGGATGGGAGAACTATGTCTAACTGATTCGAGTCGCTCTCGAGTGTTAAGCAGGTTTACTTTATGAGTCCTCATTTGCTTCTCATTATTCCTAGATGATCTACCATCTTACCAGGAGGTATACAGTTTGCTGGTCTTAAAACAAGACTCCTTACATACGCAGATGATATCGTCATCCTGGCGGAAACCCCAACGATGATGCAATTAATGCTTAACAAATCAGAGCAGTAGTGTGACCTATGGGACTTGAAAGTCAAAATAATGGTACTCCAAAATGGGATTGGTCGCTACGCGGGAGATGGAAAGATGTTTTCAGCAAGATAAACTGGAGAAACTTACTTAGGTGGCGCTATAGTCCAGGTGGCCTGGACTTCAACCAACAAACCAGCTGCGCACGCCCAGTTGGTTGAGGTCCCCCTCCACTTATTTGTGCCTCCTACCACGACGTCGTCCTCTACTGCGCCATCTATCCGGGATGGATTCGAAGACTTTTTGGATGGAACGTTGGACTCCATCCGCTCTACATGACCCAGCCATCTTAGTCGTTGTATGTGAACTCTTCTGGCTAAGTCGTAGTCCTTGTACATGCCGTATAGTTCGGCATTGTACCTTCTCCTCCACTCGCCGTCTATGCAGACGGGACCAAAGATCACTCGAAGAACTTTTCTCTCAAAGTAACGAAGGGCATCCTCATCCGATGTTGACTAGGGCCATGCATCTGCGCCATACAGGAGGACTGGGATGATTATTGTCTTATGTAGAGTTACCTTAGTAGTTGGAGATAGGACTTTCTTACTCAATTCCCAGAAGATGCGTGCGCCTACACCTATTTCCATTTTTGATCGATTGGTACACATAGCTATGGATCGCTCGTTAGGCGTTCTGTCGTTTTTCCTGTTTAGATAGGTGCTTAGAAATGGTCTCGTGAAGTTTAGGTAAGGCGTTGTGTAGTCTGTACTAGATATATTGCCTAGATATCTGTCCAGGATCGTGGTATGACCCATTGCATTTAGCCTCCAGCTATCTGGCTTAATCTTACGGCACTAGTAAGTCGCCGATGCTTGTATAAAGATGTCTAGCGAAAGCAGGTTGAGAATGGCCTCGAATTCTGCTGTAGGTGTCATTCTCATTACACTGGTTGCGGCGATGCATGCTTATCTTTGTACGTTTGTGATGGCAGTTAGGCTATTAATTTTGCTGACGGCTTGCCACCAAACAAGGCTACCATAGTAAGTATTGGCCTTACTATAGACTGCACGTCAACCCGAATAAAACAGAATCGGTACTCTTTGGCAGGAAATACAAGATACCACCCTTCAAATTGCCTAAGCTAGCAGGGGTAGAACTTTCCCTTTCGGATCGCGCTCGATATCTTGGTATAAATAGGAAACTAAACTGGAAACTTAATATAAAGGAAAGAGTTCGCAAAGCTTATAATGCTCCCTTCATCTGTAAAAGGACGGCGGGGAAAAAGTGAAGCCTGAAGCCAGCAATGATGCACTAGTTATATATTATGGTAAAAGGCAACGAATACGAAAAACATACGTTATATGGTGGCCATGGTACAAAGAACAGCCGGCATTGCCATCACTGGTGCTTTACGCACACGGCCTACGGCTGCACTTGATATCTGTATCTCTTACCATTAGACCTACAAATCAAATTTCAAGTGGGCAATAGTGCGCTTTGGCTCACTAACGTTGGTCTCTTCAAGACCAGTAATGTGGGATATAGCTCCACGCTTAAGGAATCATTTCCCGATATCGCTAACGAATTGAAATCTTTAGCACACTGGACTTCGTCACACCGTACGAAGTAATGTATACTGCTAGAGAGGATTGGCAAAGGAAGACAGTCTCTGTCCACAACGAGATTGCGATATACACAGATGGTTCTAAGACCAGAGAGGGCACAGGGTTAGGTATACATATAATCTAGAGATATTAACCTACAGGCGGCCCTATGACTTCCGGACACATGCAGTGTGGTCCAAGCAGTGCTTCTAGCTGTACTTAAAGCTGCGGAATTACTTGAGATGGGATCAATATCCAACAAGAATATCGCCATCTTGGCTGGGCTAAAGGCACTAGAGCCTTGTGTCACTAAATCTGAGATCCTCAGGAATTGCCGCACAATACTTAAGGCATTACGAGTATATACGCATTGGGGCACGTGGGCACCGTGGTGTTAGTGGTTAGTGTGTCGGATCACTACACATGAGGTTCCAAGTTCGAATCACAGAAAATACCAAAAAGTTTTTTCACGGTCCTACCTCTCGCGAGCGTCTGACAAACATCCGAGAGTATTATTGTCACGAAAAAACTTCTCAAATTGCCGTTCGGATTCGGCATTAAACTGTAGGTCCCTTCCATTTGTGTGGAAAATATAACGCACACAACATGAGTGGTTGCGAGAAGCTAGGCCCTGGCACTTTAAAGAGCTGTTGCGCCAAATATTTGTATTTGTATATACGCATTATATAGAATCGTATCAGATTATGTTGGGTACCTGGACACTGCGATAAAGAAGGCAATAAAAAGGCTAATGAGCTGGCCAAAAGAGGAGCAGAGCTCCCGCATTGGGACATAATCTGTAGCATTAAACCACCAAGGTGTGTGGCTAGGGCAATTATTCGGGATAGAATCATGAACATAGCTAATCTAAGATGATCCAACTTATATGGTCATAAGGTGTCTAAGGCCGTGTGGCCTGTATTAGACCGCAGGAAATCTGGGGAGATCATAAAACTAACTGCGCCAACTACAGAGGTATAAGTCTCCTCAACATCGCATAAAACATCCTGTCTGCCATATTATATGAACGCCTAAACCGATCATCAGTGCGGTTCTGGCCCGGAAAGTTCACCATTGACCAAATATTCACACTATGGCAGATCTTGGAAAAAACCGACGAATATAAAAGAAGAGAGAATTGTTCGAAACTTACAAGCCAACACCGCAGGTGTATACAACTACTCGCTTACGCCGATGACATTGACATAATCGGAAGAACTCAGCGGGCCGTCAGTGGGGCATTTGCGGGTATTGAGATCGAGGCAGCAAAGATGGGTCTAGCGGTCAATGAAAGCAAAACAAAATATATCCTATCTACAAAAAAGCGCACCCAACATCGGCGTCTTTAACAGAACACCACAATAGACAGATACAACTTTGAGGTAGTAAAGGACTTTTTTTTTTTTAAGGACTTTGTCTACCTAGGCTCTATAGTGAGCTCCGCAAATGGCATCAGTGGGGAGATCAAACGAGGAATTACTCTTGCCAATTGTTGTTTCTATGAGCTAAGACGGCAATTTAGTAGCAAAGCCCTATCTCGAACTACTAAGGTAATTCTTTATAAGACACTAATCATCCCAAACCTGCTATATGGCGCAGAGGCATGGACATTGTCAAAAACGGATGAGGATGCCCTTGGTTATTTCGAGAGAAAAGTTCTTCGAGCGATCTTTGATCCCGTCTAAATAGACGGTGAGTGGAGGAAAAGATTGAATGCCGAACTATACGGCCTATAGAAGGACATCGACTTAGCCAGAAGAGTTCACATACAGCGACTAAGATGGCTGGGTAATGAAGGGCGGATATAGTCCAACGTTCGCGCCAAGAAAGACTTCGAATCCACCCCAGATGGACAGTAGAGGACGACCTCGCGGTAGGTGGCGCAAACAAGTAGAGGGGGACCTCAACCAAGTTGGCGTGCATAATTGGAGGCAGCTGGCTCATGACCGTGTTGGCTGAAGAGGTTTGTTGGTTGAGGCCCAGGTCCACCCCGGATTGGAGCGGCACCTAAGTAAGTAAAGGAAATAAGAAGACCCCATTGGGAAGGAAACGAGCTAACAACTAACCAAATTTATTTAATATTAAATGGCCAAGACTGGCGGGTCCTGTACAGCTATTTAAGGGCTGCGCTAAAATATCGCAAACAGATTATAGAGGAAGCTTTCTAGGTGAATTTGTGCGCTTGAATTAAACTAGGTATAGAGAGAATTGATTAATTATAAATTATACGAGTAAATGGTGAATCTCTTCTTTCTGGCTAACGGCAAATGCCAATGTCATAATTGAATTTAAATAAATAACAGAATTTACTATTACTGCTACTATTACTACTACAACTGACCATGTTTGATGGGAAAGCCAATAGGACGTAATTTCTTATCCATACGTTCATTAAAAGTTCTTTAAAAATCCATCTTTGAATAAAATTCTTCCCCGAATCTATTTTTAACCGTCAATTCCAATAAACAATCAAATCCCACTACAAAAGGCCATAAGTCTGCCCCTCCTACATAGATTCCATTACAAATCCTTTCCACTCTGGTAAGTCCTTCATCGGATTTTTCATGAAAAGGAATTCCCAAGAAACGACAGAAGAGCCCATGACGTCTCTTTAAAAATACATATCAAGGACGAATGAAAAAAAAATAAAACTTTATTGTATCTGTATCTAAATGTACGTGATCTAAGAGGTTCCACGCGAAGTCCCGCTGAAAAAGACCAGACAAGAGTTTTCTTTATCAAAAAACAATAGAAAAACTTTTTGGTTGTGGGGTTGAAGGCGACAAAAGTATCGAAACAATGAAGTAGATGAGTACGAATGGTGCGAGAATGCGATAGAGAAGGAAGAAAATGGCATAATTGCTCCCAAAGGAATCGGATACGGATTCCAAGTCCATTATTCCGTTCCACAGTGGGAATCTTAAAATGTGCGGAAAATCGTAGACTATGTAGACGCGGCACTTGGATGGCGCGACTGTCGGTTGTAAATCGCTTTATAATTGGAATGCTTTACAGAAAAGGGACTGTGGTCAAAGGAATAGGGAAAGAAATAACTTGCTGCAGCAGTATTTACGATGTAATGACTTAAGTGACCATTGTAAGACAAAAGTAAATATTGCAGTGTCCCTTTGTGCATATCGGGACAAGTTTTGAGATAAGTTTCAAGCTCTCAGTAGAAGGGGTACGTACCTAACTAATTACACCACTAGAGAAATTACCAATAGATGGGAATTCGATATATATGATAGAAGATTTCAAAAGATTTCACGTGGACTAACACAACAATATTAAACGGTCTCCCTAACTGTCGATGAATCCACTACACCAAGTCTTTCTCTCTCTTACTCTCCCTCTCTCTCTCTCTCTCTTTCTCTCTCTCAATCTCTCTCTCTATCTATCCTTTCCAATGCTTGCACTATGTGAAAACACATTAAGGGTATTCTTAGCCCCTTGAGTGCGCGCAGATTATAAAAAAGAAACGAAAAGAGTAGAATCTGCATGAATCAAACTGTTTTAACGTCAAACATGAAAAAGATCTAATCTCTATTATCTCTAAAGCCGAGGACACCTGCTAAAACGGAACTACCTCCCACATCGACCCGCACAATCCGTTCAAGTACAATATTAAAGAAATCACATGACAGCGCCTCACCTTGTCTAAAGCCTTTTCTGACATCAAAAGTCTCGGTGAGGTCATTACCGACGTTGATGGAGCAGCGAGCGTTCTCCATCGTCAGCCTACAGAGACGGACAAGTTTGGCAGGGATGTCAAAACTAGACATGGCTCTATAAAGCTCTTCTGTATAGATGCTGTCATAGGCGGCCTTGAAATCGATAAAGAGATGATGAGTATCGATTTGGAATTCTCGCGTTTTCTCCAGGATCTGCCGAAGTGTGAAGATTTGATCGATGGTGGACTTTCCTGGCCCGAAACCGCACTAATAGGGTCCAATCAGGTTGTTGATAAAAGGTTTCAGGCGTTCACACAATGTCGCAGAAAAGATCTTGTATGCGACGTTGAGGATGCCTCTATAGTTGGCGCAGTTGAGGGGGTCTCCTTTCTTGTGAATCGGGCAAACGATGCTGAGGTTCCATTCATCAGGCATACACTCGTCTGACAAAATCTTAGACATGAGTTGGTGTATGCACTCTAACAATTCATCCCCAGCTGCCTTGAAAAGTTAGAACAGTAAGCCGTCAGGTCCAGCAGCCTTGTTGGATTTTAGCTTGGATATTGCTATCCCCGCTTCGTTTTGGCCAGGTGGACGGACATTTTGACTATCATCGTCTATGTTGAATGGTTCATTCTGCCTGCCAGTTGGTCTTCGTCGCCGTTGTACAGTCGGCAGCTGCTCGTAAGCTTCTTCTTCTTCTTCCTTTTATCAGCGAGGTTATGATCCGAAAACAGGGGATCATAACCCTCCCACTTCACCGCATTTCTACTGATCCGCCTGTGGGGTTCGCCTATTTGACCTCAGAAAATATGGGCAGGCCTGCCGATGACATCGACATAGTCGGCAAAACTCAGGGGGCCATTAGTGGGGCGTTTGCCTATATTGAGATCAAGGCAGCAAAGATGGTCTTAGCGGTAATTGAAAACAAAACAAAATATACACTGCTACAAGAAAGGACACCCAACATCCGTGTTTTGGACAGAACTCCACAAGAGACAGATGTAATTTTTAGGTAGTAAAGGACTTTGTCCACCTAGGCTCTATGATGAGCTCCGCAAATGACACCAGTGGGGATATCAAACGAAGAATTACTCTTGTCAATCGGTGTTTTTATGAGCATGTTTTTGCCGGTGTTCCTCATCAAACCAGGGGTTTCGTTCTGATGCCCGACAGAAAACCGGCGCATCATAGACGGCATCTCTGGTGGCTTGTTGGCGACGCTGTCACTGGTCTTCACCATTTGCTGCTGGCGGCATAGGACTTAGATTAAGATTAAAAGAAACTCGATCGGCGAAGACTCTGGCGGTCTCTTGCGATTGTAGCGGCCCGATGTCAAATTTCCTCACAGTATTTCGTTGATCTCGCTCCGTTCTGGATATCCGCATCCGTACCTTGGCTACAACTAGGTAGTGATCCGAGTCCACGTTGGCTCCTCGGAAAGTCCGGACACCCAGAATACTGGATGAGTCGACTTTGCTAGTCGGCAAAATGGGCGCCGTGGCGTAAGTGGTTGTTGTGTCGCACCACTGCGCGTGAGGTTCCAAGTTCGAATCCCAGAAAACAGCAAAATGTTTTTTCATGGTCCCACCTACCGCGAAGGACTTTCTTTCGAAAGAACCAAGAGAGTCCTTATCTACCTGCTTCGGTTGAGGGCCAAGACAAACATGAGAGGCGGCATCCCTGATGATGCGCCTACATTTCATTTTACTTCTTTTTTCTATCAGCAGCCTCTATCCTTTGAACAGATTTCCTTTCGCGGAAAGTTACTAAACTATGTACTACTGGTATATGTATATGCATACATATATTTTCAATGGCTCGCTAATACTTCCTGAGGGTCGCGGGGGTAGGATTTTTTTTTTTTTTTTGTCGGGATAGGAAACACTCGACTGGAGCACTCAGACACAACTGGTCCATTGTACTGCCAGAGAGCAAACCCTGATTTACCCATTTTATTGGAATTTCCTTGACTTTCGAAGAAAGCCAAGCAAGCACTTCAGTGATGAGGAGCTTACAATACCAGCACTCACCACATCCGCACCGAAGATCTGCCACCTGATACGAGCAATGGCCGGACACTCACAGAGATAATGTTCCGCGGTGTCGTCGCTCTCTCCACAAGCGTCGCAGATTGTAGTGTCACTTAAGCCTAACACGTTAAGCTGCTTGGCAAAAGCGAAGTGGTCTGTCAAGACGCCAATAAGTTGTCTACAGTCTTTTCTGCTGAGAGACAGCAAGAATGCCGCTGATTTCTTACAGACGCCCGGGAGCATGCGTTTAATCAACCTGCAACCTGGAGAGTCATGCCACATACAATTGTGCTCGTGAGAGACCCAATCGTCAATGGAAGCCCTAACCGAGGACGCTGGAAGACCCAACGCGGGTTCGGGACCTGAGAAAGGCTCCTCTGAGCCTTGTCTAGTAATCTCATCGGAGATCCCGTTCCCCAAGATCCCATTGTGACCTGGGACCCAGATAAGAGACAGAGAATTCAGCCTTGCGACCGAGTTCAAAGAGTTTTTGGTTTCACGAACTATTTTGGAAGTGGTTAAAGGGTTAAGCAAGGCCTTAAGCGCAGCCTGACTGTCACTACAGACACAAATGCTACGTCCCTTCCACCGGTTCTTCGCAACATAGTTCATGGCCATTAGGATTGCATAAGTTTCCGCTTGGAAAACAGACGCATATTTGCCTAACGAGAAGTGAAGTCTAATGTTGTCGACTTCCACGAAGACCCCAGCGCCAGACCCTTGACTGGTTTTGGAACCATCCGTGAAAATACGACTACATTCCATTCCCGGCTCAGACTCTGACCGAAGCCAGTCCTGGACACAAGGAAAGTCGACTCTGAATTTGCGCATCAGCTGGAGTTCTGGTGTCATTGCATCAGACGGCATATCCATAAGACAGGAGTCGTAAGATAAGTGTCGCGCAAGTTCATCAAAGTTCCAGTGTGGAGTATACCAAAAACCGCCTCGCCTAAGACTATGGATGGCTTTGATAGTGCAACCCATGATATAAGTATCAAGGGGAGGTAAGTTCAGCAAAGCGTCTAGAGCAGGGCCAGGCGTACTCGGGAAAGCTCCCGAGACAAGCCGCTCTTAGGAGTTTCGTGCAAAAAGCAACCACATATTTACGCGAGAGCCCCTTCCACCAAACAACCGACGCATATGCGATGAATGGTCTTATCATAGCCGTGTAGATCCAGAGAACCTTATTCGGTGATAAGCCCCAAGTCTTGCCAAAAGCACCCTTACACTGCCAGAAGACTGAGAGCGCCTTGGATGTTTTCGACTCGACGTGTTTAGACCAATGAAGTTTCTTATCTAAAATCACTCCCAGATATTTGGCTTCATTGGAAATGCGAATGGCGACGCCTTTTAGTACTGGCTGAGTCAGACCGGTCAAAAAAATCAAAAATCCTCATTCTCGTAAAAAGAACAACCTCAGCTTTAAGAGGATTCACTGAAAACCCACTCCTAGTACACCATTCATCGATCATATCCAGCGCCACCTGCGCGTTAGCACAGACCGTCGCCAGGCATGGCCCGACAGAAAGTACAGCGACATCATCCGCATATGCCTGAGCGTAGACGTTAGAACTATTTAGAGTGTTCAACAGAGAGTTGACCACCATGCACCATAACAATGGAGACAGAAAGCCACCTTGCGGACAGCCCCTGTTTACCCCTGTCATAACATATTGGCCACAATCCGCATCCACTACCAAAGTTCTATTCATTAGCATAGCTTTAATCCACAACAATAATGTTTCATCTACCCCGTGTTGTCTGGCCGAGTCGCACATGCAGTCAAAAGTCGCATTGTCAAAAGCACCCTCAATGTCGATGAAGATACCCATCGCGTATTCTCTCCTATCAAGCGCGCATTCAATTCTGGCCTAGACTAGATTTTGAAGTGCGGTCTCACAGGATTTCCCATGCTGATAGGCATGCTGCATCTCCGATAGTGGATACAGTTTCAAAGCAACTTTGCGCACGTGAAATTCTACCAGTCTCTCCATACTTTTCAGTAAGAAGGATGTCAAACTTATAGGTCTGAAACTCTTGGGGAGCGAATAGTCTTCCTTACCAATTTTCAGTATGAAAGCTACTCTGACTGTCCGCCAAGGTGTAGGAATATATGCCAGGACCAAGCCAGCGGTGAAAATTCTTTTCAGAGTTGGCAATAGCTGATCTATACCCTATTGCAGCATAACTGGATATATTCCATCGGTGCCAGGCGATTTGAAACCATCAAAAGATGCCACAGCATATTTGATAGCCTTATCTGTTACCACGGCTGATGCAATATACCAGCTGCGCCGAGTTTTCTGACTAAGATCAAGCTCAGCCTGGGTAAGCGGGCCAAGCTGCGACCTAGTGATTATCCGATTGCCAGGAAAGTGAGTCTCCAGCAGAAGACTAAAAGTTTCCACTTTTGTCTCAGTAAACTTGCCATCAGACCGTCTGAGTGACTCCGGTTTGGTCGGCTTGCCTCTTTTGAGGACTTTAACCAACCTACTGGTTTCACCGAGTGTCTCGATTTTTTCACAAAAATCTCTATAAGAAGCACTTTTCGACAAACGAATTAACTTCCTATAGTCTTTTCGCTTCGATCAAAAGAGATCCCAGTCATCTCTAAATTTGTCTTAAGAGACCTATTCAGAAGTTTTCTGGATTCTTTCCTTAGCCGCTGCAGTTCCGGGCTCCACCAGGGAACCGGCGTTCTGCAGGAGTTTTTTGTAATTGGACATGCCATTTCAAAACAGTTGGTAAGGACACTGGTCAGGTTTTGAACAGCATCCTCAACCTTTCGTTTCGTTCTGAGTTTAGTTGGAGTTTTGACAGATCTGTCTAGCTCTTTCCTAAACCGCACCCAGTTGGTTTTCCTCGGATTCCTCCTCTCCAGCAAAGTTAAAGCTTCGCATTCGATTTGGAAAACGATGTATTTATGATCTGATAAGGACACTTCAGGCAGTACCCTCCAGTTAGTAATCGACTTGAAGTACCTACTAGATAAAGTCAAGTCAATTACCTCCAGCCTTCTTGCCGTAACAAAAGTTGGCTGGGAGCCAACATTGTTTATTGCCATACCAGATGATAGTATAAAGTCTAGGAGATGGTTTCCTCGTATGTTGCATTTGCTGCTGTCCCAGACTGTATTCTGAGAATTAGCATCGCAGCATATGACTAGTCCCGTCTCCCGTGTGTCACAATACTTTATGCGTTTGGCAACCGCCTTCGGTGGTGGAGGCATTACCGAATCATAAGGGAAATAATCCGACGCAACGATGAAGGTTTTCCAACTTCCGTTTGTTTCGTAGCTACAGCTGCAGCAACCAGGTCCTGACCACAAAATTGTCCAAGCTTGCTTACTGAGAGGAAATTCGGCACAATTAGACAAGCTCTCGGTCTTTCAGATGGCTCGTCACATAGCACCGTTACTCCACGAACACCCCCAAATCCCCATATGGTTCCTGGATAGATGTTATGTGGGGTTTTGTACGCACCACGGAAAGTCTACTACTTAAGAGAGCGGTAGCAGCCTTGGAGTGATGCAGGTTAATCTGCGAAAATATCATAGATATAGTCGGTGGTTTTCGCCCATTACTTGCACTCATTTGGAAATTAAGCGGAAATGAATCCTTCCAAGATGCAGGTAAGGACGCATGTCATACCTAGACTTCAAGAGCTCCACAGAGCCAAGATCTAAGCCCACAACAAGCGAAGAGCCTTCCACATTTTCCCGATTCTTGCACTTGCCGTGAGAGTAGACGAACCATTCGCTCGTGTCGAGGCCAGGATTCTGGGTACGGAGACGCGTCAGCACATCCGGCACCGCATTGCTTAGCCATTCAAGGGTTTGCTGCGAGGAGCACTTCACCATGAAGGTTCCGCTCTTTAACGCACAGCCCTCCACTTGAATGCAGGCATTAGCTACCGAAGCCTGCTCCCACAGACGATCTTCGCAATGTTCATCTTGTGATCATTGCCAGCTCTTGCGTTTCGTAACGTAAGAGCGGAGGAAGCAGTTTCACCATACAGAATCTGCTCCCTTCGCTCCTTCGATCCGGATTGCTTCTTACCGAGGGTCTTATCCGCGTCAGCCACTTTCTGTCCGCAGCTGCTAGAGCTTTTAGAAGTTCCAGCACGCGCATCACCCAGATTTTGTGCTCGGGTAATACCTCCGGTTCGAGGCTTCTTGTTAGATGGGCGAGCACCTGATGCACCCACGCTTCCGCCGAGACGAGCACCCTTACCCGTGGCTTTGCCTGCATCTGCCATTTTCTGTCCGCTAGTGCTGGGACCTTTAGGGGTAACAACACCGGCATCACTCAGATTTTGTGCGCAGATAACACCACCGGTAAGAGCGTGTCCAGCAGAGGGGCGCGCATCAGATGCGCACACGCTTCCACCGATGAAAGTAGGCAAAACTTAGGGGTAGGATGCTCAGGTGGACTCTCCACCCTTCTCAAACCTCCGCCATTGACTCCAACTCATCAGGAGGAATCCCTAGACGGCTCCAGGAGAGATGTCGGACTTGATCTAACCATCTGTTTCTAGGCCCACCAGAGAGTCGCCTACCTGATGGCACGTCTTGGAAGCCGGTTTGGGGGCATACGCACTACGTGACCAAACAATACTACTGGTATAAAAAAAAAAATATAATTATATTTTCCGAATGCTTAGCTCATGAAAGGATTCAGATGGCATTGTGGACTGTGGCCTGTGCGCATCAAATATATTTTTCTCTGTACACAAATACATGTTTTCCTTCCCAGCAATTGCAGTATGTATATTGCAAGATGAGTATATCTAGACTCTCCGAAGCTGATTGTAGAATGTTTACCAACACCATCCCTCGAAACATTTATGTTTACCCACTTTCCACTGGAAAATGGAAGTATATTGGAAAAGTTGCCGAAAGGATATGCGATTGCGTCAACATTCGTTTAGAAACATAATCTACACGCCAACATGCTTAGAAAAATCTGTTCAAAACATTGCATGTCAAAGGACTAGATGATTCCTTGTTTATGCGAAAGTAACACATTCCATTTCGTGCTAGTAGCACATTGAACTTTGAATTGATAAGTTTATATCGCTTCAAAGTGGGAATTATGTAGGTTACCGCTTTAAAAATGTATCTAAAGTGTTTGATTTGAAATCTGTTGTCATATTTTCATACAAAAAATAAATAATCAGAAATAATATTTTAGCAGAAATATATGCATATTTATTATACGGGGTGGCCCAAAAACACTCACGCGATGTTGTTTTGCTATAACTTTTAAATGAAAAGACATACATTTATTTTTTCTTTAAACGTTTACTTGGACCTTTAAGTTTTTTTTTAAAGCTTTTTTAAGATGATATCGGTCAAAAGAGCGCCGTCATTGTTGAAGACCATTTGGGCTCTTTTTACCGCATTTTCAATCGTTTTGGCGAGAACTTCGGGCGATAAGTCGGATATTCTCTTTGAGAGCTTCCAGAGTCGGTGGCTTGTTCTCATAGACCCGTGACTTCAAGAACCCCAAAAAAAGAAGTCTGGAGCGATCAAATCGGGCGGGCCAAAACGAAACATCGACATCGGCGACCGTTGTGTTGGTACCGCATGTCCTCCAGTCCCAATTCATCAATTTTAGCCCAATAAAAACTCGTTGATCATGGTTCTGCATCGCTCACTAGTCACAGTAACTGGCGTAAATGGCACACCATGCAATGACTTTGAGGGGAAGTATTGGCTCTTCGTGAATGATACCTGGAGTCTCAGTGCTCCAGAAGCAGCATTCTAAAATCGGTGCTTTCAGCGTAAAATAAGATTTGGTTTTTATTTTCATCGATAGAAGAAGGGGTTGCCATTTATAATGAAAAACCGTATCGGCAAAATGACCTCCACGACCTCAACTGCTCATCCAAACTCTGTTGATAAAATTTTTCATCACATTTTCGTACATTAGCAGCTCTAAGTAAGTCAGTAATTTTATTTTTCAAGTTCACGTACAGAGACATAAATTTTACAATATAAATTATACAAATAAATTAAAATTGGCCTTGGTTTGAAACCGTCTGCCAGATGCCAACTTTCTATTATTCTTCTTATTCACACAATCTTGATTAATATTATTATTATTATTATTTCTTTATTATTAAGTAATAAAATTACAAAAATAATACATAGGTATATAGCACTAGCTACCAGGGCTATCGGCTAGCCTGAACAAAAATAGAGTTTTAACTAACGAGATATATTGCATAGGTAGACGTTAGGGTAAAATCTGTTAGAAATCAATATAATCTTTTCTGTATTTTTGTGCTTCAATGCAATATTCGGTAAGAAATTTCCAACTCCTCCCATTCAGAATACTTATTGAATCTGTTTCGTTTAATTTTGGCTTTTGGAAATATAGAAATCTTAATTCTTTTAAAATCGGGCATACAGATAGAAAGTGATAAGAGGTTTCCTGTTCTTGCATGTTGCATAATGAGCAGAAAGAATTTCGGTCAATAAAATATGGCCTATAATTTAGATCGAGGAGCTCTCCCCTTAGACGGAAAATTTGTGAAATCTCATATAAGCTCCGTTCGTCTGAGAAATAGTTCCGGTCGCACAGGTTATACTCAAGATTTGGGTATATGGATCTGCGAGAAGAGCCTTTAGCTTCCTCTTTAGATCTGATCTTATTTTTTCATCTTATATTATAAGAGCATTTAATAAGCTTTCTCTTAGAAATCCATTTCGCATGTCTAATGATTGCACTGAACATCCACATATCACAAATATGTCTGGTTCTTAAACCAGCTGATAATTTTTTCTATGCTGTGTTTCGCTAGTAATTTTGGAAGGCGATTGTCACCATAGGTCAGAACTTTGATGATGTATTCGAAGTGCATTTTCAAAGTAAATAGAAATATAGGTGAGAGACCAGTTTCTAGGAGAAGCATGTAATTGGGAGTTGCCTGTGGTAAATCAAATGTTTTTTGAGGAAAACGCGTTGCAATTTTTCTACCTCATTATGCTGTTGATATCCCGATACTTGAAAACCATATGTCATAATAGATCTTAAGGCTGCTTCAAAAACTTTGAATTTAACGCTATGCGCAACATATCTGTTTCTGAATAAGCTTTTCCACGTTGAGTTTATTGCTGCCAAAGACTTTTTAAACTTATTTTGGAAATGTTTTTTGGGAATAAGTTGTGGTGTCAGTATCATACCCAGATAGCTATACTCCTCGACGACTTCCACATATTCTCCATTTAGAACCCATCTCTGATTTCTGCAGTGTCTGCCTCTTCCTGTTCTGAAGATCATTATTTTAGACTTTGATGTATAAATCACTGCGCAAACCCTATGATGACAAGAAGGAAACGACCGGCCTCGGATATTGCCAAGCCTGGTAAGCCAGGGCATCCTTTGGAGCCAAGCCTGAAGGGTGTCAGTATGCGAGCGTCTTGTGGTCGGCTTGTCCCGCTCGGCAGCCGGCCGGGTCAAACCCGAAATGGCTACGAGCTTCCTGTCAATGGTCTCGCGAACCATTACGGGGGTCAAGGGGTGAGCGCGCTTTGCACCGATAGGGGCACAGATGGACTCTCTGAGATTCGACAACGGCATCGACTTAGGATAGGCACATGAAACGTCTCATCGCTCACAGGGAAGGATCTTGAGCTTGTTGGGGAGGCTGTTAAAAGTCGACTAGATATAGTTGGCGTCTCTTCAACAAAGCAGAGAGGTTCTAAAACTGTGGACCTTTCGGGTGGGTGGAAGCTCTTCCTGTCAGGAGTCGCACCCTCAATGTCTGCTCGGGCGGGAGTGGGGATACTCACAAGTCCCAGGTTGACAGACAGAGTATTGGAGTGGATACCATTAGGAGGGAGAGCTGCGATCTTAAAGCTCAAGCTTGAAAGATCAACTCTGGCATTGGTGCAGGTGTATGCACCGAACCTTCTGTCAGAGTACGCAGCTTTCTTAGATGAAGTTGATGTTGCCCTTGAAAAGGTTGCAGATATGGATTCTTTTGTCCTGATGGGTGACTTCAATGCTCATGTGGGTGTAGATGTTATGACATGGGGGAGTGTGATTGGGAGGAACGGTGATCCTGATCAAAACGCAAACGGAGAGAGGTTGTTGGATTTTTGTTGTGAAAATGGCTTATCCATCATGAACACCATCTCTCCACACAAAGACATTCACAAATACACGTGGTACAGTCAGAGTCTTCAGCAGAAGTCGCTGATCGATTTCTTTGTGGTACCATCGTGTCTGAAGAGAATGGTTTGTGATGTTCGCGTATTGACAGGGGCCGAACTGTCAACTGATCATCACTTAGTGCTGTGCAAATTGTATCTTAGCGAGAGAGTGCCTCCCCTACCAAAGCGTAAACCAAGGATGGTTACACGCATACGATGGGAGAGGTTACAGGACGATGAGATACGGGAGACATTTGCGCGGCAAATATCTGAAAGGTTTGAACGAATTCCAACTGTTCCATCAAATGTAGAGGAAGAATGGCAACTGTTTTCAACAGCGGTTATTGCCTCTGCGGGAGATGTTTGTGGAGTGAAGCGGCTTGGTGTGGCGGCTGGTGGTGAGAAAAGAACTGCTTGGTTTAAAACGCCCGGAGTTCAAGAAGCCATCAGAGAGAAGAAGAGAGCCTTTAAGGTGTGGATTCACTTGGGGAACTCCGATTCTCGAAATCGGTACACTGAGGCGCGAAGAACTTGCAAATTAGCTGTGAAAACAGCGAAAGAACAGTCTTGGAAGGAGTTCGGCGAGAAATTGGAACGTGACCACAGATCTGCAAATAAGATGTTCTGGTAGACCGTCCGCCGACTCAGAGGAAAAAAGTGGAATATCGTTGAAGGAGTCAAATCCAAAGACGGTAGACTTCTTTCCAATGAGGAGGATATCTTACGCAGATGGAGCGAGCACTTTTCAGAATTGCTCAATCCCGAACAGGGCACCGAAGATGACAGACCTATGGTCGAGAGTTGGGCGGAAAGTAGTCCTACGGTAGAGGAAGTAACTTTGGCGATCAAAGCGCTAAAAGTTGGTAAATCTGCTGGTGTGGATGAAATTCGGCCAGAAATGCTCAAGGCTTTAGGTAAAGAGGGAGTTCAATGGCTCTCGCGTGTCATTAAAGTGGCCTGGGAATGCGGTGAAACACCTGGTGATTGGCAAATGGGGGTGATTGTTCCTCTTTTTAAAAAAGGGGATGAAAGAGATTGCGCCAACTATAGAGGTATATCTCTTTTAAGTCTCCCTGGAAAAGTCTTCGCTAAGGTGCTAGAAAAGCGTTCCAGAGCTGTGGTTGAGGACAGTTTGGGGGATGAGCAGTGCGGTTTTCGTCCCGGTAGAAGCACAACCGACCAGTTGTTCACTCTCAGAATGGTTCTGGAGAAGGCCTGGGAATATGCCAAACCTGTCTACACTTGTTTTGTGGATTTGCAAAAGGCATATGATAGGGTTCCTCGAGGCAAACTCTGGAGTGTTCTGCAGGAGTACCGGATTGCTGGTTCCCTGTTAAGGGCGATTCAGTCTTTATATATGAACTGTAGAAGCTGTGTTCGGATAAACGGTGTTAAATCAATACCTTTCACTGTGGGCGTTGGACTCCGCCAGGGGTGCGTTTTGTCACCTCTCCTCTTCATTGTATATATGGATTGGATGTTACAGCGCAGCCGTGGCGGGGAATGTTTCAAAGTGGGAGACCTAAGGATTAGTCATCTGCTCTTTGCGGATGATTTGGTCATCCTTGGGTCCTCTCAAACCGAACTTCAGCGTGCACTCGAAAGGTTTGTAGCCGTTTGTGATGATGCTGGAATGAAGATCAACGTGAACAAATCGGAAGTAATGGTCGTTTCCAAAAAACCCATTCAGTGCACTCTGCATGTTAGTGGAGTCCCACTGAAGCAGGTGGAGAAGTTTAAGTACCTCGGGGTTTTATTCACGAGTGATGGGAGGAGCAATGCCGAGTTATCCTGTAGAATTGGTCAGGCTGGATCAATTTTGAGAGAGCTTGGCCAATCTTTTATAAGGAAGGCCGAACTTAGTGTTCAAGCTAAGCTATCGGTTTTTAACTCTGTGTATGTTCCAACTCTCACCTATGGTCATGAAATTTGGTTAGTGACCGAAAGAATAAGATCGCGGATACAAGCTGCCGAAATGAGGTTCCTTCGCGGTGTTGTTGGAATAACTCGTAGGGATCGAGGCGAACCCCACATGCGGATCAATAGAAATGCGGTGAAGTGGGAGGGTTGTGATCCCTTGTTTTCGGATCATAGCCTCGCTGATAAAAGGAAGAAGAAGAAGAAGAAGATCGAGTGCGCAACACCAGAGTACGCGAGGCGCTCAACGTTGAGCAGCTACTTCTCCGAACGGAACGATCTCTGCTTCGATGGTTTGGTCACGTAGTGCGTATGCCCCCAGACCGGCTTCCAAGACGTGCCATGGTTGCCGTGCCATCAGGTAGGCGACTTCGCGGAAGGCCTAGAAATAGATGGTTGGATCAAGTCCGGCATCTTTCCTGGAGCCGCTTAGGGATTGTCCCTGATGAATTGGAGTCAATGGCGGAGGATCGAGAAGGATGGAGAGTCCACCTGAGCATCCTACCACCGCGACCCTCATGAAGGATTAGCGGGCCATTGAAAATGAATGAATGAATGAATGTATAAATCAACAAATTCCACAGTTTGCAATATATATTTAGGTTGTTTATCATGAGTTGGAGGCTATTAGGCGAATCAGCGAGTAAAACCAAATCATCGGCATATAGAAGGCATTTTATAGTCAGTCCATCTATTTGTATTCCGTTTGGCAAGGCGTCAACTATATCATTTATAAATAACACAAAGAGCAATGGCGATAGCAAACGACCTTGTCGCACTCCACTTATGGTTCTAAACCACTCTGACAGTTGCTCATCATCCCGTACCGCCGACATAGTGTTTTCATAAAGATTTTGTAATACCTTTGAAATTTTCGATGATAAGCCCAATACACCTGTGAAAATTTTGGCGATAATATTATTATAAAAGAAATGCTCCTTTAGTTTTCAACATTATTTATATCACCTTTTTTGTGTATTGGAAAAACTAACGAATTTTTGAAACGTTGAGGTACTTCAGCTTTAGCAGCTCTATTTTATCGAAAATGGCACGGATGTTGGCTTTGAGTGATGGGGAGTTTTGGTATAAACCTTCTCTTTCACATAGCTCCAAAGAAAGAAATCGCACCGTGTTAATTCGCACGATCTCGGCGATCAATTTCGATCACCATTTGGAGAAATGACTGCTATGACCAATAATTTTGCCACTTGTGTGGCACGTAGCATCGTCTTATTAGAAATAACCATCGCCCCATTCCATAAAGATCCGGCCATAAAAAATCATTGATCATGATTTGATAGTACAATCCATTCACCGTAACAGCCGCACCCGTTTTATTTGCAAAGAAATAAGACCCAATGGTGCTTCCTGCCTAAAAACCGCACAAACACCAACACGTTTAACACGTTCTCAACAATCATTCTTGGGTTTTCAAAGCCCCAAATGCGGCAATTTTGCAAGTTCAGCAAAGCCTAGACGATGGAAATGTACCTCATCGCTCAGAATGATTTTTCGGCGAAATTCTTGAACAATTTCATGCATTTCCAATACCCAATTGGCACAGTTTTGGCACTGCTGATGATCGACAGGCTTAAGTTCATGCGTCAACTTAACGTTTGATCCAAGTCTTTATGCAAAATTCGGTGGACTGTTATTCGTGATATGCCCAATTCCTGAGATCGACGTGGAATCAACAAACCTGGGTTTTCGGTCACACTGCGAGCTGCAGGAGCAATATTACCAGTTGTTCTTGCGCGATTGGCACAGTTCTGGTTCTTCACATCACAAACTTGTGTCAATCGCTATTCCTGAACCAATTTACCAATGGCTGAGCGAAAAGGTGCTTCACGTCGACCGAGAAAACTTCTGACTTTTCGAACCGTTTCAGCGAAATTTTCGCCATTTTCGTAGGGAATTTTGCATCGTTGAATCGTGTATCGTTCCATTTTTATTAATGGCGTAGTTTTTACTTGTCATCTATCTGGTGGCATAATAGCAGACTATTCCAAATGAAACCTCTTCTCTAAATTTATTTTATTTTGAAGATGTTTTTAAGAAAAAACAAACTTCTTTGGTGCCCAAGAAGTCAAAATTAACAATAAACATTTTAAGAACTGTGCTCAAACTGCAGAATGACTTAGCAACACTGCCCAGAAGTGCAAATTTTGTTTGTTTACGTATCCGTCAGAAGAAAATAGGCCTCCTCGCTCGAATTTCGACCGAAAAAAAAAACAGTGATCCTGATCAAAACGCGAACGGAGAGAAGTTGTTGGATTTTTGTTGTGAAAATGGCTTATTCATCATGAACGCTATCTTTCCACACAAAGCCATTCACAAATACACGTGGTACAGTCAGAGTCTTCAGCAGAAGTCGCTGATCGATTTCTTTGTGGTACCATCGTGTCTGAAGAGAATGGTTTGGGATGTATCTTATTGTATCTTAGCGAAAGAGTGCCTCCCCTACCAAAGCGTAAACCAAGGATGGTTACACGCATACGATGGGAGAGGCTACAGGACGATAAGATACGGGAGATATTTGCGCGGCAAATATCTGAAAGGTTTGAATGAATTCCAACTGTTCTATCAAACGTAGAGGAAGAATGGCAACTGTTTTCAACACCGGTTATTGCATCTGCGGGAGATGTTTGTGGAGTGAAGCAGCTTGGTGTGGCGGCTGGTGGTGAGAAAAGAACTGCTTGGTTTAACACGCCCGGAGTTCAAGAAGCCATCAGAGAGAAGAAGATAGCCTTTAAGGTGTGGATTCACTCGGGGAGCTCCGATTCTCGAAATCGGTACACTGAGGCGCGATGAACTTGCAAATTAGCTGTGAAAACAGCGGAAGAACAATCTTGGAAGGAGTTTGGCGAGAAATTGGAACGTGATTACAGATCTGCAAAATAATAATAGACCCTCCGCCGACTCAGAGGAAAAATGTTGAATATTGTTGAAGGAGTCAAATCCAAAGAAGGTACACTTCTTTCCAATGAGGAGGATATCTTACGCAGATGGAGCGAGCACTTTTCATAGGGAGGAGCAGTGCGGTTTTCGTCCTGGTAGAAACACAACCGACCAGTTATTCACTCTCAGAAGGGTTCTTGAGAAGGCGTGGAAGTATGCTAAGCTTGTCTACACCTGTTTTGTAGATTTGGAAGTATGGGATTGATGGTTCCCTGTTAAGGGTGATTCAGTCTTTATATACAAACTGTAGAAGCTGTGTTCGGATAAACGGTGTTAAATCAATACCTTTCACTGTGGGCGTTGGACTCCGCCAGGGGTGCGTTTTGTCACCTCTCCTCTTCATTGTATATATAGATTGGATGTTGCAGCGCAGCCGTGGCGGGGAATGTTTCAAAGTGGCAGACCTGAGGATTAGTCATCTGCTCTTTGCGGATGATTTGGTCATCCTTGGATCCTCGCCAACCGAACTTCAGCGTGCACTCGAAAGGTTTGTAGCCGTTTGTTATGATGCTGAAATGAAGATCAACGTGAACAAATCGGAAGTAATGACCCATTCAATGCACTCTGCATGTTAGTGGAGTCCCACTGAAGCAGGTGGATAAGCTTAAGTACCTCGGATTCATATTCACGAGTGATGGGAGGAGCAATGTCGAGTTATCCTGTAGAATTGGTCAGGCTGGATCAATTTTGAGAGAGCTTGGCCAATCTTTTATAAGGAAGGCCGAACTTAGTGTTCGACCTAAGCTATCGGTTTTTAACTCGAAGTATGCTCCAAATCCCGCCTATGGTCATGAAATTTGGGTAGTGACCGAAAGAATAAGATCGCGGATACAAGCTGCCGAAATGAGGTTCCTTCGCGGTGTTGTTGGAATAACTCGTAGGGATCGAGGGCGCAACACCAGAGTACGCGAGGCGCTCAACGTTGAGCAGCTACTTCTCCGAACGGAACGATCTATGCTTCGATGGTTTGGTCACGTAGTGCGTATGCCCCCAGACCGGCATCCAAGACGCGCCATGGTTGCCGTGCCATCAGGTAGGCGACTTCGCGAAAGGCCTAGAAATAGATGGTTGGACCAAGTCCGACATCTCTCCTGGAGCCGCTTAGGGATTCCTGATGAATTGGAGTCAATGGCGGAGGATCGAGAAGAATGGAGAGTCCACCTGAGCATCCTACCCCCGCGACCCTCATGAAAGATTAGCGGGCCATTGAAAATGAATGAATGAATGAATGAATGAGTAAAATTTACATGAACAGATTTGGTCTCATTGAGTGCGATTCGCCAAACCTTTGTCAATTCATTTACTCTATCCAAAGCTTCTTGTAGTTTTTCTGTAGTATCTTCGACCGTTTTACCTACTGCCAAGATAGCAGTGTCGTCGGCAAATGTAGCTAACTCAGTGCCTCCTGCTTGCGGTATATCACGAGCGTACAATAGATATAAAACTGGGCCAAGTACGCTTCCTTGCGGCACCGCAGCCATTATTTCTTCAAAATCTCAATATTTATTTCCATTTGACGCAGAATAGTCTATTCCTAAGGTAGTTCTTCAAAATATTATATAGGTGCTCTGGCAGAACTTGTCGTAATTTAAACTTTAAACTTTCATGCCAGACCTTGTCAAAGGCTTGAGAGATGTCGAGGAATACGTTTGAACAAATCCTTATATCTTCAAGTGATTTTTCGATTACATGTGTTATTCGATGTACTTGTTCAACTGTAGAATGCTTACTTCTGAATCCGAACTGATGATTCGGAATGAGGTTTCTTTCTTCTTTAACCGACTGTATTCGCCTAATGAATATTATCTCGAACACTTTGGATATAATTGGAAGGAGCGAAATCGGTTTATAAGACGTTTTTTTATTCGGCGGTTTTCCGGGCTTAAGGGCCATTATGACTTCGGCGACTTTCCATTGATTGGGGACATATTCTAGTCTAAGCGCGGAGTTTATTATGAGCAGAAACTTAATTTGAGCTTTTCTTGGTAGTGCTTTAAGAACCTCTCCCGTGATTAAGCCGTATCCAGGAGCCTTCTTAGGTCTTAGTTTCTTTACTTCTTCCTTAAGTTCGGTAAGTGATGCATTTCTTATTGCACTATTGGCTATATACGAGGTATTTATATTTTATTCTTCCAGATGGGTGGAAAAAACGTGCGCTTTCTCTTTATCATGCCTGGCCCATTCGCCTTGATAAGTGTTTAATAGATCCTTTTAGTGAGTTGCACAAACGGTTAAGATGTGCTTTATGTTGCGGAGCCCGAGTTTGTTGCCATTTTTTGCGCGCTTTTCTCTTCACCTTAATCATCTCTTTTATTTCCTGTGGATAAGTTTGGATGTAACTGACTGGAGTTTTCTTTAGTTTTGGAGTATTCTCCAACGCATGTAAGATTTCGACTAAGCGATCAACTTCAACTTCAAGTTCATATAGCGTTTTAAATGATAAGCACAGCTCAATATTTGCTTCAATATCTTTTTTGAAGCCATCCCAATTAGTTTTCACGCTGGCTAATCTGACCGGTCCTACTTTTTTAATCAGAGTTTCGCTTATCGTCATAATGATTGGAGAATGATCAGAGGAGAGATCAAAGCTTTCTTCAACTTTTATACAGTTGCCAGATATTCCTTTAACAATAAAGAAATCGATCAGATCTGGTATCTTATTTCTATCAGTCGGCCAATACTCGTATGTTGGTTTGCCCGTCGAATGAAAATCACAACTGTGTTGCATACCCGCATTATAAAGCTTTCTACTTTTCTGAGAGGCCTACCTTGAACACCAGAATGGGTGTTTCGCGTTGAAGTCGCCACCAAGATTAAAATTTGGTTTAAGGGAATTGAAGATGTTTGTGAAATCACTTTCTCCAAGTTTACATCGCAGTGGACAATACATAGACGCAATGTTGAAGGTAAAATATATTTTTCTAACGCTGTGAGGGTATCTTTCTTCAAAGGCTGAGGCAGGCTCGCCGGCCCCAGGGTCAACCCAAAGGAATACCCTAGACATTGGGTAGACTTTATTTCTTATATTGGTTGTTAACAATAGTTGCCTTGCAACAATGCAAGTAGGTTTTCAATTCCTTAACAATTCTTAACAATATAAATTATAAGCTTAACGCTATTGTCGTGATCCTGCGGCTAGTTCTGGTACGGATTGGGGCTACGTGAGTTGTCATCCGGCTCGGTTCGGTGCGTTGTCTCGAAGAGGTCCCAGTCGACACTTAGGGCATGCTTAGGAGGGGTTCCAGTCCGCACTTAGGGCAGGCTTTCTTGGACCCAGTCCGCACTTAGGGCAGGCTTACGAGGTGTTCCAGTCCGCACTTAGGGCAGGCTTAGAAGGAGCAGTCCGCACCTAGGGCAGGCTTAGGAGGTGTTCCAGTCCGCACTTAGGGCAGGCTTAGAAGGAGCAGTCCGCACCTAGGGCTGGCTTAGGAGGTGTTCCAGTCCGCACTTAGGGCAGGCTTAGAAGGAGCGGTCCGTACTTGGGGCAGGCTTGCTTGGACCCAGTCTGCACGCTTTAATTAGCCCGTTTTTCTCAGACGGGGAGAAATCTATCGGACGAGCCGGCTATGGCTAGTAGCAGACCCGTAGATTATTGCCCAGTCACCTGAGTGCAGGCAGAAAAAAATCGGTGAAAAAGTCCGAAAACTCTTCCCTGGAGAGGCTGTCAAGAGTATACTTGCTTGGTACTACCACGCTTGAGCTGACTCTCCCGAATGCCTTTTATCCACTCTCCTTTATGGAAAAATCCTGCAAGACGTGAATGTGAATCAGGAGCCAATGCAAAATTCTTCACATTCTCGTGTGAGACCTTTGTATTTACTTCTTTGAAATTGCATTTTGCTCCCTTTCCTCCGTTTCGTCTTGTTCGGCTGAGGATTCGGAGGGTATTCGCGGTTTCGCTACACGCATTAAGTGTTAAGCGAAGTGTGCGCCGTGTGTGGATGATCGCTGTTTTGTATTTCTGTGGCGGTGGAATATGTCACTTCGTTACAATACGTACCGTGCTTATTTGCATTGTTTCTAATTCAATCTTAATTTCTGCTGAGTGTTCGATACATTCTTTTATAAACAAAGATGATCCGCCTCTGGCTCTTTCCAATGGGTGAAAGGCATGATACACGCTATATCCCCTTACCTTAACATTCGTTGTTTTGTCAGATGAGTTTCACAGATCAAGCATATATTAATATCTTTTTCTCGCATAAATATTTCTAACTCGTCGAGTCTTTGTATGAGCGCGTTGGCGTTCCAAGTAAGAATTTTAAGCGTTTCTTTCATATCTGGTTGAAGTGCGCGTGTTATGAATGTTGTTTTCTAGTGCAAAGTTTGTTTGTTTTGCATTGCTCTTCAAGTTTCGCAAGAATTAGGGAGGCAACATGGGATACAGGATCTTGCGAGCTACCTCTATTACCGTTTTCTAATGTCGCAACTTGAGCAGGGGTCTTTACGTTTGGATGCTTTGATCTTCCGTGAGTTGTCGATCATGTACGTGCCATTAACTGAGCATAAGACTGCACGGCAATATTCGAAGATTTCGCTTCTGTCACCTTTTCTTTACTGCGTTTGGGTTTTTCTTCATTACCCGATCTTAAGACAATATTGACGGATTTTCTATCGTTCGCCGGTTTTTTCGTAGCTATTTTGGGTCTATTCTTAAGTGGTTTCGGGTTCAGGCGCATGGAATTTTTAAGCGCGTCGCGCCTTTTTTGGAGCTCTTTCGCCACTTCTCAACCTCGATAGTTCGCAGAATGTTTTCCTTTGCAGTTTGTACAAGTGGCTGGGGTTTGCTTATTTAGGTGACACTCTTTCGAAAGATGTTTACCTGTACATTTAACACATCACGGTTCTTTCTGGCAGTACGTCTGCGTATGATTGAAGCCTTGACAACGCGCAGTAACACGTAGTAAAACGTAAAGAAAGTTCACTTAGCAGGAACACTAACAGTGATAAGGAAAGAGAAAGATTTGGTTCAAAGAGAAGCGAGTGGAAATTGCAACAATAAAAAATACCTTTGGAGGATCACAAAGGGGCTGATTGCCAACATCACGTCGAAGGTCATTCCCAACTAAATACGATGGTCATATTTCGACACCGTTCTTAATCGCATATATTTCCCTGTGATATTTTCTCGTGTCTGTGTAACTTCTCCAATGTACAAATTTTGCAGTGCACATCAGAGCTTCTAATAGTACAGGGATCACCTACGCAATCAGGGCAATGGCAGATAGCTAGAAAATGACGGTAACTATTACCAGAACTCTAAAATTAGTTATACATGGTAGACGACATATTGAAATATCTTGTCATTTTCAGTTAGTCCGATAGACCCTTCCCTTCCAATGCAAACTATTTTAATAGCTACAATACGTGCCAGCGTAAGGACTTCCTGAACATATCTTACATTAGTACGAGTAATAAGCATTATTAATATTCACTGCATTTTAATCAGTAAATATAGTGATCATAGCAATTAACCCTCGATGCAAACAGCGTCTACACACTAAGAATCCTCTGGTTTTCGCCTGAAAATGGAGAAATTGAATACCGGAATATAACCTTTCACCCAAACCCAAAGATTACTGGCTATTTCCTGCATTTCCGAAACACCTTATCAGGTTTGAATACCTTTCACAGACATTTTAAGCAGCTTATATCGTACTGTCCATCAGCAAGTATTAAATAATTTCCATATCACCCACAGAGACATCTCTAGTCCACTTCAGGTGCATGTTCGAATATGTAACCTTAGACTCATTGGAGCTCTGCACAAATCCTTTCTTAATGGGGCAAAACTCACACTCTCCATGTTGCATTCAAATATCCTAACATTGAAGCAGATTGTCACCCAAATATCACATCTTCACTTCAAATCGAAATCTTGTCGACCGTAGCCAAATCCTATTGAAATGAGGTCTCAACATCTCTCCTGCATCGCACAACAGAGAAGGCATTTTTCTTTAAGGATATTCGTTCTTCTTCCGAATTTCACTTCATGTATCGAATGCATCCGAAGACTTTAACAAAAGCCATCACATCCGAACCGAACAGGTGAAGTAACAAAGCAGTAATACATCGTATCGAAAGTCATGTGAACGCCTCTAGCAGGCAAAGCCACCTGCAGAACTTTCGGAAGGAAAAAAATAGAAACCAAATTAATGGAGCAGGCTCGGAGAATCCATTTAATGGCGCACTCTCTGATTCCCTTCTAGACTAGACTTCAACACAGTAACACAGCAATTCTATTAGTATATGCCTTGAGTCGCATTCGTTTTTCAGTTGCGGTAAGGAAGTGAAATGGAAGAAAGCTCTGTTGATTGAAGTACAGTCTGCGACAATTTTAATAGGTGACTAGGAGTTTTCTTTCCAAAGCAATACTTATGAGCCAAATTTACACGGCCTTCTGTAAGTTTATTTTTTGAATGAAAATGCAACTTTTTGGGAACTGGTAAGACTATTGGCTATTATAGAATTCACTCTCCGTGTCTCAAGACATTTTGAAACGGCAAAATGCAGTAATACTGTCCTCAGGTTCCCTCCGCTTCACTTCGTTTCACTGATCTATACATATAAATATACAAGATTTTGCATAACAATCTTCTTTTTTTTTATAAATTCGTAGTTCCCCTTGCTTGTCTCTGCGTTCGTCAATATATTTTTTCCTTTTTTTTTCCTCTAGGGGGTAGCGGAAAAACGCTAATGCGCACGAGAAACAGTCCCGCTCTGTTTCAAGCAGTGTGAGACTCCCACTCCTACTTTGGGGGCAAGGTTCCAGGCAAAGGAACCAGAGCAATTGAGCTGCTCAGCAGTCTATCCCTAAGACCGTCCATACGTGGTGAAGAGCCACATCCTACTCGAGGTGTCCCTGTTGCATACTGAATATGTCGGATCTAAAGAGGAAGACTTGAAAAAACCCGTAAGCCCAGATGTATAACTACCGTGCCCATGGGGTGAATGGCACTACGTTAGTGTGTCTTCTAACGGTGAACTCCAGTTTATTGGGCACCTCGGGTTTCAATATAAGTCCCTGCCGCTGGCATGCGGGGCTCTACCTTTCTTTTCTACAAAATTTCGAATCCCAATAAAAAAAAACCCAATAGCAAGATTCTGCTCTAAGTGCATCTACACCCATGGACATTGGTCTCCCAGAAGACCTCTCCTCAATCGCTCTAACTATCAGTCCAATTGAAAAAGCGGCCCTTCTACTCGAAACCGCCCCACCTTTGTCGGCTGATCCCCAGCCCTCCACCTCAAAAACTACTCTAGAGCGACTTAGCGGAGCGGGTCGCAAACATCTGAAATGGTGCCTCTCAAAAGGCGTACCTCTTGAGGAGGCCAGAAAGCCAAAATCCCCTGCGGGCGCAAGAGAGACCTCTCAAATCCTTCTCCTCTTCAGAGCCTAAAAGGTCAAAAATTGCACCCCATGCAAGAGCAACAGATGTGGTTCCCACGTCTATCCAGTCTGCTCCTATAGTGCCACGTACCACCTTTAAGCAAGCTCTTGAGGTTTTCAAGATAGGGATCACAGCCTCCAACTTTCCAGAAACCTTGCTTAACAACGAGCAAATGACATCCATCCAAGACTCCATCTTTGAGCGAATTATCAACCTCACGGACGAGAAAGTGAAACCTAAATTCGGCGGCACATCTTTCCGTCCAGGATGGCTAGTCTTAAATTGCAAAGACCGGTCTACGGTAGAATGGGTCAAACGCATTGTCTCTAGTTTCACTCCATAGGAGGGTGCCTCACTGCAAGCTCTTGATGATGATAACATTCCTCGGGAACAAATTTTAGTGAGACACTTTCCAGCAAACCCTTCATTCGGAAACGAGAAGATCCTAAGGGCTGTTTCTGCCCAAAATTCAGATCTTCTCGCTTCTGAATTGTGGGTTTTAAAACGTGAGAACAATGGTAACTTTGCCATACTGACTCTCTCCATACACCACAAATCCATGGCTAGTTTGAAAAGGCTTAATTTTAAAATAGACTTTCGTTTCGGAGAAGTTATTCTTCGAACCAAACAATTCATCAGCAAAGACTTTGTCACTCCCCTCCCTATCTCTACTCCTAAAGAATGCGATTCAGAGTTGACCTTAATCGACTCCAAGGCAATCGCTTCTTCCTCCGACCTTCCCCCCACCGCAACAGAAACAACCTCCATTGCTCTCAAAAGCAACGATCCAAAGCCTGTCCAATCTCCTCACTTTGGAACTCCACGTTCAACATCTGAGGCTGTGCGGCTACCCAATAAGGTCCTACCAACTATTGGCCCAATTTCCACTAGCTCTTCCAACGGCTCTGTAGCAGAACCTAGAGCTACGCAACAAAAGGACTGAGGAGTCAAAGGCAAAGCCCGCAAAAACTCATAAGAGCTCCCCCAGGCTTCACCTTTTCCCCGAAATCCCAATGACTAGCACCATTCAATTTTTGCAAATAAACCTGCACCATGTCAAAGCGGCCTCTGCGGCCGCCTTCCGCAGGTTTATAAAAAACAACCTGGACCTCATCTTAATTCAGGAGCCATGGGTGCGAGATGGCAGAATATGTGGCCTCCCCAGCAACTCATGTAAGTTAATATATGACAATAGGCAACCCCTTCACAGGGCTGCCATTCTATTCAGTAATAGAATCAAGTTTCTTCCTATCCCACAGTTTATAAGCAAAGACCTTGTAGCCATTTCAATGGATCTAACAACCAGCAGAGGACGGCAATCCATTATCATTGCCTCAGGATACTTTGTTGACGACCAAGCTTCAGCTCCACCTTACGAAGTCGCCAAACTGTTCAGATACGGTAAGAAAACTGGACAGCAGATCGTGTTAGGCTGCGACGCGAACGCCAATCACACGATCTGGGGCTGTCCCAATATCAACAAAAGAGATGAGTGCCTTCTTAACTTCCTTATTGGTTTAAATATTAATATTTTAAATAGAGGAAATGAACCTACTTTTGTCAACTCCATCAGACAAGAGGTTCTAGATCTTACCCTATCCAGTTCCTCTCTATCCGATCGAATTACTAATTGGCATGTTTCTTGTGGATTTCTGCAATGCCAACCGCCTTGTGATAGGTGACACCATGTTTGAGCACAAGACCTGCCACAAAGTCAGCTGGGTTTCCAATGACAGGCAAGCAACCTCCAACCAAATTGACCATTTTGCTATCAGCCGCCGCTTTAGAAGTAGTCTCCTGGACGTCCGAAACAGACGAGGGGCAGATGTGGGGATAGTACGTGATCACCATCTTATGATAGCTACTCTCCAACTACGCACTGCTGCAGTTCGAAGATCCCACGACAACACAAGAATGCCCAGGTTCAACATCGATAGACTTAGTGATCCCTCAGTGCGCCAACAATTAAGGGAGCACTTTTCGCAAGGTGTGGAAGCAATCAGCAGCTCAATGCCCGCAACCATCCAAGACCATTGGTGTGCTGTGAAAAATGTTTTTACATCTGGTGCTGAAAGAATTGTCGGTCGATCGCAGGGAAGACATAGGGCTTTCCGAGGATACCTGGAGACGGATTGACGAACGAAAACAGCTGAAAGCTCGCGTTACAGCTACCCCAGCAGCAGGGAGAAGCGAGCCAGAGTCCCTATATCGCATGAAGATGAGAGAAGTTCAGCGTAGCGTACGACGTGACAAGCGCAACTACATCAACGCGCTGGCTACAGAAGCAGAAGAAGCTGCACGGAGGTGCGACAGCAGGACTGTCTACAGAATCACGAAAGAGCTGACAGGTGGTCGCAGCTCCAGCCAACACCAAGTGAAAAACCTAGACGGCACCTTGCTCATTTCGGATGAGGACCAGCTCAAGAGATGGAAAGAGCATTTTGCTACGGTTTTGAACCGTGTATTCGCTAGCGATATGCTCCCAAATCAGACTGAGATTCCCGAGGTGAGAAGTTCCCGAATACGCACCACGACTCCCAGTAAAGATGAGATCATTACCGCGATCAAGGCACTCAAAACCAACAAGGCGGTAGGACTTGACGGTATTCCAGCAGAGCTCTTACGAGCAGCGCAAACAACGTCGGCTGAGCTTCGGCTTCCACTTATAGATAGAGCTTGGGAAGCTGAGAGCTTTCCTAACGAGTGGAAAAAGGGAATGATCGTCAAGCTTCCTAAGAAAGGAAATTTAATGGAGTGCGGAAACTGGAGGAGTATCTGCGTGCTGCCTGCTGTAGCTAAGATAATAGCTAAAATAATCCTTGAGCGAATCAAACAACATCTCGAAGACACACTCGATGCCGAACAAGCAGGTTTCCGCTCTGGATCCTCCTGTGCCGACCACATCAACACCCTGCGGATTATCATCGAACAGTGTGTTGAATATCGATCGCCACTGCACCTGCTGTTCATCGATTTTGAGAAGGCGTTCGATAGTGTCAACAGGGAGTTTATTTGGCGTGCCTTACGCAGGAGAGGCATTCCCGATAAACTAATTGCTATTATCAAAGCTACATATGAAGGCTCCAAATGTCACGTTCTGCACAGGGGAAGGTTGTCTGAGGAATTTGAGATCCAAAGTGGGGTAAGACAAGGCTGTATCCTTTCACCAATATTATTCCTACTGGTGATTAGCGAAGTGCTTCATGCAGCTTTGTCGACGGGAAACGGGTGAATTCGATGGACTCTTACATCTCAACTGAAACATCTTGACTACGCAGACGGTGTATGCTTACTCTCCCACAGAATTATGGACCTCCACCAAATGACAGCAGATGTGGAGAGGGAGGCAGGTGTCGTCGGGCTGAAAATTAATACGACAAAAACTAAAATCATCAGCCTTGGAACTAACTCATCGGCTCAAATATGCATTGCTGGACAACCGGTAGAGAGAGTAGAGGATTTCCAGTATCTTGGGAGTATTGTCTCGACCGATGGTGGAACCGAACTGGATATAGCCAACAGGATCGCCAAAGCAAAGTCCACGTTCGGGATGTTGTCCAAAATATGGCGAAACAATGCAATCAGTTTGAGCACCAAAATAAGTCTGTTCCGCTCCAACGTTGAATCCGTGCTGCTATATGGTTGCAGCACGTGGAGAGTGACCACTACTATCACCAGAAAGCTGCAAACGTTCGTTAATAGGTGTCTGCGCAATATCTTAAGGATTTTCTGGCCCAATCGTATCTCTAACGAACACCTTTACGAGAGAACGGGTCAGGAACCAATAGGCACAACTATCCAACGGCGGAAGTGGCAGTGGATTGGTCACACGTTCCGAAAGGGTGACAGCTCCATAGCGAACCATGCTATGCAATGGAACCCTCTAACTCAGGATGGCAGAAGACCTGGCGGTCCGCGGAAAACATGGCGCAGAACAGTCGAGAAGGAGGCACGGCAGTTAGGGAAAAGTTGGGGAGAACTCAGACACATTGCCAGAAACCGTACACGATGGCGCGTAGGCGTAGTAGAGGCCCTAGGACCCACAAGGGGATACAGGACATAAGTAAGTAAGTATGTTTCTAAGGAGCTCTCATCGTCTGACCATATGCACATTAGGTTTGACATCGAAGCTGCCCACCTGCCGAACAGCTGCGCCGGAAGGTCTCTTAAACCTTCCTCCCTTACACATAAATATTATGAAGAATGCGGCTGCCAGTGCTCTAAAGCTTCACCTTTTATGTAACAACACAAATTCCGAATCAGATCCTTCAGGATATTCCGCTACTTACTTCTCCAGAAGTATACATCTCAGACTTCATGCCTAAAAGAATCCACCCCAACCACCCGTTCACAGTTAACATCCCTGACCGCAGCTATTGGGATTATCCTCAAATCCCTCAATCAACATCTCAAATCAATTGGTACACTGACGGTTCAAAAATGTCAAATAGGGCTAAAGCTGGTATCTTTGGCCGCAACTTCAAACTCTTTACACCATTAGGTCGATCCACTACTATCTTCCAAGCAGAGGTCTATGCCATCGAGCTCTGCGCCAGAGAATGCATTAGACGAAACCTCCGAAGATCACATATTAATATAATGTTAGATAGCCAGCAGCACTCAAGGCTCTCACGTCCTTTGACTATAAGTCTAAGCTGGTTTGGAATGGTCTCCAGAATCTCTTGCAGCTTGCTGCACACAATAAAATCACACTAATGTGGGTCCCTGGACACAAGGGCATCCCTGGTAACGAAGCGGCTGATAAGCTTGCCAGACTAGGTGTCCAATCTCCTTACATTGGACCTGAACTCTTCTGTGGTTTACCCACTAGCCAGAATAAAATAGAGCTACTTCGCTAGGAACGCGAACAAATGCTCTCACACTGGAATGCGCAGCCCGGCCAAAGGCATTCCAAGAAAATTATTAATTTCTAAAAAAACAGAACTAGAGACATTCAATTAATGAGCAAACAGAATGCTAATGTCTTTTCGGACTTCCTAACTGGACACTGCTCTCTCAACTACCATCTCAAGAAAATGGGCCGTGTTCAATCGGAAACGTGCCGTCTCTATCTTGAAGACGCCGAAACAGCCCATCACATACTCTGTGATTGCCCGGCCACAGCCAGACTGAAGCACTTTAATAAAGGCGTCACCTCTTCAACAGCTCGAACTATTCTTAGCTTCATTAATGAACTTGATTTCAGCTAGTTGACAAATCCAAAAAAATAATCAACCAGGGAATAGCACAAAGATATTTTTAGGTCGTAGTGCTCCGGGAGTCATTCTCTGCCTTTCCTCCCCATTTACTTAAAAAAAAAAGACACTCCTACTCACTAAGAAACCACCGTTAACCCCTTTACCTTTTGACACCATCCATTCCGGGACCACTTCAGCATTACTTCAGGCTGGTGTCATTTTCTTTCACATATGTTATAGGAACGCGCTTTTTCACATTTTTCTCCTGATGCGGGTTTATAATATCTTGCCGGTAAGGTTTTCATTAATTTGGTAAGCTTACTAAAGGTATGTTTACTACCTCCTCTCTTTTCCGATCTGAATACGGTATCAATGAATAAAGATATTTTATTCCACATGTCGATACTCGAGACTATCTTACAAATACAAATATTTGGCGCAACAGCTCTTTGAAGTGCCAGGGCCTAGCTTCTCGCAACCACTCATGTTGTGTGCGTTATATTTTTCACACGAATGGAAGGGACCTACAGTTTAATGCCGAATCCGAACGGCGATTTGAGAAGCTTTTTCGTAACAACAATACTCTCGGAGACTATCTTGTTTACGGCATTTTCTGGAGAAAAGTTGACTATCCCTGACTCCAGGCTATTTCTTTCTGCTGCCCTTCAGTTACAGGTGAAAAAGGTGTGATACACATCGTCTTCCAAAGAGTCTCCGTATTGGCAGGCTGCGCTCCCTACTTCTCTCATCTTGTGTACCGGTTGAAGTAACCGTGACCAGTAAGGAACTGGGTGACATAATAATTGACTTTACCGTGCTCCCGCTCCATGCAACAACGTCTCTTACTCGTATCAACCAGTAGGTCCACTTTCCCTCGTTTCGGCGTTCTATCTGTTTTGCCACTTCTGCTCGAAAGTTGCTTCACTTCGGTAGCTGCTGTTGCCGCGCCTACTTCCGCCTTCTAGACGTGGACGTACTTCCTTGCTGCTGCTAGGACATCAATGGGCGTCACTCCTGCGACTACTCGTTCCGAAGGGCTCCTATACCGCGTCCACTTTCTTCTGTATATCTCCTATTTTAGCGCGTCAGCCCAGATATCGGAGCCATACAATAGTATTGAGTGTGTAACCGACATCAGGAGTCTTCTTTTACTTGCCGTGAGACTTCCTATGTTTGCCATTAGTCTGCTTAGCAATAGGCATGTTTTCGTGGCTCTTTCGGATACGGTCGGATACGGTTCGTATCTAGTCTAACTCCTAGATATTTTACTGGTTCCCTAGTGTGTATGACCCAGCTGGAGTTCAATTATTGTGGGTATCCGCTTCCTCGTCAGCAGGACTATCTCGGTTTTTTCCACTGCTAACCTTCCTCCATCTATATATGTACCCGTCTCATGACTTGATTTAGTCTTCTTTTAGCGTCTTCGGTGTCCCGTACGGTGATCACTGCATCGATGTCGTCTGCATAGCCAACCGGAAAGGTATTTTCTGGCATCTCTATGCGAAGAATTCCATCGTAGGAGATGTTCCACAAATCCGGTCCCAGAATTGAGCCCTGCACTGCTCCGGCCATTATTTCTTTCCTGTGTGGTCCTTCTGTGTTGTCATAAATTAGCTCTCTGTTGCTAAGGTAGTCCCTTACCACCCGTTGTAGATACTGTGGTACCCGAAAGTACCACGTACAAGTAGCCGAGTTGAAGGCATTTCTTACGTTGAGAGTTGCCAACACAACAACCTTCCTCGAGTAGTGGCTGACTTGATAGGTTACTTGAGCAGCCCTGACCTCTCCCACAGCACCTATTGTAGAATGACCTTTTCTAAATCCATGCTACCTTTCCGATAGGTCACCTGCTTTCTCCACCGCTACAGAGAGTTGAGGCTTCAGCATTCTCTCGAGGAGATTTCCTGCTGTGTTTAGCATACACAGGAGTCTGTACGCTGACGGTGAGTCTGGGTCCCCTTTCCATTTGCTAATCAGTACCAGCCGCTGTGTTTTCCAGGTTTTGGGAAAAATCTCGCTTTCTAAGCATCTGTGGTATACGTTTAGTAACAGTTGGGGGGGCGTACAGGCGATGACTTTTAACACTTCCGCTGGAATACCATCAGGTCAGGGGGCCGGCCTTCTTATTTTGCGTGCATTTCGCGGCTTGAAGTAGCTCTTCTTCGCTGAACAGCTTTGCTTATGAAGGGAGACCTTCTGCTACCTAAGAGGGTGGGTCGGAAAGAGCGTGCTGATGATATTGTCCAGCTTTTCTAGGTTAAGAATTGGGCTGGTCATCTGCGCGACGATCTTCCGCATCACTATTTTGTAGCCAAGCCCCCAGGGGACCATATTGATGTCTCTTTGAAGCTCTTCTCACTTCCGCTTTTTGCTCTCCTTAATGGATTTCTTAAGCTCCAGTTTTACTGCCATGTACTCCACCCGTATGTTTTCCGTAGCTTCAGTGTTTCTTCTTCTTCCCCTCGAAATATAATAAACAAGATGCGTGTGTGTGGCTTTTAAAAGACAGGGCTTTACAAGTAGTTGCAAATATGGACCCACGCTGTATTCTTTCTTCACTAATTGCAGCAGAACAGTCGCAGCCTGGTTCTTAAGCTCCTAACATTGCTTCTCCAGACTCTTGATAGCATTCCGAACGCAGCTTTCGCCTTCCCGGGTCTGCTGCACACATCCAGTTCGGTGCCACCGCGGTCAGTCAAGACGAGACTTCCTTAGTATAGAAAGTTGTCTACTTTCTCGACTACCTGTCAGGCAATGTTCAGTTGAGCGCGGGTGTTAGAAATGCTCAGGGCTTTGTTTTGGCTGTGTTTATCTTAAGCCCCACATTGTTCGCATCAACTTCTAGATTTTGCGTCACCAGATGAAGGTCCATTATCCGATATGAAACTAGACAAACATCGTCAGCGTAATCGATGTGTTTAAGGTAAGCTGTCATAGTCCATCGAATTCCATTGTTACCTTCCGTCAATGCTGCACGGAGTACATCCCTGATGACCACCAAGCACAACAGCGGTGACAGTAAGCACCCCTGACGTACTCCAATTCGGACTTCAAAATCCTCCGACACCTTCATCGTGTAAGGCGTGACACTTGCTTCCCTCTTATGTAGCCTTGATAATAGCTATGCATTTTTCTGGAATGCCTCCCCTGCGCAAGGCCAACCAGATAGCATCTCGATACAGGCTATCGAAAGCCTTCTTGAAGTCGATAAACAGTAGATGTAGCGGAGACCTACACCCGACGCATTGCTCTATTATGAGCCGTAAGGTGTTTATGTGGTCGATGCAGGAGGATCCAGGGGTGGAATCCTCTAAGGTGATAGTTGATTGTTGACGATCACAATCATCCCTTTTGCTCTCTCTAAGGTGACCATCAGCGTGATCATCACATTTTTGCGATCGTTTTTGTGTGACTTTGCGATCGTTTTACGGAGAGCGAACAAAGTGTGATCATCAATTTTGACTGTCAAAAGTGTGACTATCAACTAACACCTTAGAGGATTCCAGTCCAGTACAAAGGCCTGCATCTTCGACGTCAAGAGTTGAATCTATGAGTAAATATTCTTTAATTCGTTCTAATATGATTCTAGCTATTGTCTGAGCTACGGCCGGTAGAACGTGTATACCTCTCCAGTTTTCACAATCCATCAGATTTCCCTTTTTTGGAAGCTTGATGATCATCCCTCTTTTCCTTTCCTGTGGAAATTATTAATTTTTCCACGCTCTCCGTATGAATGGGTGTAGCAGTTCAGCCGATGTGTATAGCGCCGCTTGGAATAGTTCGGCAGGGATACCATCAATACCCACCGCTTTGTTTTTCTTGAGGGACTTGATTGCTGCTGTTATTTCAGTTTTACTAGGAGGTGCGGTGTGAATTCGGGAAGGCTCATCACCATCGTCTAAGTGGTTAAGAACGAAGAAACTGAATGCTTCGTTATTCGCCGGTAATAAAAACAAAAGTATTTATATTAATAATTGTTATACTAGATATACAAGAGCTTTATTTATGGCAGCTAAAAAATTGAAAGTAGAGAATAATTATAAGTACTTATGGTTTAAAAACTCCCAATTTTTTTTAAGAAAGGTTGATAATGGTGAGGTGACGGTTATCAGATCATTTGATGATATAGCTCAAATTCATAATTAGCTTTTTATCTAATATATTATATATTTTTTGTTTAATATGTTTAATAGAAAAAATAATCTTGATCATATAACCAACGATCTCACCTTTCAAACCGTTAATACTAATTGTGATAGTATCTTCAAATCTTCAAATGGTTTTAAATCTGTGTATGTTGTACATCAAAATATTCGTAGTCTGCGACGGAATTTCAATTTACTAATTTCCAATCTCGATGCTTTTGAAAATCTACCCGATATGATCTTTGTATCTGAGATTTGGATTTTTTCTTGCGAAATTGATGATTATAAACTGCCAAATTATAATTTTTATGCCAATCCTAATGATTCATATTGTGCAGGAGGAGTGGGAGTTTTTGTGCGAGATCTGTATGATTGTGAGGTTAAACGTTGTAGTCTGTCTAGTGCGGATATTATACAAATTTCATGCAGCATTTACAATGAAAGGTTTGATTTTACTTGTATTTATAGACTCCACTCACAGTCAACTCAAGTATTTATTGAGGAGTTTTCAACGTTTTTAAGAAAGGTACGTGCAGGGAATATTATTCTCTTGGGTGATCTTAATATAGATCTATTAGATTTTAGTTCTGTTGTAGATTCCTATAATGTTCTTCTTTCGGAACATGGGTTTGTATCTTTCGTCAACTAGCCTACAAGACCAATAGCAGGAACCTGTCTGGACCACGTATTTGGTCGCTTCTTAAATATGTCTTATAACGCTTCTGCTGGAATTGTCTTTGATCTCCAAATTACTGATCATTGTATGACTGGCATTGTGTTTAGTAGCTTAAAAAGTATAGATCAAAACAGACACATTCCAGAACGTAGAACTGCTAAAATTGACTTCAACAAGTTGAACAATTACTTGCTTTTTGCTGATTGGGAAGAGGTTTATGAAGAAGAAAATCCTTCGAGGGCATATGAATTGTTCTTAAAAAGTTTAAATAATTTTATTTTCAATTCGTCATATTCTGTTTTGATCAAAAAATCTGAAATAAGATTAAAACCCTGGATAACTCGCTCTTTACTGAAAAAAATTACACTAAAACATAAATTACGTAAAAAATTATGGCGTCATCCACATAATTCAAACTTAAGGAACCGTTTCAAGAGATCTGCCAGCATGTTAAGAAAGAAGTTCGGTTAAGTCGTGATTATTACTATCAGAACAAGTTAAGAAGCTCACAAGGGAATTTGAAGGAAGAGTGGAAAATTTTAAATTCTATGATAAATAGAAACGATAGAGATCTTTCTAATGTGATTTCTATATATGGTGAGAATGTAGATATCTCAGATCCTGAGAGAATAGCAAATGAGTTCAATAATTACTTTGCTACTGTTGGTCGTAATTCTTTTCCACCACTAGAATCTTTGTCCTGTAACTGCGGTGCTAGCTACTGACTCTCAAATAACACCTCTAGTCCAAATAGCTTCTATTTTGAACCAATCTCTGGTGTTGAGCTTTTAAAAGAAATACGATCTTTGAAGAATTCACATTCCTCGGGAAATGATGGTATTTCGAATTTTATTTTAAAAAATATTGCGTATAACATCATCGATGTTCTAACACATATTTTTAATTTGAGTGTTAATTTAGGCATCTTCCCTGAAGAACTAAAATGCGCAAATGTTATACCTCTATTTAAAAAGGGAAATAAAAAAGATAAATCGAACTATCGGCCAATATCGTTGTTGTCCTCCATTTCAAAAATATTTGAAAAAGTCATTAAAAGTAGAATCTTACATTACTTGCAGAGAATACATTTTTTTAGTGCACTGCAGTTTGGATTTAGGGCTGGCCTTTCTACCGAAGATGCTCTTCTTGATTTTTGTTCCATTATACAAAAAGGTTTAGATAACAAAAAAAACTGTGCTGCACTTTTTGTTGACATAACAAAGGCTTTTGATATGGTAAACCATAGTATTCTTTTGCAAAAGCTTTATAATGTTGGTTTTCGTGGTTTCTTTTACAGCTGGTTTGAGTCTTATTTGTATTACAGAACCCAAAAAGTGAAAATTCATAATATTTTAAGCAACTCGAAAGTTATAAATCTTGGGGTACCCCAAGGATCAGTACTTGGTCCCATTCTGTTCTTAATTTATGTAAACTCAATCTTTGAACAGCCTTTCACGGGGAAAGTTAAGGCTTTTGCCGATGATCTTGCAATTGCATATGATTCATCTAGTCCCTTAAATTTATGCTGTGAAATAAACCATGATGTTAATTTGTTAAGGAGTTGGTTTTCAGATCATAAGCTTATTGTTAGTCAGAAAACAAAACTAATGCTTTTCAGTCTTGGAACAAAGACGCTTACGGATGTGAATGTTATGTTCCATGCTCCCGATTGTACTAGGCACATTTTATGTAACAATAATAATTGCGTAAGATGTGGTTCTGTATTCTTTAATCCTAATGTCGCCTGTAGTGCTAACTGTTTTAAAGTTGAGGAAGTAGAACATTTTACATTCTAGGTGTTACAATAGATCAACATCTAAGCTGGACAGAGCACTTTGCAAACTTAAAGCAGTATCTACTTTCTTCAATCCGCTGTTTTTACCGCCTTAGGAAATTTTGTACTAATAACACCTTAAAAATAGTATATTATGCAATTTTCCATTCGAAATTAGAATATGGAATCTGTTGCTGGGGCGGTGCTCATCTTAATAAATTACAGCAATTGATTGTTCTTCAAAAATGCGCTTTAAGAAAAATTTGTAATACCGCCCGCTTAGCTCACACTATGGAACTATTTCGTCTGACGCAAATTCTACCAGTTCGTCACTTATTTTATTATAAGGTCCTAAAGATATTTTTCTTGAGAGCTGGTTATTTGCAAAGCCCTATATATGATGCATATAACTTAAGAAGTACTTCTCGCTCTGCTGTTATCCTACCTGCTTTTCGGACTACACATTTTAGAAATTCCTTTTCCATCGTATCTTGCCAATTGTTTCAGAAGCTACCTGAAAATATTCGTGTCATTAGAACCTTATTTGCGTTTTTGAAAAGTGTGAAATCATGGCTTTTTGAATTTAATATTAATGAAATTGAAGTTCTGTTGCGCTACGTTGTTTGATTCTTTTTTTGATGTACATATACTTAAATATTTATTATTATTCGAAGATTGTGAATTGCTACTTACTTCGTATTTCTTCTTCTTCTGTTTTATCGTTTTTTTTTATTATAATTCTTTTTCAAAGATATATTTAAATATGAATTTTTAATTGTTCACCCCACTATGAAATATTGTATGTAAAATGTGGCATTAACCCCATTTTTTCTCCAAAGAATAATATGCCATTAACTTTTTTTCATTAAATTAAATTATTATATTATTTGTTGTTATATTTAAGTTATTAGAAAATTTGTTAATGAAAATCATGAATAAAAAATTGAATTGAATTGAATTGAACTGTAGCGAAATGATCTCTCCATCTAGTGAGCTGATCCTCATCCAAAATCAGAAGGTTACCATACAAACCCTTCACTGGATGTTGTTTGGAGTTCCGACCACCTATGAACTCCTTGGTGATGTTATCGACAGTCTTACTATCACATCTGCTTGCTGGTTCTTCAGCCCTTGATGCAAGTGAGTCGATGTACTGACGTTTGTCTCGTCTAACACTACGCTGCACCTCCGTCGTGTTTACTCGATATTGGGCTTCTAGCTCGGTAGTCTCTACAGCTGATGCCGCTGCAATTTGAGCCTTAATTGCTTTATGCTCATCGATCCATTTCCAGGTGTCTGTCGATAGCCATGTGCAGTGATTATTCTGCCTCTTACCGACGTACGTAGGTGCGTATTCCAGTTGCAGAAACACTTGCACAGCATTCCAGTGATCATCCACGCTTTCCTGCATTGCGCTGCTGATTGTTTCTGCTTCTAAGGCAAGATGATCCCTGAATTTTTGGCGCACTTGCGAATCCTTAAGCCTGTCAGTATTGAACCTGGTAATGTTGAGCAATGTTTGAGCGAAGTGTATAATAGCTAACATAAGATGGTGATCGCGTTCTTGTCGGATGTCGGCTCAACGTCTGTTTCGGATATCTTGAATACAATATCCGAGGCGGCGGCTGATCGCAATGTGATCGATCCTAGTGGATGTTTCCTGCCTGTCAGTTGAGACCCAACTGATTTTGTGGCAGGTGTTATGTTTAAACAGCGTTTCTCCAATAACTAGGTATTGTTCACCCTCCGCTATCATTCAGGTCTCCAAGAACGTGAACTCCCATCACGTGTTTAAGAATGGTATTGCCACTTCCTACCTTGGCGTTGATCTCCCCCATCACCATTACGATGTTACCATTAGGCGTTTGGTTGTAGACAGAGCCTATTTTTTTTTTTTTCCTCTTGTACAACCCATGCCCGCGTGGCAACGACACTGCGACCTGAAAGATCTATTGTGTCGGAGGGTTGGAGTTAACCTAACAGACGTACTACCTCCCTTATGAAAGTGAGTATGTCTCTAGTAGTGGAGCATTTCAGTTCCACTGAAGTGAGTACCTCCTTGTGGAAAATACGTTTCCTTAACCAGTGTAGTGCCGGGCATTCACAAAGAATGTGTTCGGATGTTTCATCCTCCTCTAGGCATAGCCGACAGTCCTTCTCTTGGCACAGGTTCAACTTGTTAAGGTGGTATCTTAGTCCGCAATGGCCAGTTAGAAAGCTCACTAGCTTCCTAATGCTTCCCCTATCTAAGACAGAGCCTAAATCAAGGGTTCGAGGAATATTCATGCCAAATTTGCTGGGGATACGTTGAACGATAAAGAAGGCTTTGAGGAAGAAATATGCATATTTTTACGGTTATACTCGTATATACATCTCTACCAACGTTTTAAAACAAATCAGGATCCTAAGCAGCCCCCCTTATATAGGGTGTGGCTGTATTTTATATGCATATTCATTTTTTTTAAGATTAACACTAAAAGAAAGGAAATTTCATCTCCTTTATTTGAAGTGCCATCTATTTTTCGTCGCCGACTGTCTGCACCCTGCACTTTTGTGTTAGGAAAATGCAACCATTTTGATTAGCCTGCTTGAAATCACAAGGATGGAAATTGGAAAACACAAAAAAAAGAAGATATCCTGCATCAGCCACCTTTGGTATGGATTACCAACGAATGTGTCCGTCTAAAGGTAATGGAATTGTCTAAGGTTATTCCGAAAATGTTTTCAGACTTAAGCCACTTATTACCGCACCATATATACTATAGGTATATGTCCTTGGTGGGTGCACATGGAAACCGAAGATGGTAGGTAGAGGAAAGTAGACACTGTGTATCCGATTTGCCATCGGTAAATTGGCCAATTTATTGGCATTCTTTTTATGCACACATGTACGGTTGTTTGAGGCTTTGCTATGAATACATTTCTATTAGGCATATCTTTAGCATCTGTGTACAGAGATATTCTAGAGCCAGAGTTTTAGTATCTTTCGTCAGAATGATTCATGTGCTCACGGTGAATGTGGAACAGTAGAAGAAAAATGGATGTTGTCAGTGATGCAGTTGTGTGGTTTTCAGAGAAATTCTCTGTCGGGAACAATTCAATGGAATGGACGACGGGGCTGTGGGCCAAATGGTGGTCAATCAATGTATTGGAAAATCAATCGGAAGCAAGATATAAATTTAATGGTAGAGATGTACGAGACGTGGACGTGAAGCTTTTACTATGGGTCATCCGGTTGAATATTGTATAATGTTAGGTTGTACATTTGTACAATATTTGAGAAAATAAAAATTTAATTAAAATGACGGGAAATAAACATCGTATATGCCAATGTACAGGGTGATTCAGCTAAACAGTTTTGTTATACACTTTAGAAGAATGGCACCGAAAGTGACTTAAGACAAACTGCTACCACCTATAGCGAGGGTACATTACTTGAGTCTTTAATGTCAAATCGTAATGAGTAACATAAAAAGTCGTTTATTGAATTAGAGGCTTTGCTCAGGTATACGAGCATCTACTTATCAAAACTACTACTACTGTGAGCCCTAAAATAATAGCGTATCTTGAATTCAGCTTCATTATGGTCCCTTCCAGTTCTTCTAGATATTCCTTTTTTAAGTTTACATACTTACAATACATTTGTATATAGCGAGGAGTAAACAGCGACCAATAAGCACTTTTCAACACCTCCACTGACCTCAATACAAATACACTTTCTTTGGTGTTTCTGCCTTCTCGAATGAAAGGAGCTAATGGCACTTCAAGCGACCTGTCTTAAACCATTTTGGGCCGCTATCTTATGAAATTCCTCTTGATAGCCACTTCCAAATAACACCCTAAATGGAATACAAACGTCAGAAAATCTCTTTTCAATCCCCCTCAACGCACGATACTGACCTACTTACTTACTTAGGTAGCGCTACAGTTCGGGATTAGCAACCCTCTCCATTCTGATCGGTCCTTAGCTAATTGCCTCCAGTTGCGCACTCCAAGCCGGTCGAGGTCCCCTTGAGCTTCTGCGTGCCACCTACAGCGAAGAGGGCTTTTACTGCGTCGTCATCCCGGGATAGATTCGAAGACTCTGCGGGCCGGAGCGTCGGTGCCCATTCGATCTGAATGTCCTAGCCATCTCAGACGTCCAATACGCAGATTTTTGACTAGGTCGATGTCGTTGTACAGCTTGTATAGTTCGTCGTTGAATTTTCTCCTCCAAAACCCGTCAACACAAACGGGACCGAATATCTTACAAAGAATTTTTCTCTCGAAGCGACCACGGATATCTTCGTCCGCTTTCAATAAAGTCCATGTTTCAGCACCGTAAAGCAGGACTGGGATGATCAGGGTATTATACAGAGTCTCCTTAGTTGTTCAAGATAGGGGTTTACTGTGGAATTGCCTTATAAGCCCAAAAAAAACAGCGATTAGCAAGAGTTATTCTTCGTTTGATTTCTGCACTGATCTTGTTTTTCGAGTATAGCAGAGCCAAGGTAGACAAAGTCCCTTACTACCTCGAAGTTATAGCTGCCCACTGTGACGTTCTGCCCAATTCGTCGGTGTTGGCTGTCCCTTCTTGTTGACAACATATACTTGGTTTTGCCCTCGTTTATCGCTAAACCCATTATGGCCGCATCGATGACAGGCAGCTGTATTCTTCCAATTTTGTCTATATAGTCAGTGTATGCAAGCAGTTGTACGGACGTTAGGTAGATTGTGCCTCTGGTATTAGCTTGTGAGTTCCGCACGGTCATTACCGAACCTAACGGAGCAGCGCGCGTTCTCCATCGTCATCCTGCACAGACGGATAAGTTTGGCAGGGATGTCAAAACTAGACATGGCTCTATAAAGCTCTTCTCTATAGATGCTGTCATAGGCGGCCTTGAAATCGATGAAGAGATGATGAGTATCGATTTGGAATTCTTGGGTTTCTCCAGGATCCGCCGAAGTGTGAAGATTTGATCGATGGTGGACTTTCCTGGCCTGAAACCGCACTAATAGGGTCCAATCAGGCTGTTGATAAAAGGTTTCAGGCATTCACACAATATCGCAGAAAAGATCTTGTATGCGATGTTGAGGAGACTGATGCCTCTATAATTGGCGCAGTTGAGATGGTCTCCTTTCTTGTGGATCGATTAAACGATGCTAAGATTCCATTTATCAGGCATACACTCGGCTGACCAAGTCTAAGAAATGAGTTGGTGTATGTTGTTTACGAGTTCATCACCAGCTGCCTTGAAAAGTTCGGCCGTTAAGCCTTGTTGGATTTTAGCTTGGATATTGCTATCCTCACTTCGCTTTGGTCAGGTGGATGGAAATTTGTACTATCATCGTCTATGTTGAATGGTACATTCTGCCTGACAGCGGGATGTTGGTCTTTGTCGCCGTTATACAGTCTGTAGAAGTAATTTTTCCATATTCTCAGCACCGACTGTGAACACACGGTACAGTCGGACCATTTACCTAAAATTCGGCTAAGAGACGACTTAAGAGAACAAAGAGGTAATTGTAGATCTGATATCCAAAACTCTGAACTATGGACCTAGCCTCAAACGATAGCATGGGTAAGTCATTCTAATAAAACATTTTGGAAATGGGCGGTACAACCAACAATCATCCGTAGAAGTAAAGGGTATACGTTGCAGTCCAAGTTATGGGCCATTGCAGCATAGTTTTGTTGCCTTTCCAAGACTCTTTTGATACGTTTCCTTCGATTATCGTCGCTATAGCCCACAAAATCATTGGTAAAGTCGGGAGAATAATTATAAAATCCCTGCAGCTTTAGGGCGGATTTGCACGTCCAGCACATCCTCCCAGTCGTGATTAAAACAGCAACAAAAAAAAAATCCATTAACACCAACTTTTGATTCAATGAGTCAGACATCCATTGTCTGGCTGCGGCCACTGCCACACGCCCATAAAATCCTTCGTTCGTCCTCTGTTTATCCCGATTAAAAACTCCAGACTTTAGCATGTTGGCTGCTACGGGTGTATACTATTAAAACCCCAAATGACCACATTTATCATCATAAACCACTTTGCAGTCAGTGTTATACCCACAAGCATCCTCCGCCACCACTGCCACCGCCGCCATTCGTCGCTAAAAATTATGTGTTCCCCAAAAGATTTATTCATTTTGCAGGACGGGGGAGATATCTTCCTTTTTGTTTGCCTCACTAGGTTCAAAAATTCTTTTCTTCATCCCTCCTTAAGCCAGGCGCCGAGATATTTTTCATACCGCAGATACAGTAGTACATGCCTTGATTTTCAATAGATAACAAAGTCGAGAGCAGAGGCGGCGACGGACGCACTATGTAGGTCATGTGGTAGAGAGTCTTATGTCGCCCGACCGCAGGACTCCTTTGTAGAAGTCCACCACAACCACTCTACCAGTAGTTGATGAAAGCTTTAAGTCGCGCATAAATTTTCATTTGCATAAGAATGGATGTAGCAAGCTAAGAAATTCTGCCTCAGGGGAGGGTTGAAGACATGGGGTTCCGGTAGGAGGATGCACAGAATACGATATATGAATGATTAATATGAGCTTTTAAAATGCCTTATAGTAGAGATGTTTTGGTTATTATCCCATTGTTTGGTATTAAGATGCATTAAATCCTCAAGGATAACACCGAAGATTTGTACGTTACATGGTAATTTTGTGTGATTAATAGAGATTCCTGGTTTCGGTTGGGAGGCTCAACTTAGTTGAGGACTTCTGACAGTAAGGAAAACCGAGGGGAAGTTGGGAGAGGTGAACGCTCAAAAAAGAAGACTCAGAAAGCGAAGATTTGGCAGAGGGGATACGCCGACCATCTGAACTCATTGATGGTGAAGATCCCGGACTCCAGGCTTAGTTGGAATTAGAAATGACGGAACCTGTAATGTTATGTCTTGTGCTTGGGCTTTCAAAAGTTAGATAAGTATGTACATACATATGTGTACTCATACAACCAGCGTCAGTCATTTCTCCCAATCAACATTTTCTCCTTCTTCCACTACCTTAGTTCGTATGTACACGCCTTTGTGTGCGTAATTTTCTTTTTTTTGTTACGCCAAAGGATGTCAAAGAATCTTTTAAAGATACTAGTAACCCGGGCTACTAGCATACACGCTTCGCAAAACTAAAGAACTGACACCCTGCACACTGCAACCACTCTCCCCGCGGGACTGTCATTAGGTATTACTTCAACGGATTAGTTTGGAAATCATGCTATTCTGATTCTTTCGCTGCTTCTGTAGCTCTTCTTAGCTTTTCTATTCTGTACAGCTCACTATGAGGAGTTGTTTCGAATTTACTTATTTCCATCTAATGCTTCTGAATGCAACATATGGTCGAGGAGTTACGATAAAAGTAGAATACTGCGTGCTCCGTATCTTCATGTTCATCTGGATAGAGATACTTGCGGTAACCACCGTGACCAGACAGGAACTGCGTAAGATGGTAGTTGGAGTCTTCATGCTTTCGACTTATCCAGTCTTGGACTGTCGGCATCTTTTGTTGTATTTGCCCAACGAGTTTACCATATAGCCTCGCTTTTTTTTTTTTTTTTGACGAGATAGAAAACGCTTGACTGGAGCACTCAGATGCAACTGGTCCATTGTATTACCAAAGAGCTAACCCTGATTTGCCCATTTTATTGGAATTTTCTTGTATTTCTAAGAAAGCCAAGCAAGCACTTGCAGTACCAGCACTCACCACATCAGCACCGCTGATCTCCCACCTGATACAAACAAAGGCCGGACACTCACAGAGATAATGCTCCGCAGTATCGTCACTCTCTCCACAAGGTTCGCAGATTGTAGTGTGACGTAAGCTCAGCACGTTAAGGTGCTTGGCGAAAGCAAAGTGGCCTGTCAAGAAGCCAAAAAATTGTTTACAGTCTTTTCTGCTGGGAGACAGCAGGAATGCCGCTGATTTCTTACAGACGTCTGGGAGCATACGTTTAGTCAACCTGCATCCTGGAGAGTTATAGCACATACAATTTGTGTTCGTAAGAGACCCAATCGTCAATCGAAGCCCTAACCGAGGACGCAGGGAGACCCAACGCGGGTTCGGGACCTGAGAAAGCCTCCTCTGAGATCAAAGATTATCGGAGATCTCATTCCCCAAGATCCCAGTGTAACCTAGGACCCGAATAAGAGACAGAGAATTCAGTCTTGCGACCGAATTCAAAGAGATTTTGGCTTCACGAACAATTTTGGAAGTGGTTAAAGGGTTAAGCAAGGCCTTAGACCAGATTGACTGTCGCTACAGACTTTACTTCAATTTCACCTCATCTGCGAGGATATTGATGGGGAAGATTCCAGCTATAACAAAGGCGGCCTGGTCTGAGATAGTCCGAAAGCCACTGATTGTCCATAACGCACGCGTCCTTCCTTCCTTTACCTTTTGAGATATTAACTAGAGCTCTTATAGCATCAAAAGTAGATTGCGTTCTTTAGATCCCAATTGATTCCCCCTTCTCTTCTGCTACTGCGAGTTATCTGTTATAGATTATCTTCTCTAGGATCTCTCTCTCGGTGTCCAACAGGCATATTGGGTGATAGGACGATGGTTCTCCTGGAAGATTCTTTTTGGTAGAAGGAACAAATGCAGTGTTTTAATTTTTTAGGAAAGGCCTGCATTATCATTACAAAGAGGTCCGATCTCTTTTTTACAGCCACTTTAACTGCCTTGTTCAGGATACCGTAGGGCCCGGGCGTCTTGTTGTCCAAAGTAATTGATAAGGTATCCTCTGGATTGACCTCTCTTATGATGTTGCGTAAAGTGGCTACTATGGATCGCAACATTAATGGACATTATCGAAATGCTCCTATAGCCCTTCTGTTTCGTTATCACTATTCTGTATTGCGAGCCCCATGGATTAATGTCGGCTTTTTGACAGAGAAGCATGCGGCTTTGCTCTCGTTAATGGATCTATATGAGTTGCGTTTCGCCAGTCTAAGGGCGTCTTGTGGGCATTTTGGGTACAATATACCATTAGGTCACAGTGCAAGATAACTCGACATAATAGGATTTTTGCCCCAAATGTTCTTATATCCTCGTTTCACCAGTAACACGGTCATGCCTTCTTAATGTTTGTTCTTCTACGCATTGACGTATCGCACGCTGTGGTTACGATACATGTAAGACAATGCGCGAGGGTTTCCGCTGTTCCATTTAGGGTTATATCACCGTTCAAAATCTCTGCTAATGTATCTTTATCGAAAGATTTGTCATTCCATAGTCACAAACGGACCGCTGAAATATGCGTGGGTGAGCGTCGGACGTGCGGAACATGATACGACAAACATTCCAACGGTTAAGATCACTCGTGGATGGTTTGTCTGTATTGTCGTGTGTCCTGTTTCGCTTGCCTGTCTCTTTTTGTGGTCCGTTTGTGACTCCATTGGAGCCGTATGCTTGGGAGCTAGACTGGTTTAGTTTCTTTTATTTCCAGTAATAATACCTGGTGGGCCCAATCCCCCCGAACATCTTGGGGAGCTTGATTGCTAAAGCGGAGAGCCTAAATACTGGTCTCATTATTGGCTGTGATGCGAATGCCCAGCACTCAATCTGGGGCAGTTCCGATATAAATGAAAGAGGTGAGCAACTTTTTGATTTTATCCTAAGTGCTAATCTCCTAATCTGTAACCGGGGGTCCAAGCCGACCTTCATTACTTGCAATCGACAAGAAGTCCTGGACATCACTCTTGTCTCCGATTACTTATATAACTTGGTTAGGGACTGGAGAGGCGCTGAAGAGAATTCCTTTTCAGACCATCGTTACCTCCAATTTAGTCTTGATGACTATCTTCCTGATCAGAAGGTTTTTAGAAACTACTGGAAAACCAACTGGTCCCTTTATAGGAAACGTTTATTAACGCTGATTCCCTCCTACCTGCCTACTGAACCTTCTTGCACTGCGGACCTTGACAATCTGGTCAACACCCTAACATCGGCACTCAATGGTGCCATGTCTGAGGCCTGCCCACTCCGCAAACCTCGAGGTAAAAAGAAACCAGCCTGGTGGAATGCAAATCTCAGTACTCTTAGGAAAGGCAGTAGGCTCCTTTTTAATATTGCTAAAAGCTCCCGTGAGACGGCCGATTGGGATTCCTATAAACTGTCTCTCAGGAAATACAAAATCTCACTGAGGAAAGAGCAACGACGATCCTGGAAACTCTTCTGCGACAGCATTGAAGAGTCCTCGGAAGCTTCCAGGTTGCGGAAAATCCTCTCCTCTCTAAAAGCCCTTCTATATCCAGCTACCTTTTGCATCCGGATAGTCACTAGACCTCCTCTACTGAGGAATCCATTGGCATATTACTGGATACTCACTTTCCTGGTAGCTCCGCTGTTGCTGTCTCGCAAGTGGTAAATACCCCCTCTCAACCTTGCAGCAACTCCTTAGTCTTGGTAACTACGGAAAAGATCCGATGGGCCATGCGCAGTTTCAAACCCTTCAAGTCTCCAGGACCTGACGTTATGATTCCAGCTGAAATTCAGTAATGCGAGGACATTGTGCTTCCATGGCTTAAAGTCATCTTGTCGGGCTGTCTAAATCTGGTCTATATTCCCAAACTTTGGGCCGAGGTTGAAGTCATATTCATACCTAAGGCAGGAAAGAGCTCACACGTGGAACCACAGGATCTCCGACCTATCAGTCTGTCGTCCTTTTTGCTTAAAACTTTAGAAATGTTAATTGATATCCATCTTCGGCAAAGTATTAGCCTAGGTTTCTCACGCCGTCCCAACATGCGTACTGCAAAGGCAAATTAGTTGAGACAGCCTTACATTCGCTTCTGCGCATCATTGAAAAATCCTTGAGCATCAAAGACGCACTTGCAAATCTGAAAGTGGATACTTGGCGCTGAGTGTTGATCAATCAATTACTTACATGCAGGATTATTAACACACAGCTGGGCGGAGCATGGTCCAGAAGAATTGCTCGCTGGGGTACACCTCAAGGTGGAGTCTTGTCACCTCTTCTGTGGAACCTGGTAGTAAATGAGTTACTGATGGACCTGGATACGTCAGGTTGTAGAGGGATCGCCTATGCTGATGACATTGCTATTGCTGCCTCCGGTAAACACCCATCCACTCTCAGGGAAATCCTCCAATATGCTCTACTTCGGCTCACCAGATGGACCTCCAAATGTGGACTGGGGGTTAATCCCCATAAATCGGAACTCATTCTCTTCACGAGGAAATGTAAAGTTCCCCTCATAGACCCTCCTAAGATAAATGGCACCAGTCTCACCTTCTTTGAAAACGCAAAATATCTGCGTCTTATTTTCGATAGGAAATTGAACTGGAAAGCCAATCTACTAGAACGCATCAAGACAGCTAATGTAACTATCTATTCCTGTAAAAAGGCTATAGGTAGGAGCTGGGGTTTGAAACCTCAAATCACTGATTGGCTGTACGTGTCCGTTATCAGGCCTATACTACTATATACGCCATAGAGATCGTATTGTGGCCAGCTCTTGACAGGGCTGTCCATCTCACCCAAATAGCTAGGGTGCAAAGATTTGCATGGATTTGCATCAGTGGTGCACTAAGAACTACTTCCTCTGCGGCATTGAACATTTTGTTCAGCCTGCTACCTTCAGATATTTTCGGCAAACAGATGGCTGCCTGTGCGGCCATCCGCCTAATAGCCTCCTCTCAGTGGTCTAGCTATCGCTTTGGCCACTCCTCGATCCTTGATCTTCTCAAATTCAAACACGAAAACACGGACTACACACCGCCGATACTGAGATTTGACCGTAACTTCCGTACGAGTATCCCTAACCGGGATGAATGGGACACTTCCCCCTTATCGATGGCAGTTCGGTTCACTTCCTTACAGATGGCTCTAAGACGAAGGGTGGGGTGGGTTGTGGTGTTTTCTCCGAAAAGCTCAATCTGAGAATCTCCTTCCGCCTCCCTGATCATTGTAGCGTTTTCCAGGCGGAAATCATGGCGATTATGGAAGCCCTGTCCTGGCTGAAATGTAATGTACTATCTGTCAGGAATATTAGCATTTTCACTGACAGCCAAGCGGCAATCAAGTCCCTGGAATCGTTCTCCTTCACTTCAAAGGCCGCCTTAAACTGTCGTTTATCTCTTATGGAGATGTCAGAGCAGTTCAACATTCACCTATGCTGGGTGCCAGGCCACAGGAACATTCCAGGAAACTGCAGGGCTGACGAGCTCGCAAGACAGGGTACCACTCTAAGGATTCCTGCCTGACATGCGAGCCCCGGGTATGCCCCTCACTACTTGTAAGTCTCTACTAAAGCTGAACGCTATTAGCACGACCAACCTCAGATGGGAAAACGGCTCAACGTGTCACATTTCGAGACAGATCTGGCCTATGCTGGATCAAAAACGTAGTGCCGATCTGGTCAAGTTAAAGCGAACACAAATCAGCTGTGTTGTCGGTGTTCTCACTGGACACTGTCTTATAGGCCAATACGCCAAAAGACTTGGTCTCTTCTCCAATGACTTCTGCAGAAGCTGCAGGGACGAGGAGGAGGAGGAAACCATCCTTCACCTCCTATGCACTTATCCAGCCCTGTCGCATAAAAGAATGATCCATCTAGGGTCCCCCTTCCTTGACGATCTCGGCCATCTGGCGTCCTTGGACGTCATGAGCATCCATCGCTTTATCAAAAGCTCGGGTTGGTTTTGTTAGTCCCTGAGTGGCATAATGTTTGATCCATGGTATCACAAAGGACCTTCACTGGTCTAAGTGTGTCTGCATTCTCGTGTGGACAGCCAACCTAACCTAACCTAACCTACCTGGTGGTTGCTCTGTAAATATTCCTCACTGACCCTACACTTTATGGTATCATGATGGAGTTGCTCGCAAGGATATGTGTACGCGTATGTGCTCGCAAATAAGTGCGCGTATGTTAGTGCAACGGCTTAGTTTTGACCTCGTCCGTCATGAATGGTTATATGTTTTAAGGTTACGCTGTCTTTCATTAGCCTATTGCAGTGCTTGTGTAGAGCATCTTGCCGTTTCTTTTGATATAGGGGAAGGGAATGCAATATAATTTCCAGTGGGTGTTCTGTGAGTTGTTGACCTGACGCAACATTCGAGAAATTGGTTCGAAATGACCGTAGTTGGTGCGGTGGCGAGGGAGATGAAAGAGCGGAACGTACCTATGGTTACGAGAGTTAGTGTAAAGCCAAGCCATTTCTAGTAGTGCAGGGGAATCGATCGTATCAGTTCATAATTGTACGAAGAGTATGTCAGCGACTTCGTGACATTTTACAAGGGTTTGCAAGTTAATTATTTTAGCCGATCTTCGTAGGGGGTTAAGATGTAGTTGTCGACCCATGGGAGACCGCGTAAGGCAAAACGGATAAACCTACGCTGCACAGCTTAGATTCCAAAGGAGTAGGTAGGTAGGTAAGTAGAAGTGGCGGTTCTGTAAAACAGAGACCCAATTAGCACAGTTGTACCGTTTTGATACCACGACTCATGCGACCTTGGATGTTGATATGTGGTGGTGAGGACAATCTAGAGCCAGCCTGTGGAGTTTAAGAAGAGGGTTAGCTCATTTATGTTTTTACCCGAGATCTCCTCAAGTGAATTGTAGAAGGGTTTGCCTAATGCTTGATGTCTAGCCCTAGCTAGTGCTGGACAAGTGCACATGTAGTGGATAATTGTTTCCTTTTCGGTGGCTATGTTGCAACTACGGCAGTGTGTATTATATGGGATACCTAGTTTGGCTGCGTGCTCTCATACCGGCCAGTGTCCCGTGATTATCGCGATTATACGGGCAATGTCTTTGCGCGTTCTATTTAATAGGTCGGTAGTTTTGGTCTTGTTGTAGTTAGGCCATATCTTTCTGGATATGACGCAGTTCGTTAACATAGACCATTTAAGGTTAGCTTTTCTAAGAAAGATTGAGGAGATGTTTGCCTTAATTGCTCCGAGCGGGGTGTGGACAGGTTCCGCAAGTGAGCAGTGGAGGGCTGAGCCTCGCCTGGCCAGTTCGTTGCCAGCAACGTTGCTGTGGCCTGGAATCCAGACAAGGGTTGCCATGCATTGGCCATCTAGCGAGGCCAGCTCCTATCGGCATTTTAGTACTAATTTCGAGGAAATGGTTTCCGAGGCAATGGCTTTGATAGCAGCTTGGCTATTAATTAAAATAACGATTCTTTGATTTGGTAGTGTATTTGTGTGTGACTTGATTTGGCGACAGGCTTCGCGAATGGCGAGTAATTCCGCTTGGAAGACGCTGGCAGCGTCCGGGAGTCTGTACGATCTTGCGATGTTCAGGGACTCCGAGAAAACACCCGCACCAACCCCATAGGAGTGAGTGTCGTGAGAAGGTGACCAAACTTGGCTGCCGTATTCAAGGATAGGTCTGACAAAGGTAATGTAAAGAGATTTGGTGACGAAGGGTTGGAGAATTCTTTAGACCAGCGTTTTATGAAGCCCAGAGAAGAATTGGTCTTGTATACAATTTGATCAATGTGGGAACGGAAGTTTAGCTCCCTGTCACAAACAATGCCCAGATCCCGTATAGAGGAGACTGACGGAACGCTACGAAAGTAATAGGTTCTGAGGGGTGGGTGGAGGCGTTTACGGGAGAAAGTAATGGATTGACATTTGCCGACGTTAAATTCCAAGAAGTTTTTGTCACATCATGTGTGAAATATATTTAGGTCGTTTTGAAGTATAAGTGAATCGGTGGGGGTAGATATTAGCTTGATGATTTGCATGTTATCCGCGTAAACACTCGTAGACAGATCTGAGTCTTTTAAGATGTGACCAACACCGTTTATATATAAGACAAAGATCAGTGGACTAAGATGACTGCCTTGAGGAACCCTTGAAGTGACGTTAATGGGTTCAGAGACTGACTATTTAAAGAGAACCGTATATAGGCTTTCCTTTAGGTACGACATCAGCCATGAAATGAAAGAGTGTGTAAAGCCGAGGGCTTTAAGTTTAGGGTAAATTGTTAAGTCAATGATTTTATCAAACCTCTTGCTGGAGTCGGTGATAATGACATCCACTTCATTATCTTCCTCTAATGCTTGCAGAGTTTTCAGTCAGGTTTTTTTTTTCCTCTTGTACAACCCATGCCCGCGTGGCAACGACACTGTGACCTGACAGATCTATTGTATCGGAGGGTTGGAGTTAATCTAACAGACGTACTACCTCACTTATGGGGGTGAGTATGTAGTAGCGGAGCATTTCAGTTCCACTGAAGTAAGTATCTCCTTGTGGAGAATACGTTTCCTTAACTAGTGTAGTGCCGGGCATTCACATAGAATGTGTTCGGAAGTTTCGTCCTCCTCTAAACAGAACCGACAGTCCTTCTCCATCTTCGAACCGTCGGTGAACCAGACCAGACTTCTAGGGTCCAGTGATGGAGCACCATTGGACCAGTTTTTGCAGTCCAAAGTTTCAACCTCGAATAACCTACCAAAGCAGTGTTGCCTGACCATAATATCTGGTAAAGTGCAAAACATGTCTCTTTTAGGGATTGAGTTGGGTATCTTTGAATGTCCCATAAGGTCACCTGGTTTATACTCGTGATCTGGCTGCAGCCTGATGGCATATCTAGCAGCCATCTTCCTAATGAAGATTGGTAAGGGTGTAAGCCCAACAATAGCTTCCAGAGCTGTCGCAGGGCAGGTGCGCATCGCACCTGTATTGCCAAGACAGGCAATTCTTTGCAACTTCTGCAACTTGTTTTTGGCCACCAGACGATGGCCGCGTATGTGATAATGGGTCTAACCATCATTATGTACAACCAATGTATCATCTTAGGAGAGAGACCCTAAGTTCTGCCGAACAGCAATCATGGGCCACCCAAGTATAAAGGAAAAACGATTTGCATCGAAGTTTTTCCAACCACTGCACCAAAGAAAGTTTCCTGCCTGGTAGTACAATGGACCGGAGAAGTCTGAATGCTCTGGGATTTTGGTTTCCTTTTTATAAAAAAAAAAAAAAAAAAAAGTTCTGCCGTATAGGCGTTTACTGGCCCACAGTGCTCTAGTAGCGCGCTCAGTGGCGGACTTGAAATGTGAATTCCAATTAAGCCATTTGTCAAGAATTACACCAAGATATTTGACCTCGCTGGAATAAACTAGTGTGGTACCTTTGACTGTAATCGGTTCAAGGTTGTACTGTGTCTTCCTTGTAAAAGGCACCAGAACGGTTTTACTAGGCTTGAAGGATAGTCCTTCTTTGTTACACCATTCTACAATTTGAGATATTGCACTTTGCATGACGTTGGAAATTGTAGTGCTGTGTTTATCTCTGATAAAAGCCGCCAAGTCATCAGCAGAACCGACGGTGGTGTAGCCTGATCTGTGAAGATCTACTATCAAGTTGTCGATGACTATAGACCATAATAGGGGGGGAAAGAACTCTTCCTTGAGGACAGCCTTTGGCTGCAGTTATGGACACCGACACTCCCCCAGAGGAGGAAGTAGTGAATCGACTTACCAGCATGGCCCTGATCCATTGGTTGGTCGATTCTTTGATACCTCTGCTACTGATCGCCCTTGCGATCGAGTCGTAACCAGTCTTATCGAACGCGCCCTCAATGTCAAGAAAAGCACACAAGACTATCTCCCTTGAACTGAGTGTTCCCTCTATCTTTTTGACGAGATAGTGAAGGGCACCTACCGTAGATTTGCATTTCCTGTATGCGTACTGATTCGAGTGCAGAGGGTTAGACAGATCTAACCGGTCTCTAATATGGATATCTATGAGTCTCTCCATTGTCTTAAGGACGAATGATGTTAGACTTATAGGTCTGTATGATTTAGGCAGCTCGCTAGGCCTATAACCCGGCTTGGGGATGAAAACCACATTAACCTGCCTCCAGGTGGGTGGTATGTATCCCCAATTGCAGCTGGCTCTAAATAAAGCTGTCAACCCGGCCAGGATGAGGTCAATTGACTTTTGTTTCAATTCAGTCACGTTAGTCGTTGTGGATCTATTCTTTAAGGAACCGTGCTGTTGTGGGGAAAAAATGGATTTGGATTTACAGTGAGTCGTAGACAATGCTTTCGAAGAGCTTGGGGATAGAGGAGAGTTTGGCTATGGGTCGATAGTTTGAAATGTCATTTTTACTGCCTTTTTTGTGAATAGGGAGGGAAAATAAAGGAGTTCTTCCATAATTTTGTGAAGACGACTTGCTCTTTGCCAGGCTACTGAGATGGAATTCATTGCCAGGCATCTGTGGAAGATTTCCGCTAACTTAAGTGTTATGAATTCTTTAGTTTCTTGGAGTATTATGGGTATAATTGCATCCGGTCGCATTGACTTATAAGCGTCAAGGGTGTCGATTGCCCTGTCTTCTGGTAATTGACTGTGTGTTATGGATTGAGAGCAAGCAATGGTGTTGTTAGTTCCAGGGTTCTTGAGCTTGATTCTGTCGATGCCCCATTTTGTTTAGATTTTGCTAGCATCGCAAAATTGGTGCACATTTGTGCCATGATAGATCCGCCTATCCTTTTGAGCCACCAAAGTGATTGCTAAGATGCCACTCGTCTTACAATCACATCTCATGATTCTACGCGATAAGATGTGTTAATTGACAGGAGCTGTATTATACTTCTTCCACAGCATGAACTTTACATAAATTCTTAACAATTTTAATCTCCACGACACATTGTCACTCTCTGGCACTCAGTATCCCTGAAATGCCAAGTTAGTTACACAAGAATGCCAAAATGCTCTTAAGCTTGATACACCAAATTATCCTAGGAAGGACCAATACGACATTAAAACACCGCAAAACTTCACTGACACTGATGCTCCTTGCTCCACTGTCACTTTGCACTCGAAAGGACTGTCGACAGTAAGACACTTGACTGCTCCGCTTCAGCCTTGTCGTAATTATATTTATTTGCTGGCTCCACAGTGTTTGGGTTGCGGTTATCCTGTTGAGGAATTTTTCGAAAATCTGTCTGTCATAATAAATTTTTTTCAACAAAAAACAAAAAGTTCCTTCCACCAACTGCAGTCCTGCGAATCCGAAGAAAAAACACACAAATACTTGGAGAATAATTTTTGGCGAAAGGTGGAAAACTTTATCCTGCGCTAGTGCCGCAACAGCAGCTACCATGGTGGAATGGTACAGACTTCAAGGTTTGGGGATAATTTTTCAGCAGTCGGGCTTTCGGAAAGTTTTCTTCCAGTTGAGGTTGAAGTTGTTGCATTTTGCGTGCACGCGTGTCGAGTTTGGAGAGGAGAGAGAATTTCTATTTTTTCCCAAAATGGGTTTCAGACGTTAAAGTCTCGGAAAAGGAATTGCCATGTGATTTCATTTTGACATTTGGATGATTAAGGGTGTGTATGTAAGGAAGTTGATGGAGAAAGTTTAATGCTATCTGGGAGAGCTCTGTGCGGCAGGTTGTTCTGAAAGAATAAGCGGAGTTTGGAGGCGGTTGTGGTGGGTTGTTTTTCTTTTTAGTGCCTTTAAAAGGATTTGACATGGGAATTGAATACTGAGTGATTTCGTCTCATTGAAGTGGATTATCGTCTACTAACTGGATACAGGATGGAAATTAGTAAGTCACTGACACTGCAGGTGGATCGAATCGTTGGAGGATACCAGTATAATTCGTCAGTCCTTCACTTAGAATACCTTACACGATCGAATAATAACAAATACGATGCTAGCTTGCAATAGCAGCGTGTTTCACGGTTGCTTGACGACTAGGTATATACTACCCTCTGAGTATACGAATGTCACTGTGCTCGCAAGTTGAGAGCCTCCAAACTTACTTTATATACTATTAACAGTTCTACATCAACAAGGCTCTCTTGTCAGCTTGATTTTTCTTTCATCAGCTGTCCCCATCCAACTATGTATCCCAGATATGGTATAGACCCCACTACGTCCTCCGGTGTGGAATTCAACGCTCTTAAGGCTGCAGTGCTGGTGGTTATGCACGAACATATCAGTTGGCTTACGACACCTAGTAAGTCATCGGCAGCTGTTTGAAATAGTTCGGCAGTTATCCTGATGCTTTTGCAGATTTGTTGGACCTAAGTTTCGATACTGATATCTTCAATTTATCTTGATCGGGTGTTGACCGTCGTCATTCCAGTTGAATGGATCATCCTGCTTGGCGGCGTTTCCGTGAAATTTGTTATAAAGATTTAAATACCTATCATGTTCTCTCTACCCTAAGAGAAAACTTTCTAAAGTCAAGGTGAGAGTAGCTTTGGTATTTTGCAGTGCCACTTTAAAGGTACGCCTTTTTGATCGCTCCAGTTTCTAGTCATTCTTAGTCAAACCAACTGATGTGATATATATGATGGATAGCTACTAATACCGTCACTGTTCTTTTATGCTGGTCTTCGTGTAGCCGGAATTAAGTAGATACTGAAGATTAGATTAGGTTGAAGTTGCTGCCAGCTAAGAACACACTTAGACCAATAAAAGGTCCACTGTGATACCACGTGGATCATAGGAGAAAGTTTCTCTCTACCTAGTCGTGAAATTATTTTGAGATTTTTATGAAGCGTAGGAGGCTATTGCTTATATTGTTGTAGGTAAAACTTCCTTCTACGGGAGAGAGTTGGGCAGAAAAAAGAAGGTGAGGAATAGTTTCTTCCGCTTCTTCATCCATGCATCGTCGTTCGCAAAACGACCCAGCCTTGTACCATGCTTGCCTATTAGACAGTGTCTAGTGATGACACCTTTTATAGCGCAGATATGCAATCTGTTGAGGGAAATCAAATTCTTAGAACGTTTTAGACCCAGCTTTGGCCAAATTTAAGTTTGTGAGTAGCGATTGGTATACCTAAGGTGCTATTATCCGGCAGGATGGGTATAGTTGTTTTTATTCTGGCAAGTTTATCTGCCTTACAATTCCCTGAAATGTCTCTATGCCCTGGCAACCAATACATGGGAATATTGAACTGCTCCGTCATCTCCACAAACGGTAGGTCAAATGGTAGTGCATGCGATCATATGAAAACACAAGCGTTTTCACTCAGCTGAGGCCTACCAACTCCTACTCTCAAATTGAACGTGGTGACAGCCGGGTGCCTAGTACCTTAATCCAAGAAATGGGTAACCAACCCCGTTTGGAGGATTCTTGTCGGCAGCAAATGAGAGAGGGAGGGAAGAGTGCTTTCTCACTAGAGCACTCCTTCCTGTCCCAGGCGGCTGCGGACGAATTCCCTAGACGGAGTCAACGGTGGCGTCTATAGTTCCAGTTACGTTGAACTTAGTGAATACCTTGCGCGAGCTGCTTCGACGTATTCGGATCACAGGTCGGAAAGGAATTTCCAATGTTGGTCAGGACATTGGAATAGAGATGGTGGCGGAGTAGCCCTTAATGGGCCAACGGCAGCGCTCATACTCCCGTAGTGGAATACTGGCACTGGTGTACCCGCCCCCTCGTCCTAGGGGAATAATTAAGGAACTGGCCCTCCAGATTGGGGGTTGTGCCGTCGGAGTAACTTCCCTACCACGTAAAAAATCGATTGGTTCCGAAATAACCAAAAGCCTCGGATAAGGATGACTCAACTAATGACGACCCCAGCAAACGAAATAAGGACAACGACCTTCGGATCTGTACGTGGAATGTTCTGTCCCTTTACTGACCACGTGCAGCCGAACAATTAGCAGAGGCCCTAGACTGCTATAAAGCAGATATTACCGCCATTCAGGAAGTGCGATGGAATGGGCCGGGCAAAAAGAGGATGAAAAACTGTGACATCTACTACGGTGATTGCTACAGAGGCAACAGGCATCGCTTATTCGGATGCGGATTTGTCATACGCGGCAGACTTAGGCAAGAAGTCTTAAGCTTCCGACACGTGAGCGAGCGTATTATGACTATCAGGATCAAGGCTAAATTCGCTAACATAAGCCTAATATGTGTTCATGCCCCCACGGAGGAAAAGGACCTTGCCACCAAAGAGTGTTTCTACGAGCTCCTCGACAAAACATACGAGCAATGTCCTAAATACGACGTTAAAATCGTATTGGGTGATTTTAACGCCAAAATAGGAAAGGAGGACGTCTTTGGTAGGGTAGTCGGTAAGCATAGCCTACACGACACCACGTCTGATAACGGACTAAGGCTAATTGATTTCGCTGTGGAGCGAAATGTCACCATAGCAAGCACATGGTTTCCTCATCTCGATATTCATAAACAGACATGGCGGTCCAATGATCATGTAACGATCAACCAAATTGATCATATTGCGATCGACGCAAGGCATGCCTCCAGTATTCTGGATGTCCGGACCTTCCGAGCGGCCAACATAGACTCGGATCATTACCTTGTTGTAGCCAAGGTACGAATGCGGATATCCCAATCTGAGCAACAAAGAAGAATTACTGTGAGGAAATTTAACGTCGAAAAGCTACAATCGCAAGAGACCGCCAGGCTCTTCACTGAACGCGTATCCCGAAATCGCTCAATCACCCCTATGCCGCCAGCATCAAGTACCGAAGACCAGTGGCAACGCTGCCAACATGCCATCAGAAACGCCGCGACTGATGTGCTGGGTCTCGCTCGCCCACCAGCGCGAAACCCCTAGTTTGACGAAGAATACCGGCGAGTGCATGCAGCAAAACAAGAGGCATACAAAGCGGTGCTGCAAAGGAAGACGAGAGCTGCTCGTGAGCTCCTTCTTCTTCTTCCTTTTATCAGCGATATAAGGGATCATAACCCTCCCACTTCACCGCATTTCTACTGATCCGCCTGTGGGGTTCGCCTAGAGCTGCTCGTGAGCTCTACGAGCAAAAGAGACGGGAAGAACATCGGCTTCTCCAAAAGAAGAAGAAAGATCATGAGAAGCGCGCGTTTGAGAATATCGAGAGTCTATACTCCAGGAACAATGTACGGAAGTTTTACCAAAAGGTAAAAAGAACGTGTCAGAGGAGCAATACCCGTACAGAAACATGTAGAGATAAAAATGGAAACCTCGTAGTAGAATCACAGTCGGTGCTGAGAATATGGAAAAACTACTTCTGCAGACTGTATAACGGCGACGAAGACCAACATCCCGCTGTCAGGCAGAATGAACCATTCAACATAGACGATGATAGTCAAAATTTCCGTCCATCTGACCAAAACGAAGTGGGGATAGCAATATCCAAGCTAAAATCGAACAAGGCTGCTGGACCTGACGGCTTACCGGCCGAACTTTTCAAGGCAGCTGGGGATGAATTGGTAGAGTGCATACACCAACTCATTTCTAAGATTTGGTCAGACGAGTGTATGCCTGATGAATGGAATCTCAGCATCGTTTGCCCGATCCACAAGAAAGGAGGGGTTGAGTTGAGGGGGTCAACTGCGCCAATTGTAGAGGCATCAGTCTCCTCAATATCGCATACAAGATCTTTTCTGCGATATTGTGTGAACGCCTGAAACCTTTTATCAACAGCCTGATTGGACCCTATCAGTGCGGTTTCAGGCCAGGAAAGTCCACCATCGATCAAATCTTCACACTTCGGCAGATCCTGGAGAAAACCCAAGAATTCCAAATCCATACTCATCACCTATTTATCGATTTCAAGGCCGCCTATGACAGCATCTATGGAGAAGACCTTTATAGAGCCATGTCTAGTTTTGACATCCCTGCCAAACTTGTCCGTCTGTGCAGGATGACGATGGAGAACGCGCGCTGCTCCATCAAGGTCGGTAATGACCTCACCGAGACCTTTGATGTCAAAAAAGGTTTTAGACAAGGTAACGCGCTGTCATGTGACTTCTTTAATATTGTATTTGAACGGATTGTGCGGAACTCACAAGCCAACACCGGAGGCACAATCTATTACAAGTCTGTACAACTGCTCGCATACGCCGACGATATAGACATTATCGGAAGAACTCAGCGGGCTGTCACCGGTGCGTTTGCAAGCATTGAAGCGGAAGCGGCCAAAATGGGTTTGGCGATAAACGAGGGCAAAACCAAGTATATGCTGTCAACAAGAAGGGAAAACCAACACCGACGAATTGGACAAAACGTCACTGTGGGCAGCTATAACTTCGAGGTAGTAAGGGACTTTGTCTACCTTGGCTCTGCTATGAATTCAACAAACAAAATCAGTGCAGAAATCAATCGAAGAATAACTCTTGCCAATCACTGTTTTTTTTTGGCTTATAAGGCAATTCAACAGTAAAGGCCTATCTCGAACAACTAAGGGGACTCTGTATAAGACCCTGGTCATCCCAGTCCTGCTTTACGGCGCTGAAACATGGACTTTATTAAAAGAGCATGAAGATATCCTTGGTCACTTCGAGAGAAAAATTCTTCCTAAGATATTCGGTACCGCTTGCGTTGACGGGTTTTGGAGAAGAAGATTCAATCACGAACTATACGAGCTGTGCAGCGACATCGACCCAGTCAAAAAACTACGTATTGGACGTCTGAGATGGCTAGGACATGTAGAGCGAATGGACACCAACGCTCCGGCCCGCAGAGTCTTCTTATCTAACACCGAGGGACGACGCAGTGGAGGGAATCATCGCCGTAGGTGGCGCGTACAAGTTCAAGGGGACCTCGACCAACTTGGAGGCGCAACTGGAGGCAATTAGCTAAAAACCGAGCTAAATCGAGAGGCTTGTTGTTTGAGGCCCAGGTTCACCCCGAACTGTAGCGCCACCTAAATAAGTAAGTATGGTCTTCTTCATTCTAAAAATGTGTTTAGTGGTCTACTTGTTTGATCTGCTTTGTAAGATTTAGTCTATTTCTGGAATTAGTTTGACAAAAACAAAAAACAAAATGTAAGTCATTTTAGAAATCTACTTCAAATTCAAATTTGCAAAAGAATCCTATAAACTTTTGAAATACTTAACATATTGCTATTCAACAGCATTTCTGATGATACAAAACAATCCACTTCTATCACCTAAAAGCATCACTTCAATCAAACAAAATCGAATCCGTCAGGATACACCCCCACAATACATATCGACCGAGTCTGCTTTCCTTTGTTCCTCATCGTACTACACACATTTGATTTTCAATTTAATTAAGACCGAATTATCATCCGACGCAAAGGCGCCGCACTGAAGTAATCGTAATTAAAACGAAACCATGCATCGTTCTTGCCTGAAAGAGCCTTGAGGTAGCAATAAATCGCGAAACTGCAGATCCGCTCTCCAAAACACATCCCTACAAAAAACCGGTCATGAATTATGTTTTCAAAACGCCCCTTCGATTGGCGACGATAATTTATGTTTTTGAAAACTTCTAAATGTTGCATCTAGCTCTAGAAAAAAAAGGGGGACATCGCAACGCTACAATTTATACCCGTTTAGGGAGCATCAAAGGATTTTTTTTATGCCTTATGACACTCGCCCTATCTTTTTAAGTTTTTATTTTCTGTGATGATAAATGAGTGCATTTTGCGCGTAATGTCCTTTTGAGACAACAGCAAGTTTCTAAGTTTCTTTCTTCCTTCGACGAAAAAAAAAAAAAAAAACGAGGTCATACGAATGTCGCCTGCGTTATTTCATATTTATGGGGTGGAACCACACTATTCGCACCCCACAAACCTAGCTGCAGGATCATGGATGAAAAATCTGACTTTAAACACAACTCTGTGGGTTGAGGATACACACAGAGAGAAAAAAAAAAAACAAAACGAGGAAAATCCTGACGCCAAAGCGCCAACAGTTTGGAATAAATATTTTCCAGGACATTAAACAAATTCAAACGAGCTATGCTGAACGCACTGAAAAGCACCACAAACATCAGTCCGCCAAATCCTCTGTGGGGATGTATGTAGTCGTATATACTCGTACAAATTCACTCGATGGAATTAAAATTGTGATGAATCAGATTCAAAGTGATGGCGAAGGATGTTCGCCCCTCCACCCTCTGAAAGCGTTATTAAATGGAATTTGATTTATTTTTAAACATCTTTTCGGATTTAATTTCAATTTAACTAAAATGGCTTTTGGGTGTTTTAAAAAAATGGATAAATGTGTTTCAATTATTGTGGTTTTGGGTGCACTGAATAGATACGAGTATTGTACGCTTGATGGCACTGACTCATCAGTTGAAAGGTGGAGAGAGCTTTAAGGTATTGATTTGATAGAAAACTGCAATCCCAATAGTGTATGCTATGCATTACAATCCGGGCGCGGTATTAAGAAAAACGGAAGGTGGATTTGATGGAACCGAATTATTAACCCCAAAGGCAATAGGTGTCGAAGACAATATCCATAAGAAGAATGTAAACTAGAAAGATGGGCCGTCGTTATACCAAAAGCCGGCTAAACACAGTGGTTGTTCCGTTCGTCTACTGCGTTGAAGATTGTTGAAGAGGTGAGATTAAGTCACCTTCCCACTGCGGCCACATTGGGCCTATTGTGAGTATATCGTCTACTGCCTTACGAATAAATTTAAACTCTAATTAGTTTAAATTAATATTTCAAAAACTAGAAGTACAGGGTGCTTTCTTTGCAGCATAAGATATGCAGCACACAACAATCACGTTTTTATTTATTTGATTGAAATTTTTTTGCCATTTAATGTTGGAATATATTATAATTTCGGATGTAGGACCACCTTTGCCGCGTTTTGAAAAGGCCATACAGTCAGTCAAATTTTTGACCACTTTTTCGAGTAAATCGGCCTGTACATCGCAAATAGCAGTCACAATATTGGCTCCAAGTGGTCAATAGTTGCTGATTTATCCACATGAACCAATGCCTTCAGGCGGGCCCAAAGAAAATAGTCGAGAGGTGTCAATTCGCATGATCTCACAGACCAAAATCTAGCTTTAACCACACATCTGCAACGTTTTTCTAACAACTTAGGTTATGTTAGATAGATGGGTTCCTTGTGACAAAAGAGTCACAGCTCACTTAAACCAACAGTTCGGGTCCATTGTGCCTAGTTATTTAACCCTGGAAACACTGTAGAGATGATCCGCCAAGATAGTGATATGAATCTCAGGAGATCCATCAGCTCAACATTACCTAAGTCCTTCAGTTCTGAGAAGAAGTAACTACCCAGAGTCATCATTCTTGTGAAAGATAGGGCAGGACAATCACACAGCAGGTGACGAACAGATTCAATTTTTTCTTCGTTCCTGCAACTTCTACAAGAGTCATTGTGCAGTACACCGAGTCATTTCGCATGAATGCACAGGGAGCACTAATTATGCCGGAAATGAGTTATGACGACTAAGCTTCACCAGAGAGATCGATCTCTTCTTGCTAAAGGCCGGCCAAAGCGCCCTGGCCGTTGTTCATGTGTCCAGATGAACCCAGCGTCTGTTTGCTCGACAGATGGCTTCATCTTATATTTTCTATAAGGAACTAATTGGGATCAGTACAAAAGGAAGAGACCGCGATACATATAGTGCCGACCACTTCCTAGCAAATTCATCAGTTCATTTGTTTCCTTCGATATCCATTTGTCCTGGTACCCAGCACAGGGTCACCGCATTGGCTCTAGATATCTCGTTTAAAAGTGATTTGCAGATCTCCATAAGCCTCGACCTAATTGGAGCAGAATCCAGAGCCTTAACGGCTGCCCGGCTGTCTACATAGACAATGATCGTTTTGCCAACGATATTACTCTCGCGTATAATTTCAGTAGCTTGTATAATGGTTGTGACTTCAGCCTGAAAGATGCTGCAGTCATCGCTTATTCTAAAGGAGTGGTTTATTCCTAGGACTTTACAATAAACTCCGCCTCTCATGCCAACGTGCCAACCATCGGTATAGAAGGCCAGTTCCTTTTTCTTTATGGTTCTTCCGTTTTTCCAGTACATTCTGTCAGGAATTTTTGTAGCAAATCTCCTTTCAAGTGCTAGCATCGGGTTCGGCTTCGTCGATTCGCCGGTAGTCCCCCATAGGGACAAAATGGCTCGATGACCACAATCGGCCTTCTCTCTATCTTACAGCTGTTTTGGCCGCTACAGACTGCTACAGCATATATCAAGCGGAATGAAACTAAACATGGTTTCCATGGCCGCTGTTGGTGTTGTTCTCATTAATTCCATAACTCCGATGCACGTTGCCCTCTGGATTTTGGTAAGGTTTGGAAGCTGGTATTGCTTTTCAAGTACCATTCACCATACTAGTGGACCACATGTGGGAATGAGCCTTGCTAAATACCGCCGTGCATATGCAGTACGCCACTGGTGGTTTAAAGCCCCACTTATTACTGAATACCTTTTGCAAGAATAGAAAGCTATGCTTGCTTTTTTGATGCGTTCAACAATGTTAACCTTCCAGTTTAGTTTGGAATATAGAATTGCGGACAGGTAGCTGAACTTGAGATTCTTAGTTCAATACCACCGATATTTTGGGGTCTGAAGGTAGGAGTCGATCTCTTCTTAGTGAAGAGAACTACCTCCGTCTTTGAGGGGTTCACTCCCAGCCCTTTGCTACTGACCCAATTATCCACTAGTCTTGGAGCGAGATTGAGCCTTTCACTTAGGTTAACCACATCGTCGGCATAGGCCGTCGCGTTGAAACTGTTTTCCTTCAGTATTATCAAGATCTCATCGACTACAAGGAGCCATATTAGAGGAGACTAAAATCCGCCTTAGGGTATTCCTCTACAGACCCTTCTGCGGATGATTATATCTCCTTGCGTTGAATGTATAATTCTCGATTGAAACACCTGTACAATCCAGTTGCACAGGCTGGTGTTAAGTTTAGCTCTGTGTAGGCTGTTCAGGATCACATCAGTGCTTACGCTGTTGAACGCCACTTCAATGTCTAGGAACGCACCAAGAGTGAACTCCTTGAGGTGAAGAGATCTTTCTATGCTTAATACGAGCCTGTGGAGGGCTGTATCGGCCGATCTGCATGAGATACATGCATGTTGTGAATTATATAGAAACATATCGCCGATCACGTTTCTTATGTATACTAAACGTTGCAATGTTTTCAGCATAAAAGATGACAGACTGACCGGTCTGAGGTCCTTTGTGTTTTTGTGGCTCGCTTTCCCTGCTTTGGGAATAAATATAACACGCACCTCCCGCCATGCCTTAGGAACATACGAGTATCCTAGCTCAAGGCATCCTGTGGAAATACGCTTGAGCCATGGAATATGTAGTAATTTCCACTAGCTCATGCAGCATCATAGGCCGAATGTTATCTATTCTTGATGCCTAAGGTTGTCGAAGATAGATTTACAAATGCAAGGTTCTAACACCTTAGCAAAAACTTTTCAGAGAGACTTAAAACTGATCTACTCTTCTAATTTGTGCAATCTCTTCAACCGCCTTTTAACAAAGAGGAACAACCACCCCAGTGTGCTAATCATTAGTTACTTCAACATTCACCGCATTCTCAAGTTACTTTAATGGCACGCACTCCAATGCATTCCTTCTTTACCTAAAGCCTTGTTTCAAGAAAATGGGAGGAAGAATTTACTTGAACGAGAGGTGGACCTATAATGGCGAGTTCATTGAGGTAGTTAAGGACTACAAATACCTTGGAGTTTATTTTACGAGCAATTTAAGCATGGAGAAGTATCTGGAAGAAAAACTGATCAAAGTCGAAACCGCGGTGAATATAACGTGGAAAAGGTGTTCCATCAATAACACTATAACTCACAGTAGCAAGTATAGAGTATTCGAAGCTGTCTCCGAAATTATTTTGCTATATGCTGCGCAAGTATGGGGAAATAACAAATATAAAACTGTGGAAAGACTCGATACAGACGATATTACATCGAAAGGCCATTTTATCTTCCTGCTAGCACTCCCAACTACATGATCATGTTGGAAACAGGTCTGTCCCCCTTTTTTATTAAGACCTTGTAGATGTAGATATATGTGATAGTGAGGTGCAAGTGCACTGCGACCTATAAAAGACCAATTGTGCCCCCATACTACGGCTCTAGCCGATGATATACTCGGTCTAGAGCAGTTCCTCCAGTCCAGCTGCTACAGCAAACCGGAGTATCTTCAGTGGATCCAGCGAAGGTAAATCCGATTCTGATAGGAGGTAGGCACCTAGGTGATTCCTTCTTTTGTGGATCAGTGCTGCGCAGTCCATAAGAAGGTGCGCTGGTGTTTCTGTGAAGCCCCTGCAGAATCTGCAGTGCCCATCTCTCTATTCCCAGTTTCCTAAGGTGCTCCTTGAGTCTGCAGTGACCTGTTAACATAAATGCCACGATGCGAAGTGGATTCTCACTAACTCTTAGACAGGCTCTGCTTCTTTCTGGTTGTATTTCCCTAGAAATACTCTTGCCTGTCTTATTTGGGGAATATCGTACCAATGTTTCAAGAAAGGAGACCCCCTCAACTGCGCCAATTGTAGAGGCATCAGTCTCCTCAACATCGCATACAAGATCTTTTCTGCGATATTGTGTGAACGCCTGAAACCTTTTATCAACAACCTGATGGGACCCTATCAGTGCGGTTTCAGGCCAGGAAAGTCCACCACCGATCAAATCTTCACACTTCGGCAGATCCTGGAGAAAACCCAAGAATTCCAAATCGATACTCATCACCTCTTTATCGATTTCAGGGCCGCCTATGACAGCATCTATAGAGAAGAGCTTTATAGAGCCATGTCTAGTTTTGACATCCCTATCAAACTTGTCCGTCTGTGCAGGCTGACGATAGAGAACGCTCGCTGCCCCATCAAGGTCGGTAATGACCTCACTCAGACCTTTATAGCAAAAAATGTTTTAGACAAGGTGACTCGCTGTCATGTGACTTCTTTAATATTGTACTTGAACGTATTGTGCGGAACTCACAAGCCAACACCGGAGGCATAATCTATTACAAGTCTGTACAACTGCTTGCATACGCCGACGATATAGACATTATCGGAAGAACTCAGCGGGCTGTCACCGGTGCGTTTGCAAGCATCGAGGCGGAAGCGGTCAAAATGGATTTAGCGATAAACGAGGGCAAAACCAAGTATATGCTGTCAACAAGAAGGAAAAGCCAACACCGACGAATTGGACAAAACGTCACAATAGGCAACTATAACTTGGAGGTAGTAAGGGACTTTGTCTACCTTGGCTCTGCTATAAACTCTGAGAACAACATCAGCGCAGAAATCAATCGAAGAATTACTCTTGCCAATCGCTGTTTTTTTTGGCTTATAAGGCAATTCAACAGTAAAGCCCTATCTCGAACTACTAAAGAGACTCTGTATAAGACCCTGATCATCCCAGTCCTGCTTTATGGCGCTGAAACATGAACTTTATTAAAAGAGGATGAAGATATCCTTGGTCGCTTCGAGAGAAAAATTCTTCGTAAGATTTTCGGTCCCGTTTGCGTTGACGGGTTTTGGCGGAGAAGATTCAATCACAAACTATACTAGCTGTACTGCGACATCGACCTAGTCAAAAAACTGCACATTGGACGTCTGAGATGGCTAGGACATGTAGAGCGAATGGACACCAACGCTCCGGCCCGCAGAGTCTTCGAATCTAATCCCGAGGGACGACGCAGTAGAGGGAATCATCGCCATAGGTGGTGCGCACAAGTTCAAGGGGACCTCGACTAACTTGGAGTGCGCAACTGGAGGTAATTAGCTTAAGACCGAGCTAAATGGAGAGGCTTGTTGGTTGAGGCCCAGGTTCACCCCGAACTGTAGCGCCACCTAAGTAAGTAAGTCCCAATGTTTGGTCCATTTGTTCTCTTCCTCTTTCCTTAAGTCTTCCCTTATTTTGTAGGGTCCTTTCCCACAAAAGGGTTCTGGTCCAAGGAACGACGTGTTTCTGCTAGTTCATCAGCTGCTTCATTCCCCTCCACTCCTACATGTCCTGGTACCCAGTAGAGAGTTACTTTGTTTGTTTCTCGCAGTTTGTTGATCTTGGTGACATTCCAATACCAGTTTGGATCTGATTTCGTGTGAGGGTCAGTGCTTTGCGGCACCAATTTGTTTGAGACAGCTGGACGAAGATCAACAAGTGAACAGTGCTGATCCACCCATAGAAAAACCGTGCGTCGCAATTCATCCGTACTAGCACTGGACACAGATGTTGTGTGCGAGGCTAACAATGGTTCGAGTATCAAACCAAGAATCCAGAATTTCCAATTCTGCATGGTACGACACCGAATATAGTCTTCGTATAGTTGGCGAACGTGTTCCTCGCGTTGGCGAGTAACCGGTGCTCCATTGGCAGGAAGGATCGAATGTAGATGCGATAAATAGCTATTCAAGTTGTCTCGCTCTTTCCGCAGCAACTCCATCTTCTCCTGAAGTCGAGCCACGAAAACAAGACGAAGAAAAAGAATTGAAACAGAAACAAACTCACGACAAATTACGCCCCCGCCTGCAATAAACGTCGTCGGCTTTACGGACTACAATAAATTGCATTGCCTTCTCAAGGGAACTGTGACATCGGAATTTAAAGTAACGTCATTCCGAAACAATGATTGGAAAATTAATGTAGTTGACTCTGACGGCTACCGAGCAATATCTAAAAAACTAAACGCGGAAAAGATCCAGTGGTTCACCTACGAAAATAAATCAGAAAGACCACTCCGTGTTATAGCAAGGGGTCTCCACCCCTCGTGCACTAAAGATGACATTATAAATGACTTTAAAGGAAAAGGCTTGAAAATTATCGACGCAATTAATATCTTAAAGAAGATAAAGCAGAAAACGGAACAAGGCAATGAAATCTTGGTCAAGCATGGACTTCCGCTCTTTATGCTAACCTTCGATAGAAGCGAAAATATAGACGATATTTATAACGTAAAAAGTATTTTGAATATCGTAGTTAAAATCGAGCCTATGCGTACGAATACACGATCGATACCTCAGTGCAAACGCTGTCAAGGTTTCAATCACACCCAGTCGTATTGGCAAAAAGAACCGAAATGTGTAAAATGTGCCGGGAACCACTTATCAGAAAGGTGTGACTTAAATAAGCAGGCTCCGGCGACCTGCATAAACTGTAAAGGCAAGCACCCAGCAAACTATCGAGGTTGTGAAGTAGCGAAGGACCTTCAAAAAAGGCGCGATACTCTCAAGAAACCGATACACCTGAACCCAAGCTTAAGAGATCGTAAAACCGATAAGCCTAAGACCGCTAAGCCAGTCAAAACGACGAGACCGATAAAGGAAAATAAAAAAATTGCGCAAGGGAACGTCGCTGGTCCAAGTGCAGCGGAAAAACCGCCACAGGTTGATGCGAGATCGTACGCGCAAGTCGCGTCAAACGAAAACAAATTAAGATCAGCTAAAACAGATCCGGTTAGCCAAATATTTACCATTATATTGGAAAAATTTGAGGAGCAAACCAAAGTTAATAAAATTATACTTGACAAATTGAGCAAGCTCGAGTTCAAACCTCGCAAGACAATCAAAATAACATGAATATGAAACAGCTACTTAAGATACTAACGTGGAACGCAAACGGCCTTCCGAAAAAAATCGACGAGTTAGAAGTGTTTCTACGGAAAAATAATATTGATATATGTTTGGTATCGGAAACGCACTTAAAAAAGGGACTTAGACCCAAAATAAAAGGTTACAGCGACTACCATGCGAATCATCCTTCGGAAAATGCGAGAGGCGGGTCCTCTCTTTACATCAAAGACTGTATTAAGCACTCCGAAAACATAGAAATAGAATTCGATTCTATGCAAATAAGCTCAATCTCCGTAAAAATAAACCACTTAGACTACAACATCGGATCTAGTTACTTCCCTCCGGGATATAAGCTAGTAGAAGACGACCTCGTTCGTCTCTTTGACTCGCTCGGACCTAATTTTGTCTTAGGTGGTGACTTTAACGCGAAACACACTTTCTGGGGATCAAGATGCAATTCGACAAAAGGCAGATTATTGTACAAAGCCAGCATGAAACGTGGGGTGAACTTCTTTTCGACAGGAAAGCCAACTTATTGGTCAACTGACAAAAATAAAACCCCTGACCTCGTCGACTTCTTTATCGCAAAAGGGTTAACTAAAAATTTGACGGAAATCGAAGAATGCTATGATCTATGCTCAGATCACTCGGCAGTCACTCTGAAAATAGGTGGAAGTCTAGTAAAAAAAGAAGGACCGCCTAGGTTAACTAGTAACAAAACTAACTGGGACGCTTTCAGAAGAGACTGCAAGGAAAATGTTGCTTTAAATGTACCGCTAAAGACATCGTTCGAAATAGAAGAAGAAATCGACAAACTCGTCGAAGCCATTCAGAGCTCAGCGTGGAAAAGCACTCCTTTGCGGAAGACAGAAGCACGAAACAATAAAGTCAAATTCCAGCCTGAAATCGAAGACCTTATACGAGAAAAGAGGAGAGCGCGCAAGAGATGGCAACAATCCCGCGCGCCACCGGATAAAACTTATCTGAACCATCTTTGTAACAAGCTTAAAAATGTGCTGCAGGACCTAAAAAATCACGAGACTTCTACTTACCTCGAGGATCTGACCGCTGATAAATATTCAAACTATTCTCTATGGAAAGCCTTGAAGTCCATAAGGAAACCTGTAATGCACTCGCCGCCAATTAGGAAAGCTAACGGGGAATGGGCAAAAGAAGACAAAGAGAAAGCGGAATTATTTGCCGATCACTTAGAGGAAACGTTCAAGCCGTTCGATGGACAACCGTTGATCGAAGATCCGAATGATAATACGGCACCCGACAACTTTAAAGTAAAAACCGTATCCTTGTCCGAACTTCGAACGACAATAAAAGAAATTGAAAAACAACAAGGCTCCGGGATATGATTTAATCACTGGCGAAATTTTGAAAGAGCTACCGAAAAAAGTGCTGGTTAAGTTGCTCTAAATTATAAATGCTTCTTTAAGACTATTATATGTTCCAAGGCAATGGAAAGTCGCCGAAGTTATTATGGTTCCGAAACCGGGAAAATGTGCAAATGACAAGAAATCATATAGACCCATTTCACTTCTGCCAATAATATCTAAGGTCTTCGAGAAACTTCTGCTGAAACGATTGCAACCAGTAATTGAAGAAAGACACTTGATCCCGGATCATCAATTCGGCTTTCGGGTCAAACATTCCACAATCGATCAGGTGTATCGAATAACGAACGAGATTGAAAGAGCTCTAGAAGGGAAAAAAATATGCTCTAGCGCTTTTCTCGACGTATCGCAAGCCTTCGACAAGGTATGGCACGAAGGCCTAAGGTATAAGCTAAGGGTAATCTTACCAGAAAAGTTGTACAGAATATTGGAATCTTATCTTGAAAACAGACTTTTCCGTGTTAGGCATGGGAGTGAATATTCGGATTGCAAAGAAATCTACGCCGGTGTTCCACAAGGAAGTGTTCTCGGTCCAATTCTGTTCCTGCTCTACACAAGAGATATACCACAAGATGAAGGGACCGTTGTAGCAACGTTCGCAGACGACACGGCTATCCTCGTAACGGATGAGTCAGTCGAAGTTTTCCCGTTGATAAAAAACTCCAACGAGCTTTGAACAAAGTATGCGAATGGACAAAAACCTGGCGAATAGACGTGAATGAGACAAAATCAACGCATGTCAATTTTACGTTAAGGAAGATAAACAACTTACCTTTATCCATTAACTCGGTGCAAATACCGTACGCAAACGAGGCAAAATATTTAGGAATGACCCTAGACGCAAAACTTAAGTGGAAACCCCACGTTAAAAAGAAGCGCGAAGAGCTCGAAAACAGATTTAGAGAAATGTATTGGCTACTCGGAAGATACTCGAAGTTAAGCGTATACAACAAACTGCTTCTGTATAAGCAAGTCCTAAAACCGTCTTGGACATATGGTATACAACTTTGGGGTTGTACCAAGCCAAGCATAATGGCTCTACTGCAAGCATTTCAAAACAAAATACTAAGAGCAATCGTGAATGCTCCTTGGTATATAAGAAATAGTGATATTCACAGAGATCTAGGAATTGCTACCGTGAGGGACGAAGTAACAAACTTTGCTCGCAAACTTCGTACCCGTCTTCATGTTCATTACAATAATGAAATAATCCGTACTATGGACGTGACAAACCTTGAGCGCCGACTACAAAGAACAAGACCTTTCGACCTAGCGCCGTAAGGAAAAACCGCATGTAATGACGGTATTAATAGGTGCCTTCACTGGAAAGCTACCTACCTAACGCGATTAACACTACAGAAGCGTAAACTACTCGTTAAGGCAACTTAGTCGTAGTCATCACAAAAATGAAAAAAAATTAGAGGAACGAATTTCTTACTACTATGAGTACGCGCAGCCGGTTCTCATAGTGCCTCTCTGAGGGGGTGAGGTTTAGCCCGTAGGCATATACTGACTAGCACTGATGGCATTGTCAGATATATGAATCGGGCATAACCAATGGTACGGACCGTTGGTATCTTTTGAAGATTCCTGCACCTCCAGGCGCAACCGAAAAAAAAAATCTTCTCCTTAAGGATATTTCATTCCGAACGCAACTGTTTGATGTAGTCAGCACCTTTCTGGAGCATTGCTGCTTTACTCAGCTTTGCATTGGGATTCTGTTGCAATTGCGGTATCAACGAGTGCAGCATATCGAATTCATTCTTGATGTTATACCTTCGCTTCTTCTCAGCATGTATATGCCCGGCACGCCTCTGTGTCTCCCGTGGATATTTCAAATTGTGCGTTCGTGAAACGAATCAGCCGATAAACTAACGCTGTTCTTCGACATATGGCTCCCAGAGGGCGGTGGAAAACTCAGCATCTTATTTCCCAGCGGACTGTGCATCATAAGTGCTGGTGCTGGGACAGGTAATGAATTAGACTTCTTTGGCGATACAGGCTTAGGAATCGATTGCATTGACTGATGCGACGCGACGTGCTGCTGTTGATTTTGCGAAGAAGCAGTTCCTGATGGCATATACATAGTTACTGTTCGCATTTAAGGCATTCGGTGAAGGTGGTGGTGGTAGACTTGGTGCCATCAAGAGCTGCGCCAACGTACTATTCAACATCGGATCACTTGTTGCACTCTGTAGTTGCGCTATCTGGAGTGACGATCCGCCTGACATACTACTACTACCACCAGAACCACCACTGACCATTATTGGTGTCTGCTGCTGAATTGAATTGCTACGCGAACGAGACAACTTATTAATCTTCGCCTGATATTTGGGCACAGCAAAGTGCTCAATACGAGCTTGAAGTTTCTGCAGCGAGGAATTCAGCGGCAGACTATTTGAACGGAACATCTCTTTGGGTAGAATCTGTTGCTGTTGTTGCTGACTAGATGAGGAGGAGGAAGAATTAGAATTCGGAAGAATCAATTGATGTTGATGCAACGGCGTTGGTAACGATTGAGAATGTTGTTATTGATAATGATGATGCTGTTGGTGACCCCGACTACGAACCGTTTAGATTTGGATGCTGCCCTGGGGTGTTGTTAATTGCTTTTGCTACTTCCTCCTGCAGTGTTGATGGCGGGTCCGATAGAATGTCAGTCGTTGTGGATAAGTAACGCAATTTGTTTGTTCCAGCGATGATTTCCTATTTCAATCACTGCACTGGGAAAAATAAAAAAAAAAAAACAAATTAAATGGAAACTCAAATAAAATAAAACAACACTTGTGTCAGGGAACAACTGACTACCACACACGCACTAACACCACCAATAACTTTTTATTTATTTATTTATTCATTTATTTTTTATTTTTTTAGAAGCCCTACACGGCTTGGCTGTCTGACAGTATTGCGATGTCCTGCCCGCGATAATTCCTGTCTAGGTTGAATTGCGCGCATCTTTCAATCGTGTAAACTTTTGCTTGAAATATACTGGGGAATACTCCCAGAGATTCTGAGTATCTAGTCCTGGGCCCGTACACTCCTGTTCCAGTGCCAGTAGATGTCTTCAATCCGTCTGTATACCGTTTAATTGTGTGTTGTTTGAGTTGGTATTTATCGGACTCGCAACAGTATAAAGGGAGCGAATAGTAGACGAAAACTTCTAACAAATCTAAAGGTTAAAAAAAAAAAATAAATTTTTAAATTAGGGTATATCTCTGCCGAAAAGTAATTATGTACGTAAATTTACTATCTTAAAGATACAATAGGTATATTTGTTGTTAGCAGTGTTGTCAATCTGGCAGACGGCGTATGCCATGTCTATAATTTTTGTTAACTTTAAATTTATATTATTAATTGAGGTGTAAATAATATTTATCTAATCTTATTGAAAAATCGAATATGTTAACCACTGCATCTTTGCAGTTTCATTGTATTCCTTCACCACTGTTGGTTACCCCATTTAGATTGTCAATTATACCATTCAAATCGCTAATTGCCATCAGATTTTTCTTTTGATTCGCAATCAAAAATCCTTCTAATAGACTGAAGATGATAGTCCTTGTCAGATGTGTTAAGGTCATGATAGAGAACTTCAACTTCAACTTGTTGACGGCTCTCACGAGACCTTTCTAATGTGGTGAGACTTCATCTAAAATTCTTCGAGAATCAATGAAACCTTAAAAAATAAAAATAAAAAATGCAAACACTTTAAAATGGTACAGCCCCCATCAAGCGAACAATTCAAATAGCAAACACAAAGCAAAGAAAAAGGTTCAGGTAAACAAATCAAGAAGTTATCCTAATTCCAGGTGAACAACAACAAAAAAGAAAGAACGTTCAAACAAAGAAGTGTACATAAACGAGCTTATCCTTGCAATATCCCCGTGAAAACTTTACAAAGAAAGGTAGTTTGACGCACCTTCTATGTCGTTTTGCTTTTTCTTATGCTAAACGATGATTATCCTTATTCAGGATTTGTTTCGCTTTCTGAGTACGAAAGTAGTGGTGGTAGTAAGGTCTGGGTATCAAATGAAAGTTTGGTTTTTTTCCCATATTTTCCTTTTTTATTTTCCTTATGGGTCGGTCGTCGTGCGTCCATTTCTCTTTCACAGTGTTTGCATTTCATGCAACAGAGACTTTGACCTTACGCAGCGTGTGCTGCTTGCTACGGATACCTTCGTGACTGTCTCACACTCCTGTGTGATTCGAAATCTTGGCGATAGAACTTCATTACTTTACGGTCGATAGCGGTATCCCAGGGGATACGTATAAGAAGTCCTTTATCCCAAAAATAGAAATTTTCATTCAAAAGTTGTTGGCGGACCCATCCCGGGGACAGGACACAGGCCAAAAGCGATGGGTAATGTGTGCTCTATTATTGTTGCTCTTGGATTGTTGTTGGATTCATTGCAGATTGAATTTTTTTTCTTTTCCCATTTTCTTGTCTCAAATGAAAATCTATTTTTTTTTTTCCTTTCCTATTTTTACTGTTATTTGATAGTGCGGAAGTGGTGTATAATATTTTGGGGATAGTTTCCAAGTGGTCCCGAGGACGATGTGATTGAGTATCAATTTGGATGGAGTGTGAAAGAGAATTGTTGGGTTCTCTGTGGAGACAGGAGTTAATAGAAACACAAGTGACGGCTGGAGGGACTGATCAGTTTAAAAGTCTTGAAAAAGTGCAATGAGGTCATTTTTTTCATTTCGTAATGAAATTGAGTTATTCCACAACTCTATCGCTAATCGAAGTTGATACACTGATTCTACACATTTCACTGGGAAGGGCAGTCAAGCAATGGGACCTTAAAACCGAAGATCGCTTGTGGTGAAAAGAAGTCACAGATATAATAATAATGAAGAAAACGATAAGGAGAAGAAGAACAAGTAGAAACTGAGCAGACATAGAATTTTGGAATCTTCAGAAAGAGGTCGGTAAGCTCTTAGCTTAAGTTATGTAGATGGGTGCCTTGTGACAAAAAGAGTCACTGCTCACCTAGACCACCACCCAGATAGTGATATGAAACTTAGGTGGGGTATCCGCTCTACATTACATAAGTCCTCCAGCTCCAAAATGAAGTAACTACCAAGAGTCCTCATTCTTCTGGCGGATAGGACAGGCGACGAACGGATTCTGTTTCTTCTGCGTCCCTACAACGTCTGCAATAGTCGTTATGCAGCACACTGAGTCACTCCGCATGAACGGCAATGGCACAATAACAAGTAATTATGAACGCGTGCGTCATAACGACTAAGTTTCACCAGAGAAGTTGATCTCTTCTTGCTGAAGGCCGGCCATAGCGCCCTGGCCGGTGCTCGGCCGGTGGCTTCATCTTCTATTTCCTTCTATAAGGAATTAATTAGGATTACTAAAAAAGGGAGGGCCCGCGATAAGTGCAGCGCCAACCCTTTCCTAACAAGCTCATCAGCCCTTTCGTTTCCTTCGATATCCATATGATCTGGTACCCGGCAGAGGGTCACCGTATAGGCTCTAGATGTCTCGTTTAAAAGTGATTTGCAGATCCTCACAAGCCTCGACTTAATTACAGCAGACCGGTAAGCTCTTGCTCGTCTCCGGTCAGTATTCTATTGTTTCCGTATGATCACTGTGTGGGCGCCGTGGCGTAAGTGGTTAGTGTGTCGGATCACTACGCATGAGGTTTCAAGTTCGAATCCCAGAAAACACCAAAAAGTTTTTTTCACGGTCCCATCTCTCGCGAGCGTCTGACAAACATCCGAGAGTATTGTTGTCACGATAAAGCTTTTCAAATCGCCGTTCGGAGTCGGCATTAAACTGTAGGTCCCTTCCATTCGTGTGAAAAATATAACGCACACAACATGAGTTGTTGCGAGAAGCTATGCCCTGGCACTTTAAAGAGCCATTGCGCCAAATATTTACATTTTTGTTTGATCACCTTTAAGCAATTCTTCGCGAGGTACTCGTTCTCGTAATCCCACTAAGATTCAGAGTTTGGCATTAACACATTTGTCTTCAATATACATGTAAATGCTTTAAGTCAAGTTGGAACTTGATAAGATTGATCTTCAACTTTCTTTTGGACCTTCAACTGCAATGCTAGGCACGTATTGCAGATCTTGTTCGACAATAGAACTGCATTAATTCATCAATGAATTTCCCGACCTCTATGGCTGCTATGGGGTCCGCACATCTGCAATGGCGACTTCTGTGAGAACTCTGAGCCTCAGAGCATCACTATACATCATGCTCCACAGAAGAGATCCTAATACAGACCCTTGTGCGCCTCCCGCCGTAACCTGACATTTCTACACAAGATACTTTCAATGTCATACACAAGGACTCTAGTTTCGAAATAGACTTACACCATCTTAATTAAGTAGGCAAACAGATTTTCAAAAGGACTCAGGACTGCCTGTCCTGACTGTCGATGTCAACCATAACCTTGCTCTAAGAAATTGCATGGACTGGATTGATATATGGGAGATCCATTGAAACTCAGGTTCGTATTATACCTTGCTTACCTATTGTGCTTTACCTTGAGGTAGTCTAGAGTAATTTTTTCACCCCAGAAAAGTTTACGAGTCTTACTGGCAGGATAGCGTAAGAATTTCGGCCATTGGTCAGAATGTGCAAAGATTTCATAGCTCCCGACGCATAGTCTGCAGATTGTATTCCGTAAAAGGCTTAAATGTCAAGTTTGCCACGTTATGTCGAATTTGCAAAACAAAATATTCTTGACAAAAATTTTAAAGTACCTTTCGCTCTGCTCGATTCGGAGAAAGGTTGCTGCCGAGACGCATTCCTTGATCAAGAAGTCAGCCGTGTCGTTTGCATCGAAATCTGCTCTTAACCAATTCTCAGAGTACCTTAAACATTTCTAGAACTAGCTTAAATTTAAGTACAGTAAGTCAAGTGCTTCGAAAACAATTTGGCTGTCTGAGAGTGTGCCTGAAATGGACGAATCGACCACGGGTCATCTATGAATTTATTACCTTTATGCAGTAAAAGTAGAATTTGTATTTCTCTCTGACAATTCATTCCAATTAGGCAGGAATTGTATACGCCCACAAAAGGCTCGAGTAATTTCAGCTTAAGGGTTTTCTTTGGTGTGTCTGGACCAGGTGACATACCAAACATTTTTAAATTCATATCGACTTTATTTCTATCTAACTCTGATCTGCTGTACCTAGTCAAATATCTAGGGATATTTCCTCTGCATTGACCTAGATGTTGCCATCGGAGATTGGCCACTTTCTCCGCGTCAGTTTGAATAAGGTATTTAACATAAGAAGTTGGCCCTTCGATGTCGGTAATTAGTATGTTTATATGCAGAGTCGAGGAGTCGAGTCAGGTTCGAGTTCAGATTTCGATCTGAGTATTTCTACACACCGAGTCGAAAGGTTGAAAAGTCCACATGTCGTTGAACTGACAGATGAGTATAGTAGACACTCTGGTTTTGATTGTGTAAGGGTTCTGTTTAGTTCTAGTTTTTGCATTTAATAAATACGAAATTGGAACACACAACTTTACCCGCAGCTAACCATGAACTCAATCAAAATAAAGCAATTTTCTACCCCGAACAAAAAAAGATCACACACACACAGAGACAGCAAGTCACTTCACTGGGGAAAGTGCTAGAAAGATAATACATACACGGAAGGAGACGAGAGAGGCTCTCTACTCGGCAGTACGGCTTCAGAGAGAAACGAAGCGATAAGGTCAGCGTACGACATTGCACGCGAAGCTTTCGCGGTACAAAGATGGTTAGGAGGCAAGCAGTATTGCGCCGTCGTAACACTCGACATCAAAAACGCATTCAACTCAGCCAGCTGGAGCTGCATAGTTAGAGCGCTAAGCAGCCTGCATATACCTAACTACCTGCTGAGAATAATAGGGAGCTACTTCAGTGAGAGAACCCTTCATTATGTCACGGAAGAGCGGCCTAAGACATACACAATTACGAGAGGAGTCCCCCAAGTGTCAGAACGCCAAAGCCAAGCGGAGTAGAAATGATCGGCTACGCTGATGACAATGCAGTAATTGTCGTAGCAAAAACGCTAGCCAACCAAAACAACCAAACAATAAGGAACGTGTGGGCATGGCTACAAACATCATTTCTGGGACTGGCAGATCACAAGAAGGTAGGCGAAGATAGAACACCTTACTATACAGGTCGGTGAACAAACCATCGAGTCGTGTCCACACATCAAGAACCTGGGAGTGCTGCTGGACCACAGGCTAAACTTCAAAAAGCGCCTGATGTACGCAGGCGAAAGTGCCTCCAGGCAGTAGCGGCACTGTCAAGATTAATGCCAAACGTTGGAGGACCCAGGCCGCCAATTAGAAGCCTGCTAACAACGGTAACCAAGTCGATCCTTATATGCGTCTCCCATATGGACACAAGCGACGTACCGGATAACGTACATAAGACGGATGAACTCGGCCCATAGAATCGCGTCATTAAGAGTGTGTCGTGCCTTTCGGACGGTGTTCGCCGAGGCAATTAGCGTAATCTCCGGTCGAATCCCAATCGATTTGGAAATAAAAAAGTCCACAGCAACCAGCGAGGCTATACAAGCAGAATGGCAACAGAGGTGGAACACCACACCCAAAGGAAGATGGACCCATATGCTGTTCCCCAATGTAGAGGAATGGATCAGCAGAAAACACAGAAAAGTAACCTTCTACATGACACAGTTCCTTCCAGGGCAAGGATGCTTTCGGGAATATCTCTACAAATACAAACACGTAGATGACCCATACTGTCCGCACTGTTAAGGCAAAATCCAGAACGCGGAACATGTTTTGATGGAATGCCGGATGTATACGACGGCCAAACACATACTAGAAAGAGAAACTGGCGACCAAGTGACTCCGAGAGGACTAATAGCATTCATGCTGACGACGAATGAAGCCTGGAACACAGCATGATGCAACAACTACGTCTGGAGGAACGAGCAGCAACGAGAAATGAGAATCCTACAAACACTGGAAGGTAGACTAAGTTACACAAAAACACCCACTTATGCAATGTAACACAAGCGACATGCTCAGACACACAATGTCGTATGAACACACGCAGTAACAGAAATTAGAATCTGCAAATTGAGCTGCTGCAAAGCAGTAGAAGCATAAGAAGCGGCAATGGATCATGCGAGATGAATAGCATGACATGCTAACCAGCTCCGCAAAGTAATACCTAACGGCAGTCCCGCGGGGAGAGTGCTAGAAGTGTGATAGATGTGGATTAGTACGTATGTATGTGCATTCCTGGCATCGATTATTCGAGTTCGCGAATCGTGCATACTAGTAGCTCGGGCTACTAGTATCTTTAAAAAATTACCACATCCCTTGGCGCAACCAAAAAAAAAAACATGTCACTTCAACCACTCAAACCCAGGTATACATGCATTTTTCTAACTCGAAGCCATTCTGACTCGATCTGCGTTTATATGAACTTGGAACCGGTTTGGAACCAGTTTCAACTCTACATATAAACGTTGTAAATGCTTATGCTGTTTGCACCAGAGGAGCCTTGTCGAGCCAGTTTGTCAGCTGCACAATTCCCCGGTAGGTCACAATGACCTGGCATCCAGCAAAAGGTAAGGTTGTACTGACCAGCTATCTAGTTAAGAGATACGCGGCAGTCTTTCACTGCCTTAGATCTCGTAGTGCTCGATGTGAGGGATTTAATGGCTGCTTGACTATCGTCGTAGATAGCAATATCCGAAATTGATAGCGCTGGCTAGCCAGCGGCTTGACGAACAGCGTTAACTTCGGCTTGAAAAGCGCTGCAATGGTTTGTAAGGTTAAAACAGAGCTGTATGTCCAGGTCTTCTGAGAAGATTCCGGAACCAGCTCCGTCCTTGGTTTTGGACTCGTCCGTGAAAATTGACAGCGATTCGTTGTATAGGACATCACGTTGCGTCCATTCAGCTCTGTCTGGTATTGAGTGCATGCAGGCCCTGTTAAAGTCATATTCAGTGGACAGGTGGTCAGTATAAGTGGGGAGAAGACGGTGCATCGAAAGTATTTTGGTATGTCCCGTATGTTGCTCATTTCACTGCTTGGAGCTTCTCAATTTTATTGCTGAGCTTATAGCCAATTGTTTACTGACACTGATACCTACTGATATTCTCTCAGGCAGGTATACCAACCATTGACAATGTTAGCTCATTTAGAAACTATTTTGATCAGAAATAGATACAACCAGTACTGCTAGGCTAACGAACATAGAAGACCAATACAGCGCCATAAAGAATGTGCTTGCAACTGTAAAAGCACGAGATATTGTCTTTTTGTGGCATAATTACCATAACACATAATGGTTGGTTACAATAACAGGATGCTTTGTGGAACGTAATGACCTTACAATCTACTTCACACATAAACATGAGAAACTGCTCCCATTTCTAAAAACCTCCTTCAACACATTACCATCCCCACATCTTGACCCAATTACACTCAGATAACTATGAATGAAAGATCCATCCGTCCTCACATTACCCATCTCTAGGTATTCATTATACCGTTATTGTGTCCACAATCTCAACAGTGAAATTGAAGCGGAAGTATCTTAACTAAAAGCTTCTGCAATTCAAATTCAAAAACTGTATTCAAATCTATTCAAACCCTCCTCATGGGCAAAAAAAGGAAACTTCAAGGATCTCTCACACCTCCATGCCACCCTATAAATTTAAAGAACTAAAAAAGAAACGCTCGGCTTAGCACATAACACCATGCAGAAGTATTTATTCTGGAAAGTTGTTTTTTTTTTTCGTTTCCGTTGTCCGCCTTCATTCTTTTTTCGTGTTCCTTTGAAAGTCCTTTGAGTTGAGATGAAAATAATGTGACGAAAGTGTCCCCATGTCTGGGAGAAGTGTTGTCTGCATACATAGTACACATTCGAACGGCGCCATTAGGACCACTCAAGGATAAATCAAATTCAAACCGGAACTAAATTGATTACACAATGAATACCTACTGCTCTACTCTGCTTCCCTTTTGTATGTTGCCATAACTAAAGACGGGATTAGTCCTCAAGAAAATGTTTTGAGAAGACAGACACATTCCATGAGTGATATACCGAGGATGAATGCTAATGTTGTGTGCTGTGATATGCTCGTAAGGACAAATGGGAATACGAATACAATTAAATTAAGTACATCCCCCAAAACTAATAGGACAACAGAGAAATTTCGCACTGTCAGCGGCATGGTAATTGTGACACAAATAGCTGCAGGATAATTATAGAGGACAAACAACAAAACAAAAAATTGGGAAACAGGAATCATGCTAATGCATTGGCGTGGATAGAGGTTTGGTGGTGTTACAAACTAGAGAGAGAGGGTCCTTTTAAATGGATTTCGTGTTTCGAGTTTAGCAGCCCAAAGCGTTCGGCAAAAGTTTGAGTACAACAGTTCTCGGAGGAAATTATTTCAGCTGTAGTGGAAGAGAATGAGTGTGATGATTGGTGGAATTGTGCTAATGGCTTGGATACGGATTAGTTCACATTTCTTGTATTGCGGGACTTGGGACTGTTTAAAGTGGAAAACTATGAAACATTGAATCAGGAACTTTGAACTGCAATAACAATGGTTTGGAGATTTACACTAACTTGAAAGTAGAACGATGAACAGTCTGAAGTTAGGCAGCTTCGAAATGTATATCACGCCCACGGCAAAGAAGGAAATTCTAGACGCCAATGGAACAAACTTGAACTTGAAGAAGAGTAACTTAGAAAGCAGCATGGAATCTTAATTAAACTTTCTATAAGATTTGTGTGGATAAGACTATAAAGAGGAACAATATGACCAATATTTCATTTGATTCTGAAGTTCATTGTTATGTATTTTAGCTCTAACAGCGCATTCTAAGTAAACAAATACTTTCACGACAAGGTAATGGTTCTAGTTTAAAGGATATTAGACATCCGTCCTCCAAACTATGGACCATTTGATTTAATTCGTTTTTATATACAATTTGCGGGCGCAGAAACCCCTTCTGCTGGCTAATCTATGGGCCTCTGAGATTTCGAATTAGTACAATTGCAATGGAATCTTATCAAATCCGCACTAACACGTCCATTGGCGTGGCAAAAGCGCATTGTCACCTCGTCGTGGTGACCACTGGATAGCTATCTGAAAGTGAACTAACGATGAGTGTATGCTGAGTCGATATATATGCAGCTGAACACTCAGACCTGCGCAAGCGTGAACTTCAGCACACATATATTTAACCGGACGCGGCATCTCTTGATGACTTGAATGGATCAAATATGCATCTCAGACGTCTAGCAAGAGCTTCTCAGAAGGAGGACGTGCGGAGGATGAATTCTCCCGATGGAATCGACGGTGACGTCTACAGGCCAGTGAACACCTCACTTGAGCTACTCCAACATATTTGAAGTTGAGGTCTGAAAAGATTTTCAATACTGGGACAGGGTATTGAAAAAGAGATGGTGGCAGATGAACCCTTAATGGGCCAATGGCAGCGCTCATATCCCCGAAGTGGGTTACAGGCATCAGTGTATCTGGACCTTCGGTTACAAAGCAACCAACAGCCGCGGATACCGATGATTCTACCGTTGGCGACCCAAGCAAACGTAAAAAGGACAATGATATTCGTATCTGCACGTGGAATGTTACGTCCCTCTACAAACCAAGTGCAGCCGAACAACTTGCGGAGGGCATAGACCGGCAAAAAGCAGACATTGCCGCCATGCCAGAACTGCGATATCTACTGCGGCAATTGCTAGAGACAACAAGGACAGCGTCTATTCGGGTGCGGATTTGTTATTAGAGGCAAATTTAGGCAAAAAGTCTTGAGTTTCCGTCGTGTGACTGAGTACCTCATGACTATCCGTATCAAGGTTAAATTCGCCAATATTATTCTAATATGCACTCACGCCCCTCACGAGAAGATGGAGGACGCGACAAAGGATGACTTCTACGACGTTAAAATTGTCCAAACTGATTTTAACGCAAAGCTAGGAAAAGAGGACGTCCTTAGTAGCGCGGTCGGCGAGCACAGCCTGCACGACATCACATCCGACAACGGACTCAGGCTAGTCGACTTTACGGCAGCACGAAACTTTGTCGTAGCTAGTACGCGGTTCCCACGTCTTGATATTAACAAGGGAACATAGCTCTCCTTTGATCGAAAAACTGTCAACCAAATCGATCACATAACGATCGACGCAAGGCACTCTTCCAATAATCTGGGTGTCCGGACTTTCCGAGGAGGCAACGTGGACTCGGATCACTACCTAGTTGTAGTCAAGGTACGGATGTGGATATCCAGAACGCAGCGAAATCAACGAAATAGTGTGACGAAATTTGACGTCACGCGGCTACAATGATGTACTGGATTTCTCTCGGCCACCACAACGAAATCCCTGGTTTGATGAGGAATGCCGGCAAGCACATGCAGCAAAACAAGAGGCATACAAAGCGGCGCTGTATAGAAGGACTAGAGCTGCTTACGAGCTTCACGAGCGGAGGAGAAAAGAGGAACATCGACTTCTCAGAAAGAAGAAAAAGGAGCACGAGAAGCGCTCGATCGAGGAGATTAAGAGACTTTATTGCAGGAATGATGTTCGAAAATTTTATCAAAAGGTATAAAGGAACATGCACGGGTTTCGAAGCCAGAACAGTCGACTCACAGTCGGTGCTGAGAACATGAAAGGACCATTTCTGTAGACTGTTAAACGCCGATGATCATCAATATTCCGTTATCTGGCAGAATGAGCCATTCAACAGTGACGATGACAGTGAAGATTCCCGTCAACCCGATCAGAATGAAGTGAGAATAGCGATATCTAGACTCAAATCCAAAAAAGCTATTGCAGCCGACGGGCTGAACTTTTGAAGGCAGGAGGAGATGAGTTGGTAAGGAGCATGCACCAACTCATCTATAAAATCTGGTCGGACGAAAGTATGCCCGATGAATGGAACCTCAGCATCGTTTGCCTGAACCTTAAGAAAGGAAACCGTCTGAACTGCGCCTACGACAGAGGTATACGTCTTCTCAACATCGCGTACATGATCCTGTCTGCCGTATTATGTGAACGCCTAAAACTGATCGTCAACAACTTGATAGGTCCTTATCAGTGCGGTTTCAGGCCGGGAAAGTCCACCATTGACCAAATATTCATACTGCGGCAGATTTTGGAAAAAAACCCATGAATATAAAATCAATCCACAACACATTTTCATCGATTTCAAAGTTGCCTATGATAGCGTGTATAGAGACGAGTTATAGAGAGCCATGTCTAGTCTTGGCATTCCTGCCAAGCTCGTCCGTTTGCACAGAATGACAATGGAGAACTCTCGCTGCTCCACCAAATTCGGCTCCATTTATTCGGCATTGGATCACCTCTTCTAAATTTGGATAAGAGAATTCTGTGCCATCTGAACCCGATGTCTCCTATCTTTTTCCAGAACTCAGGGGCTTCTCGTCTGGCTCAACCGCTTTTCGTTTTTTGGAGTATTTGACCGCTTCACTACCCGTAACTTCTTCGACTGTAATGTCGGGTATTTCTTCACAGTTAGGGATGGCTTTTGGAAAGTATATCCGGGGAAACTGTCATTCAAAAGTTCTTCACAATACTGCCACCAACTCTGTAGAATTTTGTCGTCATCCACAAGAAGCTGGCCATGAGCATTGTTAATGAACTTTGGCGAACGTATCTCCTAAGCATTCCTCCTTCTTTGGGCGGCTATTTTAAAAATGGTTGCGCTCTTGTTCATATTGGGTCTTCACAGCTCCTGGATAGCTTGGGTTGCATCAGCAACCGGAGAATATATTTTCTCCAGCTCCCGATACGGGCCCTCCGTACTCTCTGTGAAGCTGGGCGCACTTCTTCGCTTTTTCTTGCAACATCTGTATTCCACTTCGAGGCGAACTTTTTCGTCTCTATTCTTAGAGGGGCACTTTGACCAAGCTTTGAAAGCCGCTTTCTTTTCATTTATCATCTTTTTAGCTTTATCAATCCACCACCAAGTGTTGGTGGTGGCCTTTGGAAGCTAATAGCAATGATTTGCCCTTCTTTAAGCAAGCTCGCTGTAAGGAATCCCACATATTTGTGCTCTGCAGTCTTCATCGTCAGCTCCGTTGATGGTGTGAGAGAGGTAATTTTTTATTACGAAAATAAAAGCCTCGCCTTTTTCTTTGTCCAAATTGTACCACTTGATTTTCTCACAGACCCTTCTTTGTTTGCTTTTCTTTGATGTTTTCATAAAAATTTCTGTTAGCAGGAGACGGTGTTGCTGAGCGATCGCCTCTCCCGTGATCACTTTGCAATCTTTTACCCGCGGCTTCAAGAAACTGGCTACCAAATGGTAGTCAATCTGGGTTTCATCTCCACCACTGCTGTAAGTGATCAGGTGTCGGCTTTGTTTGATGAACATGGTATTTAACACGATAAGACCGTGTGATTTGCACATGCTTAGGACGTCTTCACCAGGAAGGTTTCTGGTGCCGTATCCCAGTCTTCCATTGCAGTCTTCGTTTGACTTCCCGACATGTCCATTCAAATCGCCTCCAACAAACAGAAACTCTTCCTTTGGGATGTTCTTAAGGAAATGGTGGAAATCTATCCAAAATGCATCTTTATCCCTTTGATCGCATCCAATTTGGGGAGCATATGCACTGACAATATTTCACACCTCTCCTTGTATTACTAGTTTGAAAGACATCAACTTCCAAATGCTCAAGACGTTGCCAAGTAGCTCTGCCACAAGGACGGGACCGATTCCGTTCCTAGCCTTTTCCGTTCCGTAGTAGAACATCTTGTAATCTTTTGCCCTAACGTCCAAGAAACGCGCCCGATTTCCGGTGTTTTTCCATTTCGTCTCTTGGACACACAAGATGTCCACCCGCCTTCTATTCATCATCTCTTCCAGCTCGTAACTTCGACCGGTCATGCTTCCAACGTTCCAACTCGCGACCCTCAAATTTCGTCGAAACTGTTTCATTATTTTGCTAGCCCCCGGAATCCGTATAGTTCTGACCCGAACTTTTCTGCTCGGTCCAGGATCAGTATCATGTGCAGCAGTGGTAGTGCCTGGCGGGGTAGTGCCCTTCCTTTTAGCAAGTATTACCATAATGATACAGTTTTGCTATATTATTGCGATGGTGTTTGTTGTTTGACACGTGCATGCTCCTGTTTTATTATTGTTTGATCTTTCTTCTATGACACCGTGATCTTCAGTCGTGTCAACCAACGGACTCGCATGCACACTTTTGGGAGAGTTTTTGAGGTGGTAGGCATTTTCAATTATTTCGAAACTCAAATCCAACAAAGCTGCTGGAGCCGACGGCCTTGCCGCTGAACTATTCAAGGCAGGAGGAGATAAGTTGGCAAGGGGCATGCACCAGCTCATCTGTAAAATCTGGTCGGACGAAAGTATGCCCGATGAATGGAACCTCAGCATCGTTTGCCCGATCCTGAAGAAAGGAGACCCTCTGAACTGCGCCAATTACAGAGGTATAAGTCTCCTCAACATCGCATACAAGATCCTGTCTGCCGTATTATGTGAACGCCTAAAACCCATCGTCAAGAACCTGATAGGTCCTTATCAGTGCGGTTTCAGGCCGGGAAAGTCCACCATTGACCAAATATTCACACTACGGCAGATCTTGGAAAAAACCCAGGAATATAAAATCGATACGCACCAACTTTTCATCGATTTCAAAGTTGCCTATGATAGCGTGTACAGAGACGAGTTATACAGAGCCATGTCTAGTCTTGGCATCCGTGCCAAGCTCGTCCATTTATGCAGAATGACTCGCTGCTCCATCAAAGTCGGTAAGAACATCATCGAACCGTTCGATGTCAGGAAAGGTCTTAGACAAGGTGACGCGCTATCATGCGATCTCTTTAACATAATACTTGAGAGAATTGTACGAAACTCACAAGCCAACACCGGGGGTACAATCTTTTACAAGTCTGTAACTCGCTTATGCCGATGACATTGACATAGTCGGAAGAACTCAGGGGACCAACAGTGCGGCGCTTGCGAATATTGAGGCAGAGGCAGCAAAGATGGGTGGCATGAATTTTGTCAAAATCAGATGATTTGAGAGAAAAGTTCTTCGAGTGATCTTTGGTCCCACCTGCATAGACAACCCGTGAAGGAGAAGGTATAATGCCGAACTATACGGTCTGTAAAAGGATATCGACTTAGCCAGAAGAATTCACATACAGCGGCTAAGATGGCTGGGTCATGTAAAGCGGATGGAGCCCAACGTTCGTGCGCAACTTGTGACAGATGGCCCAGGTCCACCCCGGACTGCAGCGTCACCTAAGTTAGTAAGTGTGGGTACAAAGAAAACAAATATTCAAACTATATAGACATTCCAAAACAAAGTCCTCTGTCGAATAGTGAATGCTTCTTGGTATACAGGAAACAGCGATTTGCACGTAGGTATGGTAGGGGTGGCAATCGTGCAGTGGATAGAGTGTTTGCTTGTTAGCCGATTAGTGCAAGTTCAAGCCCCAGCGAGGAACAGCAATCACCAGCCACCCGAGTATAAAATGGAGAAGAAAATACCATCGAAGTTTTTCCAACCATTGCACCAACGAGCTCTCACGACGATCGGTTCAACGGATGTACATACGTCCCGGAGCGACTCGAGGACAATACCTCGACCAAGGATCGTCAACCTCAGCTACACAGCTGCTACAACAACAACAACAATAGATATGGTGATAAAAGTAGTTAGAAAGTAGCGACTTCAAAACCGCATTAACTCCGAAATAGAAACCGTCTTAACGGTACAAGTCAATATCCGCAGATTGAGAAGAACCAAGCCTCATGAGCTTATGGTCTGAAAGGACTTAAATCTTTCCAGAACACGATTTTAAATATAACAAAGAAAAATAGTTCGTCGATCTTTCATAGATTTGTCCTGATTAAGGAAGTATTTTCATTGACGTTCCCGCACTACTTGGTAACCGAGAACTACCAAGTGTCTGTCGAGATTTGCACCTTCGTTCCAAATGGGTAGATGGCACAGAACATGAACGGTTCTCCAGCTGAACCTAACGTACGGTTTATACCAGAGTGGGTAACGCTGAACATCTAGCATGTGTAAATCGATAGAAAAAAGTTTCTATTAAATTATTATAGGCGTGTCAGCGGGAGGATTAAAAGAAATCGTACACTTGTACTGCTTCGGTCTATCAGAAGCCCGTGTATGAAATTTCATCATCATAGGTGGCATATACACGGACGGAAGGACTGAAAAACGTTTTCGTTTGATTTTCACGGCACTATTTGGAGAGCAGTGAAAATTTCATTCCACGAGAGTAGCACACCAAACGTCCTTCGGGCAATCTTTCTAACGCACCTTTTTGCACACAATTCCATACCCAATCCGTTCTCTCATTAGCAAAATGTATTTACCTCAGTGGAATGAATTTAAAACCGACATCCAACCCACTTAATATTTGCAGCCAATCTTCAGCTAGTGCCACACTATTGATCCTTTTCCGCTTAATAAGTTGGAGGAAGTTCGTAGGTATAATTGCACAAATTCATTTTGGTTTCCTTGTGGTGTTTCCTTCCTTCCATTTCAACTGGTGTGCGAACTCAATTAATTCTGCATGAAATGGACACAATAGCACAGCCACACTCTGGTATCAAATTTGCAAAATTCCATTGATACGTCAATGGAATTCGTTCACTCCACACTATGTGCTACTTTCTAATGAAACGCAGATTCAACTCTGATTATTCGACATGCCACAGTGAACTTTTGTTTTAGTTCCAACTGTCATATAGCAAATCAGATAGCAAATCACCACCACCATGCGCGGACCGTGTCTGCTCACTCTCCTCAATTTCGAGGATTCCAAAGAAGCCCTAGCAATGGAGAAATTACATTTAGGACAGTAGTCGACTACTCAAAACTCCAATACGAGCGTAGCACATTCTAAGCCCGACTAGGAAACGAAAGCAGACAGCCAAGGGTAAACCTATCTACTCCCTCATCGATGCATTGTATGTTCGAGACTCAATTGGATGTGTGCTGTGCTGTGAACGTTGTTGCCGAACTTTTCAATGAAAATCTCTGGTTTCGCCAGAATTGAAAGAAGAAAATCAGGAATACACACACGGCACTGCTGAATCCTTTTATTAAAATTCTCTGGGAAAGCTGATTCCAAAGGAATTTACTGTCAGCGACAAATTGCGTTTGAATATGAGAAACTAGACACTGGCTGGACATTGGCTACGTACATACATAATCCTCGAGAAAGAGGCACAAAAAGTCATTAGTGCTAGGGTCACACGGAAATTCATGCAGGAAAATGTCCTTTGAAGTCGTTAATGTGTTTGATTTCAAACGCAAGTGGCGAGACTTTTATTGCCTCAGGTAACTCAAGAACGGCGTTGCAATGACAATACCACGCTCGAGATTTCTAAAAACTCATTTTTTCAAGCTTCCCACCGAACTGTAGTTCCACCTAAGTAAGTAAGTATAGTGAATCTGCTACCACGGGATCTGGTAGCTAATCTAACCGATTATATAACTCCCAGAGTGAACTTTAGAAATGACGTCACAGTTAGATTCCCAACCAGGGCGGAGTGGGAAATAGGCGAAGTGACAACCAACTTTGAAACAACAATCTTCACCGAAGCGACGGTTCAAAAATGGACTGTGTGGTAGGGGTGGGGATATTCTCTGATTCCCTCAACATTTCCATGTCTTACCGATCTTCCTGGTGCGTGCAACGTCTTCCAGGCGGAAGTTCTTGCTGTACGTGGGGCTTGTCGCCTACTCAAACAAACCTCTACACCCTCATTGACAGCCAGGCTGCTATCAAGGCTAGTGTATCTGCCACTTCAACCTCCAAGCTAGTAGAACAGTGCAAAGAGGAACTCGCATCGCTGGATCATCGGTTCAGGATCAGTCTCTTTTGGGTACCGGGTCACAACAATATTGAGGGAATGAGCGAGCTGATGATCTAGCATGCCCTTGATGGTTTCCTTGCTGAGGCGGTGAACGTCCCGTTGGGAGCCCTTAAGGGTAGAATATTTTCCCACTATCTATTTAATGCTGATAGGAGATGGCAGGGGCTGCAAAACTGTATCATATCCAGGCAGATGTGACCCAATACTACTGGAATAGAACACAAGAACTATTAAAGAGAAACCGTGCAGATATTGTAAGAGTTCTGGCAATTAGCACAGGCCACTAGCCCATGGGGGTTCATGCGACCATAATAGACATTACGTTGAATGCACATTGTCGCGGCTACAAGACTTCTAACGAGAAAGAAGCAATTCTACACTTCCTTTGCAAGTGTCCGGCTCTAGGCAGGACCAGACAGCATACACTATGTAGACCCATTTTTAACAACCTAATAGAGTTAGCGGAGATAAGCATTGGGGACATTGTCAGTTTCCTCAACGTTACGGGGTGGATTTGAATAATCGTTACTCCTTTTCCCTTATCCCTATTAGTTAACGCCCGTTCTTACATCCGACAGGTGACCTGAGTTGTTGTACTAAACGCTAATTATGTTTCAGCATGGTCGGCTAACACAAGCACTTCTACCTACCTACCTACCCATAGCTCGTCTCTATAGATGTCGGCATACTTACTTCCTTACTTAGGTGCTGCTATAGTCCGAGGAGGGCCTGAGCTACAACAAACAAACCTCTTCAGCCAGCACGGTTACGAGCCAGCTGCCTCCAGTTGCCCCAAGTTGGTTGAGGTCCACCTCCACTTGTTTGCGCCACCTACCGCGAAGTCGTCCTCTACAGCCCCGTACATCCGGGAAGGATTCGAAGACTTTCTTGGCTGGAACGTTGGGCTCCATCCGCTCTATATGACCCAGCCATCTTAATCGCTGTATGTGAACTCTTCTGGCTAGGTCGATATACTTGTACAGACCGTATAGTTCGGCATTATACCTTATCCTTCACTGGCCGTCTATGCAGACGGACCAAAAATCGCTCGAAGAACTTTTCACTCAAATCATCTGATTTTGACAAAATCCATGCGTCTGTGCCACACAGCAGGACTAGGATGATTAGTGTCTTATACGGAGTTATTTCCATGGCTGATGTCATTTGCGGAGCTCACCATAGAGCCTAGGTAGACAAAATCCTTTACTAGCTCCAAATTATATCTGTCTATTGTGGCGTTCTGTCCAAGACGCCGATGTTGGGTGTCCTTTTTTGTGGACAGCATACATTTTGTTTTGCTTCCATTGACCGCTAGACCCATCTTTGCTGCCTCGATCTCAATACTCGTAAATGCCCCATTGACGGCCCGCTGAGTTCTTCCGATTATGTCAATGTCATCGGCATAGGCGAGTAGTTGTACAGACTTGTAAAAGATTGTACCTCCGGTGTTGGCTTGTGATTTTCGTACAATTCTCTCAAGTATTATGTTAGAGAGATATCGCATGATAGCGCGTCACCTTGTCTAAGACCTTTCCTCACATCAAACAGTTCGGTAGTGCTTTCTCCACCTTTGATGGAGCAGCGAGAGTTCTCCATCGTCATTCTACACAAACGGACAAGCTTGGCAGGGATGTCAAGTATAGACATGGCTCTGTACAGTTCGTCTCTATACACGCTATCATAGGCAACTTTGAAATCGATGAAAAGGTGGTGCGTATCGATTTTATATTCATGGGTTTTTTCCAAGATCTGCCGTCGTTGTGAATATTTCGTCAATGGTGGACTTTCTCGGTCTGAAACCGCACTGATAAGGACCTGTCAGGTTGTTGATGATCGGTTTTAGGCGTTCACATAATACGGCAGACAGGATCTTATATGCGATGTTGAGGAGACTTATACCTCTGTAGTTGGCGCAGTTCAGAGGGTCTCCTTTCTTCAGGATCGGGCAAACGATGTTGAGGTTCAATTCGTCGGGCATACTTTCGTCCGAGCAGATTTTACAGATGAGTTAGTGCATGCTCCTTACCAGCTCATCTCCTCCTGCCTTCAAAAGTTCAGCGGCAAGGCCATCGGCTCCAGCAGCTTTGTTGAATTTGAGTTTAGATATCGCTATCCTCACTTCATTCTGATCGGGTTGACGGGAATTTCGACTGTCATCGTCACTGTTGAATGGCTCATTCTACCTGACAGCGGAATATTGGTCGTCATCGCCGTTTAACAGTCTGCAGAACTGTTCCTTCCATATCCTCAGCACCGACTACGATTCTACTACTATATTGCCATTCGCCCCTGCAAGCCATAATCTCACTGATTACGGATGGAAACATCCCCCATACCAGTATTACCACGTCATATGCATACGCGACAACCTTAACTCCATCTCTATCAAGTCAATACAAAATTATATTGATGACCAGAAGCCATAGAAGAGGAGACAAGACCCCACCTTGAGGAGTTCCTCTAACAACAGATATGGTGGAGCTGCTGTTGCCGAGAGTCGATTGAATGATTCTAGTTTTTAGCATTGTCAATATCCATTTGCTAATAAACTCTTCCACACCCAGTTGGATCAGAGCTTCCTGAATCGATTCCGTACTGACGTTATTGAAGGCACCTTCAATGTCTAAGAAGGTAGCAAGGGTAAATTGTTTGAAGTGGATTGTCTTTTCTATCGTTCGCACAACTTCGTGGATCGCCGTCTCTGTCGATCGCCCTTTAGTGTACGCATGTTGAGATTTGGATAGAAGGGATTTGTCTAGGGTATTTCGAATATGTGTATCTAAGATGCCTTCCAATGTATTTAAAAGAAAACAGGATAAGCTAATGGGTCTGTAATTCTTTGCGGATCCATAACCCCGCTTCCCAGCTTTCGGGATAAACACAACACGAACACGTCTCCAGCTCAGGGGAACGTGGTTTAGGAGAATACAGCTTCTGTAGATCGAACTAGCCGCGGGACCACCTGGTCCAATGTTTTTTGCAGCATAATAGGGGGAATGCTGTCAAGGCCGGCCGATTTATAGAGCGAGAAACTGTTAATAGCCCAGGGGGTGTTAACGGCTGTAATTGTTGTCTTAATGTCATTCCAGGAAGAAGATTGCGCGACCTGAGAAACTGGTGGGAGGGCGATCTCATTACTACATCCTGGAAAGTGTGTTTGCATTATATGTTCCAGTGACTCGCTAGAGGAGTCCGTCCAACTCCCATCCGGCCGTTTAATAAAGCACGGGCTAGAATGTTCCTTTGGCAGAATTTTACTTAGCCTAGCAGAGTCTTTTATGGTCTCAAAAGACTTGGCACTTTTAATGGATTTCTTGTATTCCTTCAGGCAATCCTTATGTGGTTACCAGAACTTGTGTTTAAAGCAGACATTGAAGATCTCTCTAGTTATCTTCCTCAGATTAGATAGATCTTCGTTTCACCAAGGGGAGACTTTTTTCTTGTTATATTTAATAGGACACGAAACCTTAAAAGCAGCACCCATGCGTGTTTCAAGGGTCCCAATTTTGGCGTCTAGTTCCACGACTGATTCAATTTTCAAGTCGGGTATTCTATGAAGTTTTGATTTAATAACTTGACCGAACCTCTTCCAGTCAATTCTCTTAGGGTTTCTAAATGGCTTGGGAGCCTCAACCTCGAGGCGCACATTGTAGAGGATCCATCTGTGGTCGGAGAAGGACATTCGATCGGATACTCGCCAGTTAACTACCCTAAGGTTATTATTGTTGGTTTTAGGAGTGATGTGTAAAACTTCCTCCCACCCTCTGAAATTTTTCGTTCTCGAAAAAACTACAGTTTGTGTGTTACCCACGTTATAAACAGAAAGGTTGGACATCACTAGAAAATCAAAAAAGGACTCACCGCGTTCGTTGATTTCAGAGCTGCCCCATAATGTAAGCCTGGCATTTGCGTCGCAGCCCAAAAGTAGATTGTCCTTTTTTGCCGTTGTCATTAGTGTTAAATGGCGTACCTCCTCTGGCGGTGATGGCCTATCACGATCCATGTAAACTGAGGATATAAAAAGAGTGTTATTTGCAACCTCCAATTTAACTACCGTTAAATTGGTAGTTAAATTGGCAGAGCTAAAATCAGGACATAGAAATACATTAAAATGTTTTTTAGCTAGGATGCAAGTCCTGGGTTTGTTACTAACCTGGTTTGTGGTCTTGTAGAAGATGTTGTAACGGTTGTCCTTGAGCCCTTTTTAGATGAACCCTTCACCCAGGGTTCCTGTACAATGCCGATATCTATATCCTCCTCGCCGAGGAAGACAAGCAAATTATTTGACGCACTCTTCGAGTGCTGCAGATTAGTCTGAATGATGTTCAGCATTGGTGGTAGGTGGAATAATGACATCCCCCATGTCCTCCGACATCCTGTCGGAACCATTGATTTCACCTGAATCTTCATCAGGACCAGAGGGGCGGAAAATCTTAAGTTAAGCATGCCTTATGCCGAAACGCAGCAGAAGCCTTCCCGCATCAATCTGCATATTGGGCAACCTTGTCAAGAACGAATCGAGGCATCTCTTGTACCTGCTCTTCATGATGGCGTCCGGGGTTTTAGTTTTCTTTGACGAACCAGCGCCACTAACCATAGTGCCTTTGGTTGCCATTTTGGTGTTTGCTGTTGTTGCTGTCTGATGAGCCGCCCTCTGTGCGCCAGAGGCAGTAATTTGCCTAGTACTTGCTGCGACTGAAGGGAAGACTGAAGATTCCTGACTGGAGGCTAGAAGCTCGTCTTCCGATGAGGAGCCAATGTCGGGCATCCCCACCACATCTTGCTTGCTTTGATTGTTTGTTTATGATTTTTTTTTTTTTTTTTATCCATTTTCTCATAGGTTTTTGGTCCCACGAGTATGTCCGGAAGGAAGAGTCAGTCCTGGCAGAGCCGACATACCAGGATAAGGCGATTATATTACCGACCTCGCCCGGGCATCGATAGGGACCGTTCGAGACCTGCACTGTTTTATCACCAGCCGGCCATGCAGCCCTCGGCACGAGTGCCTACACACTTTGGCTTAAGTGAGATTTTTATGGGTTTACTCTCCCCACCTTCGTCTTAATGAACCACAGCACACGATTGAGTACTTGCGTGTAAATTCTTAGCTGACACTAGACACCTGAAGAGTGAATAGCCATTTCCGGCGGACGCCCACGGGGAGGACCAAGACGAGGATTTTTGCCCACACTGGCTTTGAAACCCTGGCATGTTCTTTTTAACTTTTGCTAACATTTTCGAACGTCATTCCTGCAATAAAGTCTCTCAATCTCCTCGAGCGAGCGCTTCTCGTGCTCCTTTTTCTTCTTTCTGAGAAGTCGATGTTCCTCTTTTCTCCTCCGCTCGTAGAGCTTGCGAGCGCATCTTCTATATAGAGCCGCTTTGTACGCCTCTTGTTTTACTGCATGTGCTTGCTGGCATTCCTCATCAAACCAGGGGTTTCGTTGTGGTGGCCGAGAGAAACCCCGTACATCAGAGGTGGTATCTCTGATGTCTTGTTGGTAACGCTGCCTCTGGTCTTCCGCATTTGCTGCTAGCGGTATAGGACTTAGATTAAGATTAGAAGAAACTCGATCGGCAAAGGTTCTGGCGGTCTCTTGCGGTTGTAGCCACCTGACGTCAAATTTCCTTACAGTATTTCGTTGATTTCGCTCCATTCTGGATATCCGCATCCGTACCTTGGCTACAACTAGGTAATGATCCGAGTCCACGTTGGCTCCTCGGAAAGTCCGAACGCCTAGAATACTGTGCCATATGCATAAAGAGTGCCTTGCGTCGATCGCAATGTGATCGATTTGGTTGACAGTTTTTGATCAAAGGAGAGCCATGTTGCCTTGTGAATATCGAGACGTGGGAACCGCGTACTACTTCGACAAAGTTTCGTCCCGCCGCAAAGTCGACTAGCCTGAGTCCATTGTCGGATGTGATGTCGTGCAGGCTGTTCTTTCCGACCACGTTACTGAAGACGTCTTCTCTTCCTAGCTTTGCGTTAAAATCACCTATTACAATTTTAACGTCATGGCTAGGGCACTGTTCATACGTCTTGTCCAAGAGGTGGTTGAAGTCATTCTTTGACGCGTCGTCCATCTTCTCGTGAGGGGCCTGAGCGCATGTTAGGATTATATTGGCGAATTTAACCTTGATAAGGATAGTCATAAGGCGCTCGTTCGCATGTCGGAAACTCAAAACTTCTTGCCTAAGTCTGCCTCCAATGACAAATCCGCACGCGAACAGACGCTGTACTTGTTGTCTGTAGCAATCGCCGTAGTAGATGTCGAAGGTTTTCATACTTCTTTTGCCCGGCCCATTCCATCGCACTTCTTGGATGGCGGTAATGTCTGCCGTGAAACATTCTAGGCAAGTTCTTCGCAAGTTCTTTGGCTGTACGTGGTTTGTAGAGGGAGCTAACATTCCACGTGCAGACGCGAAAATCGTTGTCCTTTTTACGTTTGCTTGGATCGTCAACAGTAGAATCATCCGTATCCGAGGCTGTTGGTTGCTTCGTAACCGAAGGGCATAGGCGGCCTTAAAATCAAAGAGATGGTGAGTATCGATGTGGACTTCTTGCGTGTGCGTTCCGTAAGAAGATTTGCTTGTATTTCTTCGAAGTTCATACAGGATCTGCAGTATCCATTCTGTTCTATGAACATTTTCCCGAAATACTACTCGAGTCTGCAGTGACCCGTTAATATGCCTATCAGGATGCCATTCTTGCTAATGCTTACCGAGGCTCTGTTTCTTTTCTGGTTATAGTTTCCTAGAAGTTATTTGAGGGGGTATCATCCCAATGTTTGACGCATTTACTCTCTTCCTCTCTTCTCGGTTCTTCCCGTATTTTGTGCGGTACTAATCCATAGAAAAGTTTCGGTCTATAGAATGGGGTTTCCGAGCCATTTGCTAGTTCAGTACATGCTTCGTTTCCTTCCACGCCTACATCACCTGCTATCCAGTAGAGAGTTACTTTATTAACCTGGTCCAGTTTAGTTTTACTCTTATTTTCTGTGGCACATACAAAAATTCAACGTACATATGTGCTCATAATGTCGTTCATCAAGGCGCGACCCTTTACCATAAGGCTACACTGTGGATGGATAATATGTATTTTTGGCGCTAGAGGCTGAAGGGTAGTGCGTTGGTGGAGGATAGCTTGGTTTATTCTCGGAAAGATGTCTAAAAAATGTTCACAAAATGTATCCCCATCACTTTACTTCCAAGTTTTTCACAACCAATTTACCTCCAAGTTAACTACCATTCTATTCCCGTTTAATAACCCTTTTAAAGAGCGAACTTTTCCGTTTGATTTTGAATACTTCGTAAGCTACGATGCCTTTTCACTTTATCACAACCACCAAAGGCTAAAAAACTTGCACTGTACTATGAGCATACAACTTTGTCCCGAAACTTCTGATCACTACAATTTTACTCCACTTTAAGGCGGCACTAATCGTCAACGTTATGTTGACTTTCATCGCCAACAAAGTAAAGTTTACGTCAAGTAAGCAAAAACAAAATAAAAAATCCTTTTAAGGATGTTTGACCTGACAGCGCCTGGGTTAAGTTGCTGAAAGTTATTTTCTCAATTTTTTCCAACCGGATTTTTATGCAGTCACTTTGTGGGTGCATCATCTTCGGTACCTTTTACTGGGAGTTCCTTTTGCCCCAACGCCCCAACGCCCCAACAAGGTGAGAAGCTTGTTAGAGAAAGTTTTGCATCCTTAAAACGCATTTGCGTATTCCAATGACAGGTAGGGGTGGTGTGGCTTTTTACTTTGGTTGCATTTATGTGCAGGGGTGTCAAGAAGAAAGTGCAAACATTTTTAATAAAGTCCCTGGGAAGGTGTCCCGGTTTTTTGTCACTCCTCTCGCCACATGTGGAATGGAAATTCATGTGTTCCTCGCTCTTACATAGTTGGCACAAGTGCTGCAAGGAGCAGGGGAGACAGAACAGATTTATTATATTTTTTTTTTTTTTCGCAATGAATATCATTTTGGTATGGGGAGTGGAGGGTTTAAATCCGCGCGTATGTTACACCGCCAGGTGGTGGAAGGAAATAAATTTTAATTTATCTAAGGAAACGGTACGATATAGTCGCCTCTCACATTTTATGGAGGGCGATGGTGATGGGCTGCCTCAAGCCCATTTTGGTTAACGCAACGCTACCATTGCAATTCAATGCGAACACTTGGGCGGGGTAAAAAAAGAGGCATGAATAACGTGAAGGTACCTTTTTTTAAATTAAATTTCGAACAAAAGAAGAACGATGAGAAGGCGGATGGTAACCCCATCCTCACCTACACCTGTGCGTTTGCATATAAATTCTGATGTAGGTGAAGGTTTAATACCTTGTGGATTATGTTTCCGTTCCCATAAGAGGAGCAGCGTAGGTGCCATTGTTTGGATGGAGGACTAAAAATGTTGAGCAAAAGTTAAGCACTTTTGAGGATTTAAGCGATTTATGGTGGAGGGATTTTCTTTTTCAATTTAATGTGTGAAAGAAAAATGGGATTAGGGTTCAGCGAGGAATCGCTAGGCTTTGTCAGGCTACGCAAATATTTAGGGAGGAACACTTTTTCGTTTTTTTATCCCACACATTTGATACAAAAAAAAAAAAAAAACTGTAGACGGTTGCACTTCAATTTAGACAAAAAAAAATACCAACTATGACACTCTGCTCCAATGTGGCTAACAATTTCACAAATTTATTTGTATCTATCTTTATTTTTGCATCTGTGGTACATACTTATGTACACTTATGCAAGAAAGTAGATAATTACGAGTAGGTAACATAAAACAAAATGGTGCATCGTATCTTAAAGGTCTTTAAGCACATTTGTTGAGAAAAATACAGGGGTGTAATCGGCTAAGGTGATTTGTGATAAGTGATACTCATATTCTTTCTTTTTGCTCCATGTAAAGCTAGGATTACACGATTGACGATTTGCGTCAATATTTACGCTTCTATGAAGTCCAGTCGACATCAATCGAGTAAAGGCACAATTTTTTTACGTCAATCTACGCCAATTTGGTTGACCCCCAGATTGTCCCCAATTTGCGTCAACCAAAATTTACGCGATTATGTCAATCACGTAAATGAATCAATTGAAACACTGGCGCCAAGCCACAGCTCAATTCGGATACGGCACTAAACTGTAGGTCCATTCCAAACAATACTAGTTGAAAATATTTACATACAAATATCATACATTTCCAGTGGCCCGCTAATCCTTCATGAGGGTCGCGGGAGTAGGATGCTCAGGTAGACCCTGTATCCTTCTCGATCTTCCGCCATTTACTACAACTCATCTGGAGGAATCCCTTAACGGCTCTAGGAGAGATGTCGGACTTAGTCCAACCATCTATTTCTGGGCCTACCGGGGATTCGCTCTACCTGATGGCACGGCAACCATGGGACATCTTGAAAGCCGGTCTAGGGGCATACGCACTAAGTGAGCACATCATCCGCAAAGAGCAAATGACTAATCCTTAAATCTCCCACTTTGAACCATTTTCGACCACGGATGAGCTCCAGTCCATATATACAATGAAGAGGAGAGGTGACAAAACGCGCCCTTGGTGGAGTCCAACACCCACAGTGAAAGATATAGATTTAACACCGTTTATCCGAACACAGCTTCTACAGTTTGTGTATAAAGATTGAATCGCCCTTAACATGGAACCATCAATCCCATACTTATGCAGAATAGCCTATAATAGGCTTTTTCCAAATCCACAAAACAAGTGTAGACAGGTTTGGCATACTCCTAGGTCTTTTCGAGAAATATTCTGCGAGTGAATAACTGGTCGGTTATGCTTCTACCGGGACGAAAACCGCACTGCTCATCCCCCAAACTGTCCTCAACCACAGCTCCGGAACGCGTTTCTAGCACCTTAGCGAAGACTTTTCCAGGGAGACTTAAAAGAGATATACCCCTGTAGTTGGCGTAGTCTTTTTTGACCCCTTTTTTAAAAAGAGGAACAATCACCCACATTTGCCAATCACCAGGTGTCTCACCGCAAATAAAGCAATTGCCCGGATAAAAGATTGGCTAATATCCGCCGGACTAGAATTAGCTGACCATAAAACAGAAGCTGTTCTTATAACCAGCCGGAAAACCATCGAATTTGCCAACTTTCAGGTTGGTTACCAAACCATCAGGTCGAAAGAGGCGGTTAAATACCTTGGAGGAATGCTGGACAACAAGCTACGGTTTAAAACGCATGTTGATTTTGTTACCAAAAAAGCATCGCAAATGCAGGGAGCTCTCTCGCGTATCATGCCTAACATCGGTGGACCTGGATACGCTAGAAGGATTCTACTTTCTAGAGTTATCACCTCAGTTCTCTAATAGGCCGCTCCAGTCTGGGCGGAGGTACTGAGGACGAAGGAGACCAAAAGAAGACTATCGTCATCATACAGACTCTGTGCGCTACGGATAATCAGCAGCTTTCGAACCATCTCTGACGAAGCTGCATTTGTCATAGCTGGAATGGTCGCCATCGATATTCTCGCAAATGAAATGCTGAGGATATATAACAGAAGAGCATTGAGTCATCACGACGCCACTGGTATCAAGGTGATAAAAATTGAAGAAAGGGCAGCATCAGCAGCTATGTGGCAAGCTCATTAGGCTAATACAACAAAAGGCATATGGACATATAAACTTATACCGACAATCCAAGACTGGATAAGTCGAAAGCATGGAGACTGCAACTACCATCTAACGCAGTTCCTGTCTGGCCACGGTGGCTACCGCAAATATCTACACCGATTTGGACACGACAACTCACCATCCTGCCCGGAATGCCCAGGTGAAGATGAAGATACGGAGCACGCAGTGTTTTACTGCACACGTTTCACGGCATGGAGAATCACTCTGCCAAGTCCGTCATTACTCCTCGACCATATGTTACGGTCGGAAGAGAATTGGATGGCAATATGTTCCTTCGTAACAACTCTACAAAAAGAGCTGCGGAGAATAGAAATGCTAAGAAGAGCAGCTGAAGCAGCGGAAGAAGCTGACACAAGAAGCATAGCATAAATTGCTAACCAGCAAGGTTAGGTGTCTCACCGCATTCCCAGGACACTTTAATGATACGCGAGAGCCATTGCACTCCCTCTTTACCTAAAGCCTTGAGCATTTCTGGCCGAATTTCATCCACACCAGCAGATTTGCCAACTTTTAGCGCTTTGATCGCCAAAGTTACTTCCTCTACCGCCCAACTCTCGACAATAGGTCTGTCATCTTCGGTGCCCTGTTCGGGATTGAGCAATTATGAAAAGTGCCCGCTCCATCTGCGTAAGATGTCCTCCTCATTGGAAAGAAGTGTACCGTCTTTGGATTTGACTCCTTCAATGATATTTAACATTTTTCCTCTGAGTCGGCGGACAGTCTGCCAGAACATCTTATTTGCAGATCTGTGGTCACGTTCCAATTTTTCGCCAAACTTCTTCCAAAACTGTTCTTTCGCTCTTTTCACAGCTAATTTGCAGGTTCTTCGCGCCTCAGTGTACCGATTTCGAGAATCGGAGTTCCCCAAGTGAATTCACACCTTGAAGGCTCTCTTCTTCTCTCTGATGGCTTCTTGAACTCCGGGCGTTTTAAACCAAGCAGTTCTTTTCTCACCACCAGCCGCTTCACTCCACAAACATCTCCCGCAGTGGCAATAACCGCTGTTGAATACAGTTGCCATTCTTCCTCTACATTTGATGGACCAGTTGGAATTCGTTCAAACCTTTCAGATATCTGCCGCCCAAATGTCTCCCGTATCTCATCGTCCTGTAACCTCTCGCATCATATGCGTGTAACCATCCTTGGTTTACATTTTGGTAGGAGAGGCACTCTCTCGCTAAGATTCAATTTGCACAACACTAAGTGGTGATCAGTTTACAGTTCGGCCCCTCTCAATACACGAACATCACAAACCATTCTCTTCAGACACGATGGTACCACATAGAAATCGATGAGCGACTTCTGCTGAAGACTCTGACGGTACCACGTGTATTTGTGAATGTCTTTGTGTGGAAAGACAGTGTTCATGATGAATAAGCCATTTTCACAACAAAAATCCAACAACTTCTCTCCGTTCGCCTTTTGATCAGGATCACCGTTCCTCCCAATCACACTCCCCCATATCATAACATCTACACCCACATGAGCATTGAAGTCACCCATCACGACAAAAGTATCCATATCTGCAGCCTTTTATAAATGCAACTTTAAATGCAAATGCAACCTTTAAATAAATAATAAATACATAAATTCGCAGAAGACTTTAATGCGTCTTTTCCAAGGACCGACATCCATTTTAAAACTGCCGAAGTCAACGAATATACAGAAGCAATTCTTCTTGGAAAGGAGCTAAATATACTAAAACATCATCACCTAGCAAACCATGGTTCAACATGATTTTCGAACAAACTGTCTCCTCAAGAAATGGAGCCTATGGGCAGTAGTGATCCAATCCGAGAGAACAGAGTAGCAGAGAAGAATTACCTTCGTAACCTTGCTTGTGGGCGCCGTGGCGCAAGTGGTTAGAGTGTCGGACCACTGCGCGTGAGGTTCCAAGTTTCAATCGCAGAAAACACCAAAAAGTTTTTTCACGCTCCCACCTCTCGCGAACGTCCGACAAACATCCGAAAGTATTGTTGTCACGAGAAAGCTTCTCAAAACAAATTGCAATTCGGATAAAGCACTTAACTGTAGGTCCCTTCCATTCGTGTGAAAAATATAACGCATATAAATATCACAACAGTGAATATTTCTTTGAAAACGTAGAGATATGGTTTCAAGTAGATGGCGCTAGGTGCCATAAGGCTATTGAAACCATCGAACTATTAAAATCAGAAGTTGATTTCGAATAATGGGTTTTTCATATAAGATCGTGCGACTGGACACTTCTCCATCAGTTCCTGTGGGGCTACTTGAAGTTACAACAACAATTCTTAAATGACAATGCATAGAAAAAACTGCGACGACTAGAGTTTAGCTCTTATTTGCATGCACTTTGATCTGTCAACATTTTCTTCAAATGGATTTATTTATACCCACGTAACTCTTGTTTTCCTTCTAAAATACAAGCCTTGAAATCCACTCTGAAAAATACTGGCTACAGCTACCTTTGACTATAAATTTGATAGCCCCTATCACAGGGTGTTAGAAGAAATCCCTGCATTTTTGATCTAGGGTACTAAGAACACACTTATGATACCCGAAAGGCCTTTACATCCCGAAAGAATGACTGTTTGGTGCAGAGTTAGTATAGCAAAAGCGATTGGATCATATTTTTTGGCAGCAATATCACCGTCACTGGTTAGGGAGATGTTTAAGGAGTTCTTAGAAACTAAAATAGAAGAGCAGGGACTGGAGAAGATGTAATTACAGCAAACCGGCACTTCAGTACACATGGCTCGTGGAAAAATCGATTCAATTAATAGCAAACAACATTAGCGGCTTTATTTACTTACTTTTTACTTATGTCATGTATCGCCTGGTGGGTCTTAGGGCCTCTACTACGCCTACGCGGCATCGTGTACGGTTTCTGGCAATGTGTTTCTGCTCTCCCCAATATTTCCCCAACTGCCGTGCCTCCTTCTCGACTGTTCTGCGCCATGTTCTCCCCGGACCGCCAGATCTTCTGCCATCTTGAGTTAAGGGGTTCAATTGCATAGCATGCTTCGCTATGGAACTGTCACCTTTTCGGAACGTGTGACCAATCCACTACCACTTCCGTCGTTGGATGGTTATGCCTATTGGTTCCGGACCCGTTCTCTCGTAAAGGTGTTCGTTAAAGATATGATTGGGCCAGAAAATCCTGTAAATATTGCGCAGGCATCTGTTAATAAAAATTGCAGATTTCTGGTGATAGTACTCGTAGTAGTCACTCTTCACGTGCTGCAACCATATAACAGCACGGATTCAACACTGGAGCGGAACAGTCTTACCTTGGTGTTCAAACTGATTGCATTGCTTCGCCATATTTTGGACAATATCCCAAACGCGGACTTTGCTCCGGCTATATCCAGTTCGGTTCCACCATCGGTCGAGACAATACTCGCAAGATACTGGAAATCTACTCTCTCTACCTGAACAACCTCTCTCTCGCTGGACAACCAGCAATGCATATGTTAGCTAATGAGTTTATTCCAAAGCTGATAATTTTAGTTTTTGTCATATTTATTTTCAGCACGACGACGACTGCCTCCCTCTCCGCATCTGCTGTCATTTGGAGGTCCATAATTCTGTGAGGGAGTAAGCATACATTGCCAGCGTAGTCAAGATATTTCAGTTTAAATTAAGAGTCCATCGAATTCCTCCATTTCCCGTCGACAAAGCTGAACGAAGCACATCGTTTCTCACCGATTGGAATAGTATTGGTGAAAGAATACAGCCTTGCCTTACCCCACTTACTACAAACTCCCAGATGACTGCAGTATCTTTCAAGCTGAAGTCTTCGCCATTGATAGGGCTGCACAGACTGCACAGTTTTACAAAAGAAAGCTTATAGAACGGTAATGGTTATGTAAATAGTATATAGAATAATATGTTAAGATAGTGTTAAGGTATTTGTATTGTGGCAATGTAATTTGTGTAAGTAAATATGGATTGCGTGATCTATGTATGGGAACGCGCCTACATAAATCAATCGATCAACGATCGTGATTGTGTCTAGACGTGGTTTTATTTTGCTCTCTTACGATGTCATTTGTCTGTTCTAAATGCAACAATTCCCTATCCGGTGAACGTACGATCTCTTGTGACATTTGCTGCATTAAAGGCCATTCAACCTGTGCTAATATCAGTGATAACGCTGTGAGGTTAATAAACTCGAACGTTAACCTGCGTTGGAGATGTAATGCATGTATTAATGGCCCATTGACGGTTTGTTTACATAAAATTAGTAGCTTGTCTATCGCTTTGAATGACGTAAAATTCTTTGGATGTAGTGAAAATAAACGATATTTCCAATTCAAATATTGATGTTAGTAGTAATGAACGACAAATCATTACTCGATCAAAACAGAAACTTAAAGTCAATGAACCCTCTCACGTATATAACACAAAAACAGAATTAACGTTAATTCTCCTTCGATCGGGCGTACTAGTGCAAAAAAGACTAGTAATAACATTGATCTCGGGTCTCTACGAAAAGTGCAGACCGCTAAGCAAAGCACCCGTACCGCTGCCGCTACTAAAGCGAACGAAGAGAGTGCCGCCGCTCTCAATGCTATTGCAATACATAACCGTCTTACTCGATGTGACGTGGGTCTTGGAGGTGTGTCGATTTCGTCTGCTTCTGCTGATCGCCTCACTAATCAGATTGCCCTTGCAAACGCTGGTAATGCTGCTGCTTCTAATGCTGTTAATGATGTTGTGGCTGCTTCTACTGCAAACTGTAACAGTCTACCTCGTTTTCACGCTGAGCAGGTAAATTCTGTTGTTGCTTCTGCTTCCTTCGCTGATGCTGTTCCTGCTGCTTCTATAACTTTAAATGCGGATGAAGTCGAATGTAATACGGATAAAATCCATTCTAAAAATCCTGAATCTCCGGTTGCTTCATTTGCTGATGTTGTTGCTAATACTCTTGCCCCTAGGAAATCTATTGATGCTGATATTCAAGCTAATGCTTATGCTTCCGCTGGTATTTCTGAACGTGGAAACTTAAACTTATTACGGACCAATAAGCCAACTACTATTATTGGAACAAATCGCGACCATGCTGATATCGGCGTAGTATATAAACTCAAATGGTTCCACTTGGGAAGTTTTCGCCCATCCACCACTACGGACGCCATTGGCAGCTACGTGGCCTCGAAACTTAATGTAAGCCAAAAATTGTTCTCATGCTATAAGCTCACCAAGAAAGATAGTGACGACAAAATTCTAAAATTCGTCAATTTTAAAATTGGTGTTCCAGCTGAGTTGAAGGATGCAATTTATGAGGCGAATATCTGGCCTGTTGGTGTGAAGCTGCGTTCTTTCTCGCAACGTTCAAAAAACGAAGTAAGTCGGATGGAGCTCAACAAAACCTAAAGAACGCCCTTACACTGTCAGCCACTGCGACCAATCAGTCATCAAAGAACATCACTATTGTTAAACTTTTTTATCACAACGCCAGTGGAATGAGGTCTAAGGTTTATGACCTGTTTGTCTCCTCTTCCCAGCTTACATATGACGTCATTGTGATAACTGAGACCTAGCTTTATGGCGGTATACTTTCGTCGGAGATATTTGATAGCAGACTTTACACCGTATTCCGATTTGACCGATGCAAGACTGCCATGCCTATCTTGTAAGCAAATATCATTGCAAATTACTGAAGTAGAACAATTATGTATTTTAATTAACGTAAATTCTGATTCCCAATTGATAATTATTGCAAGTAATGTTCCGTCAAATAGTGTTGCTAGTACCTATTTCAAACACATAGACAATATCGAGCATATATCTAAAGTTTATAATAAGACATCTCACTTCTTATGCGTGTTAAGAGATTTTAATTTTCCCGGTGTTAAATGGACGTGGTCCGATGAAGATAATATGCTTATTCCTACGTATTGTTATATAGATCATGAACTTAATTGCATAGATTTTTTATATTCCTTAAACTTGCGAGAACATTATATATACAGTAGTGTCCGCTTATAACGAACTCGAAGGGACAGACCAAAATAGTTCGGTATAACCGAAGTTCGTTATAAGTGATATGCTAAAAAAACATCAACTTTTGTTCAGAAAACCAATATATCGGGTTTGTCTTTTAATGAGAAACATTTTCTCTTTTTATTTGATACTGTATCTCCCATTTTATTTAATTGATTTTAAAACGCGTAGTACCCTTCCTCTATGCACTTTGGAACTCAATTAGTTTGTGCTGCCTTTGAAATTTATCGTTTGATGCAAACATTATGTAACTCGGGGAAGTATCGAAAAAATTATGTTCAAGGACAACATTTTGTTGTTTGAGAATGTTGGTATATACATAAGTATAGCTGTACAGTTCTCGGGGAAGCACCGAAAAATTGGGGAAATCTAAATGACAATGTAAAGTGAGACAGTATTGGTTCGTTATAACTGGACATTTTCTTCATTTAACGCGCAAAAAGGGTTCGTTATATGCGAAAGTTCGCTTTAAGCGGGTTCGGTATATGCGAAATTATAATCCATAGTTTTTATGGGACATTGATTGGGACTGGGTGAAACGGTTCATTATAACCGAAAGTTCGCTCTAAACGGGTTCGCTTTAAGCGGTCACTACTGTAATTCATTAAACAGATTATTAGATCTTTTATTCGTTTGTGTAAATAAATTAAAAGTAATATCGAATTTTGCTTCTTGTGAACTACTTAACAACTCGATCCATCACAAGCAAACTGAGTTCGAATTTGAATTCTATTCTATTCTGAATCCGGTTAATATTACTAGTAATTCTAGATATTTTAGTGGTCTAAATAATTAGATTAATTCCTTCGATTGGAAGGAGGAATTTTATAGCCTAAGTCTCAGTGAGATGTATGCTCGTTTTAAAGTTATTATTTACTCTGGGTTTGAAATGTATGTGCCATTAACTTTCAAGAAGAAACTCTCTAAGCCCCCTTGGTATAATCGTCGGCTAATGAATTTAAAGAACCTTAAAACTAAAGCACTCAAACGGTATAAAAAGTCGCAAAGCTTAGTTGACTATGCTGGATTTTGTACCTTGAGAAAACAGTTCTGTGTGCTTAGTAGGTTTCTTCACAGAAATTATATTATGGATATCGAAAGCAAGCTAGTAACTGACGCCAAAAGCTTTTGGAGCTTTATAAAGCATAAGCGTAATACGTATGGTATTCCGGAAATAATGTCGTACGAAAACGGAGAACCCAATAATATTGTAACTTCGTGCGAACTGTTTGCCCAATTTTTTGAATCGGTATATGTAAATAACACTCCAATTCGTTTAGCTCCAGCAACCGTAGTAGATCAAAAAGATATTGGCTGCATTTATCTCGATTTACAGGACATAGCTCTAGCTCTCAACAATCTGAAACCATCGGCAGGTGCTGGAGTGGATGGAATTCCAGCACTGGTTTAAAGAAACTGTAAAGCCAGCATATGTTATCCCCTTCTACTTATCTTTAAATTATCACTTATACTTGGCATTTTTTTTTAGATGAGTGGAAGGTCTCATTTGTACTTCCTATTTTCAAATCTGGCTCTAGAAATGACGTTAGGAACTACAGGGGTATCTGTAAATTATCAGCCATCCATAAGCTATTTGAAAGTATAGTCAAAGATAAATTGGATTTTTTATGTCAAGGAACATATATCGGAATCTCAACATGGTTTTGTTTCAGGGAGATCTACAGGCTCCAATCTCATAAATTTTACGTCGTCTGTACTAAACTCATTTGAAAAGGGTTATCAGGTAGATTCGATCTACACCGACTTTAGTAAAGCATTTGACTCTGTGAATCATAGTGTCTTAATACGCAAGCTGAATTGCTTCGGTTTTCACTCATCCATTTTGAGATGGATTTCGTCTTTTTTAATGAATAGAGTGCAGATAGTAAAGGTTGAATCTTTTCTTTCAAAACCTTTCAACTGCAGCTCAGGTGTACCTCAAGGTAATAACTTTTTGCAGATGTTTCAACCCAATTATTCATCGATACTGCATTAATTCTCTACAGTTACTTTACTTACTTAGATGGCGCTACAGTCCGGGGTGGACCTGGGCCTCAACCTTCTCTAGAGTTAACACGGGTAAATGTGGCTAAGAATCTTGGTATCGTTTTTGATCAGGCGTTAACTTTTTGCGATCATGTGGATTATATAACGTCAAAAGCTAACTCTATGGTTGGCTTCATCAAAAGAAATACTGTCGAGTTTTCTAATCCTCACTCACTGATAACCCTTTTTATAGCCCTTGCTCGTTCTCTTCTGGAATATTGTGACATCGTTTGGTGTCCTTTTTACCAGGTGCATATTAATCATGTGGAAAGAATTCAAAGACAATTTTCCAAATTTGTTTTTTTCAAAATGCGCTGGAATTTTTCGCCGGAATACGATGCTAGATGCCAACTGCTAGTTTTAGCTAAGCTGCTTAATAGAAGAAAGATCCACGATGTAATGTTTGTGAGAGACCTCCTTTGTTATCATTTAAAAAGTCCTTGCTTGTTAGCTGTAATCCCTATTTATGCTCCAGAAAGGCCATTGAGGCAAAGAGAGTTTCTTTTTCGCACAATACATAGGACAAACTACGGATTGAATGTGCCTATATCTAGAGCTATTTCAAATTTCAACTCAGTTTGGTCTATTGTATATCTAAGTTTATCCAGAACAATGTATAAAAACACATTATTTAGTTTCATTGGTTAATTGAGTAGGTAAATTCATATCATCATATTTATTTTATTTTTTATTACCACTGTAATCTCTTTTTTATCTCAATCTATTAAGTTATATTACTTGTAGATGAATTAAATAAATAAATAAATAAATAGCAAAAAATGAAATCCTTCCAAGATTAACATTTTCATGGATAGTCAAGCGGCAATCAAAGCACTATCTATATACAGTGGGGAAGTCAGATCACAAACACGTTGAACAGAATATGAAACACCCATGACCTAGCTCTCTGCTGGGTTCCCGGACATAGCAATATAAAGGGAAACGAGACAGCAGATGAACTAGCCGAAAAGGGATCAGCATTGGATTTTCAACACACTCGCATGTCACTAAAAACTCCAATTGGTGAACTGAAAAGGTAAATAGACAGAGAACTGATTAGCTCCGCTTGGTACGCCAGAAGCGACTGTGCCATATCTCGCAGCTTATGGCCGACAATGGATGAAAACAGAACAAAAAGCCTTTTGGCGATGAATGAAAAAGAGATTCGCATCTTGACAGGTGCGCTAACAGGACACTGCGCGATAGAGGTAATAGTTGCTAGATTAAGCGTCAACACACCCGACCACTGCAGGATCTGTCAAGATATAGAGGTTACAGAAACCATCAAACACCTGCTATGCGATTGCCCAAACCTTCAAAACCCCCGCCTCCATCATATGGGAAACAGGTTTTTTGACGAACTAGGGGATCTCATACAAGTCCCTCTTAGGAGCATGATAGGCTCCATAAAGAGCACAGGCTGGTTCCCAACAGAACCCATCGCAGGAAAATAATTTAAGTATAGGTTCCAAATGCTCCTTCCAACTTTTGAACTGGTCCTACTCCGATATGATAAAGGAACCGTTTAGATCTTTCACTGGGTGTTGGCTGGAGCTGCGACCACCTGTCAGCTCTTTGGTGATTCTGTAGATGGTCCTGCGATTGCATCTCCGCGCAGCTTTTTCTGCTTCTGTAGCCAGCGCGTTGTAGTCCAAATATTTTTTTATAAAAATTACAACCACTTGCTGAAATGATTTAATTCTCTTTTCAACATGATTTTCGAGATATTCCAAATGCTGCAGAATTCCCTAGGAATCACACAGACCTCTCCATAGAGAGCCATCCATTCCCCTAGTCTTATGACAAATTCACATTTAAGTTGACGTACAACGACATCCCAGCTAAACATATCCGTATCGTAGTTAGTCAAAGTCATTTATTTCCTTCAAAGGCGACCTCCCACATGGTCTGAATCCCCCAATCACATGTTTTTAATTTGTACTGGGATCAGAACCAAATAGGCCAAATGTTAACTATGGGGTGAGGTCGGTGAAAATCTAATTTCCATTACATATGGGGATTCCCGAAAAAAGTCCCCCATCACACACACACAACCCAGAACATCCCATATTCCTGGGGTGTCCTTAATTTTTGTGTTCACTCCATTATGCTGTTTTTCTTTTGCATCCTTGTGTACTGTGCGTGTCCACACAAGAAAGTTTTCCATCCTTCCATCTCTCTGTCTCTGTGGGGATTTCCTATGAAATGCTGTGTGCCATCCTGGGGGTAAATTCTTTTGGGATGCCTTCCAACTCAGCACAGACAAGCGTTCGCGATGAGTCAACAAAATCGATGCTGGGAATTTGTTGCCAAGTCAACAGCAACAACAGTGACAACAGACTGCAGGGAAGTTGGATAAGTTTCGAAATTTTTTTCTTCCCTTCCGAAACAGTAAGTATGTCAGAAAACACGGGAGGGCGGTTTGCCGCCTTAAAATTGAGATTTATTGAGAAGTTCATCACCCGCCCAAATGATTACAAATGAACAACGACATGTTGAGTGACAACAACAAAAGGGATTTGCATTTTGCCTTTCGCTCAGAAGAAAAGGATTTACTAAACTCCTTTGGGAAGGTGGAGGACCACACGAAATCTGCAGGACTTATGGGCTGATGTTGTTGCGAGCCCCCAAAATGAATTAGGAAAGTTTATTTATTTAAATTAGAAGATGCTTAGAGTTTATTTGAAAAAGTTTTTAGCTCCGATTAGGTTGTTGTTGGAGGTCTCTCTTGGTAATTTGAGCTAAGGACATTCCTTGACAAACGACTTTAATCCGAAAAGTTTTTCAACAGGATGATAACTTTGTCCAGTCGCGGTGAGAGTGATTTGACTTTAAAACAAGCAAATTATGTCGAGAAATATGTTTATCATTTTCTACTTCTTATAGACCCGGGTTTGATATTTCACCTGGGACTTCGCATCCGAGAGCTGTTTAAGAAGCAATAGGGGTATATGACATTACTATTTGCCAAGTCACGTAAAATACTTAAAGGAAAAGGTTATAGAGCAGCTGTCCTACAAGGGAGGGTGCTAGACAAGTGATGTCTCTTTTTTATGGAGTAGTCTGTCAGTCCCTTGGTGAACTACATTGAAACTTAGCCTGGGGTAGTAGCGCAACAATCAAGTTCATGATGAAGTGCTTGCTTTACCTCCTAGTGGTGCTCCTCGGGCAACTATACGTACAAACCCTTATACGTGTAGGCTGAAATTGCAAGTGCCGGTTGTCTAGGGCTTTGATTCTAGACTAGGTAACGTGTAACCTGCGTTACCGAACGTTTTCCCGCTACAGAAACCGACACTATGCCTCGGATAAGGAACGATCACATGTTGACGTCTTTTGCCTACTGTACCCGGACAAAGATAGGTTTTGGGAATGTAAAGATGCTCCTCAAAGCAGAAAGCGAAGGACCTTACAATGCCAGACAAGGAGTCAATTGGAAAATGAATTCATTGGGGGTAAGTGAAATGAGATGGTTGAAACCGGGCGAGTACCAGTCCCCAACGCGTAACACTGTACTACTCTATTCCGAAAAATCACCTAGAAGTCCGCGAGAATATGGAGTCGGACTTCTGCTAACAACAACAACACGCAAGGGCCTAATTTCCTGGCAGCCTCATGGTGATAGGATTATAACGGCCAGATTCCAGACTAGAGTGCGACGCGTCAGTATTATACAGTGCCCCAACAAATGGCTTGTCTGAGGATGAGAAGGAGAGCTTCTACAATCTACTAAGTGCCGTCTTCAACACACACCAAGTTGAGACATTGTCACAGCGATGGGGGATTTGAATGCCAAGGAAGGCAACAAAAACAAAGGGCTCAGACATGTAATAAGGAAGCTTGGACTAGGCAATCGCAACGACAACGGCGAAATGTTTGTGGACTTCTGCAATGCCAACCACCTTGTGATAGATGGCACCATGTTTGAGAGTCAGTTGAGTTTCCAACAACAGGCAAGCAACCTCCAGCCAAACTCACCATTTTGCCATCAGCCGCCGCTTTAGAAGTAGTCTCCTGGACGTCCGAAACAGGCGACGGGGAAATCTGGGGATAGCACGTGATCACCATCTTATGATAGCTACTCTCCAACTACGCACTGCTGCAGTTCGAAGATCCCATGACAACACAATAATGCCCAGGTTCAACATCGATAGATTATATGATCCCTCAGTGCGCCAACAATTAAGGAAGCATCTTTTGTAAGGTGCGGAAGCAATCAGCAGCGCACTGCCCGCAACCATCCAAGATCATTGGTGTGCTGTGAAAAATGTTTTTTACATTTGGTGCTGAAACAATTGTCGTTCGATCCCAAGGAAGACATAGGGCGTGGCTTCCGAGGATACCTGAAGACGGATTGACGAACGAAAACAGCTGAAACCTCGCGTTGCAGCTACCCCAGCAGCAGGGAGAAGCGAACTAGAGTCCCTATATCGCACAAAGCTGAAAAAAGTTCAGCATAGGGTGTGACGTGACAGGCGCAACTACATCAACGCGCTGAGTACAGATGCAGAAGAAGCTGCACGGAGGTGCGACCGCAGGACCGTTTACAGAATCCCCAAAGAGCTGACAGGTGGTCGCAGATCCACCCAACACCCAGTGAAAGCCTAGATGGCACCTTGCTCATTTCGTAAGAGGACCAGCTCAAGAGATGGAAAGAGCATTTGGCTACGGTTTTGAACCGTGTATTCACTAGCGATATACTCCCAAATCAGACTAAGGTGCCCGAGGTGAGGAATGACCGACTACGCACCACAACTCCCAGTAAGGATAAGATCACTACCACGATCAAAGCACTTAAGACCAACAAGACGGTAGGACTTGACGGTATTTCCGCACAGCTCTTACGAGCAGTGCCAACAACATCGGCTGAGCTTCAGCTTCCACTTAGAGAGAGCTTGGGAAGCTGCGAGCTTTCCTAACGAGTGTAAAAAGGGAATGACCGTGAAGTTTCCTAAGAAAGAAAATTTAATGGAGTTCGGAAACTGAAGGGATATCTGCGTGCTGCCTGCTGTAGCTAAGATAATAGCTAATATCACCCTGGAGCAAATTGAACAACATTTCGAAGACACACTCGATGCCGAACAAGCAGGTTTCCGCTCTGGATCCTCCTGTGTCGACCACATCAACACCCTGCGGATTATCATGGAACAGTGTGTTGAATATCGATCGCCACTCCACCAGCTGTTCACCGATTTTGAGAAGGCGTTCGATAGTGCCAACAGAGCGTGTGTTTGGCGTGCCTTACGCAGAAGAGGTATTCCCGATAAATTAATTACTATTATCAAAGCTTACTGTCACGTTCTGCACTGAGGGAGGTTGTCTGAGGAATTTGAGATCGAAAGTGGGGTAAGGCAAGGCTGTATCCTTTCACTAATATTATTCCTTTGGTGATTAGCGACGTGCTTCGTGCAGCTTTGTCGACTGGAAACAGAGAAATTCGATGGACTCTTACATCTCAACTGACTACGCTGACGATGTATGCTTACTCTCTCACAGAATTATGGACCTCCACCAAATGACAGCAGATGTGAAGACGGGGGCAGCCGTCGTCAGGCCGAAAATGAGTGCGGCAAAATCTAAAATGATCAGCCTTGGAACAAACTCATTGGCTCAAAAATGCATAGCGAGACAACCGGTAGGGAGAGTGAAGAATTTCCAGTATCTTGGGAGCACTGTCTCGACTGATGGTGGAACCGAACTGGATATAGCCAACAGGGTTACCAAAGCAAAGTCCGCGTTCGAGATATGGCGAAGCAATATAATCAGTTTGAACACCAAGCTAAGACTGTTCCGCTTCAACGTTGAATCCGTGCTGTTATATGGATGCAGCACGTGGAGAGTGACCACAACTATCACCAGAAATCTGCAAACGTTCATTAATAGGTGCCTGCGCAATATCTGAAGGGTTTTCCGGCCCAGTCGTATCTCTAACAAACACCTTTACGAGAAAACGGGTCAGGAACCGATAGACACAATCATCCAATGACGGCAGTGGCAGTGGATTGTTCACACGTTCCGAAAAGGAGACAGTTCCATAGCGACCCATGCTTTGGAATGGAACCCGTTAACTCAGGATGGTAGAAGACCGGGGGGTCCAAGGAGAACATGGCGCAGAACAGTCGAGAAGGAGGCACGGCAGTTGGGAAAATTCTGGGGAGAGCTGAGACACTTTGAAACCGTACACGATGGCGCGTAGGCGTAGTACAGTCCCTAGGACCCACAAGGGGATACAGAACATAATTTAAAAAAATTAGAGATCTGTTCAGTTTTTTTTAAATCTCCGATTTTCAGTTCTTATTTTTAGTTATAAAGCAGACTCACTTGTTGAAGTCTAACCAGGCTACCTCAGAAGGACAACATAGAACGGAAGAATTCCGCATTTCAGGAATCATAGGTGATGTCAGCAGACTGGTAAATACCTTATATGAACTACTTCAATGTAACATCAGCCTAATGCTCATGCCTCATAGAAGGCAAAGGCGACACCATGAAAATATTTTCTAGGAGCTCGTCGACAAGATATGCTAGCAATGTCCTAGATACGACATTCAAATCACATTTTTTAACTCCAAGATAGGACAGAAGGGCGTTTTTGGTAGGACAGATCATAAGCATAGCCTAGAAACGGACTTAGGCTAATTGATTTCGCTGTTGAACGAAACGTCAGTATAGCAAGCATACCCATCTTACCGGTGAATCTAAGTGCTGCAGGATTTGGGTTTTCTTTAAAACTGTTCCTTTGTGCTGAGAAGGAACTCTAATACCAAACCCCTTTTCTGAACAGATGGCAAGACACTGTATGTATGGTATAAGACACTAGTTATACCAGCCCTACCGTTGGATATCGATAGCCTATCGTTTCGAGGAAAAAAGTCTTCGTAAGATATTCGGTCCCACCTGTACCGCGATAGTGAATGGACACCAATGCTCCGGTCCGTGAAGCTTTCGAATCTAACCCAGAGAAAAGACGCAGTAGAGGGCCTCCCCATGATGGGTGGCGCGCACTGGTTCAATGGGACCCAAACCAACGTGGAGTATGCAACTGAAGGCAATCAGCTAAAGATCTAGCTAAACGGAGAAGCTTGTTGGTTGACACCCAGGTTCACCCCAAATTGTAGCGCCACCTAAGTAAGTAAGTAAGTATATACCTTGAAAAGAAGTGAGAGATATCTAACTTCTCTTAACCCCCTTCGCACACTAGTAACTATCATAAAAGCAAACATCATCCGCAAAATGACCAACACGTTCACATAATTGTTATAATTCCAAGCACTGACCAATTGAATGGAAAATTGCATTTTACCGGACGCATAGGCACGAAATCCGAGTTAATTAACATTATCGCGAACGGCAATGTTAATTATTTGTTCTGACAGAACCATTACTGAGCGTCGGTATTTATTTTTTATTTTTTTTTTAAATTGCCTCTGAATGTTTATTATTTTGTACAACACCGGCGCTGCCTCATTCAATATTCAATAATTAAATTACATTTTTCCTAAGCATGGGTAAACTGTGGGTAGCAGCCATAATTAATGCATTTTCAAGTGATTTGCGGTAAAGGAATTCAATTTTGCTTATACGAGTATGCCCACGTTTAATGGTGTAATTTCCGTAATAATATACACACCAGTGTGGTATTTATTGGACTTCCGTCGGTGGTTACGAGGTAATTCGCTAAGCGCATACATGGGCACATAGTGCCTAAAACTAGCCAACTACCGATTTGAATAATTATATTCGTTATCAACGGCTATTGTCCAGTAGCTGCGGTGCAAAAGACTAGATTAGACTGGGTGTCAATTTGATAGGATTTGTGTCAGGGGATTTATCGGGTGAGAGAATGTAACCATTGGACAACAAAAGATAGATTTAATTCAAACTAAGCACCAAATTAGTTACTCAAATTATCAGATGGATTCTAGTTTGAGAGTCCGCTACAGGTGAGTTTTTTCTTGCCTAGGGGTTAGTGGAAAAACACTAATGTGAGCGAGAAACAGTCCCGCTCTGTTTCAAGTAGTGTGAGACTCCTACTCACTAAAATATCACCTTTAAGCCCTTTTCTACTTGACACATTCCGCTCCGGGACCGCTTATTGCATTACTTCAGAGTAGTGTCGTTTTGTTCCCCTCTGGGGACCGCCTTCTTTCATATTTGTCTTCTCTTGCGGGTTAATTCTTTCTTCCCGGTAAGGCTTTTATCTGCGGCAGTCTAAGATGGGCTTTGAAGTAAAGGAGCACGATTCCAGGGACTTGATAGCCGCTTGACTGTCAGTGAAAATGCTAATATCGCTGACAGATAATACATTACATTTCAGACAGGACAGGGCTTTCTTAATCGCCATGATTTCCGCCTGAAAGACGCTACAATGATCAGGGAGTGCACCACTGATGCGCATGCAAGCGGATCTTTTCACTTTAGCTACCTGAGAGTGGTGAACAGCCCTGTCAAGAGCAGGCCACCAAACGACCACGCCATAGAGTAGTATAGGCCTGACAAGAGACACGTAAGGCCAGCGAGTGATTTCAGGTTTCATACCCCAGCTCCTACCTATAGCTTTTTACCGGAATAGAGAGCCACATTGGCTTTCCTTACGCGTTCTAGTAGATTGGCTTTCGAGTTCAGTTTTCTGTCCAGAATAAGACACAGGTATTTTGCATTAACAGTGAAGGTGAGACTGGTGCCATTAATCATAGGAGGGGGCACGTGGAGAACTTTATATTTCCTTGTGAAGAGAACAAGTTCTGTTTTGTGAGGGTTAACCCCCAATCCACATTTGGAGGCCCACCTAGTGAGCCGAGAGAGAACATATTGGAGGATTTCCTTGAGAGTGTCTGGGTGCTTGCCAGACGCAGCAATCGCAAAATCATCAGCATAGGCAATCACTCTACAGCCTGACCTGTCCAGGTACACTGGTTACTCATTCACTACAAGATTCCACAGGAGGGGGGACAAAACTCCACCTTGAGGCGTTCCGCAACAGGCAAGTCTTCTGGCCGATGCTCCACCCAGCTGTGTGTTGATAATCCTGTCTGTTAGCAATTGATTGACCAACACTCCGAGCGAAGTATCCACTTTCAGATTTGCAAGTGCGTCTGTGATTGCCTTTGGTTTGACATTTTTTAAAAGCTCCCTCAATGTCAAGGAAAGCCACCATGGTATATTCTTTAACGCTCAGAGATTTTTCAATGATGCGCACAAGCGAGTGTAAGGCTGTCTCAACGGATTTGCCTTTGCAGTACGCCTACTCATCGTTGGGCCTCCGATGTTTGTCATGAGCTTACTGAGTGACGACATGACCTTCGCAGTTCTCTCAGATGCAAACTTAATCGGTTGCCAAAATGTAAGTTTAGAGTCCAGGGCGATTCATAGATAGTACTTTATTTCCTTATTGCTGATTATGACTTCTGGTCCTACTCGGAACTCATCAATTGTCGGGATCTAACACCTAGTCAAAAGGACTATCTCTGTTTTTTCCGTAGTTAGCTGTTCATAACGTTTAGTTTTGAAGCTAGGAATTGGTGACAGACAGACAGCCTGGCGAGACGAGTGGTATATTAATTCCGCAGCGAGACTAAGGACATGGTCTCATTAGCTGGTTAAGTTTTAGCTGCGCCTCTTCGGTGTCCCTTGCGGTGATCACCACACCGATGTCATCTGCGTACCCGACTAAGAAGATATCTTCGGACATCTCCATGCGAAGGATTTCGACAAAAGAGATGTTCCACATATCAGGTCCCAGGATTGAGCCCTGCGCTGCTCCATCAATGATTCCCTTTCTGTGAGGACCCTCCATGATGTCGTCTAGCAGTTCCCTGAGATAGTTCTTCAGAACCCTCAGTAGATAAGGTATTTTCGAGCGCGTTCAGCATTTCTCCCCATCTGGCGGAATTGAACGCATTTCTCACGAGCTGCCAGCACGACGATTCACCTTGAGTAGTGATTTCCCTTTGGGCGGTGTGGATGGTCTTGACTACTTCCTCAATTGCTCCTATCGCGGAGTGCCCTTTTCTGATTCCGCGTTGTCGATCGGATAGGCCACCTGCTCTTTGGAGAGTGGGCGCGGTGCCGTAAGTGGTTAGTGTGTCGAACCATTCCGTGTGAGGTTCCAAGTTCGAATCCCTGAAGCACCAACAAGTTTTTCCACGGTCCCACTTCTCGCGAACGTCTGACAAATATCCGAGAGTATTGTTGTCTCGAGAAGGGCTTTTTAACACAAGATTCCTCCAAAAGGAACGCGAATAGACATCTTAGGGCTGAGCGAGATAAGATGGCTCGATTCTGGGGAATACATCTCCCCAACAAAAAGCACTATCATGCTCTACTCTAGTAAGCTAGCTGGAATTGTACGGATGTCCGGAGTAGGACTGGTGTTAACTCCAGCAGCACGAAGTAGCCTCATATCCTGGAAACATCACAGTGACCAGATATTGACGGCTGGGTTCCAGAGTAGAGTAAGAAAAGTTAACATTAGCCAGTGTTATGTTCCGACTGAAGAGCGACTGAGCATGAAAAGGAGAATTTTTATAGCCAATAAGGCGCCGTCTACAATTGGGGGAGGTATGCCCAATACACATATAGCAATTATTATTGTACCCTAGGTGTAAAAAACACTTTTCGCTCTGCCAGGTGTCACGCTAAACGCCATTGAAAACACCTTCCGATAGGAAAAGGCGCAGGGCGCCAAGCAAAGCTCATTCCTACGACTTGTGGAGTATTTTCCACTATGGAATCCTTAGAATGGAGATGCCCCAAAAAAAAAAAAAAATAGAACGTCCAGCATGTCAGTATGGCGAATCGACTCAAGACGAAATCATATGAGTCATCGATTGGAAACGGAGGTAGGCGAAACCACTCCAGACAACATTGCCAGGTAATGGGCACGAATGATGAAAACTGGAACCCAGAGCGCTCCTACATCGAAGAAGTGCTGACTATGCTGACCCTGTTCTGGCCATTAAAGATTGGTGCCCAATACAAACTAAGAAAAGTGGCACCACACCATGAAGTAATGCAAGAAGCAGTCCTAGGGTCAGATTCCCTAAGGGTGCTTACTTACTTACTTAGGTGGCGCTACAGTTCGGTGTGAACCTGGGCCTCGACTAACAACATTCCCGAAGGATGGAGAGGGTTCCCTAGACGGAGTCAACGGTGGCGTCTATAGTTCCAGTTACGTTGAACTTAGTGAATACCTTGCGCGAGCTGCTTCGACGTATTCGGATCACAGGTCGGTAAGGAATTTCCAATGTTGGTCAGGACATCGGAATAGAGATGGTGGCGGTGGAGCCCTTAATGGGCCAATGGCAGCGCTCATACTCCCGTAGTGGACTACTGGCACCGGTGTACCCGGCCCCTCGTCCTAGGGGAATAATTAAGGAACTGGCCCTACAGGTTGGGGGTTGTGCCGTCGGGGTAACTTCCCTACCACGTAAAAAAACTCATGGTTAAGAAACAACCAAAAGCCTCGGGTAAGGATGACTCAACTAATGACGACCCCAGCAAACGAAATAAGGACAACGACCTTCGGATCTGTACGTGGAATGTTCTGTCCCTTTACAGACCACGTGCAGCCGAACAACTAGCAGAGGCCCTAGACTGCTATAAAGCAGATATTACCGCCATCCAGGAAGTGCGATGGGATGGGCCGGGCAAAAAGAGGATGAAAAACTGTGACATCTACTACGGTGATTGCTACAGAGGCAACAGGCAACGCTTATTCGGATGCGGATTTGTCATACGCGGCAGACTTAGGCAAGAAGCCTTAAGCTTCCGACACGTAAGCGAGCGTATTATGACTATCCGGATCAAGGCTAAATTTGCTAACATAAGCCTAATATGTGTTCATGCCCCCACAGAAGAAAAGGACCCTGCCACCAAAGAGTGTTTCTACGAGCTCCTCGACAAAGCATACAAGCAATGTCCTTAATACGACGTTAAAATCGTATTGGGCGATTTTAACGCCAAAATAGGAAAGGAGGACGTCTTTGGTAGGGCAGTCGGTGATCATGTAACGATCCACCAAATTGATCATATTGCGATCGACGCAAGGCATGCCTCCAGTATTCTGGATGTCCGGACCGTCCGAGCGGCCAACATAGACTCGGATCATTACCTTGTTGTAGCCAAGGTACGAATGCGGATATCCCAATCTGAGCAACAAAGAAGAATTACTGTGAGAAAATTTAACGTCGAAAAGCTACAATCGCAAGAGACCGCCAGACTCTTCGCTGAACGCGTATCCCGAAATCTCTCAATCACCCCTTTGCCGCCAGCATCAAGTACCAAAGACCAGTGGCAACGATGCCAACATGCCATCAGAAACGCCGCGACTGATGTGCTGGGTCTCACTCGCCCACCACCGCGAAACCCCTGGTTTGACGAAGAATGCCGGCGAGTGCATGCAGCAAAACAAGAAGCATACAAAGCAGCGCTGCAGCGGAAGACGAGAGCTGCTCGTGAGCTCTACGAGCAAAAGAGACGGGAAGAACATCGGCTTCTCCAAAAGAAGAAGAAAGAGCATGAGAAGCGCGCGTTTGAGAATATCGAGAGTCTATACTCCAGGAACAATGTACGGAAGTTTTACCAAAAGGTAAAAAGAACGTGTCAGAGAAGTAATACCCGTACAGAAACCTGTAGAGATGAGAATGGAAACCTCGTAGTAGAATCACAGTCGGTGCTGAGAATATGGAAAAACTACTTCTGCAGACTGTATAACGGCGACGAAGACCAACATCCCGCTGTCAGGCAGAATGAACCATTCAACATGGACGATGATAGTCAAAACTTCCGTGCACCTGACCAAAACGAAGTGAGGATAGCAATATTCAAGCTAAAATCGAACAAGGCTGCTGGACCTGACGGCTTACCGGCCGAACTTTTCAAGGCAGCTGGTGATGAATTGGTAGAGTGCATTCACCAACTCATTTCTAAGATTTGGTCAGACGAGTGTATGCCTGATGAATGGAATCTCAGCATCGTTTGCCCGATCCACAAGAAAGGAGACCCCCACAACTGCGCCAATTATAGAGGTATCAGTCTCCTCAACATCGCTTATAAGATCTTTTCTGCGATATTGTGTGAACGCCTGAAACCTTTTATCAATAGCCTGATTGGACCCTATCAGTGCGGTTTCAGGCCAGGAAAGTTCACCATCGATCGAATCTTCACACTTCGGCAGATCATGGAAAAAACCCAAGAATTCCAAATCGATACTCACTACCTCTTTATCGATTTCAAGGCCGCCTATGACAGCATCTATAGAGAAGAACTTTATAGAGCCATGTCTAGTTTTGACATCCCTGCCAAACTTATCCGCCTGTGCAGGCTGACGATGGAGAACGCTCGCTGCTCCATCAAGGTCGGTAATGACCTCACCGAGACCTTTGATGTCAAAAAAGGCTTTAGACAAGGTGACGCGCTGTCATGTGGCTTCTTCAATATTGTACTTGAACGGATTGTGCGGAACTCACAAGCCAACACCGGAGGCACAATCTATTACAAGTCTGTACAACTGCTTGCATACGCCGACGATATAGACATTATCGGAAGATCTCAGCGGGCTGTCACCGGTGCGTTTGCAAGCATTGAGGCGGAAGCGGCCAAAATGGGTTTAGCGATAAGCGAGGGCAAAACCAATTATATGCTGTCAACAAGAAGGGAAAGCCAACACCGACGAATTGGACAAAACGTCACCGTGGGCAGCTATAACTTCGAGGTAGTAAGGGACTTTGTCTACCTTGGCTCTGCTATAAATTCTACTAACAAAATCAGTGCAGAAATCAAGCGAAGAATAACTCTTGCCAATCGCTGTTTTTTTGGGCTTATGAGGCAATTCAACAGTAAAGCCCTATCTCGAACAACTAAGGAGACTCTATATAAGACCTTGATCATCCCAGTCCTGCTTTACGGCGCTGAAACATGGACTTTATTAAAAGAGGATGAAGATATCCTTGGTCGCTTCGAGAGAAAAATTGTTCGTTAGATTTTCGGTCACGTTTGCGTTGACGGGTTTTGGAGGAGAAGATTCAATCACGAACTATACAAGCTGTACAGCGACATCGACCTTGTCAAAAAACTGCGTATTGGACGTCTGAGATGGCTAGGACATGTAGAGCAAATGGACACCAACGCTCCGGCCCGCAGAGTCTTCTTATCTAATCCCGAGGGACGACGCAGTAGAGGGAATCATCGCTGTAGGTGGCGCGCACAAGTTCAAGGGGACCTCGACCAACTTGGAGTGCGCAACTGGAGGCAATTAGCTAAAGACCGAGCTAAATGGAGAGGCTTGTTGGTTGAGGCCCAGGTTCACCCCGAACTGTAGCGCCACCTAAGTAAGTAGTAAGTTCAATCGATGGAAATATAACCACCCCTGACACTGCACCTAAGAGTGTGCTAATTGATACATAACTAAAAACAAACCACTCAAAGGCACTGCCTAAGAAAAGTAGCTAGCTAAGAAAAGGCATATCAATGATGAATACAGCTCTCAGTTTTAGAATTCCGAGTGACTAAACTCATTGCATGTACTGCGCCATGAGGCAGTTATTGCAAATAATTCATCAGCCATCCCATACCGTTATCCTTAAGGCTACACTTACTGACATCAAAATGTTTCCATCTCTCCGTAAAACTGCAAAACGTGCTCGTCCTTCCTCTCCTATTGTATGTTATGTATAGCAGGCTGTAATGGATAGCAGAAACATCGAAAGGAAAAGAGTACTTTTCTATTTTTGCACTGTACCCACTGTAACCCCAATCTCTTACTTTGACTACGTTAATGACTCTCATCTCAAGCTATTTCCCATCACATTCATTCCAATTAAGGAGCAAACATATCACTACCATTCTCCTTAATTACAACATTGCACCAATATCCTCCTGCCAAGTCGTCCTTATTATTCTCTTAGCTTCTTCTTGATCGCCCGTCCTACACCGGATATTACAATACGAACCATTGCTCCTCTCACTTATCCTTTCTTATCGTTCTCGTCTCCGTGGAAACCGGTGTGTGTAGGTAGGAGCGCTCACAAAAATTTAAGAATTTATGTGCCCTGCGTGGGAATAAATCCGTTGTCGGGGTTGCAGCACTATATTCACCAACGCCGCCACCCAGACCCAATGCATAAAAACCAGGATAGCAACTTCAAATGCAGCAGGAGCCAGAAACATCCAGAGCAGCATCACTAGTGAGTAACTCACTTTCAGACATAATAATGTAATAATATTTTTCCACGTCGTTAGAAGGTTCGAAGCAGGAGAGATACCTCTGCAAGTGAGGACGTGGGGGTGGATGTGATATAAATAACACATACCCACAACCGTACACGGTGAAAGGAGGCAATACCCAGGTCGGTCATGATAGGTAACATGTGCAGCTATTCCCGAAGGATGCAGACAGATTTATGTTCGCACATGTGTTTTTCTCGTCGGTTTTTTCACCTTCTTCTTCCCGATGCGGTGCCAGATGCCTGTTGGCTTGGACTGAGGAAGCTGTGGTACAGGAGTGGGCGTAGAGTGGAAGTTAAAGTGAATTTTGAAGTCGATGAAGGTGAGAGGGACAAAGAACAGTACCACAGGGATCGAGCGAAAGTAAAAGCGTGAGCGGATAAAAGTTTCATATGGGAGAAGTTAATCGGAAACTATTCAATGCTCGTTGATGGCGTGACAAGGATGTGCTGATGAGGAACAGCAGTGATTTAGAATGGAATAGTGCTGGGAGCGTCCTCAATTTAATTCTGGTCAAAAGTTCGACATTAGAAACAGGAGTTTGGAGTAGTGAAGCCAAACTATAGCAACAATGAAATGCAAGAGTTAGTAATCAACTTATTTCCAGAAAGTTCTGAAATGCTGTTCATCTGCTAAACTAAGAGCTCCCAGCAATAAAGTTTATCATGCAGATTGCATAGTGAAACACAGCTTGCATTCTTGCTTCAAACCAACTTTTCTTCCTTGCTACCGCAAAAGCGACTTCACAGGATCACTGCTGGCGGTTCCTTATGAAAATCAAGCAAGGCGGTATTCGAGGTATTTTTTCATTTCACCACCATTAACCCTCTGTGAATTTGGATAAAAATGGAAGGTTGCTGCAAGACTTGATGGCGGTTCCTCTAGACCGTTGCGAATAGCCCTAAGGAACTACCTATTCAAAAAGAAAAGATATTGATATTTTAAAAAGAGTTACTTGGACTTGGCGATTTGAATCGAAGATCCTCATAATTCAACACCTAAGGATATTTTTTCATCCTTTTCCCAAATCTGTCTGCCTTTTCATTTCCCCTAATTCCGTTCTAAGTTAGATCACAGATAATGCAGGCATTGTTCTTAAAGCTTAAAACGTAATGTTTTGAACGTCATAATATGGAGTTCGACCATAATATGATGCCTGAGTTGGATAGTCATACAGATGTTGGATGACACCCTTGTCCGTCATTAACCCATCCGTACAAATTGCTTTTTCAGAACCTTATACGACCGTAGTAGACATCCATCAATGTCGGACAGGATATTGGTGGCTGGCGGCTCTTGAAAAATTTGAGATTAATTCTAAGTCACTAGCTCAACCACAGTCCAATACGGTACACAACAAGAAAGGGTGATATCATCACAATTACGGCTGGTTACAGTGAACAAAATACTCCTCCCTTAGAAAAGGACATTTCTATAGCAATAAGTGATAAACACCTCACGACTCTACGGAATCTAATCTATTAGATTAAATCTGGTCTATTAAAGTTGGTCTAGTGGACTGACGAATGTGATCTTAATATCACACACATCCCCACCAAGAATTAGTATGGAGGAATTCGCCAAAATGTCCACCGACAATATTGCGCGCGGGGGTCTGTCGCCATATGTATGGCAAAACCTGAGGTCTACCCCCAAAGGCCACATTCTGGTTATAGACCAAGGTGGTTAGACACATTTTAACGTACGCTCCATTGTCTGGTGGACAGAAACTAAGAAAGTCACAACCATCAACAAACTCAACAAAGTTCATAGATTAACTTGCCTCGGAATCAGAGGCACTATTCATACCTGTCCCACGGCAGCCATAGAGGCTAGAGTCGGACTCACTGCGTTACATACATATATTCATCAAACAAGTGTCAATTCGCACTGCAGTTAGTGTTTAAAAGTTGAATGTTAATAGTACATGGGATCATGTGAATATCATGGATTAATTAACCGACTTCCCCGAGCTTGTTTGCGTGACACCACCATAAATTTCAAGGTCCGAAGAGAAAATATATATCGACACAACAGTAAATGTCTTGCTCTTCTAGTAATAATTAAAAACTAATTTTGACGTCGGGCGGCTACAATCGCAAGAGACCGCCAGAACCTTTGCCGATCGAGTTTCTCTTAATCTTAACCCAAGTCCTAGGCAGCGTTACCAACAAGCCATCAGAGATACCGCCTCTGATGTACTGGGTTTCTCTCGGCCACCACAACGAAACCCCTTGTTTGACGAGGAATGCCGGGAAGCACATGCAGTAAAACAAGAGGCGTACAAAGCGGCTCTATATAAAAGAGCTGCTCGCAAGCTCTACGAGCGGAGGAGAAAAAAGGAACATCGACTTCTCAGAAAGAAGAAAAAGGAGCATGAGAAGCGCTCGATCGAGGAGATTGAGAGAGTTTATTGCAGGAATGATGTTCGAAAATTTTCCTAAAAGGTGAAAAAAACATGGCAGGGTTTGAAAGCCAGAACAGGAGCCTGCAGGGACGAAAATGGTAACATAGTGGTAGAATCGCAGTCGGTGCTGAGAATATGGAAGGAACACTTCTACAGATTGTTAAACGGCAATGATGACCAATATTCCGCTGTCAGGCAGAATGAGCCATTCAACAGTGACGATGACAGTCAAGGTTCCCGTCAACCCGATCAGAATGAAGTGAGGATAGCGATATCTAAACTCAGATTCAACAAAGCTGGTGGAGCCGATGGCCTTGCCGCTGAACTTTTGAAGGCAGGAGGAGATGAGCTGGTAAGGATCATGCACCAACTCATCTGTAAAATCTGCTCGGACGAAAGTATGCCCGACGAATTGAACCTCAACATCGTTTGCCCGATCCTGAAGAAAGGAGACCCTCTGAACTGCGCCAACTAGAGGGGTATAAGACTCCTCAACATCGCATACAAGATCCTGTCTGCCGTATTATGTGAACGCCTAAAACCGATCATCAACAACCTGATAGGTCCTTATCAGTGCGGTTTCAGACCGGGAAAGTCCACCATTGACCAAATATTCACACTACGGTAGATCTTGAAAAAAGCCATGAATATAAAATGGATACGCACCACCTCTTCATCGATTTCAAAGTTACCTATGATAGCGTGTATAGAGACGAGTTACACAGAATCATGTCTAGTCTTGGCATACCTGCCAAGCTCGTCCGTTTGTGCAGAATGACGATGGAGAACTCTCGCTGCCCCATCAAAGTCGGTAAGAACATCACCGAACCGTTCGATGTCAGGAAAGGTCTTAAACAAGATGATGCGCTATCATGCGATCTCTTTAACATAGTACTTGAGAGAGTTGTACGAAACTCGCAAGCCAACACCGGAGGTACAATCTTTTACAAGTCTGTACAACTACTCGCTTATGCTGATGACATTGACATAATCGGAAGAACTCAGCGGGCCGTCAATGGAGCTTTTGCTAGTACTGAGGTCGATGCAGCAAAGATGGGTTTAGTGGTCAATGAAAGCAAAACAAAGTAACATATACTACGAAAAAGGACACCCAACATCGACATCTTGAACAGAACGCCACAATAGAGCGATATAGTTTTGAGGTAGTAAATGACTTTGTCTACCTAGGCTCTATGGTGAGCTCCGCAAATGACATCAGTGGGGAGATCAAACGAAGAATTACTCTTGCCAATCGTTGTTTCTATGAGCTAAGGCGGCAATTGAGTAGCAAAGCCCTATCTCGAACTACTAAGGTAACTCTTTATAAGACACTAATCATCCCAGTCCTGTTATATGGGGCAGAGGCTTGGGCTTTGACAAAACCGGATGAGGACCTATACGGCCTATATAAGGACATCGACTTAGTCAGAAGAGTTCACATACAGCGACTAAGATGGCTGAGTCATGTAGAGCGGATGGAGCCCAACTTTCCCGCCAAGACAGTCTTCGAATCCACACCGGATGGACGGCGCAGTAGAGCACGACCTCGCGGTTGGTAGTGCAAACAAGTGGAGGGGGACCTCAACCAACTTGGCGTGCGCAGTTGGAGGCAGCTGGCTCGTAACCGCGCTGGCTGGAGAGCTTTGTTGGTTGAGATCCAGGTCCACCTGGGGACCCTCCTCCAAAATCAAAATGTGGATGTATACAGCTGTAGTTAGACCTATACTGACATAAGGCAATCTAGTTTGGTAGCCAGCTGTCAACAAAACCATCAAATTAAAGGAATATCACCAAAGTCCAAAGACTAACGTGCATTGGCACTACCAGTGCAATGTGGACAACCCCAACCGCAGGACTCGAGGCTATTCTCAAGCTGCTACCGCTAGACATCTTTATACGCACGTCAGCAGTCATTAATTCTATGAGAATTATCCAGTCAGCAAACTGGAAACCAAAATAGAATATGTCACTCGATGATCCTACTTGATTACTTTGACCTCGTGCCCATAACGGACTACATGATGCCATATTTAGACTTTGTAATGCCTTTTTCTACCGCCTACCCTAGCAGGGAAGAATGGAAAATCTGTCACATACCTAACGCCGAATCATTAGCCATCTGCACAGATGGTTCAAAAATGAGCACTGGTGTAGGATCAGGCATCTTCGCCCACCCCCTAGGTATGTCGAAATCTATACGACTTCCAGACCACAGCAGCGTCTTCCAAGCAGAGGTCTTAGCAGTGGCAACAGTCCACCGTGAGTCTGCAGTAAGGGCAATACCGCCAGAAGGTATCACCATCTTTATCGACAGCCAGGCAGCTATAAAAACGATTACTGCCATAGAAATTGAATCGAAGCTTGTGAAGTGCTGTCGAGAAGAGCTCAGTGTTCTTGGAATACAGCAAAAGGTATCACTCTGCTGAGTCCCTGGACACGAGGGTGTCCCAGGCAATGAGAAAGCCGACGAGTTAGCAAGAATCGGCTCGGCAGCCCTACTAGAACAAATTCGCCCCCTGTGTGTATCCCGCCTTGAACACTCAAGCTTGTTGCAGGGAATAAAGCCATTACGGAAGCGAACACAAGATGGAACTCCATTGAAACTTGTGCCACCACCAGGAAGCTATGGTCATCATTCGACAAAGCAAGGACCGAGAGAATTACTCCGAAAGATAGGAAATCCCTTTTCACCCTTGTGAACATCATCACGGGGCACAATATTCTGCGGTACCACTTGAAGAAACTGCGCCTGGCGGAGGAGAAACTCTGTAGAGGCTGTAGTGACGATGGATTTTTTGAGGACACTACCCACTTCCTGTGCCACTGTCGGAGTCTTTAACACTCCAGGAAAAAGTTCCTTCGTAAATATTTCTTCCAGGATCTCGAGGAGCTCTCCGGCGTTTCGACAGGCAAGATGCTGAACTTCATCAAATCATCAGGGTGGTTTGTATGCAGAAACCAAGTAAGTGATAGTTTTTGCCGGTTTTCACTAGGCCTCAATGGGTAAAGGATTACTTTTTCCTCTTATGGGTATCACAATGTGTCAACGCTGACCTGATTGTGGCAGATAGCGTCTCTTCCTGCCAGCCCACATACCATAACATACCTAACCTAGGTAATGTTAAAGTGATGGACCTCCTGAAATTCACTATCTGGGTGGTTCTAACAGCGGACCATCACTATAGTGTTTGCAGAGCTGGGCACAATGGACCCGAACTATTGGTCTAAGTAAGCGGTGACTCTTTGGTCAGAAGGCAACCGTCCACCTAACCTAATCCTATCAGCAACCCAGATATAGTTAATCCATCAGACAGGCATATATATGAAGTTGGAGTTTTCATGAGCATCCTTTCAATTCCAAATTCAACTTTTTCCTTTTTCAACAACTTACAACTTAAAAAGACTTCGCGAAGGAAAGTAATGAATCTTATCCCCCAAAATCTTCCCATTTCCCATACATATGTATGTACGAGTATGCACGACAGAGAACTCGTAAAGCAAGACGGAAACCTCTCCACTATCACAGCACAGGTGTTCAAACACTCTCCGACACGACGTAATTGTCTCGTTATTATTGAAAGTATGATGACGCTATTTCGATGGCATTAGGTACTTGGCCCCTTCAATGTGTAATCAAAATTTAATATTTAATTAAACAACAAGGAATAGCGATGAAGCCATGTCAAGTCTGTTATCCCTGTTTGTGTATCCTATTAAAAGAAAAATTATTTCTTATTACGTACCCAAACGAACGCCATAATATTGAGCCAGCGCGCACGAAAGCACATTACTTTTACGCAGACAATTAAGAACACCATCACACATTAAGGACATTAAGGACATTGTCTGCAAAGTTTTCCTTCTTATATCGCGTGGTGATGATGGTTATATATTATAAAAAAAATAAAAGGAAACGCCCTTAAGTTTTTTTTTCCCCTTCGATTGAAAAATTTACCAAAGCAAGACACTGTTCTGGTAAATGTCCTTGAAAATGTACGTACGAGTATATAGTCCTCCTGCCTCTTCTGTTGATAAAGACGGTTACACGTTACCCTTCCATTCAATTAAGTTTGCAACTTCTTATCACATCATAAAGAGAAGCTCTATTCACCTCCCACATAGGAGTAATAAGAAATTGGGGGGCGACAAAAGTACATCCCCGACAATTAAGGACATCTGGTATCTGCTACGCTCCCATTTGGTACGGTAGAACCCTTTCCTTGTGGCGCATACTTATGCTTTATAATTTTTGAATTAAATGCAAGCGAGACTGGGTTTTTATAGTTCCATCGTCATTATACTCGACTTGGGAATGGAGAAAAGGTTAGAAGCGGTGGGTATTACAATAAAAATGATTCGAGGTCAGAGTAAGGGTAATGTGCTCCAAAGTGATTCTTAAGGACCTCGAATGGGGAGAAAATGAGGAACAATTTTTGATAAGACTTGTTTTATTTCGCTGAGTTTTAATGTAGTCATTGGGTCATTTGGACAAGAGGTTATGGCAGCTTTATGCCAAAGGGGTACGTTACAACATTTTGTAAGGCAATGCTTTTAAGTGATTGAACAATTAGGCTACTTACAGCTTAGTCAAAGAAATAGTCGATTAGTAGCAATACTCACCCTGTTGGGAACTCCAGCTTTTAGGTATCATTCACATCTGCTTCTTCTTCCTGAACAATGAATTGAATTAAAGGACGAATGAATGCACTTGCACCATGGGCTAACTGCTGCATTTTCTTTTGTTTTTCTCAAGAAAATCAACAGCATAGAATATTTCAAACGCAAAACATCGCAATACACTTTGGAAAAAGGAAATCGGAGAGAGGAACACTGAGAGAGGGGGAAGAGTGCTTCCTCACAAGAGCCCTTCTTCATGTTCCAGGCGGCAGCGGACGCATTCACTATACGGAGTCAACGGTGGCATCTATAGTTCTAGTTAAGTTGAAGTTAGTGAATACCTTGCGCGAGCTGCTCGACGTATTCGGATCACAGATCAGTTAGGAATTTTCAATGTTGCTCAGGACCTTGGAATAGAGATGGTGGCGGAGGAGCCCTTAACGGGCCAACGGCAGCGCTCATACTCCCGTAGTGGACTACTGGCACCGGTGTACCCGGCCCCTCGTCTTAGGGGTATAATTAAAGGAACTGGTCCTCCAGGTTAGGGGTTGTGCCGTCTAGGTAACTTTTCTACCACGTAAGAAACCAATGGTTCCGAAACAAACAAAAGCCTCGTGTATAAGGACGACTCAACTGATGACGACCCCAGCAAATGAAATAAGGACAACGACCTTCGGATCTGTATATGGAATGTTCTGTCCCTTTACAGACCACGTGCAGCCGAACAACTAGCAGAGGCCAAATAAAAAACAAATATTTGGGGCAACAGCTCTTTAAAGTGCCAGGGCCTAGTTTCTCGCAACCACTCATGTTGTGTGCGTTATATTTTTCACACAGACGCTCGCGAGAGGTGGGACCGTGAAAAAAACTTTTTTGGTAAACTAGCAGAGGCCCTAGACTGCTATAAAGCAGATATAACCGCCATCCAGGAAGTGCGATGGGATGGACTGGGCAAAAAGAGGATGAAAAACTGTGACATCTACTACAGTGATTTATACAGAGGCAACAGGCAGCGCTTATTCGGATGCGGATTTGTTATACGCGGCAGACTTAGGCAAGAAGTCTTAAGCTTCCGACACGTGAGCGAACGTATTTTGACTATCCGCACCAAGGCTAATTCGGTAACATAACATGTGTTCATGTCCCAACAGAAGAAAAGGACCCAGCCACCAAAGATTGTTTCTACAAGCTCCTCGACAAAGCATACAAGCAATGTCATAAATATTGTACGACTTTAACATGTTGTTGTTGTAGCAGCTTCACATATACATATACTTTCAATTTCGGTTTGTGTGTTCTAAGGTTTCCAGGCCCAAGAATAGAGCAACGTCGATTAAGCGGCTCCAGAGTGCTTCGAGGGTCAGTGTTGTTGGGTTTGCTGGACAGTTGAAAAGGTGTGGTACGTCGTGCGGGCCGTTGTTGCAATCAGGGCAGATATTTGTCAAGTTGGGGTCCAAGCGTGCCTTGTAGCTGTTGAGTTTGCGACACCAGCCTGAGCGAAGTTGAGCCAATGTTGTTCTGGTTTGGCGTGGTAGCTGACGTTCCTCTTTCGCTATAGGGGGAGGCGACCACCAAGAATGACGTTTGGGTGGTAGTTGGCCAGAGCGTTGGAGATTGCAGTTTGGTGCAGCTGGTTTAGCTTTTGTAGTTTGCGTCATTGATGTCGTCGTTGTGTTGGTACAGTGCGATGTCGTTCTTGTAGGTGGTGATGTTTTTGCGGATGTTGCGTAGTGGGGTTCCCAGTGTCGTGAGTGTGTTATTAGGATGTTGTGGCAGGTGGCAGGCCATTAGGAATTGCTTAATTAGCATGGTGTTGTGTTCTCTGATTGGGAGCATTTTTGTTTCTGAGTGGAGGTGGTCTTCCTTTGACATCAGGTGGCAACTGGAGATGGTGCTCATGGCTGCGTTGTGACATGTTTGGAGATTTTCCCAATTAGTATCACTTAGCTGAGGTGTCCAATTGAGTGCCACGTAGTTCAGGACAGATCTACCAATTGCTTTGTAGGTGGCCAAGAGCGTCTCTTTATCCTTCCCCCACGAGCTTTCCGCTAGTGATTTAATGACATTGTTACGTGAGCTTAGTCGATTGCTGATATTGGCGGCGTGGGCTGAGAAGGTGAGCATGTTGTCGAAGGTGACACCAAGAAGCTTCGGGTGTGTGACCGTTGGTATTCGGCGATCTGCTGCTTTAATATCAAGGTCGATTTTGACTTCTTTGGTCCAGGATGTAAAAAGGGTCGCGGTTTATTTCTCGGCTGAGAGTGTTAGATTGCGGTCGTTGAAGAAATGTTCGAGGTTGTGTAGGTACGCATTTATAGTTGTCCAAAGTACGTCGATGTTTGGTCCGGTTGAGAGTACCGTGCAGTCATCAGCATAAGAGATTATGTTAACACCATTGGGAGGTGGGGGAAGCTTCGATATGTAGTCGTTGAATAGAAGGGGGGAGAGGACCCCACCTTGTAGGACTCCTTGCTTCATCTTCCTATATTCTGATTTTCTATTTCTAAATTCTACGTTAACATCGTATTGGGCGATTTTAACGCCAAAATAGGAAAGGAGGACGTCTTTAGTAGAGCACTCGGTAAGCATAGCCTATGCGACACCATGTCTAATAACGGACTAATGCTAACTGATTTCGCTGTGGAGTGAAATGTCACCATAGCAAGCACATTGTTTTCCCATGTCGAATTCATAAGCAGACATGGCGGTCCAATGATCATGTAACGATCAACCAAATTGATCATATTGCGATCGAGGCAAGGCATGTCTCCAGTATTCTGGATGTCGGACCTTCCGAGCGGCTAACGTAGGCTGGGTTGGAATCATTACCTCGTTGTAGCCAAGGTACGAATGCGGATATCCCAAACTAAGCAACAAAGAAGAAACACTGTGAGGAAATTTAACGCCGAAAAGATACAATCGCAAGAGACCGCTAGACTCTTCGCTGAACGCGTATCCCAAAATCTCGCAGTCACACCTATACTGCCAGCATCAAGTGCCGAAGAACAGTGGCAACGCTGCCAAAATGCCATCAGAAACGCCACGACTGATGTGCTCGCCCACGGCCTACCGGCCGAACTTTTCAAGGCTGCTGGTGATGAATTGGTGAAGTGCACACATCAACTCATTTCTAAGAATTGGTCAGACTAATGTATGCCTGATGAATGAAATCTCAGCATCGTTTGCCTGATCCACAAGAAAGGAGACCCCCTCAACTGCGCCAACTATAGAGGCATCAGTCTCCTCAACATCTCATATAAGATCTTTTCTGCGATATTGTGTGAACGCCTGAAACCTTTCTTCAACAGTCTGATTGGCTCCTATCAGTGCGGTTTTAGACCAGGAAAGTCCACCATTGATCAAATGTTCACACTTCGGCAGATCGATAGATATTCATCATCTCTTTATCGATTTCAATGCTGCCTATGACAGCATCTATAGAGAAGGGCTTTGTAGAGCCATGTCTAGTTTTGACATCCCAGGATGACGATGGAGAACGCTTTACCGATACTTTTGATGTCAAAAAAGTTTTTAGACAAGGTAACGTGATATCATGTGACTTTTTTAATGTTGCACTTGAACGGATTGTACGGAACTCACAGGCCAACACCAGAGGTACAATCTATCAAACTGCTTGCATACGCCGACGATATTCATATTGTTTGAAGAACTCAGCGGGCTGTCACCGGTGCGTTTGCAAGCATTGAAGTAGAATAGGCCAAAATGGGTTTAGCGATAAGCGAGGGCAAAACCAAGTATATGCTGTCAACAAGAAGGGAAAGCCAACACCGACGAATTGGACAGAATGTCACAGTGGGCAGCTATAACTTCAAGGAAGTAAGGGACTTTGTCTACCTGGGCTCTGCTATAAACTCTGAGAACAACATCAGCGCAAAAATCAAGCGAAGAATAACTCTTGCCATTCGCTGTTTTTTGGGCTTATAAGGCAATTCAACAGTAAAGCCCTATCTCCAATAACTAAGGAGACTCTGTATAAGACCCTGATCATCCCAGTCCTGCTTTACGGTGCTGAAACATGGACTTTATTAAAAGAGGATGAAGAAAAATTCTTCGTAAGATATTCGGTTCCGTTTTCGTTGACGGGTCTTGGAGGAGAAGATTCAATAACGAACTCTACAAGCTGTACAGCGACATCGACCTAGTCAAAAAACTGCGTATTGGACGTCAGAAATGGCTAGGATATGTAGAGCGAATGGACACCAACGCTCTGGCCCACAGAGTCTTCGAATCTAACCCAGAGGGACGACGCTGTAAAGGACCTTCTCGCCGTAGGCGACGCGCATAAGTTCAAGGGGACCGCGACCAACTTGGAGTGTGCAACTGCAGGCAATTGGCTAAAGACGAAGCTAAATGGAGAGGCTTGTTAATTGAGGCCCAGGTTCACCCCGAACTGTAGCGTCACCTAAATAAGTAAGTAAATAGCAACACTTTTTTAGAAAATATTTCCTTTTGCGGGGGAGATATACGATTTCATAAGCAACGCAATTAAATGGCGCCCAACATAGGACCAAACCCTTACGAGAGTACAGATTGAGTTAAGACATTTGGATTCGAATGAGATGAATATGACTTTTTCGCGAAGGACAACATAGCAACACTTACCCGAATAAATTCCTGCATTTTTACCAAACCAAAAAACTACTTCATCCAGATATGAGTCGCGAACCGCATTGAAAAGATGAATTTAGAAATTGCGACTGAAATAATAGCAGCACTTTGAAGCATTAAGGACACACTATTGAAAAGATTTATAAAGGAAATTAATTGCAAACATTATGAAGCTAAAACACTTTCAAAATACAGAATTTCAAACGCGATTAGAAAAGCGAGGGGTGCACTTTTATTCTTTTACTTTTTTTCTTCCTGAAGGGGAATTGCTCATAATGCGCTAAACATAAAAACGGTGAACCGCACTAAAAAATGCAAGGTGGCATAAACACCACCTTTTTGGACAAAAGAAAAACGATTTATGGAGGGATTCCACTAAGGAGATTCACACTGATACACTATTAGGGGAGAAGAACACTTTAAAACCGTTTCGAACACGAACAGGGAAATACCGAGGCATGCACTTTTTCCTTTATCGCGACGGGAATTTATGGCAAAAGGTGATCAGACTCATATGACTACAGCCACAAACCGATCCTTACATACAAGCCTTTATTAAGGAGGGCAACCCGAAAGAAATTCTAATTCGAAACAAGGATAGAACACGAAATAATGATAGAACACGAACTATTTTTTTTTTTTGCGAAGCGAAATAGGGCTAATCAGAACATTGCCTTAAAGCACTTACAAACCTGTGGAGCCAGGAAAAGGCGGAAAGCATTCATACTTTTCATACGAACGATGACAGAATTTTTTTTAAAACACTGAAATGAGGAAAAAATAACAATCAGCAAAGGTCAGTACATATGTTACATATGGTTGAAGATTACCATCTTCGTAGATAGTCGCGGCAATCAAGGCACTAGACAGCGTGAAAGTTAGATCAAGCAAGCAGTTTCCAAATGCCGAAATTCACTGAACAATATATGCAACACCCATGAGGTAACTCTCTGCTGGACATAGTAATATAGAAGGGAATGAGATAGCAGATGAACTAGCCAGAAGGGGATCAGCATTGGAAATAGATCACATTCAGACATCAGTAGAAGTTCCTATTGGTGTACTAAAAAGAAAAATCGACCTCAAGACAAGAGAACTGATTAACTCCGCATGGATTACCAGAGGCAACAGTATCATATCTCGCAGTTTATGGCCCATATTGAATGAAGCAAGAACCAAAAGCCTGCTGGCAATGATTAAAAAAGAAGTCCGTATCTTGATAGGTGCACTTACAGGGCACTGCGCGATAGGGGAAATAGCCATACGACTAGACATTAACTCACACGACCACTGCAGGAGCTGTCAAGACGCGGAAGAGATAGAAAGTATCAAACACTTGCTGTGTGACTGCCTAAATCTACAAAACAGCCGCGTATACCACTTGGGCAACAGATTCTTTGAAGATCAATCAAGCGATTAGATTTTCAGAAAACATTCCCTTTGCCCAAATTAAACAATCAAATGGGGCAAATCAACGTCTCTATCCATTAATCTACTCAGTGGTGTACCACAGAGAAGTCAACTAGGTCTGTGTGGAGATGTTGTCCTTGGCAAGTAAATTCAAATCGGTACTGCTGTGGAACAATCCCGTTTCTCTACATTTTCCTCTTATATGTGATGCAGGTGTCCGCGATGTATCTACTTGTTGGTCTGGATTTGGTGAGACAGTTTGGCTGCCGCAATGTGAATCCCTTCCTATCGGGTACAGGCGCAGTTGACGACAATAATGTGCGTAACAATAATTGGTGTGTTTTCATGAGAACTATGCAAAGCAAAGTGAAAGCTTCTCCATTAAACGATTCCAAGTCAATCTGGTTAACAATTTTTTTTTTTTGGAGATTGGTGATTGAATTGAAATTGAAGTAAAAAGTATGAAGAAGTTGTGTTTAAATGTGTGAAATACTACTGAATCATTCCAGTTGAATGAAAAAGCTTTTCTCAGCAAAAAAGCTCTTACCACATCCCAACTCATTTTCGACTGAGAAAAAATGTATATTTTTTTTTTTTTTTTGTCGGGATAGGAAACGCTCACACAACTGTGACACAACTGGTCCATTGTACTACCAGAGAGCAGACCCTGATTTACCCATTTTATTCGAATTTCCTTGACTTTCTAAAAAGGCCAAGCAAGCACTTCAGTGATGAGGAGCTTACAGTACCAGCACTCACCACATCCGCACCGATGATCTACCACCTGATACGAGCAAAGGCCGGACACTCACAGAGATAATGTTCCGCGGTGTCGTCGCTCTCTCTCAACAAGCGTCGCAGATTGTAGTGTCACTCAAGCCCAACACGTTAAGGTGCTTGGCAAAAGCAAAGTGGCCTGTCAAGACGCCAATAAGCTGTCTACAGTCTTTTCTGCTGAGAGACAGCAAGAATGCTGCTGATTTTTTACAGACGTCCGCGAACATGCGTTTAGTCAACTTGCATCCCGGAGAGTCATGCCACACACAATTGTGCTCGTGAGAGACCCAAATGGAAGCCCTAACCGAGGAGGTAGGGAGACCCAACGCGGGTTCGAGACCTGAGAAACCCTCCTTTGAGCCTTGTCTAGCAATCTCATCGGAGATCTCGTTCCCCAAGATCCCAGTATGACCTGGAACCCAGATAAGAGAGAGAAAATTCAGCCTTGCGACCGAGTTCAACGAGTTTTTTGGTTTCACGAACTATTTTGGAAGTGGTTAAAGCGTTAAGCAAGGCCTTAAGCGCAGCCTGACTGTCACTACAGATACAAATGCTACGTCCCTTCCACCTGTTCTTCGGAACATGGTTCATGGCCATTAGGATGGCATAAGTTTCCGCTTGGAAAACAGACGCATATTTGCCTAACGAGAAAAGAAGTCTAATGTTGTTGACTTCCACGAAGACACCAGCGCGTCTGGCTGGTTTTGGAACCGTCCGTGAAAATACAACTACATTCCATTCCCGGCTCAGACTCTGGCCGAAGCCAGTCCTGAACTCAAGGAAAGTCGACTCTGAATTTGCGCATCAGCTGGAGTTCTGGTGTCATTGTATCAGACGGCATATCTAGAAGACAGGAGTCGTAAGAAAAGTGTCGCGCAAGTTCATCAAAGTTCGAGTGTGGAGTATACCAAAAACCGCCCCGCCTAAGACGATGGATGGCTTTGATAGTGCAACCCATGATATAAGTATCGAGGGGAGGTAAGTTCAGCAAAGCGTATAGAGCAGAGCCAGGCGTGCTCGGAAAAGCTCCCGTGCAACCAAGACAAGCCGTTCTTTGGAGTTTCGTGCAAAGAGCAACCACATATTTACGCGAGAGGCCCTTCCACCAAACAACCGACGCATATGCGAGGAATGGTCTTATTATAGCCGTGTAGATCCAGAGAACCTTATTCGGTGACAAGCCCCAAGTCTTGCCAAAAGCACCCTTACATTGCCAGAAGACTGAGAGCGCCTTGGATGTTTTCGACTCGACTTGTTTGGACCAATGAAGTTTCTTATCTAAAATTACTCCCACATATTTGGTTTCATTAGAAATGCGAATGATGACGCTTTTTAGCACTTTACTGACTGCCCAAAACTTGGCTTGGGCCAGTAGCGCAACAATCAAGTTCGTGATGAAGTGCTTACTTTACCTAGTAGTGGTGGTCCCCGGGCAACTATACGTATAAACCCTTATACGTATAGGCCAAAATTGTAAGTGCGGGTTGTCTAGGGCCTTGATTCTAGGCTAGGTAACGTGGGCCAGCAACCTGCGTTACTGAAACCAGCTCGCTACTGAAACCGACACTATGCCTCGGATAAGGACTGATCACATGTTGACGACTTTTGGCTATTGTACCCGGACAAAGATAGGTTTCTGGAATGTAAAGACGCTCCTCGACTCGGGAAGAGAAGGTCCTTACAATGCCAGATTCCTCCAACTGGAAAAGGAATTCATGCGATATAAACTGGACATTTTGGGGGTAAGTGAAGTAAGATGGTTAGAAGCGGGCGAGTACCAGTCTCCAACGCGTAACACTGTACTACTCTATTCTGGAAGACCATCCGGAAGTCCGCGAGAATATGGAGTCGGACTACTGCTAACAACAGCAGCACGCAAGGGCCTGACTTCCTGGCAGCCTCATGGTGATATGATTTTGACGGCCAGATTCCGGACTAGAGTACGACGTGTCACCATCATACAGTGTTACGCCCCAACGAATAGTTCATCTGAGGACGAAAAGGAGAGCTTCTACAATCTCTTAAGCGCTGTCTTCAACACAACACCAAATGGAGACATTGTCATAGTGATGGGGGATTTGAATGCCAAGGTAGGCAGCGACAACGAAGGGCTCAAGCATGTAATCGGGAAACATGGTCTAGGCAACCGCAATGACAACGGCGAAAGGTTTGTGGATTTCTGCAATGCCAACCGCCTTGTGATAGGTGGCACCATGTTTGAGCACAAGACCTGCCACAAAGTCAGCTGGGTTTCCAACGACAGGCAAGCAACCTCCAACCAAATTGACCATTTTGCCATCAGCCGCCGCTTTAGAAGCAGTCTCCTGGACGTCCGAAACAGACGAGGGGCAGATGTGGGGATAGTACGTGATCACCATCTTATAATAGCTACTCTCCAACTACGCACTGCTGCAGTTCGAAGATCCCACGACAACACAAGAATGCCCAGGTTCAACATCGATAGACTTAGTGATCCCTCAGTGCGCCAACAATTAAGGGAGCACTTTTCGCAAGGTGTGGAAGCAATCAGCAGCTCAATGCCCGCAACCATCCAAGACCATTGGTGTGCTGTGAAAAATGTTTTTACATCTGGTGCTGAAAGAATTGTCGGTCGATCGCAGGGAAGACATAGGGCGTGGCTTTCCGAGGATACCTGGAGAAGGATTGACGAACGAAAACAGCTAAAAGCTCGCGTTGCAGCTACCCCAGCAGCAGGGAGAAGCGAGCTAGAGTCCCTATATCGCATGAAGATGAGATAAGTTCAGCGTAGCGTACGACGTGACAAGCGCAACTACATCAACGCGCTGGCTACAGAAGCAGAAGAAGCTGCACGGAGATGCGACAGCAGGACTGTCTACAGAATCACGAAAGAGCTGACAGGTGGTCGCAGCTCCAGCCAATACCCAGTGAAAAGCCTAGACGGCTCCTTGCTCATTTCGGATGAGGACCAGCTCAAGAGATGGAAAGAGCATTTTGCTACGGTTTTGAACCGTGTATTCGCTAGCGATATGCTCCCAAATCAGACTGAGATGCCCGAGGTGAGAAGTTCCCGAATACGCACCACGACTCCCAGTAAAGATGAGATCATTACCGCGATCAAGGCACTCAAAACCAACAAGGCGGTAGGACTTGACGGTATTCCAGCAGAGCTCTTACTAGCAACGCCAACAACATCGGCTGAGCTTCTGCTTCCACTTATAGATAGATCTTGGGAAGCTGAGAGCTTTCCTAACGAGTGGTAAAAGGGAATGATCGTCAAGCTTCCTAAGAAAGGAAATTTAATGGAGTGCGGAAACTGGAGGGGTATCTGCGTGCTGCCTGCTGTAGCTAAGATAATAGCTAAAATCATCCTTGAGCGAATCAAACAACATCTCGAAGACACACTCGATGCCGAACAAGCAGGTTTCCGCTCTGGATCCTCCTGTGCCGACCACATCAACACCCTGCGGATTATCATCGAACAGTATGTTGAATATCGATCGCCACTGCACCTGCTGTTCATCGATTTTTTTTTTTTTTTTTTTTTTTTTTTTTTTTTTTTTTTTTCCGAGGGTAGGTGAAAATCTTCAACAAGACACTATGAGGATCGACAGCACGTGCTCATAGTAGTGTGGGATTCTTACCCACTAAAAAACCTCCCTTCAAAACAGACTTGATTTTATTTTTACTACAACTAAGTATTCGACTTATCAAGTAGTTTTCGTTTCGCGAAATAATGACGTTTTGCAGGTACCTTCCCATTGGAAGTTCCTGCCAGCTCCGCAGTTTAGACGCGGTTACTTATCGCGCTAGGTCTAAAGGTTTGGTTCTTTGTAGACGGCGCAGTAAATTTCTTTCTTCCAAAAGTTGGAGGACTGTAATATTTACGTGACTTTCTAGTCGACTTCTATGCTTTCTCGCGTAGGTTTGAATTTCATCTTCGATTGTTTTAATGCCAAGGTCTCTGTGGATATCGCTATTTCTGATATACCATGGCACATTTACAATACCTCTTAGCACTTTGTTTTCAAAAGTTTGTAAAATTTTAATATTACTTATTTTGGTACAACCCCAGAGTTGTATACCATATGTCCATACAGGCTTTAGCACTTGCTTATATAAAAGCAGTTTGTTATATATATTAAGCTTGGAATATTTTCCAAGTAACCAATACATTTCTCGATATTTGTTATCTAGTTCTTTGCGTTTTCCATTTCAGCTTTGTATCAAGTGTCATTCCAAGATACTTAGCCTCGTTTGCAAACGGGATTTGAACCGAGTTTGAAAAGATCGGCAAATTATTTATTTTTTTATAAGTAAAATTTACATGAACAGATTTGGTCTCGTTGAGTGCGATTCGCCAAATCTTTGTCCATTCATTTACTCTATTCAAAGCTTCTTGCAGTTTTTCTGTAGTATCTTCGACCGTTTTACCTACTGTCAAGATAGCAGTGTCGTCGGCAAATGTAGCTAGCTCAGTGCCTTCTACTTGCGGTATATCACGAGTGTATAATAGATATAAGACTGGACCAAGAACGCTTCCTTGCGGCACCCCAGCCATTATTTCCTTAAAATCTGAATATTTGTTTCCACATTTGACGCGGAATAGCCTATTCGTAAGGTAGTTCTTCAAAATATTATATAGGTGCTCTGGCAGAACTTGTCGTAATTTAAACTTTAAGCCTTCATGCCAGACCTTGTCAAAGGCTTGAGAAACGTCAAGGAATACGCTTGAACAAATCTTTTTTTCTTCAAGTGATTTTTCGATTGCATGTGTTATTCGATGTACTTGTTCAACTGTAGAATGCTTACTTCTAAATCCGAATTGATGATCAGGGATGAGATGCCCTTCTTCTATAACCGGCTGTATTCGCCTAACCAATATTCTCTCGAACACTTTGGATATAATTGGAAGAAGCGAAATCGGTCTATAAGAGGTTTTTTCATTCGGCGGTTTTCCAGGCTTAAGGACCATTATAACTTCGGCGACTTTCCATTGACTGGGAACATATTCTAGTCTAATCGCGGCGTTTATAATGAACAGAAGCTTAATTAGAGCTTTTCTTGGTAGTGCTTTAAGAACCTCTCCCGTAATTAGGTCGTATCCAGGAGCTTTCTTAGGTTTAAGTTTCTTTATTTCTTCCTTAAGTTCGGTAAGCGTTGCATTTCTTATTACGCTATTGTCTATATACGACGTATTTATATTTTCAATAAGAGCTTGTCCATCAAACGGTTTGAAAGTTTCTTCCAGGTGGGCGGCAAAAACTTGCGCTTTCTCTTTATCATGCCTGGCCCATTCGTCTTGATTTTTCCTAATTGGCGCGGCTTGAATTTGAGGTTTTTTAATACCTTTTATAGCCTTCCAAAGCGAATAGTTAGAATCTTTTTCTGCCGTTAAGCTTTCTAGGTAAGTTTGTATTTCATTATTCTTAAGGTCTTTAATAGATCGTTTTAGTGAGTTGCACAAACGGTTAAGATGTGCTTTATGTTGCGGAGCCCGAGTTTGTTGCCATCTTTTACGCGCTTTTCTCTTCTCCTTAATCATCTCTTTTATTTCCTGCGGATAAATTTTAATGTAACTGGCCGGGGTTCTCTTTAGGTTGGGAGTATTCTTCCACGCGGCATCCTGTAAGATTTCGACGAAGCGATCTACTTCAACTTCAAGTTCATAGGGCGTTTTAAGTGATACGCTCAGCTCAATATTTGCTTCAATATCTTTTTTAAAGCCGTCCCAATTAGTTTTCGCGCCAGTTAATCTGGCCGGTCCTACTTTTTTAATCAAAGTTTCGCTTATCGTCATAATGATTGGAGAATGATCAGAGGAAAGATCAAAGCTTTCTTCAGCTTTTATACAGTTGCTAGATATTCCTTTAACAACAAAGAAATCAATCAGATCTGGTATCTTATTTCTATCAGTTGGCCAATATGTTGGTTTACCCGTCGAGTAAAAATCACAACTGAATTGCATACCCGCATTATAAAGCTTTCTACCTTTCTGAGAGGCGTACCTTGAGCCCCAGAAGGGGTGTTTCGCGTTGAAGTCACCACCAATAATAAAATTTGGTTTAAGGAAGTTGAAGATGTTTGTGAAATCACTTTCTTCAAGTTTACATCGCAGTGGACAATATATAGACGAAATGTTGAAAGCAAAATGTCTATTTCTAACGCGTACCGTGCTTACTTGCATTGCTTCTAATTCAATTTTTATTTCCGCTGAGTGTTCGATATTTTCTTTTATAAACAAAGATGATCCGCCTCTGGCTCTTTCCGATGGGTGAAAGGCGTGATATCCGCTATACCCCCTTATCTTAATATTCGATTGCTTTTTCAGATGAGTTTCACAGACCAAGCATATATCAATATCTTTCTCTCGCATAAATATTTCTAACTCGACGAGTCTTTGTCTGAGCCCATTAGCGTTCCAAGTAAGAATTTTAAGCGTTTCTTTCATATTCTGGTTGAAGTGCGCGTGTTATGAATGTTGTTTTCTAGAGCAACTAGTCTCTCGAAAATTAGTTTATTTGTTTTGCATTGCTCTTCAAGTTTCGCAAGAATTAGGGAAAAAACATTGGATACATGATCTTCTGAACTACCTCTATCACTATTTTTCAATGTCGCAACTTGAGAAGGAGTTTTTACATTAAAGTTTGGACGGTTTCTTGCTTTGATCTCCCGTGAGTTGTCGGTCGTGTACGTACCCTTAACTGTCTTCACCGCTTGAGCATAAGACTGCACGCCAATATTCGGAGATTTTGCTTCTGTTACCTTATCTCTATTACTTTCGGATTTTTTATCATTAACCGATCTTAAGTTAATATTGACGGACTTTCTATCTTTCGCTGCTTTTTTCGTAGCTATTTTGGGTCTGTTCTTGATGGGTTTCATATTCGGACGCATCGAATTTTTTAGCGTATCGCGGCGTTTTTGAAGCTCTTTCGCCACTTCGCAACCTCGATAGTTCGCAGGATGTTTTCATTTGCAATTTATACAAGTGGCTGGGGTTTGCTTGTTTAGGTGACACTCTTCCGAGAGATGTTTACCTGCGCATTTGACGCATCGCGGCTCTTTCTGGCAGTAAGTCTGCGTGTGATTGAAGCCTTGACAGCGCTTACACTGCGGGATCGATCTGGAGGTCTTACGCATGGGTTCGATTTTGACCACGATGTTTAGAATAGTCTTGATACCATATATAATATCTTTGTTTTCGTCTTTATCAAAACTAAGCATGAATAGTGGAAGACCGCGCTTTACCAATTTTTCATGATCTCCCTCCGACTGTTGCTTCTCCTTCTTGATAATATTGACGGCATCAAGAATTTTAAAGCCTTTGTCTTGAAGGTCGTGCATTACATCTTCTTTAGTGCACGAGGGGTGGAGTCCCCTTGCTACAACACGCAGTGGTCTTTCTAACTTATTTTCATAAGTATACCACTGAATCTTTTCGGCATTCAATTTTTTAGATACTGATCGGTAACCGTCGGCATCATCGACATTGATTTTCCACGTATTGTTTCGCAGAGATGTCACCTTAAACTTCGAAGCCAGAGTTCCTTTAAGGAGGCAATGCAACTTATTATAGTCCGTAATTCCAACGACGTTTATCGGTGGCGGAGGACGTAATTTTGGTTGTTGTTGCTTTTCTTGCATCTCCTTGCGCTTTTCATCTTTTTGTGGCTCGACTTCCGGTGACGAACCAGCTTTTCGTTTTTTGCTAGGTCGTTTCTTTTCGACCCAATTCGTTTCGCGTGTTAGCTCTTCTTCATCCGTCTGGTATTCGCGACTAGGTGAGCGATGTGAGCTAACTGTGTTTTCTTTTTGTAGGTACGTGCTTTTTAGGGCATTATTTTCTTGCCTGAGTAAATCTACCTCTTTCTTGAGCTCACGATAGAGTAGCTCCATTTCGCTAAGCTTGGTACGGAGTACGTCGTTTTCCTCCTCAATGCTTTTAGATTTCGCTGAGTCCCGTTTTTCACGCGTTTGCGCTTCCGGCGGACTTCTTTTTCCGGAGACGTTCGATCTTGTTGGTGGAGATCGAGGTACCCTTGTACTTTTTGAGAAGGGATTTATGAGGTGCAATAAATGGCTCTCCCCAGAATCCGTAGAGCCGACCTCCGAAGAGGGTGGATTTTCCAGTTTACCTGGACTGCCACCTGGGGTATTTAAATCTTTTGTTTTGTTCATTGCATGTTTTTTGTATACGCCATACTCGGTATACGGAGGGTGGATTTTAGTCGCCTCTTACGACAGGCATGCCTACCTCGGGTATATTCTAACCCCTACCCGAAGGGGAATGTTCATCGATTTTGAGAAGGCGTTCGATAGTGTCAACAGGGAGTTTATTTGTCGTGCCTTACGCAGGAGAGGTATTCCCGATAAATGAATGATGTATGCTTACTCTCCCACAGAATTATGGACCTCCACCAAATGACAGCAGATGTGGAGAGGGAGGCAGGTGTCGTCGGGCTGAAAATCAATACGACAAAAACTAAAATCATCAGCCTTGGAACTAACTCATCAAATATGCATTGCTGGACAACCGGTAGAGAGAGTAGAGGATTTTCAGTATCTTGGGAGTATTGTCTCGACCGATGGTGGAACCGAACTGGATATAACCAACAGGATCGCCAAACCAAAGTCCGCGTTCAGGATGTTGTCCAAAATATGGCGAAGCAATGCAATCAGTTTGAGCACCAAAATAAGACTGTTCCGCTCCAACGTTGAATCCGTGCTGCTATATGGTTGCAGCACGTGGAGAGTGACCACTACTATCACCAGAAAGCTGCAAACGTTTGTTAATAGGTGTCTGCGCAATATCTTAAGGATTTTCTGGCCCAATCGCATCTCTAACGAATACCTTTACGAGAGAACGGGTCAGGAACCAATAGGCACAACTATCCAACGGCGGAAGTGGCAGTGGATTGGTCACACGTTCCGAAAGGGTGACAGCTCCATAGCGAACCATGCTATGCAATGGAACCCTCTAACTCAGGATGGCAGAAGACCTGGCGGTCCGAGGAGAACATGACATAGAACAGTCGAGAAGGAGGCACGGCAGTTAGGGAAAAGTTGGGGAGAACACAGACACATTGCCAGAAACCGTACACGATGGCGCGTAGGCGTAGTAGAGGCCCTAGGACCCACAAGGGGATACAGGACATAAGTAAGTAAAGTAAGTAAGTTTTAGCACTGGCTGAGTCAGACCGGTCAAAATCCTCCTTCTGGTAAAAAAAAAACAACCTCAGTTTTAAGAGGATTCACCGAAAGCTCACTCCTAGTTAGGGATTTCAATCCCGAAGCTAATTTTCAATCCCGGGATTCCGGGATTTGGAAAACTGAATCCCGGGATCCCGGGGTATCCCGGGATTGGACAGAATATTTTTTTTTTTGTAAAAAAAAAAAGAAATCGAACCAAAAACCGATACACGGGTCAAGAAATTGATGTCATGTTTTTAACAGAAAAAATCAACTTCCGATAATTGCTCACAAAAATGTAAAAATTAATTATAAGTGCCTTATCTTTCTAAATAAAAAACAGCGTAGCTATTATGCTATGCATTTTTTTTTATTATTAAAATGAATTAAAAGGAATAAAATCATCCATTTTCCGTTTAACCGGTGGTCCTGCCGTTTGCTTCTCTCTTGATTGTCGAGTAGTCGAAGCAATACTCAGTTCACCTCCCACTTTGGATTTATGGATGGCTAATAAGTGCGTGTGTAAGCCTTTAGTTGAACCTCCCAAAGTCATCAGGACAGCCTTACATTTTTTACACTGTGCACCTTTTCCATCTTTTGATGCGTAAAAATGATGCCAAACTGATGGTGATGGGTCAGATTCACAATCTTTTTTATGCTTGGTAAAATGAGTTTCACTTGACATTTTTGAAATCACACAATAATTATAGGGACTAGTACTTTATTTAAAACGCGTGCGAGAACACCACAAACACAATAGAAACTAAACATAACTACACTTGTTTCTCGTACAGTATTTTTATGACGCACTTGCAACATCGCTCAGTCTTGTTCGAAAATACTTGTTTCTCTTTCTCCTTTAAACATGCTTTCATGTGTCTAGATAGTGGAAACCACTCTTGGTTGCATGCGCTGCGCAATCACTGTAGGTATTGCATGATTTTCAAAGCGTGTTCCCCTTTCCTTGAAAACTTTCTTCTTTTCTAAGAAACAGGTTTTCGTGAGTCTAGGAAGTGGTAATGGCGCCTTCGAAGTTCTAACATACGCTTTAAGTTTGTATGCGCGTGCGCAATAACTGTACTACATGCATGCGTAGTTCATGGAACCTATAAGCACTGAAGAAACCATAATACAAATAAAATAGATGAACGCATACCTCGATTTGCGCTTCAACGGCGCCGGATCTGTCAAGCACTACCGTAATCTAACCTATTCTAGATACCAAATGTCTCTTTTCTGTACATAATTTTTGGAAAACGGCAAGCCAAAGGTTAATTTCGATCACAAAAAATTAATAATCTAAATTTTAAAAATAAAAAATTACTTAGCTATTTGCTTCAGAGACAGAGAGTACCAAATAAAATCAGCTCTCAATCCCGAAAATCCCGGGATTGGTGACTGGCAATCCCGAGATCGTTCAAGAGCAAAAAACGTCCGGGATCCCGGGATTGATTTGCCTACTCCTAGTATACCATTCATCGATCATGTCCAGCGCCGCCTGCGCGTTAACACAGACCGTCGCCAGGCATGGCCCGACAGAAAGTACAGCGACATCATGCGCATATGCCTGAGCGTAGACGTTAGAACTATTTAGAGTGTTCAACAGAGAGTCGACCACCATGCACCATAATAATGGAGACAGAACGCCACCTTGCGGACAGCCCCTGTTTACCCCTGTCATAACATATCGGCCACAATCCGCATCCACTACCAAAGTTCTATTCATTAGCATTGCTTTAATCTACAACACTAATGTTTCACCTATCCCGTGTTGCCTGGCCGAGTCGCAGTCGACACGGGGTAGATGAAACAGTGAAAATTCGCATTGTCAAAGCACCATCGATTAAGATACCCATCGCGTATTCTTTCCTATCAAGCGCGCATTCACTTCAGGCCACTAAATTTGGAAGTGTGTACCATATATAAGATTTTTATTGATTTTTCTCGTACTTATCACCTCAACAAACACTATCTATGTTCCAAATTTCAAAGCTCTAGCTCGATTAGGAGTACCCTAGATTTATGGTGATCTATCAGTCATCGTAATTGCACACTTCCAGAAGTTGCTTTATGGGCAGCAAAAAGAGAGAGTGATAGGGGAAGGACAGAGCCCCTTCGCTTGACAAACCAACACCACCACCCAGTATTGAAAAAGTTAGCGCAGCCATCAGAAAACTGAAAAACAACGAAGCCACAGGCTCTAATGGCATCCCAGCTGAACTTTTTAAATACGGAGGCGATGTCTTGGTATGGCGCGTCAAACACGCAAATCGTCAGCCAAGTATGGATGGAGGAAAGCATGCTCGACCGACACGACTGGAGTATCCCTGCTATATGTCGCATATAAGATCTTATCCAACGTATTGTGCGAACGTCGACAATTTTTTTACATCACACTTATCGGCACGTACCAGTGTGGCTTCCGGCCCGACAGATCAACAATAGTCCAAATTTTAAGCAAATTCTGGGACAGACCAGTGAATGTCAAGTAGAAACTCATCATATTTTCATCGACTTTAAAGCTGCTTATGACAGCATTCAACGTTTTGAACTCTACCAAACGATGGTCCAATTCGAGATACTGTCAAAACTTATCCAGATGTGTCGCATAACGTTGAAAACACGCGATGCTCTGTGCAACTTGGTAACAGCTCTTCCGAACTCTTTTAAACATGCATATGACTTCTTCAACATTGTGCTGGAGCAGATAGTGCGTAGGGCAGGTGTAAACACGGAAGGCACTATCTTTCAGTCCATCCAACTGCTGGGATACGCGGATGATATTGATATCATCGGAAGATCCCGGCAAACCATTGTAGAGGCATTTGATGAGCAGGCGAAACGAGTACAGGGTGACCAGATAAGAACGATAGGAAAAATTTGAAATAAAACAACAACAGTGTGAGATATAAAATTCTGATTCTAGCTTTATTTTGAAGCTACAATCATGCCATTATGTGTGGAATGGCACGTCATTTAAATACCCGCCTCGGCTTCGCTGGCAGTGCTTCAAGCGGCCGGTCTAATTTTTGATGAATCGGTCCAATACGTACGGCGTTATTCTGGCAATAACTTCTCGAATGTTGTCCTCGAGCTCGTCCAAAGTGGTTGGCTTGTTAGCATAGACTAAGGACTTGACGCAGCCCCAAAGAAAATAATCGAGTTGTATCAAGTCGCATGATGGCGGCAGCCAATTGATGAACGCTCGCCGTGAGATGACTCAGTCGCCAAATTTCACAATTTCAAGCCGGGTCGACTCTCTGACGATCCCCAATTCAGCTCATCGGCGCCGAATCGACATTTCTGGGTCTTCTTCGATTCTGGTCATTACGGCGCCTATGTTTTCTTCATTTCGCACCAATCTCTGTCTGGTTGGTGGCTTAAGGTCCAAAAGAGTGTACTAACGCTCAAACTTTTCCACGGTGCGACGAATTACCTGCACACTGAAGCCATGATGACGACCGACCTCACGACGAGATTCACGTTGCGTACTTAAAACTGAGCCGGAGTTTCGATAACATTTTTTAATAATTTGCGCACGTTCGGTAAGCGTGAAACGATGCATGATAAAATGGCAAACCTTACTGAATATTTTGACAGCTACTAAAACATAACAATTGGAAAAAGTATCTTTGCTATCTGGTCAGCCTTTATGTCCTTAAGTAAATAAGGACAAGACTTAGTACATGTTGTCAACAAACAAGAAATGATCTGGTCAAAAACCTGGACAGAACGTCACTGTTGATGACTACAACTTCGATCCAGTTAAGAAGTTTACCTACCTCGGAGCAAACATAAACGCCACAAATGACACCTTCGTGGAGATTCGACGAAGAATAACCTTATCAAATCGCTGCTACTTCGGTTTGGCAAAACTACTGGGTTCAAAACTACTAACTCGACGGACCAAATTAATACCTGTCGAGTGCTGGACGATAAGTAAGAAACTTACTTACTTACTTAGATGGCACTACAGTCCGGGGTGGACCTGGGCCTCAACCAACAAACCTCTCCAGCCAGCACGGTTACGAGCCAGCTGCCTCCAGTTGCGCACGCCAAGTTGGTTGAGGTCCCCCTCCACTTGTTTGCGCCACCTACCGCGAGGTCGTCCTCTACTGCGCCGTCCGTCCGGGGTGGATTCGAAAACTTTCTTAGCGGAAAGGTTGGGCTCCATCCGCTCTAAATGACCCTGTATCGCTGTATGTGAACTCTTCTGGCTAAGTCGATGTCCTTGTACAGGCCGTATAAGCAGATAAGTAAGAAAGCAGAGCAAATATTGAGGACATTTGAACGAAAAATACTTCGTCAGATATTAGGTCCCATATGCGAGTAGGCCGAATGGAAGAGAAGATACTACCGTGAACTCTATAAGTTGTACCAGGATGTATGTCAAGACACGTCGACAACATTGGCTCGGCCACATCGAGCGGATGGAATCTCAGCCCATAGATTCGAGACGGTCAAAAAGACCGAACCTCCGATATAAAGACCAAGCTGTCATTGATGCCAGATAACTTCGTTTTCACAACTGAAACCCCGGGACCGCAGAGGATGTCAGCCGTGTCTCAGACAGAGACTCTTCAAGAGTCGGGAGCCCTTTAAGTAAATAAGTATCAGTCAGTCAGTCAGTGAATGACCAAAATTGTGACTTTTGAACAGACGTAGACAGTCGTATCTTGGAAACTATTCCGCCTTTACATATGAAATCTTGAATACTAGTCCCATTTGGTAACTTAAACAAATTCAGCTCTGTAACAACTAGCCTCGGAGAAAGAGGGGAACCGAAAATGGTTCGAAGTAAATAAATAAATATTTGGTGCAACAGCTCTTTAAGTGGTTGAGCCTAGTTTCTCGCAACTACTGGTGTTCTGTGCGTTATATTTATCTCACGAATGGAAGGGACCTACAGTTCAGTGCCGTATCCGAAGGCTAATTTGTTTTGAGAAGCTTTCTCGTGAGAACAATACTTTCAGATGTTTGTCAGACGTTCGCGAGAGGTGGAACCGTGGAAAAACTTGTTGGTATTTTCTAGGATTCGAATTTGGAGTGGTCCGCGGAGTGGCCCGCGGAGTGGTCCGGCACACTTACCACTAGCGCCACGGCCGGCGTCGAAGGGCTCAAAATACTAAATGTGTGTTAAATATTGCACAGTGCGTGCGCGGTTGCTTTGAGAGAACTTGGCCTTAGATCTTCTTCTTCCTTTTTATCAGCGAGGTTATGATCCGAAAATAAGGGATCACAACCCTCCCACTTCACCGAATTTCTACTGATTCGCCTATTTGACCTCAGAAAATATTGGCAGGCCTGCCGATTTTGGATCACTCGGTTACTGAGGCCAATGAAATGCCGATGTCGTTGCATTTGTGTGATCCAGGGGTTTATAGGCCTGCCTTTCCTATATCGCGATGTATTTGGAACGTGCATTGATATTGCCTTTTTAACAGGGTTCAAATGATCTCTTCTTTGAACGTGGCAGTACCAGCCGAGCCGGTCGCGCTCTATTTTTTGTACGATGGTTTCCTTGTCGCACTAAATTCTGCAACAGAATTATTCCCGAAAATGAATTTAAAGGGGGAAAAAAAATAAAACAAACGAAAGCCGGCCGCGCACGCGAAAGGGGTGAAAATCGAAAGTGACAGATAGCCACAGATAATGTAAAGAGGATCGGGAAATTGCAACAACAGCAGCCTGTGGGATGCTGCTCTCCCGGTTACTCAGCTGGGGTGAGTCCACTGGAATTAGCGAAATTGGGTGTTTACACACGATATGGAAAATGGGCGCCACTAGATCTTTCAAAGGGGGATCTAGAAACCTCTTAGGGAAATTGAATGGGGTGGGGATCCTGAAATTGTGCAAATAGAAGAGAAAACAACGAACGTGCGTTACAAATGCTCTATAATTCGGAGCACGGCCAATTTATTTAATTTAGAAAAGTTTTTATATGAACAAAGGAGGTTGAAAATGGCAAACGGAAAAACCGCTTGAAAGTACCGAAAGGTAAGTAGCCGTTGGGGTGGCCCGCTATCACCGGTCCCGAACACAGTTGTAAAAAGAAACGTATTACTAGCGGTCGCGTGTCCCGCTTTCACCGGGAAATATGCGGTATGAGACCCTACCGGGATTTATCGCACACAAATCCTACACTAATCGCGCCAAGTAAATTCGAAATATTGTTTAAGCAACTTATCTATTTATCTGGCTTTTCCTGAGTGGTAATCCGCTTCCTACTCCTCGCTGTTTCTCCTCGAAATTTTCCTTCTGCTCCTTCCTTGTATTCCTCCTTGAATCCTTTTCGTATCCTTTCCTTTGGTCCCTTCTGGACCTTCCCGCTCAAAAGGTATGATTGCACCAACTCGTTCACTGTCTCACAAAAAAAACTCCTCAAACACTAGCGCTTGTTCGCACTCGCTCGTGGTCAACCAAGAAGTGCTGAACTCGCCTCAGCACTTTGCTCAACCGACCGAGAGCCTCTCTCTCCAAATTGGCCTACCGCTTATTCAGCCATTACAAGTTCAAGGACGGCTTTATGTGCAGTACTCCGCTCTTTTGCTGAAGCATGCAACCGTTCCTTAAACGCCGCTATCTAGCAGCGCTTTCCATTTTTCCAATGGCTCTCTCTCTCTGAAATCGCCTCCAACTGGCAGTTCAGAGGGTCGGGTTACGCATTCCCAAGGTTCGCTCTTTACCTTGGTGCCACGTTCACAGCAAGCGCTAGTAACTGAGGGTCTAGTGAACGCAAAATTAAAGATTCAAAAAAATATCGCGAAAAATACAAAAGCGAAGAAATATGAGACGAAGGAGGAAATTTGTCAAACAACGCTTGGCGTTGGACCTAGCAAGAAGAAAAGAGGTTATTGAAAATGTAAATGTGTCAAACAACGCCTTGCGTTGGACACTCCTGAGAAGGAAGAAGCCTGAGTACCCACTCGTATTCCTATTATTTTATTAAGTCCGCGAAAGCTAGCTATCCCGGTGGAATCTCACGCAGATTTGGGGAAAAGGGACTAGCTGATGACGTGCCACCCCGTACAAATGATAAAATATAAACGTCGGGCTCTCGGCCATTGATGAATTTGTGAATTTGGACTGAACCTCCTTCAGTCCGTTAACCGCTCATGGTCGTACAAGTTGTGTTGTTTGTGTATGATGTTTGGGTAACTGTGTGGTGTTCATTATGTATCTTGCTGTGTACTCGTCCTTTATGTGTGGGCTCGCCCTGGTGGTGTGGGCAAGATATTAGGGCAGTCCACCCTCTTCTTCATCGCCGCTCGTCTCACTCGTCGCTGACTTAATTCACATCGTTGGCGGACGGTCCATCCGCATCAGAGGGTTGCCAACCGACCGTTGGGCTCTGTCTCCCGGAGTACCTGCTTTTGTTGCCCCCTTGAAGCGTGTGGAGAGGTATAAGCACTGAATGGCGGAACCATCCAGGAACGCTTAACGAGACCACTGCTCCAAGAAGACAACGGAATAAAATTGGAAGGCCAAAAATGGTGGACGGGTGAGAATTGGTAGGATGGAGGGGACAAAGGATCTCGTGCGAAATTTGCACGTAACATCCTTGACGTGAAAGCTTGCACGGATCTTTGAACTTCTTATTCGATCAAGCTTTGTCATTCCTGCTGTCATGCAAATCATCTTCATCTCAACTGCCGTTAATTTACTCTCATACTTTTGGTAAATCGTCCAACATTGTGAACCGTATGTGAGCGCTGGACGCACAACTGCGATGTAGAGCCTTCTCTTTAACTTAGGTGGCATTTTTCTGTCACAGAAGATAGCGGAATTTTCTCGCCACTTCTTCCACCCTACGCTTACGCGATGATTGATGTCGTCATCACAAGTTGCTTTGCTATTGATCATAGATCCCAGATATTTGAACTTTTCGCACTTGGGAAGCACTGTTCCATTTAAATAAATGTCTGGAATAGGCCTGAGTGGATCAGAGAATGGGCAGCACAAGTACTCTCTCTTTTTTGAACTAATGCGATACCCATTTCCCTCCAAAACGTCCACCCACACATCAAGTGCTCGTTGCAGGGATGTAGGATCCTCACTTATGATGGCTCCATCGTCAGCAAAGAATAACTGATGTACCTTGGGGTCCATCACTTTACCTTCAAGCAGATAATCAAGGACTGTAATAAAGAGCAAAGGACTTAAAACGCTTCCCTGGTGCACCCCGACTTTGATTGGGAACTCTTCGGTTATTCCAGCGGGGCGTCTTACTCTTGTCTTTGTTCCTTCATGCATGTCCATGATCATCTGTACATAGGTTTCTGGAACCCCTCGATGTCTTAGCGCCACCCATATCAGATCTCCTGGTTGTCTGTCGAATGCCTTTTCAAAGTCAACTAATACAATAGGAATCACGATGTTTTTCCATTATGATCCTTATACTTTGGATTGGATCTGTGGTTGATTTACCCGAGACAAACCCGCACTGATCATCAGATAGCCGTATCATTTTTCGCAGTCGGCCACCTAATACCCGCTCAACGATCTTCATGGTGTGTGACATCAGCTTGATCGAATGGTAGTTATCACAGTTTCGCATATCACCCTTCCCTTTGTATACAGGGAGAAGGTAACTTTCCCTCCATTGATTCGGCATTGCATTACCTCTCACAAATTTGGAGATGAGAATTCTGAGCCATCTGAACCCGACGTCTCCCATCTTTTTCCAGAACTTAGAGGGCATCTCGTCTGTCCCAACCGCTTTTCGTTTTTTGGAGTATTTGACCGCCTCACTAACTTCTTCGACTGTAATGTCGGGTATTTCTTCAGAGTTAGGGCTGGCTCTTGGAAAGTATAGCCGGGGAAACTGTTCATTCAAAAGTCGTTCACAATACTGCCGCCACCTCTGCAGAATTTTGTCGTCATCCACAAGAAGCTGGCCATGAGCATTGTTAATGAACTTTGGCGAACGAATCTCCTGAGCATTCCTTCTTCTTTGGGTGGCTATTTTGAAGATGGTTGCGCTCTTGTTCATATTATGTCTTCGCAGATCCTGGATAGTCTAGCTTGCATCAGCAACCGGGAAAGATATTTTCTTCAGCTACCGATACAGGCCCTCCGTACTCTCTGCTTAAAGCTGGGGGCACTTTTTCGCTTTTTCTTGGAGCATCTGTATTCCACTTCGAGGTGATCTTTTTCGTCTATATTATTAGTGGGGCACTTTGACCAAGCTTTGAAAACCGCTTTCCTCTCATTTATCACCTTCTTAGCTCCATCACTCCACCACCATGTTTCTTTGGCCTTTTGAAGCTCCTAGCAGTGATTTGGCCTTCTTTAAGCAAGTTCGCTGTAGGGAATCCCACATAAATATTTTGTGATCAGCACTCTTCATCCTCAGCTCTGTTGATGTTGTGAGAGAGGTAATTTTTCAGATTGTGTCACTTGATTTTCTCAGACACCCTTGTTTGTTTGCTTTTCTTTGATGTTTTCATAAAAATTTCTGTTAGCAGGAGACGGTGTTGCCGAGCGATCGCCTCTCCCAGGATCACTTTGCAATCTTTTACCCGAGGCTTCGTGAAACTGGCTACCAAATGGTAGTCAATCTGGGTTTCATCTCCACCACTTCTGTTAGTGATCAGGTGTCGGCTTTGTGTGATGAACATGGTATTTAACACGATAAGACCATGTGATTTGCACATGCTTAGGATGTCTTCACCAGGAAGGTTCCTGGTGCCATATCCTAGTCCTCCATAGCAGTCTTCATAGTCTTCGTTTGAATTCCCGACATGTCCATTCAAATCTCCTCCAACAAACAGAAACTCTTCCTTTGGGATGTTCTTAAGGAGATTGTGGAAATCTACCCAAATTGCATCTTTATCTCTCTGATTGCACCCTTTTTGGGGAGCATATGCACTGACAATATTCCACACCTCTCCTTGTATTACTAGTTTGAGAGATATCAAACGGTCGCTGGACTTCGAAATACTCAAATACTCAATACTGATACCGATTCCTTATGATACTTGGCCTTAGATATCAATAATAAAGGATTCGTTGCAACAGCACTACGCGAGTTAAGTCCCTAATAAATACGACATAAATATTCTTGAGAAAAACTTAGCTTACTGTGGAGAATCATGTTAGCTGAAATTTTAAAACTAATGGTAGGCAATGAATACGATGCTTTCAATTTCCTGAGATATCTTTCGATATACGTACATCCACTGAGTGCCTGTATAACTACATATCTCTTGGGACTACGCACATAATTTAGTATTCCATAACTTAGTATAATAAATGTAGGATCTCACCTAGCTTCCTACATGCTTGGGCTCTATCAAGGATACCGTTAATGGACACTTCATAAAACATATACCCTACAGTCACAAATAAACGACTTACTAACAAGTAATTAACCTTTATCCAAAATAACGTCAAGCCCACCTGTAGTGAGGGAAGAAATAGTAACAAAGTCAACCTTCTCATACTTGCGTACTTGCTGACCTTGATCTGAGACTACTTGACATCCTGTCCCACTTGACACCTGAAAGGCCATTCAAACAAGCCCACATATCATTGTCCGCCCACAAAATGGCCGTGCACAAACATGTTATCTTCTTCTTCTGTCATTTTGTTATCAAGGAGCCATTTCCCACTTTATTCCTTGCAGCCCCTACTTCTACCTTCAAGTAAGTGGTGGAGGGAACAACTTTACCAGTAAACACCTTTCAACCTACACACAATAGCGCGGCGAGCACTTAAAAAAAAGACATCCATTCAGGTTAAATTGCCCCCATAATCAGTGTGATACAATTTCCTGCTTTAATGTCCTTATCAGAAATTGAGAATCTTAAGTGGTAAGCCGGCAAGGAGCATAGGAGTGAAAGCACCACCCACACCCACACCCACACCTTCAAGAGAAAGAAATCCTATTAACTTTAGATACCATGAGGTTGATTCCATTTAATATTTCCTTATTTTTCTTCTCCTTCAGCGTTCTCCTACCACCACCATCAGTGTGATGTCCCTTTTTCTCAAAAGCAAAAAAATAAATAAAGTATAACACAAGGATGAGTCCTTGAAAACTTTTTCCAATGAAAAATTCAATTCATTTCCTTAAATATTGTTTCAGGAAGAAAATAGACAAGATGATGATGTTTAAATTTAATTTTTGTATCTAATTTCGTTGATGAGTCATTAAAAAATTTAAAAGGACATGTCTGAGAGGAGGATTTCCCTCCTGTTGACATCGGATATCTCGCACTCACTCGAGATGAACTGAAAATGAGCAGATTTCAAATTGAACACGCGTTAAAGTGGAAGTGTTGCGCAAAAAAAAAAAATAAAATAAGGATAACTTGAGGATATACGATGATCAAGGAGTCGGAAAAATAAATTTTATAAAATGGAGTAATTATTCTCTCGTGCTTAATGGGATGACTCGCTTGCTAAATGGGATTAAATTTCGCAGAATTTCCCTTCAGGGAACTGGACGTAAAAATAAAACAAAAGAAGAAAATGCCAACAAAGGATGATTGAATGTTGAAGAGCTTCTGAAAGGAATGCAGTGACACTGTTTTTCGTGTCTTTATCCTGAGGAGGTAATTGTTTGTGGAATTTTATCCTGAATTGAAGGAGGAAAAATAGGAGTAACTAATGACTAAGTGTGCCCTTTGGCAAAAGGAATGTAAACTGGGATCACGAATCGCATTCCAATAGCGAGGAGGGTTCTAGTTAAAGTCCAACTTTGTTGGAAAGAATTCATTCGGAAATGATTCTTAATTCAAGAGTTTGATCAGATTGAATAAATGATGTGATTCTTCCTTATTATACTCGTAATATGTAGACACACTAATGATGAGCGTATCCTGAGTCTGACGATATATGTGTAGCTCAACACTCAGACCTGCGTAAGCACATCTGCGTGAACTTCAGCGCGCATATGTTTAACCGGACGAGGCATCTCTAGATGACTTGATTGGCTGAAATATGCGTCTCAAAGTCTAGCAAGAGCTTCTCAAAAGGAGGACGTGCGGCGGATGAATTCTCCCAATGGAATCAACGGTGACGTCTACAGACCAGCGGATACCTTACCGGAGCTACTTCGACATATTTGGAGGTGAGGTCTGTAAGGATTTTCAATACTTCACCAGGGTATTGAAAAATAGATGGTGGCGGATGAACCCTTAATGGGCCAACGGCAGCGCTCATATCCCCGAAGTGGGTTACTGACATCGGTGTATCCGGCCCTCGTCCTAGGGGTTGCAAAAAAAGGATCTGGTCCTCCAGGTTAGGGGTTGTGCCGTCGGGTTAACTTCCCTACCACGTAAAAAACTTTTGGTTACGAAGCAACCAAAAGCCTCGGATACGGATGATTCTACTGTTGACGACCCATGCAAACGTAAAAAGGACAACGATCTCCGTGTCTGCACATAGAATATTAGGTCCCTCTACAAACCACGTGCAGCCGAACTAATTGCGAAGGCCCTAGAGTTTCTCAAAGCAGACATTACCGCCATCCAAGAAGTGCGATGGGATGGGCCGGGCAAAAGGAGTATGAAAAACTGCGACATCTACTACGGCGATTGCTACAGACAACAAGGACAGCGTCTATTCGGGTGCGGATTTGTCATTGGAGGCAGACTTAGGCAAGAAGTCTTGAGTTCCCGGCATGTGAACGAGCGCCTCATGACTATCCGTATCAAGGCTAAATTTGCCAACCTTAGCCTAATATACGTTCACGCCCTTCACGAGGAGAAGGACGACGCGACAAAGGATGACTTCTACCAGCTCTTGGACAAGACGTATGAGCAATGCTAGCCACGACGTTAAAATGATCCTAAGTGATTTTAACGCAAAGCTAGGAAGAGAAGACGTCTTTAGTAGCGTGGTCGGAAAGCACAGCCTGCACGACATCACATCCGGCAACGGACTCAGGCTAATCGACTTTGCGGCGGGGCGAAACTTTGTTGTAGCTAGTACGCGGTTCCCACGTCTCGACATTCACAAAGGAACATGGCTCTCCTTTGATAGAAAAACTGTCAACCAAATCCATCACATTGCGATCGACGCAAGGCACTCTTCCAGTATTCTGGGTGTCCGGACTTTCCGAGGAGCCAACGTGGACTCGGATCACTACCTAGTTGTAGCCAAGGTACGGATGCGGATATCCAGCACGGAGCGAAATCAACGAAATACTGGGAGGAAATTTGACGTCGGGCGGCTACAATCGCAACCGCCAGAGCCTTTGCCGATCGAGTTTCTCTTAATCTTAATCTAAGTCCTATGCCGCCAGCAGCAAATGCGGAGGACCAGTGACAGCGTTGCCAACAAGCTATCAGAGATGCCGCCTCTGATGTACTGGGTTTCTCTCGGCCACCACAACGAAACCCCTGGTTTGATGAGGAATGCCGGCAAGCACATGCAGCTAAACAAGAGGCGTACAAAGCGGCGCTGCATAGAAGGAGCAGAGCTGCTTACGAGCTCTACGTGATCAGGAGAAAAGAGGAACATCGACTTCTCAAAAAGAAGAAAGAGGAGCATGAGAAGCGCTCGATCGAGGAGATTGAGAGACTTTATTGCAGGAATGATGTTCGAAAATTTTTTCAAAAGGCAAAAAGGAACATGCCAGGGTTCCAAAACCAGAACAGAAGCCTGCAGGAACGAAAATGGCAATATAGTAGTAGAATCGTAGTCGGTGCTGAGGATATGGAACGAACACTTTTGTAGACTGTTAAACGGCGATGATGACGAATATTCCGCTGTCAGGCAGAATGAGCCATTCAACAGTGACGATGACAGTCAAGATTCCCGTCAACCCGATAAGAATGAAGTGAGGATAGCGATATCTAAACCCAAATCCAACAAAGCCGCTGGAGCCGACGGCCTTGCCGCTGAACTTTTCAAGGCAGGAGGAGATGAGTTGGTAAGAAGCATGCACCAGCTCATCTGTAAAATCTGGTCGGACGAAAGTATTCCCGATGAATGGAACCTCAGCATCGTTTGCCCGATCCTAAAGAAAGGAGACCCTCTAAACTGCGCCAACTACAGAGGTATAAGTCTCCTCAACATCGCATATAAGATCCTGTGTGCCGTATTATGTGAACGCCTAAAACCGATCGTCAACAACCTGACAGGTCCTTATGAGTGCGGTTTCAGGCAGGGAACGTCCACCATTGACACTACTGCAGATCTTGAAAAAAACCCATGAATATAAAATGGATACGCACCACCTCTTCATCGATTTCAAAGTTGCCTATGATAGCGTGTATAGAGACGGGGTATACAGAGCCATGTCCAGTCTTGGCATCCATGCCAAGCTCGCCCGTTTGTGCAGAATGACGATGGAGAACTCTCGCTGCTCCATCAAAGTCGGTAAGAACATCACCGAACCATTCGATGTCAGGAAAGGTCTTAGACAAGGTGACGCAGTATCATGCGATCTCTTCAACATAGTACTTGAAAGAATTGTACGAAACTCACAAGCCAACACCGGGAGTACAATCTTTTACAAGTCTGTACAACTACTCGCTTATGCCGATGACATTGACATAATCGGAAGAACTGAGCGGGCCGTCAATGTGGCGTTTAGATCGAGGCAGTAAAGATGGGTCTAGCGGTCAATGAAAGCAAAACAAAATAAATGCTGTCAACAAAAAAGGACACCCATCATCGGCGTCGTGGACAGAACGCCACAATAGACAGATATCATTTTGAGGTAGTAAAGGATTTTGTCTACCTAGGCTCTATGGTGAGCTCCGCAAATGATATCAGTAGGGAGATCACACGGAGAATTACTCTTGCCAATCGTTGTTTCTATGGGCTAAAACGGCAATTGAGTAGCAAAGCCCAAGCTCGAAATACTAAGGTAACTCTTTATTATACGCTAATCATCCCAGTCCTGCTGTATGGCGCAGAGGCATGGGCTTTGACAAAACCGGAGGAGGATGCCCTTGGTTATTTCGAGAGAAAAGTTCTTCGAGCGATCTTTGGTCCCGTCTGCATAGACGGTGAGTGGAGGAGAAGGTACAATGCCGAACTATACGGCCTTTACAAGGACATCGACTTAGCCAGAGGAATTCACATACAGCGACTAAGATGGCTGGGTCATTTGGAGTGGATGGAGCCCAACGTTCCCGCCAAGAATCTTCGAATCCACCCCGGATGGACGACGCAGTAGAGGACGACCTCGAGGTAGGTGGCGCAACAAGTGGAGAGGGACCTCAACCAACTTGGCGTGCGCAATTGGAGGCAGCTGGCTCGTAACTGCGCTAGCTGGAGAGGTTTTTTGGTTGAGGCCCAGGTCCACCCCGGACTGTAGCGCCATCTGAGTAAGTAAGTATGCAGACAAACTGTTATTAGTACTGCACTGTTATTATTATGATGCGAGTTCTAGTCATTTCAAATGAATGCTTACAAAAATGTACGCATGGTGCAGCTGTGGAGTGACACGCCATAAGGAACCCTTTAATGTTTATCAAATGTTGAGTAACTTGAGAAGTTACGCAATATTGAAATGCAGAATGCATTTAGCATGTTTCTGCTGAATATAGAAAACGGTTTAAGTCGTCAAAGAGGTACCCACGAACACAATGCTTTGGTGGTGTCTATCGATCAGTCTCTGTCTGCGACACGGCTGCCATCCATCCTCTGCGGTCCCGGCTTCCAGTTGTGAAGACCAAGTTTTCTGCCATCTTCGACAGTTTGGTCTTTATACCGGAGGTTCGATCTTTTTCGCCATCTCGAACCTAGGGCTCAGATTCAAAGATTCTCTTGGCTGGAGCATTGTTGTCCATCCGTTTGATGTGGCCGAGCCAATATTGTCGACGTGTCTTGACATACATCCTGGTACAACTCATAGAGTTCCCTGTAGTATCTTCTCTTCCATTCGCCCTACTCGCATATGGAACTTAATATCTGACGAATTTTTTTTTCATTCAAAGGCCCTCAATGTTTGCTCTGCTTTCTTACTTATCGTCCAGTACTCGACGCCATAAAGCAAGACTGCTAAGATGATCGTTTTATAGAGCATTAATTTAATGAGTTGTTTTGCCAAACTGAAGTAGCAGCGGTTTGCTAAGAGTTATTCTTCGTCGGATTTCCACGAAGGTGTCATTTGTGGGGTTTATGTTTGCTCAGAGGTAGGTAAACACCTTAACTACCTAAAAGTTGTAGTCATCAAGATTGACCTTCTGTCCAAGGTTAGGTTAGATTAGATTGGCTGTCTACACCACGATGCAGACACACTTAGACCATTGTCATGCCAAGGATCTACCATTAGATCACTCACGGACTAATAAAACCAACCGGATGAAGCGATGAATGTTCATGACGTCTAAGGATGCCAAATCACTGAGGTCGTTAAGGAAGGAAGATCCTAGATGGAGCATTCTTTTGCGTAATAGAGCATGACATGTGCATAGGAAGTGAAGAATGGTTTCCTCCTCCTCCTCGTCCCTACAGCTCCTGCAGAAGTCATTGGGAAAGAGGACAAGTCTTTTGGCATGTTGGCCGATTAGACAGTGTCCGGTGATGACACCGATAACGCAGCTGATCTGTAATCGCTTTAGTTTAACCAACTCGGCACTACGTTTCTGGTCCAGCTTAGGCCAGATCTGCCACGAAATGTGACATGTTGAATGAATGTTGATGAGAATCCTTAGAGTAGTACCCTGTCTAGCGAGTTCGTCCGCCCTGGAATGTCTCTGTGACCTGGCACCCAGCATAGGTGAATGTTGAGCTGCTCTGTCATCTCTGTAAGAGACAAACGGCAGTCTAAGACGGTCTTTGAAGTAAAAGAGCACGATTCCAGGGACTTGATAGCCGCTTGACTGTCAGTGAAAATGCTAATATCGCTGACAGGTAATACACTACATTTCAGCAAGACAGGGCTTCCTTAATCGCCATGATTTCCGCCTGAAAAACGCTACAATTATTATGGAAGCGGAACGAGATGCTCAGGTTGAGCTTATCGGAGAAAATACCACAGCCCACCCTACCTTCGGTCTTAGAGCCTTCTGTGTAGAAGTGCACCGAATTTCCATCATCAGGGGGAGAGCCATCCCACTCATCCCGTTCAGGGATACTCGTACGGAAGTGTCGGTCAAATCTCAGTTTCGGTGGGGTGTAGTCCGTGTTTTCATGTGTGAAGTTGAGAAGATCAAGGATCGAGGAGTGGCCAATGTGAGGAGGCTTTAAGACGAATAGCCGCACTGGCAGCAGTCTGTCTGCAAAAGATATCCAGAGGTAACAGGTTGAACATGATGTTCAATGCCGCAGAGGGGGTAGTTCTTAGTGCACCACTGATGCACATGCAAGCGGATCTTTGCGCTTTAGCTACCTGAGAGAGGTGAACAGCCCTGTCAAGAGCAGGCCACCAAACGATCACGCCATAGAGTAGTATAGGCCTGACAACAGAAACGTAAAGCCAGCGACTGATTTCAGGTTTCATACCTCAGCTCCTACCTATAGCCTTTTTACAGGAATAGAGAGCTACATTGGCTTTCCTTACGCGTTCTAGTAGATTAGCTTTCCAGTTCAGTTTTCTGTTCAGAATAAGACCCAGGTATTTTGCATTAACAGTGAAGGTGAGACTGGTGCCATTAATCATAGAAGGGTCTACGAGGAGAACTTTATATTTCCTTGTGAAGAAAACAAGTTCTGTTTTATGAGGGTTAACCCCCAATCCACAATTGGAGGCCCACCTAGTGAGCCGAGAGAGAGCATATTGGAGGATTTCCTTGAGAGTGTCTGGGTGCTTGCCAGACGTAGCAATCGCAATGTCATCAGCATAGGCAATCACTCTACAGCCTGACCTGTTCAGATCCATTAGTAGCTCATTCACTACAAGATTCCACAGGGGGGGGGATAAAACTCCACCTTGTGGTGTTCCGCAACAGGCAAGTCTTCTGGCCGATGCTCCACCCAGCTGAGAGATTTAAGAAGGGGGTGTGGATCCTCCTCCGAGGAGGGAGCAGCGTGCTGTAAGCTCGAGGCCGAACAACTAGCTGTCTCTGAAGGTGTAGAGATATTGTGGGGGTTGACCCCACGCGTTACATGGTCTGGCTTTACGATTCAAAGCCAATGCGCCAGCAGGAGTTGCAATAGCAGAGCTTTCAGGGGTGCTTTCCAGGAGGCTGGAAGAGAGTTTTTCAAGAGGACCGTTCTGCTTTCGAATATTTTTTGTGGTTTTTTTAATTGTTTCGATTGTTTGGCTGTTTGTTTGTTTTTGTTCATAATTAGGACCCACGAGTGGCGGAGAATGGGAAAGTCGACCTGCACAGAGATCCGCATTGTGCAGGCAAGGTAGGCTAATCCGGAGGTCGCCAGATATCCGGATACTCCGTTAGCGACTGGGTTATTATTTAGAGTGGGCCCCCAGCCAGGCTGATCCTCGGCACGGGTCGTGTAACACCTTGGTCCGGCCCACCGGAGGGGGAGAGGGGGAATGGATAGGAAATGACAGGGGGGATAAGGATGACTGCAACTTGGCTTCATGTCTCATCTGGGGATAGGTACCCGAGAATCGTTGACCTTTACTAGGCCCCTACACCACGGCGAGGTGTATAGTCAGATAGGGAAAACTTCTGTCCAAGGTTTCGAGCAGATCATTTTTTGTTTGTTGAACACATGTACTTAGTCCTGTCCTCATTTACCTCAAGACCTACTCGTTTCGCCTGCTCTTTAATTGCCGTAAATGGCTCTACAACGGCTTGGCGGGATTTTCCGCTGATCGCGTATCCCAGCAGTTGGATGGACTTGTAAATGATAGTGCCTTCCGTGTTTACAACTGCCCTGCGCACTATCTGCTCCAGCACAATATTGAAGAAGTCACATTACAGCTCATCTCCTTGCCGGAATCCGCTGCATGTTTGAAAGAGTTCGGAAAACATGCTTCCAAGTTGCACAGAGCATCGCGTGTTTTCCAGCTTTACGTGACACATCTGGATAAGTTTTGACGGTATCCCGAATTGGACCAACGCTTGGTAGAGTTTATAAGCAGCTTTAAAGTCGATGAAAAGATCGTGAGTTTGAACTCGATAATCATTGATCTTTCCCAGGATTTGCTTAAGTGTGAAAATTTGGTCTATTGTCGATCTGCCGGGCCGGAAGCCAAACTGGCAGCTGCCGATAAATGTGTTGCAGAAAGGTTTTAGATGTTCACATATTATGTTGGATAGGATCTTATATGTAACATTTAGCAGAGATATGCCTCGATAGTTCTTACAAGTCACAGGATCGCCTTTTTTGAAGATGGGGCATAGAGAGCTGATACTCCAGTCCTCGGACATTTTTTCCTCCAACCATACTTGGCTGAAGACTAGCGCCCCACCAAGATAGCACCTCCGTACTTAAAAGGTTCAGTTGGGAGGCCGTAAGAGCCAGCGGCTTTGTTGTTTTCCAGTTTTCTGATGATTGCGCTAACGTCTTCAATACTCGGTGGTAGTTTCGAATCTTTATTGACTGGAAACGGGTTCTCTTCTTTCCCTATCACTCTCTCTGTTTGCTGCCCATTAAGCAACTGTTGAAAGTATGGCTTAAACACATCAACAATTCCCTGCGTTTCGGTGGCTATGTTGCCTTCGCTGTTACGAAGAAACTGTGTGGTGGGTTTGAAGCCAGTTGCTTGGCTTATCAATAACAATTCCTGGAGGAGGGTCAAAGAAGTCTTGATACCAAAAGCCAGTAAGACCTCTCACGCATACCCTAAAGACTTCCGTCCAATCAGCCTATCCTCCTTTCTATTAAAAACCTTGGAAAGGGTGATCAACGTCCATATAAGAACAAATTTGGATAGTAATCTCCTATCGGAATCCCAACACGGGTATCTCAAGGGGAAATCGGTAGACACTGCCCTCCATTCGTTAGTAGGGATCATTGAGAAATCTTTTGAGAACAAAGATTTCACTATGGTGTCCTTCCTTGATATTGAAGGTGCCTTCAACAATGTCAAAACAGATGCGATTTCTGCTACACTTCTTAGCTTGACTTATGTCCTGTATCCCTTTGTGGGTCCTAGGGCCTCTACTACGCTTACGCGCCATCGTGTACGGTTTCTGGCAATGTGTCTGAGTTCTCCCCAACTTTTCCCTAACTGCCGTGACTCCTTCTCGACTGTTCTATGTCATGTTCTCCTCGGACCGCCAGGTCTTCTGCCATCCTGAGTTAGAGGGTTCCATTGCATAGCATAGTTCGCTATGGAACTGTCACCCTTTCGGAACGTGTGACCAATCCACTGCCACTTCTGCCGTTGGATGGTTGTGCCTATTGGTTCCTGACCCGTTCTCTCGTAAAGGTGTTCGTTAGAGATACGATTGGGCCAGAAAATCCTTAAGATATTGCGCAGGCAGCTATTAACAAACGTTTGCAGCTTTCTGGTGATAGCAGTGGTCACTCTCCATGTGCTGCAACCATATAGCAGCACGGATTCAACGTTGGAGCGGAACAGTCTTATTTTGGTGCTCAAACTGATTGCATTGCTTCGCCATATTTTGGATAACATCCCGAACGCGGACTTTGCTTTGCCGGTCCTGTTGGCTATATCCAGTTCGGTTCCACCATCGGTCGAGACAATACTCCCAAGATACTGGAAATCCTCTACTCTCTCTACCGGTTGTCCAGCAATGCATATTTGAGCCGATGAGTTTGTTCCAAGGCTGGTAATTTTAGTTTTTGCCGTATTTATTTTCAGCCCGACGACGCCTGTCCCCTTTTCACCTCTGCTGTCATTTGGTGGAGGTCCATAATTCTGTGGGAGAGTAAGCATACATCGTCAGCGTAGTCAAGATCTTTCAATTGAGATGTGAGAGTCCATCGAATTCCACCGTTTCCCATCGAAAAAGCTGCATGAAGCACGTCGCTAATCACCAATAGGAATAATATTGGTGAAAGGATGAAACCTTGTCTTACCCCACTTTTGATCTCAAATTCTTCAGACAACCTTCCCCTGTGCAAAACATGACATTTGGAGCCTTCATATGTAGCTTTGATAATAGCAATTAGTTTATCGGGAATACTTCTCCTGCATAAGGCACGCCAAATAAACTCACTGTTGACACTATCGAACGCCTTCTCAAAATTGATGAACAGCAGGTGCAGTGGCGATCGATATTCAACACACTGTTCGATGATAATCCGCAGGGTGTTGATGTGGTCGGCACAGGACGATCCAGAGCGGAAACCTGCTTGTTCGGCATCGAGTATATGTTCGAGATGTTGTTTAATTCGATCCAGGGTGATTTGAGCTATTATCTTAGCTACAGCAGGCAGCACGCAGATACCCCTCCAGTTTCCGCACTCCATTAAATTTCCTTTCTTAGGAAGCTTGACGATCATTCCCTTTTACCACTCGTTAGGAAAGCTCTCAGCTTCCCAAGCTCCCTCTATTAGTGGAAGCAGAAGTTCAGCCGATGTTGTGGGCGCTGCTCGTAAGAGCTCTGCTGGAATACCGTCAAGTCCTACCGCTTTGTTGGTTTTGAGTGCCTTGTTCGCGTTAGTGATCACATCATTAGTGGGAGTTGTGGTGCGTATTCGGGAACTTCTCACCTCGGGCATCTCAGTCTGATTTAGGAGCATATCGCTAGCAAATGCACAGTTCAAAACCGTAACCAAATGCTCTTTCCATCTCTTGAGCTGGTTCTCATCCGAAGTGAGCAAGGAGCCGTCTAGGTTTTTCACTGGGTGTTGGCTGGAGCTGCAACTACCTGTCAGCTCTTTCGTGATTCTGTAGACGGTCCTGCTGTCGCACCTCTATGCAGCTTCTTCTGCTTCTGTAACCAGCGCGTTGATGTAGTTGCGCTTGTCACGTCGCACGCTTCGCTGAACTTCTCTCATCTTCATGCGATATAGGGATTCTAGCTCGCTTCTCCCTGCTGCTGGGGTAGCTGCAACGCGAGCTTTCAGCTGTTTTCGTTCGTCAATCCGTCTCCAGGTATCCTCGGAAAGCCACGCCCTATGTCTTCCCTGCGATCGACCGACAATTCTTTCAGCACCAGATGTAAAAACATTTTTCACAGCACACCAATGGTGTTGGATTGTTGCGGGCAGTGAGCTGCTGATTGCTTCCACACCTTACGAAAGATGCTTCCTTAATTGTTGGCGCACTGAGGGATCATATAATCTATCGATGTTGAACCTGGGTTGAACCTTGTGTTGTCGTGGGATCTTCGAACTGCAGCAGTGCGTAGTAGCTATCATAAGATGGTGATCACGTACTATCCCCACATCTGCCCCTCGCCTGTTTCGGACGTCCAGGACGACTATTTTTATGGCCGCCTTAGAAACACATCACAAGTATCGGCTATTCGTGAACCAACGCGCACACTCTCTTTGTTCCCAATAGATGTTCTCTACATATGCAGTCAGTCAACAATCAAAGCTCTGGAAACGCCAACAATAAGGTCTAAGTTTCGTAAACATTGCCGCGAATCTCTCAACGAGATTGCCGTCAGATGCAACATTACTCTGTGCTGGGTCCCGGGACACAGTGATATTCCAGGCAATTGTAAAGCAGGTGAACTAACCAAACTAGACACCGGTTTACCTCTAATTGATAACAGAGAAGTACCGGAACTGGGGGTGCAGATGAAACGATGAAACTTCGAATGCTCAACGAAGCACAATCAATCGTAACCAACAGATGGAACAACTTAAGTACGTGCATATCATCCAGAAAGATATGGCGTCTACTAGGCGTAAAGAAACCCAAAAGACTTTTATCTCTAAATAGAAGGACCATAAGCCTCACAGTAGGAATAATCACAGGACACTGGTAGGTAGACATGCTATTACGAGACTGGGAGTCCCATCAAATGATTTCTGCAGAAGTTGCAGAGATGAGGAAGAAGAGAAAACAACATATTGTACATCTGATTGGGATATGCCCAGCGCTAGCTACTCTGAGAAAGAGACTCGGTGAATACGGCTTTGAAGACCTAAGCGATCTGTCTAACATAGACATTGTAAATTTATATAGATTTATATCAAAATCTAACTGGTTTAGCTGACACAACAGCTTACACTTTGCCGCCTCCTTACAACGCGAAGTAACTCATGCGGGGTACTCATAGTCACCTGCAGCATAGCAATAGGTTCAGTTGAATCAGTCACCATCCCCACCCCACGCCAGCCGTATTGGTCACCATCTACCCACAAGAGGTTTGTAATGCAGCAGTCACTTACCAATGGCGACAGATGACCCTCTCAAACCACACTAGACTAGCACTGGTAAAACACAGCACCACGCCTGCATATCAGTAACAGGGATTGATTGAGTCAATCAACTCTACTACTCTTATGCACCCTACTACCTACACGGTGCACCTAGGTCCTAAGGGTTCGACTGGTTCAGCCACCCTACTTGCCAGATCGATTACCATATTACCCATAGTTCGTACCTTTGTAATAGTACAAAGGTTCGATTGAATCAGTCACCTCATTTACTCTTATGCACCTCTACTAGCTCTCCTCGAATGCTTCGCAGCACTGGACATTAGTCTGGCCAACGATGATACAGCGGAAACGTTTCGAAAGGCAGGCAGAGGGTCAATCATTGACATCACATTCATGAGCAACTCACTCCTGCGGAAAACCAAATGGCGGGTTAGCGAAGACTATACCCACAGTGACCTTCAGGCAATTCTATTTAATGTCGGCGAAGAGAAAAGCAGACTGCGTCCCGCCCTAACAGGACCAAAGTGGAAGGACACGCTCTTCGACAAAGACATGTTCGAAGAAATGTTAAACACCAGCGCCACAACAAACAATTGATCGGCTGAGGCCCTTTCGCATCAGCTGATCCAGGTCATAACCACAGCGTGCGACGCAGCAATGCCCAGAAGGTCTGTCAGTAAAAGAGGAGAGCCCTGCTACTGGTGGACCGACGAGATTAAACGGCTTAGGGCGAATTGCCTACAAGCAGGACGCAGATCTCAGAGATCCAGAGGCAGACAAGATTTCCAAGAGCGGCTAACCACATTTAAATTGGCGAGGCGAGAACTGGAAAGGCCCATTAAGGAGAGTAAGTCAAGGAGCTTTAGGCGGCTCTGTAACGAAGCCAAATTAGACCCCTGGGGCATGGCGTATAGAGTGGTGATGAAGAAGCTTAAAAGCAGCAGGTCCCCACAACTTACATGCCCGGCAATGCTAAGGACTATAGTAGAGCACCTATTCCCCCATAGACCAACTACTATGGTCTCCATCACGAGGGAGATCAGCATGGAGCATATCCCGGCAATCACGTCAGAAGAACTCTTTGGGGCATGCAGAAAAATCGGAGACAGCAAAGCACCTGGACCGGATGGCATCCAGAATAGGGCAATCAAGGCGGCTGTTAAGACGAGACCGGACATCTTTCTAACAACGATGCAAAGGTGCATAGAGGAGGGGGTATTCTCTACACCATGGAAATTGCAACATTTAGTGCTGCTTCTAAAGGGCAATAAGCCGCCCGGGCAACCATCATCGTATAGCCCAATATGCCTGCTCGATACGTTGGGAAAGATCTTAGAGCGTATCAGCTATGACAGACTGCTTGCGGTGGCGGAGGAAAACGGAGCCCTGTCAGACTGTCAGTACGGTTTCAGAAAATCACGCTCTACCGTCGATGCCATAAAGGCGGTAGTAGATATAGCAACTGAAGCAATACAAGGGAAAAGGTGGAGATGGGGGACGAAGAAATACTGCGCAGTAGTAACGCTCGACGTCAAAAATGCGTTCAACTCGGCAAGCTGGTCATTCATTAGGAGATCCCTGGCCAGGATGAATACACCATACTACCTGCCGAGGATAGTCACGGACTACTTCAGTAATAGGAAGCTAATATACATACATTAAGCACTACAGTCTTTCCGCGGGAATCCCGCAAGCGTCGGTTCTGGGACCTCTCCTATGAAAGATTATGTACGACGGAGTTCTGCGACTAACACTGCCCGAGGGAGTCAAAGTAATTGGCTTCGCTGACGATATCGCAGTGGTTACAGTAGCCAAGCACGTATACGAGGTGGAGTCTGCCACGGTTGAAGCAGTTATAAGAATAAAGGAATGGCTGGAGTCTAGCGGTCTGGAACTAGCTGCCCACAAGACTGAAGCTGTCCTAATAACTAGCCGCAAAAAGGTGGAATATGGCAGCTTCCGGGGCGGAAACCAGACAATCAGGTCCAAAGAATTCTTGAAGTAACTTGGAGTCATGCTCGACAACAGGCTGCGCTTCAAAGCCCACGTCGAATATTCTAGTAAGAAAGCATCGCTGATGCAGGCAGCACTCTCCCGAATGCTCCCGAACATCGGCGGGCCTGGATACGCCCGCAGGATCCTGCTGTCCAAAGTGGTCAGCTCCGTAATTCTATACGCTGCCCCGATATAGGCAGGTGCACTGGCGAAAAATGAGTGCAGGAAGAAGCTATCATCAGCTCACAGGATCTGCGCAATCAGAGTGATCAGCGGCTTCCGAACTATCTCCGACGATGCAGCCTGCGTTTTAGCTGGGATGGTCCCAATCGACATCGTCGCGGATGAGATGCAGAGGGTATACCTTAGACGTCCCTCTAACCGGCAGGAGGCAAAAAGGATTAAGGAGGAGGAAAGAGCAGCATCAGCAACGCTGTGGCAAACCAGGTGGGACAGCTCTACCAAAGGCAGGTGGTCCCACAAGCTCATTCCCAATATAAAATCATGGACAGAGAGAGCGAGGGGGACTGTAACTACCACCTCACACAGTTCCTGTCCGGACACGGCGGCTACCGGAAATACCTCCATAGATTTGGACACGATAGTTCGCCCATGTGTCCAGAATGTCCAAACGAAGAGGAGGACGCGGAACATGCAGTGTTCTACTGCAAACGCTTTGCAAAAGATAGAGAAAACCTGCCAAGTCCAGAAAATCTTGTAAGTCACATGACACGATCAGAGGGCGAGTAGATGGAGATCTGCTCATTCATAGTATGTGTGCAGAATGCGCTGCGAAGAGCAGAATCCCTAAGAAGAGCCCAAGAGGCAGCCTCGGAGACTAGAGCATAATTGCTAACCAGCCCCGCGAAGAACTACCTAACGGCAGTACCGCGGGGAGACTGGTTGAAGTGTGTAGCGTGTGTGTTTAGTACGTAGGCGTATTCCTTGAATCCCAGGTTTGCGAATCGTGCATGCTAGCAGCACTCGGGCTATTAGTATCTATGAAGATTACACATCCTTGGCGCAACTTAAAAAAAAAAAAACCCTACTATCTCCACGGTCTACCTAGGTATGTAGGGTTCGATTGAATCAGTCACCCTTCATAGCCAACACCAAATGCATAGCAGTACCAAGAGTTCGATTGAATCAATCACCCCAATACTCGTTTGTACACTCTACTTTCCTGGTCCACCTTGATTTTAGGGTTGATTGAGTTAGTCACTCTACTTAAGCACTAAAGTCACCTATTATTGGTCTAAGTGTGCTGGCGATTCTTAGCTGGCAGCCACATCAACCTAACCTAACCTAGGCACTACAGTCACATTAATTCTTAGCCATAACCCTCCTGAGAAAGCTAAACGTTCCCGAGTACCCAGTGGTTCCTCCGGTACAATCAACATGTGAAATCAAAATGGACCTAAATGGTCTAAGTGTGCCCTGACTCTGTCAGGTCACCTTACCTAACCTAACCCAACTTAGGTGGAACAATGTCAGTACATGTCTCTGTTCTAAACAAATCTGGTAAGAGCTGGATTGTAGGAAAATCAGTAGACTTCTTTCCGTTAATAGGACAAATCTAAGAAAGATAGTTGGGGTCCTCACAGGGCATTGTCTTGTAGGCAGGTCTGCCAGAGGATTTCTATAAAAGCTGCAGAGACGAGGAAGAGGAGGAAACCATGACATACCTTCTGTGTACCTGTCTTGCCATATCAGTTTTGAGAAAGAAAACCCTAGGGGGTTCTTCTTCGAAGATCTTAACGATCTGGCTAGACTCGACTTAAGTAAAATAAAAAGCTTTTTCTCCAGGTTAAACTGGTTTAATGCCTAACCGGCGAATCATACTTCTTTGGCATGGGTTCACAGCGAAACCGGTTGCCCTGCATACTGTCCCATTCTATTGGGAATTCTCCATGTAGGTCCCCGGTAATGCTAGTTCGGTTTTTCTCCATAGCGGTATCACCTTCTTTTGGTCTATGTGTGTCTCTGCTGAGCGGGGACAGCCACCCAACCCATAAATCAGGAATCATAGACTAAGAGTGGATAATGCTATTAGAAAACGTTCTCCCTCAAGAGGAATTCAAGATGCAAGATGGTAGAAAGCAGTGAATTTCGAGATTTAAATATTACTTTGCCTGAAAAGAGGCAGCAAGTTCCAGTTCCAGCTATGCACCACTGACAAGTCAAGCCGTGTGTAACAAATTAGTCTCAACTGCAACTTTATGATACTTGTCTTGAATCTCAATCCTATCTGCCTAAGAACTTGCATGATGAAGAAATTAATTCATTCTAAAAATAACCACGCTTTGGGAATCATTCCACTTGAAAATATAATCCCCAAAGCTCTCTTTCTCGAATAGGTAGCATCGCATCAGGTAAGGTAGTAAAATAACTGCACTCCTTCGCTACGATCCTGGAGAACTTAAATTGCATTAACGACCGTCGCGACGGTACCACCGACTACGACCGAAAAGAGACATTACCATCTCGGAAACAGTTTTTATGTGCTGCAAGGAGAAACTTTTTACTCGTTCAACTCACTTTAATTAATGGGCTCCGCTCTCATGCGATAAACATGTGTTCCATACTATAATCCCCAAAACTAACAACATCGACTGGACAGTTTCGTCCTTTTTTTTTCTCTGTAACATCAACCCATCCAAAGTATAAGTCCTATCTTTTGCCAACTCTCTAAAGGATTTCACTTTAAAACATCGTTTAAATGAATTATCCCGAAGTTGTCCCTCGTTAGGTAGAGCTTCTCTGTGTGCTGCAGTGTCCTGCTGTCCCTATTCTCGGTGGCCTATGTGATGAAAGTTTCCCGCTATAATCCTCTCTCCTTATCTAGGGAGGAGGAGCAGTTTTTCTACTTTTATAGTTGCTTTTAATTGAAGGTCCTTTCCGGGGTGGCCATAATAATTCTAGTATTTTCGTGAATTTATACACCTGGGCAACACTGTCCCGCTTTAGGTCACGTAACAGCTAAAAGCCAGCAAAGTCTGAGTCCCCATTCTGTGTTGTATTTCAATCTTTCAACTTGAACATGTTTTAGCACTTAAGTGAATTTGCAATGAAAGGAGTTGCAAGTGGAGGTTTTTTCTTTTTCGAAGCTAAACCCAGTCAGCCTCCTTCCCGCAGCACACCGGATGTGAAAAAGTGGAAAAGTGAAATATCAATGAAATGCATCTCTCAAGCCATCGCACTGACGGCGTCGTCATCGTAACTACTTTGTATGCAGAAAGAACGCTGGACTGATGAGGCAAATGGGAGGGCTGGATGATATTGGGAAGGATTTCAAGGAAGTGGCATCGCATTGTACTCGCTCGCGCGCTGGGTTCACGGTTACTTTGTGTATTGCACGAATGAATGAATAAGTGAGACATTAGCACGCCATACTCGTTGACAGAGTACACCACTTGGGGCCATTCACCAGGCGAACACTATGAAGGTCGAGTGCGGTGTGGAAAGGATATTTGTAACTTACACCACTGACGGGGATAGTGTAAAGATGGCGGATGGGGTGTGCTAGTATAGGTTAGGTTTCAATTGACTTGGAGGAAGTTGTGCACACCATAGAGAGACTTGTGTGGAGTTTAAGTGGTGTAAAGTACGTGAGTGCGGTTATTACGTGAGCCACGCGTTAATTTTTAAGTGGTTGAGTTAATTTGGAAAAAGTGCTTTACAAATACAATCTCACAAGTCACGAAATGGAGTTTTACATGAAGGTGCAGTGGGGTAGTGATGATGAATGACGGGCAACCGAGATTTCTTGCACGCAACAGGTTCAAGATGGAAGAGATTAATTAGTTTCGAACGCTATCCTGCAGCCTTTCTTCATAAAAACAAAAGTACGTGGCATCTCTGGACTATTACAGAAGCCATTTTTAAAAACTCTGATTCAGAATAGCCTCGACCGAAAGGGGTTGCAAGTAAAACTTATAATTCGACGAGATACAGGTCCATAAGTAGGTCCATAGGCGAACCCCACAGGCGGATCAGTAGAAATGCGGTGAAGTGGGAGTGTTATGATCCCTTGTTTTCGGATCATAACCTCGCTGATAAAAGGAAGAAGAAGACAGGTCCATAAGAACGCGTATGAGTACATCTCGGTTGCACGGAAGCTTTTCCGAGTACGCCTGCCTCTGCTCTAAATGCTTTGCTGAACTTACCTCCTCGTGATACTTATATCATAGGCTGCAATAGCAAAGCTATCCACCTTCTTATGTGGGATTTTTAGTATACTCCACACTGGAATTATGATAAAATTGCGCGACACTTATCATGCGAATCCGATCTCATGGAAATGCCGTCTGGCGCAATGACGCCAGAACTTCAGCTGATACACAAATAAAGAGTCGACTTTCCTTGTGTTCAGGACGGGCTTCAGCCACAGTCTGAGCCAAGAATGGAATGCAGTCGTATTTTCATGGACGGCTTCAAAACCAGTCAAGGATCTGGCGCTGGTGTCTTCGTGGGAGACGACAACATTAGACTTCTTTTCTCGTTAGGCAAATATGCGTCTGTTTTCCAAGCGGAAACGTATCATAATGGCCATAAACTATGTTGTGAAGAACATGTGGAAGGGCCGTAGTATTTGTATCTGTAGTGACAGTCAGGCTGCGCTTTAAAAGATAAAAAATCACCACCATGGTGGTCGAAGGAACTAGCTAACATTAGGGAAGTAACCAGACACCTTCTAAATATAACCAAAAGAACAAAGCTAGAAGGGGACTGGGAACAATATAAGTCCAGTCAGAGAAATTTCAAAAATGAGATACAGAAAGCTAAACGCCATTCTTGCCAGCATTTCTGTAATGGAATCAAGGGTACGACAGGATCTGTGAGACTGAGGAAAATCCTATCCAGAGAGTCAAAATTTATTTATTTAGAGTCAAAAACTCTAGGATCTCTCAAGGAACCCGGCGGAAGGTGGACTGAATCCTGTGCAGAATCACTTAGCTCCGTGCTAAAAGGGCACTTTCCAGGTTGCAGGACCCATCCAGATAATAACATCGTAACCAACAGTAGTTTTGTAACGAAAACTCCAACAGATCTAATTACAGACGAAAGACTTGAGTGGGTAATTAGATCATTCTCTCCCTTTAAATCCACAGCACACGACGGGATTATCCCGATCATGTTACAGAAAACAGTAACCACAATCATCCCGGTACTTAAAGAACTATACCTCAATAGCCTCATTTGGGGGTATATAACTAGAGCATGGAAAGAGGTTAAAGTGTTCTTCATACCCAAGGCATGTAGGGCAAGCCACACTACTGCGAAAGACTTCAGGCCAAAAAGCCTTACCTCCTTTGTCCTAAAGACCTTTGAAAGACTAGCTGACATATGCATTCGTAGCAAACTACACCTTCTTCTTCCTTTTCATCTGCGAGGTTATGATCCGAAAACAAGGGATCACAACCCTCCCACTTCACCGCAATTCTACTGATCCGCCTGTGGGGTTCGCCTATTTGACCTCAGAAAATATCGGCAGGCCTACCGATTTTGGATCACTCGGTTACTGAGGCCAATGAAATGCCGATATCGTCGCATTTGTCTGATCCAGGCATTTATAGGCCTGCCTCTCCTACATCGCGATGTCTTTGGAACGTGCATTGATATTGCCTTTTTAACAAGGTTCTAATGATCTCTTCTTTGAACGTGGTAATACCAGCTGAACCGGTCGCGCTCTATCTTTTGTACGATGGTTTCCTTGATGTGAAAGCTTCCACAGCTTTTTCACTTCTGCTGTCATGCGAAGCATCTTCATCTCAGCTGCTGTTAATTTACTCTCATACTTTTTGTACATCGTCCAACATTGTGAACCGTATGTGAGTGCTGGACGCACAACTGCGGTGCAGAGCCTTCCCCTCAACTTAGGTGGCATTTTTCTGTCAGCTGTCTGAAGATAGCGGCATTTTCTCGCCACTTCATCCACCCTACGCTTACGCGATGATTGATGTCGTCATCACAGGTTGCTTTGCTATTGATCAAAGATCCTAGATATTTGAACTTTTCGCACTTGGGAAGCACTGTTCCATTCAAATAAATGTATGGAATAGGCCTGAGTGGATCAGAGAATGGGCAGCACAAGTACTCTGTCATTTTTGAACTAATGCGATACCCATTTCCCTACAGAGCGTCCACCCACACATCAAGTGCTCGTTGCAGGGATGTAGGATCCTCACTTAGGATGGCTCCATCGTCAGCAAAGAATAACTGATGTACCTTGGGGTCCATCACTTTACCTTCAAGGAGATAATCAAGGACTGTAATAAATATGAAAGGACTTAAGACGCTTCCCTGTTGCACCCCGACTTTGATTGGGAACTCTTCGGTTACTCCAGCGGGGCATCTTACTCTTGTCTTTACTCCCTCGTACATGTCCATGATCATCTGTATATAGGTTTCTGGAGCCCCTCGATGTCTAAGCGCCACCCATATCAGATCTCGTGGTTGTCTGTCGAATGCCTTTTCAAAGTCAACCAATACAATATGCAAATCCCTTAAGGAATCACGATGTTTTTTCATTATGATCCCCATACTTTAGATTGCATCTGTGGTTGATTTACCCGATACAAACCCGCACTGATCATCAGATAGCCGTATTACTTTTCGCAGTCGGCCACCTAATACCCGCTTAACGATTTTCATGGTGTGTGACATCAGTTTGATCGAACGGTAGTTATCACAGTTTCGCGTATCACCCTCTCCTTTGTATACAGGGAGAAGGTAACTTTCCCTCCATTGATTCGGCATTGGATCACCTCTCACGAATTTGGAGATGAGAATTCTGAGCCATCTGAACCCGATATCTCCCATCTTTTTCCAGAACTCAGAGGGCATCTCGTCTGGCCCAACCGCTTTTCATTTTTCGGAGTATTTGACTGCCTCACTAACTTCTTCGATTGCAGTGTCGGGTATTTCTTCACAGTTAGGGGTGGCTCTTGGAAAGTATAGCCGGGGAAACTGTTCATTTAAAAGTTCTTCACAATACTGCCGCCACCTCTGCAGAATTTTGTCATCATCCACAAGAAGCTGGCCATGAGCATTGTTAATTAACTTTGGCGAGCGAATCTCCTAAAAAAAAAAAGTCTCGCCTTTTTCTTTGTCCAGATTGTACCACTTGATTTTCTCAGAGACCCTTCTTTGTTTGCTTTTCTTTGGTTTCTGTTAGCAGAAGACGGTGTTGCCGAGCGATCACCTCTCCCAGGATCACTTTGCAGTCTTTTACCCGAGGCTTCATGAAACTGGCTACCAAATGGTAGTCAATCTGGATTTCATCTCCACCACTGCTGAAAGTGATCAGGTGTCGGCTTTGTTTGATGAACAAGGTATTTAACACGATAAGACCGTGTGATTTGCACATGCTTAGGATGTCTTCAGCGGGAAGGTTCCTGGTGCCATATCCTAGTCCTCCATGGCAGTCTTCATAGCCTTCGTTTGATTTCCCGACATGTCCATTCAAATCTCCTCCAACAAACAGAAACTCTTCCTTTGGGATGTTCTTAAAAAGATTGTGGAAATCTAGCCAAAATGCATCTTTATCCCTTTGATCGCACCCATTTTGGGGAACAGATGCACTGACAATATTTCACACCTCTCCTTGTATTACTAGTTTGAGAGACATCAAACGATCGCTGGACTTCGAAATGCTCAGACGTTACCAAGTAGCTCTGCCGGAAGGATGATACCGAGTCCGTTCCTATCCCTTTTCATTTAGTAGTAGAACATCTTGTTATCTTTTGTTCTAACGTCCAGGAAACGCGCCCGATTTCCGGTGTTTTTCCATTTCGTCTCTTGGATACACACGATATCCACCCGCCTTCTTTTCATCATCTCTTCCAGCTCGTAACTTCGACCGGTCATGCTTCCAACGTTCCAACTCGCGACCCTCAAATTTCTCCCAAACTGCTTCATTATTTTCTAGCCCCCGGAATCCGTATAGTTCTGACCTGAACATTTCTGCTCGGTCCAGGATCAGTACCATGCACAGCAGTGGCAGTGCCTGGCGGGGTAGTGCCTTTCCTTTTAGCAAGTATTACCATAATAATACAATTTTGCAATATTAGCATATTGCAATGGTGTTTATTGTTCGACACGTGCATGCTCCTGTTTTAGTATTGTTTGATCTTTCTTCTATGACACCGATGATCTCCAGTCGTGTCAACCCACGGACTCGCATGCACACTTGTGGGAGGGTCTTTAAGGTAGTATATGTGTCGCTAAGCTCACTTGGGTGTTATAATGCCTAGATCTGATTTGTCCCCTTAGTCGCCTTTTACGACAATCGCTAGTTGTTGGGAGGCGCTGCAGTGATATTCTTAACCCGTCCCTGCACGGAGACCGTAGCAAGCTACACCTATGTGACATATCCCCAGCGCAGCACGCCTATATATATAAAAAGGAAAAGCTTAGAGACAGTGCTGCACTGTGTAGTTGGCTCAATAGAAAAATCATTGAAAGACAAAGAATATACACTAGCCGCTTTCCTTGACATTGAAGGATCCTTTAACAAAGTCAAAACAGATGCGGTTCATAGAACTCTAACGAACCTCAATATTCACAACTCCCTGATAAAATGGATCGTCAATATGCTAGAGGAAAGACATATTAAAGTTGAGCTCGGACGAAAAAAGCTTGAAGCCACAAGCATCGGTGGCTACTAGTGCCGTAAGATTAAGCTAAACAGATAGCTGGAGACCAAATGCAATGGATTATACCACGATCCTGCAGAGATATCTAGGCAATGTGTCTAGTACAGAGTACATAACGCCTTACCTAGATTTCACAAGACCATTTTAAGAACGTATCTGAGCAGGGAAGGTCGGAAAAATGACAGAACGCCCAACGCGCGATTTATAGCTGTGTGCACTGATGGATCCAAAATGGAAATAGGTGTAGGTGCAGGCATCTTCTCTGAAACGGTTGGGTTCTCCATGTCAGCTCAGCTTCCGAACTACAGCAGCGTTTTCCAGGCAGAGGTCTTAGCAACGCAGTAGCAGCCCATGAGACTGCGATGAGGGCAATACCACGGGAGGATACCATCTTTTTCATCGACAGCCAGGCAGTGATAAAAGCAATATCTGCTTCAGAAATGAAATCGAAGCGTATGAAGTGTTGTAGAGAAGAGCTCAATGTTTTTGGAGCACACCACAAGGTAAAGCTCTGCTGGGGCCCTGGTCATGATGGCATACCAGCGAATGAGAAAGCAACCGAACTGGCTAGTTGGCTCAGCACTAAACTCGGACCAATCCGACCCCTCAGTGTACATCCCGCCTTGCGCACTCAAACTCGAGCAAGAAAACAAAACCCTAACGGAGGCAAACAACAGGTGGACATCTCTAGATACTTGTATTATATCACTACGAGGAAGCTATGGTCTGCATTCTACAGATTAAGAACCAAAAGACTCATACAGAAGGAAAGAAAATCTTTCTCAAATCTAATAAAAGTCATTACGGGGCATAACACCATGCGGTACTACATGAAAAAAACTACGTGTGACGAACGAAGCCCTTTGTAGAAGCTGTGGTGACGAAGAGGTTCAGGAAGACACCACCCACTTTCTTTGCTACTGATCGGGCCTCTTCTCATCTTCTTCTTCTTCTTCCTTTTTTCAGCGAGATTATGATTCGAAAATAAAGGATCACAACCCTCCCACTTCACCGCATTTCTACTGATCCGCCTGTGGGGTTCGCCTTCGGGCCTCTATCATTTGAGAAATAAGTTCCTTGAACAACACTTCTTTAAGCATTTAGAAGAGTTGTCCAACAGATCGATAAACGACATCGCAAACTTCATCAAATCCTCCGGATGGTTTGTATCTCGGTCACAGTAAGTACTAAATGCTTGCTTTAGGATATGTACAAAAGACGATTTATTTTCTGCTTTTCACGAGGAAGGGATTCTCTAATCTATCCCCTTTCCCTCCCTTGGGTATCACAATGGGTCTATATGAGTGTGGTGTAGAGGTTTACTATCCCTTATACCAGCCCACATACCTATCCTAACCAGGCTGCGCTTTAGGCCTTGCTTAACCCTTTAACTTCCAAAATAGTTCGTGAAACCAAAAACTCTTTAAACTCGGTCACAAGACTGAGTTCTCTGTCTCATATCTGGGTCCAAAGTCACACTCCGAGATTACTACGCAAGGCTCAGGGGAGGCTTTCTCTAGACCCGGACCCGCGTTGCGTCTCCCTGCGTCCTCGCTTAGAGCTTCCATTAACGATTGAGTCTCTCACGAGCACAATTATTGTGTGTGGCATGACTCTCCAAGATGCAGGTTGACTAAACTTATGCTCCCGGACGTCTGTAAGAAATCAGCGGCATTCCTGCTGTCTCTCTGCAGAAAAGACTATAGGCAATTTACTGGCGTCTTGACAGGCCAGTTTGCTTTCGCCAAGCACCTTAACGTGCTGGGCTTAAGTGACACTACAATCTGCGATGCTTGTTAGGAGTCCGACATGTAGTGTATATTGTGCTGAAGTAAATCTGCTCGTACTTGGAGACACTTTTGTAAATATGTACCTCCATGGAAAATATGATTTATTGTACGAATTCAAGTGGCTTCTTCGATTTGAAGTTAAAAGGAGATTATAACTCGAGTGTATATCTGCCTCCAATAGTTCTACTAGTCCAAGATGTAACTAAGACGGATTGCAATTCAACGTAGTCTTAGAAAGTCATTCACTGACATCCACTAGGAATTCTAGAAAGAAATTCTGAATTAAGAAGGAATAACTCCCGTTTAACCAACCTATTCCTTTGCAACGACAATTTGCTTTACAAAAACTGCTCAATCTTTGAGTAATTCAAGAAGTCTATCTAAGTAGGGAGATAAGAAGAGTGTACATGTACACGAATGCATCAAAGAAAATGATAGCATGATGGAAGCTGAATGGCACGAAACACCTCGATAATCTCTAATAATAATAGTATTGGTGAAAGAATACAGTCTTGTCTTACCCCACTTTGGATCTCAAATTCTTCTGACAACCTACCTCGAGATGTTGTTTAATTCGCTCCAGGGTTATGTTAGCTATTATCTTAGCTACAGCACGCAGCACACAGATACCTCTCCAGTTTCCGCACTCCATTAAATTTCCTTTCTTAGGAAGCTTGCCGATCACCCCCTTTTTCCACCCGTTAGGAAAGTTCTCAGCTTCCCAAGCTCTCTCTATAAGTGGAAGCAGAAGCTCAGCCGATGTTGTTGGCGCTGCTCATAAGAGCTGTGCTGGAATACCGTTAAGTCATACTGCCATGTTGGTTTAAGGTGGTGGATCGTGGTAGTGATCTCATCATTACTAGGAGTCGCGGTGCATATTCGTGGATTTCTCACCTCGGGCACTTCAGTCTGATTTGGGAGTATATCGCTAGCGAATACGCGGTTCGAAACCGTAGCAGAATGCTCTTTCTATCTCTTGAGCTGGTCCTCATCCGAAATGAGCAAGGAGCCGTCTAGGCTTTTCACTGGGTGTTGGCTGGACCTGCAACCACCTGTCAGCTCTTTTGTGATTCTGTAGACGGTCCCGCTGTCGCACCTCTATGCAGCTTCTTCTGCTTCTGTAGCCACCTCGTTGATGTAGTTGCGTTTGTCACGTCGCGCGCTACCCTGAACTTCTGTCATCTTCATGCGATATAGGGACTCTAGCTCGCTTCTCCATGCTGCGGGAGTAGCTGCAACATGAGCTTTCAGCTGTTTTCGTTCGTCAATCCGTCTCCAAGTATAATCGGAAAGCCACGCCCTATGTCTTCCCTGCGATCGACCGACAATTCTTTCAGCACCAGATGTAAAAAAAACATTTTTCACAGCACACCAATGGTCTTGGATGGTTGCGGGCATAGAGCTGCTGATTGCTTCCACACCTTGCGAAAAGTGCTCCCTTGATTGTTGCAGCGCTGAGGGATCACTAAGTCTATCGATGTTGAACCTGGGCATTCTTGTGTTGTCGTGGGATCTTCGAACTGCAGCAGTGCGTAGTTGGAGAGTAGTTATCATAAAATGGTGATCACGTACTATCCCCACATCTGCCCCTCGCCTGTTTCGGACGTCCAGGAGACTACTTCTAAAGCGGCGGCTGATAGCAAAATGGTCAATTTGGTTGGAGGTTGCTTGCCTGTCATTGGAAACCCAGCTGACTTTGTGGCAGGTCTTGTGCTCAAACATGGTGCCACCTATCACAAGGCGGTTAGCATTGCAGAAATCCACAAACCTTTCGCCGTTGTCATTGCGGTTGCCTAGTCCATGCTTCCCGATTACATGTTTGAGCCCTTCATTGTCGTTGCCTACTTTGGCATTCAAATCCCCCATCACTATGACAATGTCTCCATAGAGACTGGCAAGAACTTGACGACAAGTAAAACGTCTTGGACTTATGTAGTTATGTTTGTAGTGCTTTATTCTATATTTCGGAGAGATTCCATGTTGTTACATAAATTAGTTAAGGTCCAGCTGTATGTCTTGTGTGGATGAATGGGACATTTCGTATCGAATTTTGATCCTTTGGATGCGTCTGGTGAGGACTTGGCGACAAGTAAAACGTCTTTACATCTTTGTAATCAGGGCATCTTCCTCTATGTTTTACAAAAAAAATTAAGTGGTTACACCAATTATTCCAAATTGCCATTCTGGCAATATTTTGACTTCGTCTGGCAAGCCCTTAGCGACATCCAAAGCGTCTTTGACCTTCATAATTGTATTCACGTTGTAATATCCTATGGTTCAGAAAAAATAGGTGCGGTTACATAAATTATTCAAAATTTGAATTTTGTACGCGTTTCTACCGCGTCTGGCAGGGCTTTAGCTACACTTAAGACATCTTGGACACATGTATTCTTACTGAAGGGGTCGTACTCTATAATGTAATAGTAAATTCAAGCGGTTACACCTGTTTTACCTGTTTTGAAATTTCCGGCATTTTCAATATACAGTTATTTCCTTTAGCTGCCATTACGTGCTGCCAGGCGAGCATATCTTAAATACTGGGCATCAAGGCAACATATTAACATAGGATTCATTCGGTTACCTCTCATGTCCAAAATGAACTGCGGGCTCTTAGACTATATTAGCTTTGTAGTTACAGAGGCGCTTGCAGCTTCAACCTATAGATTCCCTGAATGTGTCGCAAGTTATTTTTGTACTTTTCTTCTGGAACACCTGATTGACTTGCCAGATAAGGATGACAGTAACTTTCAGTGCTTTACCTGCCAAGAAAATGAAAATCAGTGACCACTTCCTCCCACAAAATAATCTCTCCATAAACACTGCCTAAAGCCCTCAAATTGCGTCACTTATCTGACAGCCTGTATCAAAATATTTAGATACACCCCCACCCTCTGTAGTTAAATTGGTAAAAGTTAACTTGAATATTTCCACACGACTTTCCTTCAGAAATTAGCCATCTTTCGATCCCCATAGCAATGGAGTACATCTCCATGATAACATGGAATTCTTTGGAGCATTATTGCTCTCATTTGCATATCTCTGTTGTTCTTTATCCTTAAACACCTTACAGCTATCATGTGTTACCCAGCATCACCCCCATTTAGTCGGTTGTTACCGGGAACTCTCTCCAGCAACCACCTTTTACAGATTTCGGAATTTCTAGGTGTGCGCGCCTCCCGAAAAAATAACGATAATGATGATGAAAATAAACACAAAGAGCGCGCACGAAGGAGACCGAGGAGGGTTCCATTTTTCCTGCCAATTTCTTCTTTTTTTTTTCGCTTCGGCGGAACGGAATCTTAAGTACTTTAGCCTTTTACCCACAATTCGGCACGGATTATTCAAATTATAGTGCGCGCCCTCGAGTGAGCGAATATGCGTCTCGTGTGTAGGCGGTGGTTTATGTGTAAGCCTACACTCCTGGTGCCTATTCTCCGGAGGGAGAGCCAGGTCTCCCTTGTGAGAGTTATGTTCCCTGTGGAATTCCTTAATTATGCGTAAATGCGTTCTCTTGATGGGCCTGTGGAAAAAGTACGCGCGCACATTTCTAAGGAAAATTTAATTATAAATCTTAAACAGCCATTAACATAACCTCACAATTGCCACGCGGCAGGTAGATTTATTTGTTTCAATTAACATGGAAGTCGAGAAAATGCCTCAACCCGGTGCTGAACTTATCCTGTAACAATATCCGATTTCTATTCAAAAGCCATCTCTTCTACGAAAAAAGAAGAAAACTCCTTTGAGGCGAAAACAAGGATAAAACTTTCCTGTTGCGGTAAATAGTATTAAGCACAAAACTAGGTAGTTATACAGATCTACTGTGGGGAGAGCTACAGAAAGTGGTGTTCTTTTTCGAATATACAAGTAGTTTGTTCGGTCGAAAGTAGATTCGTTGAAGAATGCTATTTGTAACTGTCAAGGACCGAAAATCGGATTGCGATTTGTAATTCTTGTCGGCGCTGTGTACGGAGCGATACAAAGTGAATGGATAGTTATTGTATTATAGAGCTAAGGGGGTTTTAGTACTTTGAACGGATTATGTGAGAAAGAGTCCTTTGAGGTTTTTCAAATGCAAGTTGGAGAAGTTTGGGGACCAATGAAATCGAGATTTAGTGGTACAGATTTTGGTCTTGTACAGCCGAGTTGAGTTAAAACTTTTTCATTTATTTAAATGGGATTTGGACAATTTTTGAAAAGTTTTATTTTGTTTTAATTTTTTTTTTTTTTTTGAGGAATTTTATTTGTTTTTAATCTCAGCATGCAATAGCAGCTCTCATATTTTGTAAATTTTCAGATCGACTTTGAAGTGTTGGAGCTTAGGAATTTGAAGTGAGTGTCGAGAGAGAAAAATAATTCACTCATTAAGATAGTGCAGTTGGCCAACAACAGACAAGATTATTACAATTCCTTAAAATGGCTTTGAGAGTCTGTGTAGTTACACATTGTTTAAGCCATTACGCCATTTAATTACTTCTAAAAGTTTTCCATTAGGACAGCAGGCACGTGGCGTGGCCAAATCGCATCATTACCTCCTTGTGGTGCCCACTGGATAGCTTTCTGATAGTGAACTTATGATGAGTTTGACCATATGTGTGTATAGGTAACTGAAAACTCGGACCTGCGCAAGCACATATATTTAACCGGACGAGGTATTTCTTGCTGACCTGACTGGCTGAAATATTTATCAGCATATTTAGCTCAGAAATTTAGCAGGAGCTCTTCAGAAGAAAGACGTTCGGCGGTAATTCTCTCGATGGAATCAACAGTGGCGTCTACAGGCCAGCGGATACCTTACTTAAGCTACTTCGACATATTTGGAGCTGCGGTTTGTAAGAATTTTCAATACTGGATCAGAGTATTGAAAAAGAGGTGGTGGCGGATGAACCCTTAATGTGCTAACGGCAGCGCTCATATCCAGGAAGTAAGCTACTGGCATCGGCGTATCCGACCTCTCGTCCTAGGGTTTGCAAAAAGGGATCTGATCAACCAGATGTGCCGCCTGGTTAACTTCTCCATCACGTAAAAAAAACCACGGGTTACGAAGTAACCATCAGCCTCGGATATGGATCATCTTACTGTTGACGACCCTTGCAAATGGAGCCAGAGATATTCTGTTGTGTTTTTTCTCCATCATCCGCCGCAGTTTTGGGTATTCGGCGTGATTGGAGATTTTTGTTACAATATTCACGGGGGCGCATGGCTCTCCCTTGATTGAAAAACTGTCAACCAAATCGATCACAATGCGATCGACGCAAGGCACTCTTCCAGAATTCTGGGTGTCCGGACTTTCCGAGGACCGACGTGGACTCGGATCACTACCTAGTTGTAGCCAAGGTACGGATGCAGATATCCAGAATAGAGCGAAATCAACGAAATACTGTGAGGAAATTTGACGTCGGGCGGCTACAATCGCAAGAAACTGCCAGAGTCTTTTCCAATCGAGTTTCTTCTAATCTTAATCTAAGTCCTATGTCGCCAGCAGTAAATGCGGAAGACCAGTGGCAGCGTTGCCAACAAGCCATCAGAGATGCCGCCTCTGATGCACTGGGTTTCTCTCGGCCACCACAACGAAACCGCTGCTCTGATGAGGAATGCCGGCAAGCACATGCAGCGACACAAGATGCGTGCAAGGCGGCGCTGTACAGAAGGACTAGAGTTGCTTGCAAGTTCTACGAGCGGAGGAGAAAAGAAGAATATGAACTTCTCAGAAAGAAGAAAAAGAAGCACGAGAAGCGCTCGATCGAGGAGATTGAGGGACTTGATTGTAGGAATGATGTTCAAAAATGTTACCAAAAGGTAAAAAGTATATGTCAGGATTTCAAAACCAGAACAGAAGCCTGCAGAGATGAAAATGGCAATATAGTAGTCGAATTGCAGTCGGTGTTGAGGATAAGAAATTAACAATTCTGCAAACTGTTAAACGGCGCTGATGACCAATATTCCGCTGTCAGGCAGACTGAGCCATTCAACAGTGACGATGACAGGCAAGATTCTCGTCAATTCGATCAGAATGAAGTGATGATAGCGATATCTAAACTGAAATCCAATAAAGCTGCTGGAGCCGACGGCCTTGCCGCCGAACTATTCAAGGCAGGAAGATATGAGTTGGTAAGGAGCATACACCAGCTAATCTGTAAAATCTGGTCGGACGAAAGTATGCCCGATGAATGGAATCTCAGCATCGTTGCCCGATCCTGAGGAAAGGAGACCCTCTGAACTGTGCCTACTACAGAGGTTTAAGTCTTCTCAGCATCGCATATAAGATCCTGTCTGCCAATGATAACAATGGAGAACTTTCGCTGCTCCATCAAAGTCGGAGAAAACACCACCGAATTGTTTGATGTCAGGAAACGCACTATCATGCGATCTCTTTAGCATAGTTTTTAGAGAATTGTACGAAATTCACAAGCCAACACCGGACAATCTTTTACAAGTCTGTACAACTACTCGCTTACGCCAATAACATTGGCATAGCCGGAAGAACTCAGGGGGCGTCAGTGGGGTATTAGTGAGTATTGAGATCGAGACAGCGAAGATGGGTTTAGCGATCAATGAATGCAAAACAATACATTTGCTGTCTACAAAAAAGGACACCCAAAATCGGCGTCGTGAACAGAACGTCACATTAGACAGATATAATCTTGAGGTAGTAAAGGACTTTGCCTATGGTGACACCAGTGGGGAGATCAAACGCGGAATTACTTTGACCAATCACTGTTTCTATGGACTAAGAAGGCAATTAAGTAACAAAACCATATCTCGAACTACTAAGGAAACTCTGTATAAAAGACTAAACATCCCAGTCCTGCTGTAGGGCACAGACGCAGAGATTTTGTCTTTGGTCCCGTCTGCATAGACGGCCAGTGAAGGAGAAGGTATAATACCGAACTATTGTATATGCCCTATACTAGAACACCGACTTAGCCAGAAGAGTTCACATACAGCGCCTAAGATGGCTAAGTCATGTAGAGCGGATGGAGCTCAACGTTCCATCCAAGAAATGAAATGAAGCGGGACCTCAACCACCTTGGCGTGCGCAACTGGAGGCAGCTAGCTCGTACTGGGACTGTAGCGTCACCTAAGTAAGTAAGTAATTCAAAGGTAGTTCTAGACTACCGATCATCTCCTATATAGATAGCGGAGCAATTTAATATTCTCCATTGTTGGGTGCCGGCTCAGCTCTGGCTGTGACATGAATTTTTTTTAGTAAGCCAGTGCAAACAAGGCGCTTTTTAGTTTTCGGTGAATTATATAGATATGGTTGTACCAAATGAAGTGACAGTCGAATACTGACAACCATTTCTGAAGACCAATGCGGCATGGTAGAGGGTAAATCAACAACAGACGTCATACAAACAACTGCAATATTAGTGGAAAGGGTATATGCTTAAGAAAAAGAGATCTCCATATGATATTTATCGACCTTGAAAACACAATTAATCGAGTCCCACGACGACTAGTATGGCAGTTCTTAAGAACCAAGGAAGTACCAGGGGTTTACGCAAAGGCGATCCAAGAGATGTGCAAGGATACTCTGACGTCCATCCCTAGTGCTTGCGGAGAGTCAAACTACTTTGAAGTTCAGGGCGGTGTACACCAGGGATCGGCAATGAGTCCACTTATCTTCAACTTGGTCAAGGATTATTTATCAGCGGAAATACAGGACCCAATGCCAAACACAATTTTGTATGCAGATTGTCATTATGCCTGAAAGCCTAACCGAAGCAGAGACGAAACTGGACAAATGGAGCAAGCCATAGAGGAAAACGGCCTACGGATAAGTCGAATCTAGACCGAATACATACACTTCCCCATTGGAATGCAAGTAATCGGACTAAAAAGCACAGCCTACTTGCGAGGTGAAGCACTATCGAAAACAAATGCGTTCAAGTACCTGGGGTCGATTATATCAAACAACGGAACCATCGGACAAGACCTCTTCTTCTTCTATGATCCGAAAACAAGGGATCATAACACTCTCACTTTGCATTTGTGTGATCCAGGCGTTTATAGAGCTGTCTCTCCTGCTTCGCGATGTCTTTGGAATGTTCATTGATATTGCCTTTTTAACAGGGTCCACCACGTGGACGAACGTGGTAATACCAACTTGCCCTCTTCCCGTAAGTGACTGCACACCTCGTCGTGGTGTAAGGGTCTAGTAGAGGACAAAGACTCTTGGGATTTATTCCCTAGATGAGATTCGAAACCAAGATGCAGTCGCCCCCAACCCTTCCTTTCCCATCCTTCCTTTCCCCTTCTCCCCTCCGGTGGGCTGGATCAAGGTACCATACGACCCGTGCCGAGGATCAACCTGGCTAGGAGCCCATCCCAAAAATAGCTCTGTCGCGAACGGAGTATTCGGATACCTGGCGACCTCCGGATAGCTAGCCTTATCTGTGTATTGCGGATCTCTGCACAGACTGACATCCCTTTCTCCGCTACTCGTGGGAATAATAAATGAACTCAAAAAATAATACAAAACAAAAAACAACTAAGACCGGTCCCCCTTTTAAACCGGACGGCAGCACGGCGCTCAAGCTGTCTACCGGTAAAGCCCCTGAAGAGCTGGCTAGTGGGAAGACTGTGGCTTCACATGATCCGACTACGACCAATAGCCGCATGGAGCCCCAGTGTACTAATACTCACCCTCGTTCCGCTAGGGAACTTTTAAAAAATACAAAAAGACCGGTTCTCTTTTCAAACCGGACGGTAGTACGGCGCTCTAGATGTCTACCGGTAAAGCCCCTATGAAATTGGATAGTGGAAAGTCTGTGGCTACACATGGTCCAACTACTTCCAATAGTCGCATGGAGCCTCAAGGTACCAGTACCCTCCCACGTTCCACTAAGCACTCCTCGGGAACAAGGCGTACCCTTGCTACCGCTAAACAGGCATATAAAGATCGCCGCAAAGCCTGACGGATTCTAGAGCACTTTGGCAATATACCGGAGTGCAAAAGAACCGAAAAAGTGAACGCCTGTGTTGAATGGGCTAAAAAGATCGCCAGCCAAAGCAATGCTGGGACTAGCTGTGACTCCACGTCAAAGCGGCAGCGAACGTTGGAGGACTCCGTTTCGGAGCCGAAAAGAGCCAAGGTTTACAAAGCCAGTACCTCTTCCAAGCCATCCAACGTTATATCGAAGTCCTACAGCGATGTCCTTAAGGACAAATTAGTGCTCGCGGTCATAGACAAAAGCGATGCGAACGGATCAATCGCCGCTGACAAATGGAAGTTAGTTCCTTCACGGATACTTTCAGTGTTCCTGGACATAATGAAGGAGAATCCAGGTCCTCCTCCTAGATGCTGCGATGGCGGATGGCACCAGGGCCATATTGAACTAATCGCATGCGACGATCAGAGGTCATACGACCTATATAAACTTGCTATAGGCAAATTATGGGAGCTATGGCCAGGTGCTAAGCTCAAGGTTGTTGCGAGGGAAGATATCCCGAGTAAACCGAGAACTCGCACCTGGATCCCAGCCGAACCCTCCAACCCGGATACGATCCTTCGAATCCTGCAAGTCAGCAATCCTGAACTTCCGGCGCACAACTGGAAAGTCGCTAAGCTCGACGAGCCAAGATGTCTGTACAGATGTGCACTTATTGTCATCAATAAGGAATCTCTTGCTCCTCTGGCGAAGACTGGTGGTGTCGTCTACTACGGCTTCGACCCTATTACCATCAAGGTCTACAAAAAGGACGAAGAGTCTGATTTGGGAAAATTGCCCCCTCATCCGTTAGACCCCACTCCTGCAACTAACGAACCCAAGTCTATCACTTTCCCTTCCTTGGATAGTGATAACTCTAAAGCGTCGCTCCCTATTAATCCGACTTTTGTCGATGAAGACAAATTGTCTGACATGGAGACGGATGAAAATTTTGAAATACCACATCCATTGCTTTTGAGTGAGGACGAATTGTTGGAATCGTCCTCAGACTTGGAAGCCCTGAATACCACAGTGGTGGAGGTTCCTCTGCCTGATTGTAGCGCTAATGCTGCAGTTAGGTCAGATTAACCTCCACCACTCCATTACGGCTTCTGCCGGCCTTCTTCTCCGTCTTTCAAAGGACAGGGAAGATATAGTCTTGGTCCAGGAACGTTGGGTTGTGGACAATTCGATACGTGGGCTCAAGACTCCCAACTACTACACCCTGTATGTGCGTGACGAAGGTAAACCCAGAGCGTTTATACTGGTAAAAAGTAACCTATATGTAACTTTACTCCCTAATTACAGTGATCGAGATACAACCGCAGCGAAAATAGATACACCCAGTGGCTCCTACTTTTTGGTGTCGGCGTATCTCGCACATGACAATATGGACTCTCTTTTTGGGGATAATCTGGAAAGACTAATCGCGGATGCGGGGAAGCAAAAGAGTGGTCTCATTATTGGATGTGATGCTAACGCTCACCATACTGTATGTGGCAGTTCCGATATCAACAAAAGAGGTGAGCTACTTTTTGATTTTATTCTAAGTACAAACCTTATTTTGTGCAATATAGGTAACGATCCCACTTTCGTCACCAGAAACAGGCAAGAAGTATTGGACATCACTCTTGCCTCCGATAGCATCGTCCACCGCATCAAGAATTGGAAGGTGTCAGGCGAACCATCTTTCTCGGATCACAGGTATCTCCAATTCTCGCTACACATAGATTCTATTAGCCCTCCAGTTTTTAGGAACTACAGCAAAACTGATTGGCTCAAGTACAGGTCAACTTTAAGCAACTTAGTTACCTCAGATCACCTTAAGCCCCCCTGCAACCCCCAAGAACTTGATCGCATGGTTGAGGACTTAACCTCAGTCTTAATTATAGCGATGACTTCCTCATACCCCTCGATACAACCCAGGGGCAAGAAGAAGCCGCATTCGTGGATTGTCGGTTTAGGTCCTTTGAGAAATAATTGTAGAAAACTTTTTAATAATGCCAGAAGTACGAGAGACGCGTTAGAATGGGACTTGTACAAGGCATCCCTAAACATATGCAAACAAAAATTGAGGAAAGCCAAACGAAATTCTTGGAGACTCTTCTGTGGTAAAATAGAAGAAGCCTCTGAGGCATCCAGGCTGAGGAAAATTCTCTCTTCAAATCCAATAACACCCAGTTACCTTACGACTTCAAGCGAAGATTCGCTAAATTTACTGCTTGACACTCACTTCCCAGGCAGTTCCCAAGTTGTTAGCAATATGGTTTTCAACAATCCATCTGCACAAAAAACAAACTCCTCAAAACTGATTACACAGTGAGCTTTAGTGGGCACTGCACAGCTTCAAACCATATAAATCCGCGGGACCAGGTGGCATTATACCTGCCGAGTTGCAGAAGTCATCGGACATAATTCTGCCGATGTTTGAGACAATTTTTAGAAGTTGTCTACTATTACAGTCTTGGGGTCAACACGTACTGTGATCTATCCGTGAATAGTTTCTCTTTTCTAAGTTAAATCGATTAAAAACAAGTTGAAATGCCTTGTATTTGTAAAGCGAAGGTTGAACGTAATCAGCCAAAAATTAAATGTGCGGAGTGCAATAATTATTTTCATTGCAACTGCGTGAATATTCAACCGGCAGATGTTGACTTTTTCAAAAATCCAACAAGCAGTTTCTTTGTAAGAGTTGTACTACTGCACGTAGGAGCTCCCTCCGCTCTCCTCCCCCTGTGAGAGTGCAAAATGATCGACCATCTCATGAAGTAACTGATGCTTCGATGCCAGTGTCGCCGCTCCCTACTACATCTAATGCTGAACGGAACCAGTCACAACAACTACACCAATACGACAATCAACAGCAAAAGCAACTACAACTATACCAATACGACAGTCAACAACAAAAGCAGCAACAGGAACACCACCAGCAAATCCAAGATCTGATTTCTAATCAGCGACAACAACAATTTCAACAATCTACTTCTTATGACAATCAAGTGATAACATTAGAGACAGTGTATAATGAAATTGTTGCTCTCAGATCTGAAAATGCTCTCGCTCTCTCTTTGATAAAAGCTTTACAAGAAGAAAAAAATAGTCTCTTGAAAACAGTGAGTGATCTTCAAAGAGAAGTGAATTTTTTACACCAAAAAAGAAGAGAAAATTTTGTTGAAGTTGTGGGTGTGCCGAATGTGAACAATAGCAACGCTCTTAATTGTGCTCTGCAAGTTTTTTCTAAGGGTGTTTGCACTGATATATCTGAAGCTGATATTGACAATTGTTATGTTAAAAAAGCTAAGAAATCCAACAATCCGGTTGCTAATAAATCTAATATTTTGGTAGTTAAATTCGTCTCTAAATTAAAAAAAGATATAATTATGAAGAACAAAGTTAGTGCTAAAAATAATTTAACTTCAAAGATTTTTGGCTGTGATAAGCATAGTAAAATTTATATTAACGATTCGCTAAATGGTGCCACAATTAATCTTTTGAATGCTGCACAGAAAGCTAAGAATGAGAAAATGTATAAGTATGTTTGGGTCAAAAACGGGAGAGTACTAATGCGCAAGAGGGATAATGATAACTACATTGTTATTAACTCTGTTGAAGACCTTTTAACACTTAATTAATATGCAAGATCCTCAAATAAATTTTCTAAGTGTTCCCTCCATCAATTGCGTTGACGTTGCATCTCATGATCTCGTTTTTGACCAAAACTACTTACCTAATTTTCTTATTATCCACCAAAACATTAGAAGTATGCGCAAAAATTTTGATAACCTCCTTGTGCATTTAAATGCTTTTGTGAATAAGCCCGATTTTATTTTTTTGTCAGAAACGTGGATTTATGATGAAGAAAAGTCGCTTTTTGCGATTGAGGGGTATGAAATTATCCCTTGCTGCAATAATACATATGCAGCCGGCGGTGTTGCAGCTTTTATAAAAAGTTCTTTTTTGAAAGATACGACTGATGTTGATGCTTCCTGTTTAAACTTGTATAGCTGTGATGCTTTAAAAATTAAGATAAAAAGCAGTAAGTTAACTTTATTATGTATTTATAGATTTAATGAGCTATCTCTTGCTAATAACGTGTTTTATGAAGAATTAGAAAACTTGTTATCAAGTGAGTCATCTAACGATATTATTTTATTGGGTGATATCAATTTAGATATTCTACAAAACTCTATTCTGGTAGACAATTATTTATTTTTACTGTCTTCTTACGGTTTGGAGCCATGTATAAATAAACCAACTCGTATTTCAGACTCTTCCAGCACATGCATTGATCACATAATGGTTCGCTTTCGTAACTCCGACAATATCCTTCTAAGTAGTTCTGTTCTTGATCTGCAGTTAACTGATCATTGCATGACGTGTTTGAGCTTGAAAAATGTTTCTGCTTCAACTGGTAACAAAAATCCTTCCTCCTTTTCTTTTGTTAAAACTGATTACGAGGCACTCAATAGTCTACTTCGTTTTGAATGCTGGGATAATATACGTAATGAAGATGATCCTTCCAAAGCATACTCCAGTTTTATTGATACTTTAAATAAGTATGTACAACTATGCTCGAGTTTTGTAAAAAAACGTGAGGCTAAATTTAAAAAACTAAAACCTTGGATATCTTTTGATTTGCTCAACAAAGTAAAAGAGAAAAACAAGCTTTATAGAGAAAAAGTTAAATATCCGAATAACGCTAATATCACTACAGCTTACAAGCATTTATGTAAAGACATATCTAAAGAAGTTATGTTATGCAAAAACAATTTTTATTTAAACAAGTTTAGTGAGATCAGAGGTGATTCTAAAAAAGAATGGAAATGGAATACAAAACAAATCATCTCAAATCGAACAAATCCAAATGATAAAAGAGAATGATGTCATCATCACCAATTCCAAGGTCATTGCTGATAAATTTAATGATTATTTTGCCTCTGTTGGTACTAAAGTTGTGTCAGATAATTGTTCTGGACATTCTAATTGCGACTGCTTAGCTTATGAGGAGTCATCCTCTCAGAGCTTTTTTTTTGTTCCCATCACGTCTTTTGAACTGTACAAAATAATTAAGTCTCTTAAAAATTCGAATTCTGACACAACTGAGTGCTTTTCAAATAACTTCGTTAAGAAAATTGCTCTGAACATCTGTGATGTTTTATCTTATTTATATAACAATAGCATTTTAAAGGGTGTTTTTCCTGACAAGTTAAAACAAGCCGAAGTGATACCTCTATTTAAGAAAGGTGATAAAACTTCAATTAATAACTACATGCCAATTTCTTTACTTCCAGTATTTACAAAAATTTTCGAAAAAGCTATAAAAAATAGAATGGTTAAGTTTTTAGAAAAAAACAAGTTTTTTAATGAGGGTCAATTTGGCTTTCGTTCCGGTTTCTCTACTGAGGGAGCCCTCCTGAATTTCTGTTCAAATATATACAATGGTTTCAATAACAGAAATTTAACTGCGGCTCTCTTCGTTGATATAACCAAAGCTTTTGATACCATTGATCATAAACTACTTTTAGACAAGCTGTACAAATGTGGTTTTAGAGGAGTAATGTATACCTGGCTATACTTAAACTTACTTATGTCCTTTAACCCCTCGGGGGGCATAGGGCGTCAACCACGCCTGCGCGCCATCGTGTTCGGAGTTCTGCAACGCGTTTGAGCTGCCTCCAACTCATTCCTAAAGAGCTCGATTCCTCCTCAACTGTTCTGCGCCACGTTTGCCTAGGGCGTCCCGCTATTCTGCCTGCCTGGGTGAGCGGATTCCACTGCATAGCGTATTTCGCAATGGAGTTGTCTTCGCGCCGTAGGGTGTGTCCAATCCATTGCCACTTTCTTCTTCGTATAGTAATGCTTATAGGTTCTTGGCCCGTTCTCAGATAAAGCTGTTCGTTGGAGATGCGGTTCGGCCAAAAAATCCTCAAGATGATTCTTAAGCATTTGTTTACGAAGACTTGCAGCTTCCGTGTGTTAATGGTGTCCACCTTCCAGGTACTGCACCCATAAAGCAGCACTGATTCTACGTTGGAGCGGAACAGTCGTAGCTTGGTTCTTAAGCTAATAACATTGCTTCTCCAGATTTTGGACAGCATTCCGAACGCAGCTTTAGCCTTCCCGATTCTGCTGCACACATCCAGTTCGGTGCCACCGCGATTAGCCGAGACGACACTTCCTAAATATAGAAAGTTATCAACTTTCTCGACTTGCTTTCCGGCAATGTTAAGTTGAGCGCGGGTATTGGAAGTACTCAGGGCTTTTGTTTTGGCTGTGTTTATTTTTAGCCCCACTTTGTTTGCCTCAGCTTCTAGATTTTGGGCCATCAAATGAAGATCCATTATCCGATGTGAAAGTAGACAAACATCGTCAGCGTAATCTAGGTGTTTAAGGTAAGATGTCATAGTCCAACGAATTCCAGAATTAGCTTCCGTCAATGCTGCACGGAGTACATCGCTGATAACCACCAAGAACAATAGTGGGGACAGTATGCACCCTTGACGTACTCCACTTTGGACTTCAAAGTCCTCCGACACCTTACCATTGTGCACGACGTGACACTTGCCGCCCTCATATGTAGCCTTGATAATAGCTATAAGCTTTTCTGGAATGCCTCTCCTGCGCAAAGCCAGCCAGATAGCATCTCGATTCAAGCTGTCGAAAGCCTTCTCGAAGTCGATAAACAGTAAATGTAGCGGAGACCTATACTCAACGCATTGTTCGATTATGATCCGTAAGGTGTTTATGTGGTCGATGCAGGAGGATCCAGCGCGAAAGCCTGCCTGTTCGACATCGAGAGTTGAATCTAAATGATCTTTAATTCGTTCTAGAATTATTCTAGCTATTATTTTGGCTACAGCTGGAAGAACACATATACCTCTCCAGTTACCGCACTCCATCAAGTTACCCTTCTTTGGAAGCTTAATGATCATCCCCCTTTTCCACTCCTGTGGAAATTGTTCACTATCCCAAGCTCTCCGTATTAGCGGATGCAGCAAATCTGCCGATGTATTTGGCGCCGCTTGAAATAGCTCGGCAGGGATACCATCAATACCCACCGCTTTGTTTTTCTTGAGGGACTTGATTGCTGTTATTATTTCAGCTTTACTGGGAGGTACGGTGCGAATTCGGGAATTTGTTGCTTCGAACTGCTCATTCGAATTCAAGATCATACCGCCGTCGTCTAAGTGATTTAGCACTGCAGCAAAATGTTCTCTCCATCTAGTGAGCTGATCCTCATCCGAAATCAGAAGGTCACCGTCTAGACTCTTCACTGGATGTTGTTTGGAGTTTCGACCACCAATGAACTCCTTAGTGATGTTGTAAACAGTCCTACTGTCGCACCTACTCGCTGCTTCTTCAGCCCTTGAGGCCAGTGAGTTGACATGTTGACGCTTGTCACGTCTCACACTACGCTGCACTTCTTTCTTCTTCGCACGGTATTGGGCTTCAAGCTCGGTTCTCTCTACTGCTGAGGCCGCTGCAATCCGAGCCTTGATTGCTGTACGCTCATCGATCCGTCTCCAGGTGTCTGTAGAAAGCCATGTGCGGTGGTGTTTCTGCTTTTTACCGACATAAGTGCGTGCCCCAGTCGCAAAAGCATTTTTCACAGCACTCCAGTGGTCATCCATGTTCTCTATGCTGCTGATTGCTTCTGCTTCTAAGGCAAGATGGTCCCTGAACTGTTGGCGCACTTGGGGAACCTTGAGCCTGTCGATATTAAACCTGGTGATGTTAAGCAGGTTTGAGCGGTTGCTGTTGACGGATGCAGTACGAAGGCGTAAATGAGCTACCATAAGATGGTGATCTCGTTCTTGTCCGACGTCAGCTCCACGTCTGTTTCGGACGTCCAGGAGACAATTTCTAAAGCGGCGACTGATCGCAATGTGATCGATCTGGTTGGATGTTCGTTGCCTATCAGTAGAGACCCAACTGATCTTATGGCAGGTGTTATGCTTAAACAGCGTACCTCCGATGACTAGGCGGTTGGTATTGCAGAAGTCCACAAACCGCTCACCATTGTCATTACGGTCTCCCACGCCGTGAACTCCCATCACGTGCTTAAGCATGGTGTTGTCGCTACCCACCTTGGCATTGAGATCCCCCATTACCATTACGATGTCCCCATTAGGCGTTTGGTTGTAGGCGGCACCTAAGTGACTATAAAAATTATCCTTTTCATCCTCAGTCGCGTCTAGAGTCGGAGCATAACACTGTATGATGGTAATTTTTCTAACTCTACTCTGGAACCTAGCCGTCAATATCCGGTCACTATGGGGTTTCCAGGATATGAGGCTACTACGTGCTGCTGGAGTTAGCATGAGTCCTACGCCAGAACTCCGTGCACTTCCAGCTGGTTTACCAGAGTAGAGCATCACAGTGCTTTTTGTTGGGGAGATGTATTCCCCAGCATCGTACCATCTTATCTCGCTCAGCCCTAAGATGTCGATTTTATACCGTGCGAATTCGCGCTCCAATTGGAGGAATCTGGCGTTATAAGGCCCTTCCTTGAGTGAGTCCAGGAGGGTCTTAACGTTCCAGAATCCGATCGTTGTCCGTGTCCGATAGCCAAAGGTCGTCAACAAATGATCAGTCCGTATCCGAGGCGTATGTTTCCGTTTCGGAGCAATAGTTTGTTTTTACGGTTGCGGCTCGCTGGGCCACAGACCAACCGACACTTATCCTGTTTTTTGGCGCAGGAAGCTCGCCATTCGTCCTCTCCCGTTAGCAATTTCCGAAGAAATTCCCAGATGGCACCACGAGGAGGTGGGAGTAGGGCTTACTAACAGAGCTGCTAGGTTTTCGGCTGCAGTGGCTCCTACTCGTTACTTAGCGGACCAGCACCTATCGGGAGATGCTGCCCCTACGAGGCCTTTGTTAGTCGTTTGCCACCTGGCTATGCTCTTATTTATCTAACAGAGTGCAAAGGGTCAAAATTAATGGTCAACTAAGCTCTAGTAGTTTTATCTCTGTAGGAGTTCCCCAAGGTTCTGTGCTTGGTCCTATACTTTTTTTAGTTTTTATCAACTCGCTTCTTTCACAAAAATATCGCAGCAAAGTAATTGCGTTCGCTGACGATATGGCTTGTGCTTTTCAAAGTGATTCTGCTCTTAATCTTTCCGCTGATATTAATCATGACCTGGAAGTCTTAAGTCATTGGTTTAAAATGCATAAAATGGCTATAAGCGATAAAACCAAGATTATGTTTTTTAGTCCAAGTGGTAAGGAAGCTGACTTTGGACCATTCGTTTTTCACTGTGCAAACTGCTACAAATTTAAACATTCTAAAGATATCTGCTACTCGGAAGTAGAGGCACAGACATTTTTTGAGTCACGTTTATGCTCTGCCAAATGTTTTAATATTGAGAGTGTTAAATTCTTTAAGTATCTTGGTGTTTTGCTGGACTGGAAGATGAGCTGGTCGGCCCATTCCGATGCCCTTAAGAAGTATCTTATGGCTGTCACTAGGCAGATTTACATTTTAAATTCATATTGCTCTCGCGATCTTCTTAGGTGTATCTATTATGGCTTAGTTCAATCTAAGCTTGAATATGGCATAGTTTCCTGGGGTGGTGCGTATTACAACAAGTTGTACCCGCTCCTTATTTCTCAAAAGCACGTTATTCGTATAATTTGTAATAAAAGCCGTCATACTAGTAGTTTAATGCTCTTCAGAAGTCTTAAAGTTCTACCTCTGAAACATCTTTATTGTTATAAAGTTTTAAAGTTATTCTTCGTGAGATCAGGCTATCTTTTAAACAGGTGCTCTTCTAGCTATCGTCTCAGAATAAATAATCTAAATCTCGATTTAGTACCTTCCCACAATCTGCAAATTTTCTTTAATTTCTTTACGGCATCTGCTCCGAGAATTTTTAACAAGTTACCCTATCATATTAGAAGCTTAAGAAATGAATCCACTTTCCTCAAAAAAGTAAAATTATGGCTTTTAGACCTCAACTACAAGGAGATTTGTGATCTACTTGGTGTAATTGTTTAAATTGTTTTATTCTTTTTTTCTTAAAAATTGGCACTAAATCTTGTTATGACCCCATTACATTCTGTATTTAATCTTTTATTGTTATTATAGTGTTGTTATTATTGCTGCTTTCGCCTCTAGTTCCCTTAGAACTATAGATTGCAGCTACTTTATTAATTCTAAGTTAATTCTGTTAAATTTTGTTACATTTAGTTTATTGTTCTGTATTCTGAATTAATATTGAAATAAATTGAAATTGAAATTGAATTGAAATTGAGATCTGGTATATATCCCAAAGATATGGAGAGAAGTCAAAGTTGTCTTCATAGCCAAAACGGGCAAATGCTCTCACATAAATCAAAAAGATTTCAGACCGATAAGTCTATCATCATTCCTCTTAAAAGCATTAGAACGACTGATTGATATCCATTTACGCAACAGTATTGACAAGAAACTACTGTCGGCGGCCCAACCTGCATATTGCAAAGGCAAATCAGTGGAGACGGCATTACACTCACTGGTGCGTACAATTGAATATTCCCTGTTTCATAAGGAGTACAAAATGGTTGCCTTTCTGGATATAGAAGGCGCTTTCAACAATGTCAATGTATCAGCGATAGCAGATGCACTCTCAGATCTGAAGGTCGACAGCTCACTTTGTAAACTGATTAATCTACTGCTTAATGGTCGGATTATCAACTCTAAGCTGGATGGGACGTCTACCAGAAGGTCTGTCAGTAGAGACACTCCGCAAGGTGGTGTTCTATCCCTCCTTTTGTGGAACTTGGTGATCAATGAACTATTGTTAATCATGGAAGGCGAGGGATGCACGGCGATCACTTATGCGGATGATGTTGCTTTGACTGTCTCAGGAAAGCACCTAAATACTCTAAAAGAACTTCTACAAAACGCTTTAAACAAGCTCACTAGATGGGCAGTTCGGTGTGGTTTGGGTGTAAACCCCCACAAAACTGAACTTGTACTCTTCTTCAGGAAATATAAAATTCCGTTAGTCGACCATCCTTCTCTAAATGGTATCAGCTTAACTTTCTCTGACACAGCAAAATATTTGAGTCTCATCCTAGATAAGAAACTAAGCTGGAAACCTTATATTCAAGAAAGAGTCAAGAAAGCTACAGTAGCACTCTTCTCTTGCAAAAAAGCTATTGGAAATGGGGTTTACAACCCCGAATCACTCACTGGCTCTATATCACGGTCATTAGACCGATACTCACATACGGGGTCATTGTCTGGTGGACGGCCTTAGAAAAATCTATAAATCCCGATTATCTAAGTAAGGTCCAGGGCACAGCTTGTCTGTGCATAGGCGGAGCACTACGTACAACCTCCTCTGCGGCACTGAACATTTTGTTTCTTCTGGTACCCCTCGATATATTTTGCAAGCAAATGGCATCGAATGCAGCCGTTCGCTTCGAAGCTACCCAACAGTGGTCAAGAAGAGACTTTGGCCACGCTTCCATTTTGAATAAACTCAAAATCTCTTTCGAAAACACGGACTACACCATCCCACGTGTAAATTTTGACAAGAACTTCCTCGTCACCATCCCAGATCACTCTGGAATGATGATACATTTTTAGAAGATGGGTCAATCCACTTCTACACTGACGGCTCAAAATCTAAGGACGGGGTTGGTGGAGGTGTTTTCTCTGACAGGCTTAATCTTAAGCTCCCCTTCCGTCTTCTAAATCATTGCAGCGTGTCCCAGGCGGAAATTTTGGAGATTAAAGAAGTCTTGTCTTGGCTTAAGAAAAACGTGATATCTGCTAAAAATATCCGCATCTTTTCAGACAGCCAAGCAGCAATCAAATCCTTGAAAATGACCTCTATAAATTCCTTAGTAGCTCTAGACTGCCGCTCGTCTCTCGTGGAGATGGCTGAGCAGTTCAATATTCACCTGTGTTGGGTGCCGGGGCATAGGGACATTCCAGGGAATTGTAAGGCCGACGAACTCGCCAGAATAGGAACAACTACACCCATACTACCGGACAAAAGCTCCTTAGGTATACCAATTGCTCCCTGCAAACTCAAATTTAAGGTGGATGCTATCGAGAGTACGAATCTTAGGTGGACAAATGGACCCACATGTCTAGCGACAAAACAAATTTGACCGAAGCTGGATCTAAAACGTTCTAAGAATTTGATTTCTCTCAACAGATTGCATATCGGCGCTTTAAAAGGTGTCATCACTGGACACTGTCTAATAGGCAAGCATGCTACAAGGCTAGGCGTTTTTGCGAACGACTTTTGTAGAAGCTGCGTGAATGAGGAAGAGGAAGAAACTATTCCTCACCTTCTTTGTCGCTGCCCAGCTCTCTCCCATAGAAGGAAGCTTCACCTAGGAGCCAACGACATAGGCGACCTGAAAAACATTGATATTAAACATTGATACCTACGCTTCACAAGAAGCTCAGAATGGTTTAACGAAGAGGTAGGAAAATTTTCTCCCATGATCCATGTGGTATCACAATAGACCTATTATTGGTCTAAGTGCGTTGGCGATTCTTAAGTGGTTGCCACACTTCAACCTAAGCTAACCTAACTTACCCTCTATCTTTCGTAAGATGGTTTCCTTGACGTGAAGGCTTCCACGGATCTTCGAAATTCTTACTCGATGAAACTTTGTCACTCCTGCTGTCATGCGAAGCATCTTCATCTCTATTTTGATGTCAACTTTGTGAGCCGTGGCTGTATGCGCTCTTACTAAAGTTTACTTAACTGTAGATTATGCTAAGCTTATCCAAAGAAGTTCGATCAAGAATTGTACGAAAGTTAGTCATAAGGTAGCCATTTTAATAAATAGTACACATTGGATGACCAGAGTTTTATTTAACCGCATAAAACAATCTCAGCTGCCGTTAATTTACTCCCATACTTTATGTACATCGTCCAACATTGTGAACCGTATGTGAGCACTCTGGACGCACAACTGGGGTGTAGAGCCTTCCTTTCAACTCAGGGCGCATTTTTCGGTCACAGAAGATAGTGGAGTTTTCTCGCCACTTCATCCACCCTACGCTCACGCGATGATTGATATCGTCATCACAGGATGCTTAGGTGTTGATCATACTCGTAGATCCCAGATATTTGAACGTTTCGCACTTGGGAAGCACTGTTCCATTCAAATAAATGTTTTGAATAGACCTGAGTGAATCTCAAGTACTCTGTCTTTTTTGAACTAATGCGATATCCATTTCCCTCCAAAACCTCCACCCACACATCAAGTTCTCGTTGCAGGAATGTATGATCCTCACTTATGATTGCTCCATCGTCAACAAAGAATAATTGATGTACTTTGGGGTCCATCACTTTACCTTCAAGCAGATAGTCAAGGACTGTAATAAAGAGGAAAGGACTTAAGACGCTTCCCTGGTGCACCCCGACTTTGATTGGGAACGGTTACACCAGCGGGGCATCTTACTCTTGTGTTTGCTCTTTCGTACATGTCCATGATCATCTGTACATAGGTTTCTGGAACCCTTCGATGTCTTAGCGCCATCCATATCAGATCTCGTGGTTGTCTGTCCAATAGCTTTTCAAAGTCAACCAATACAATATGTAAATCCTTTCAGGAATCACGATGGTTTTCCATTATGATCGAGCATTGAACAAGATCCCAATGCGAGAATAAATGCGGAGTGGCTAAAGTGGAGAGCTGTGTTTGGTGTGATATGCCGTAAACGCATGCAGTTCAAACTCAAAGAGAGGGTATATAAAACGATGGTCAGACCATCCCTTTTATAAGGTTCTGAATACTGGTCAGAGAAAAAGGAACACACCCAAAAGATGCACACGAACGAAATGAGGATGCTAAGGTGGGCAAGTGGAGTAACCCTCAAATACCACATACGAAACGACCACATCAGAGGTACCATTTAAATAGCACCCATAGCCGATAAAATAATGGAAGGCAGGCTTCGCTGGTATTGACACATTATGCGTAGACCGGAAGACCATATATTTCGTAAGGCACTGCAGATAGAAACCCCACAGCAAGGACCCAGAAGACCGAAGACAACGTGGTATAAACCAATTCAAAAAGATCTAAAAAGGCATCCTATGGACGCCTCGACAACGCAAAATCGAGTAATCTGGAAGCTCAGGACCTGAAGGGCAGACCCCAAATGAATGGGAAAAACTGCAAGGAAAAAGAAAAGATTTTGCCAACAGATCGGTCTGCCTAGAGCAGGAGGAGTAATCCTCCTTATGAAAATGTTCTTGTATCTCTGTGAGATCTGAATCTTATCATTATGCTCCTCACTCTACACCCCAACCAGTATATCAAACAATTTTAATTGCCTCCCCGCAATAACAATAAACAATCTACTCTATTTCACTTCGAAAACTTTGATAGTAACAGCCAAAGGCTATCTGACTGTAATAATTCTGTTAACCACAAGCATCATAAACTTTGAGTTTCTCTTCGAAAACGAGAAAATTTCCAACAATCACCCCCAGCCAACAGGACTTTTGCCGAATTATTGAGTGCAAAATCCTTTCAAAATTATCACCCACCCTCTAGTTTGGAGAGAATCCACCATTAAACTTCAATTATGCCGCGAGGCCAATTTAGGACCAATTCGATTCGATTCTCCAAGAAATGAGCAAGCAAAAAAAAACTTCAAATCGCATTTCTATGTAGATAAGGGCGAACGCAACGTATTCGCGGTTAAGATTTTCAAAGTAATTAGCTAGAGAGAAACCAGACCATCGATGCCCTCTTTGGAAAACTGTGAATGAATGGTATTGAAGGGCTCTCCACAGTCTGTGCTATAACTAAATTCTGGGCTGTATTAAAATTCTATGACTTTAATTAAGAGTTCATTGGGGGCGTGAAGTTTAGACGGATATTGGCGTGGGTAGCCTGAAGCGATGCGTCGAATTGGCACTTGAAAACGTAAGGACTATGCGCTGGCGGCAAATTATTCCACCTTTTTTCCGATTAGATGGGAAATGCTTGCCGCTATTTTGAATTTTCGTGATAATTACATTTTGACGGCGAAGATGATGGCATTTTAAAAGACGTCATTCAGCGCAAATGGGGTATGTCTCCTTCAGGAACACAGAACAGGCATAGCAGAGAGCGTTGTACTATATTTTCCGCTCAAGTTATGTTTTGGGGAAACTCCTCTCGAGATATTTAAGCCAGGACTTGTATTTGAATTGGAAGTTGCGCATTAATGATGCAATAAGAATATAAGACGCAGAAGCACGAAGTCCCTAAGTTGATTTTTAGGCAGAGTGATTGGTGCCAATTCCATCGTTGCGCCATCAAAAAATATAGGAACTGTGCTTCCTCTTGTAATACTCCTAGTAATAGGAATATTTCTAATGAGGAGTGTGATTTCTATATCGGGAATTCAAATACGGTGGTATTACAAGCTGGCTGGTCAAACGGTAGTGCATGCGATCATATGAAAACACAAGGGATTTCACTTAGCTGAGGCCTACCAACTCCTACTCTCAATCTCCACGCGGTGACGGCTGGGTGTCTAGTGCCTTAATCCAAGAAAAAGGTAACCAACCCCGTTTGGAGGGTTCTTGGCGGCAGCAGATGAGAAAAAGGGGAAGAGTGCTTCTTCTTGTTCCAGGCGGCAGCGGACGAATTCCCTAGGCAGAGTCAACGGTGGCATCTATTTTTTTTTTTTTTTTTTTGCCTAAGGGGTGGTGGAAAACGCTACTGCTCATGAGAAACAGACTCGCTCTGTTTGAAGTAGTATGGGACTTTCTACTCCCTAAAATACCACCTTAAACCCTTTTTCAACTTAACACCACCCACTCCGGAACCGCTTTTGCATTACTTCAGAGTGAACGGTGGCGTCTATAGTTCCAGTCAGGTTTGAACTTAGTGAATACCTTGCGCGAGCTGCTTCGACGTATTCGGATCATAGGTCGGTAAGGAATTTCCAATGTTAGTCAGGACCTTGGAATAGAGATGGTGGTGGAGGAGCCCCTAACGGGCCAACGGCAGCGCTCATACTCCCGTAGTGGACTACTGGCACCGGTGTACCCGGCCCCTCGTCCTAGGGCAATAATTAAGGAACTGGCAATCCAGGTTGGGGGTTGTGCCGTCGGGGTAACTTCCCTACCACGTAAAAAACGCATGGTTCCGAAACAACCAAAAGCTTCGGATAAGGATGACTCAACTAATGACGACCCCAGCAAACGAAATAAGGACAACGCCCTTCGGATCTGTACGTGGAATGTTCTGTCACTTTACAGACCACGTGCAGCCGAACAAGTAGCAGAGGCCCTAGACTGCTATAAAGCAGATATTACCGCCATTCAGGAAGTGCGATGGGATGGGCCGGGCAAAAAGGGGATGAAAAACTGTGACATCTACTACGGTGATTGCTACAAAGGCAACAGGCAACGCTTATTCGGATGCGGATTTGTTATACGCGGAAGACTTAGGCAAGAAGTCTTAAGCTTCCGACACGTAAGCGAGCGTATTATGACTACCCGGATCAAGGCTAAATTAACTAACATAAGCCTAATATGTGTTCATGCCCCCACGGAAGAAAAGGACCCTGCCACAAAAGATTGTTTCTACGAGCTCCTCGACAAAACATACGAGCAATGTCCTAAATACGACGTTAAAATCGTATTGGGCGATTTTAACGCCAAAATAGGAAAGGAGGACGTCTTTGGTAGAGCAGTCGGTAAGCATAGCCTACACGACACCACGTCTGACAACGGACTAAGGCTAATTGATTTTGCTGTGGAGCGAAATGTTACCATAGCAAGCACATGGTTTCCTTATCTCGCTATTTATAAGCAGACATGGCGGTCCAATGATCATGTAACTATCAACCAAGCCTCCGGTATTCTGGATGTCCGGACCTTCTGAGCGGCCAACATAGACTCGGATCATTACCTTGTTGTAGCCAAGGTACGAATGCGGATATCCCAATCTGAGCAACAAACAAGAATCACTGTGAGAAAATTTAACGTCGAAAAGCTACAACCGCAAGAGACCGCCAGACTCTTCACTGAACGCGTATCCTGAAATCTCTCAATCACCCCTATGCCGCCAGCATCAAGCGCCGAAGACCAGTGGCAACGATGCCAACATGCCATCAGAAACGCCGCGACTGATGTGCTGGGGCTCGCTCGCCCACCACCGCGAAACCCCTGGTTTGACGAAGAATGCCGGCGAGTGCATGCAGCAAAACAAGAGGAGAGCTGCTCGTGAGCTCTACGAACAAACGAGATGGAAAGAACATCGGCTTCTCCAAAAGAAGAAGAAAGAGCATGAGAAGCGCGCGTTTGAGAATATCGAGAGTTTATACTCAAGGAACAATGTACGGAAGTTTTACGAAAAGGTAAAAAGAACGTGTCAGAGAAGCAATACCCGTGCAGAAACCTGTAGAGATGCAAATGGATACCTCGTAGCAGGATCACAGTCGGTGTTGAGAATATGGAAAAACTACTTCTGCAGACTGTATAACGGCGACGAAGACCGACAGGCATAATGAACTATTCAACATAGACGATGATAATCAATATTTCCATCAACCTGACCAAAACGAAGTGAGGATACCAATATCCATGCTGAAATCCAACAAGGCTGCTGGACCTGACGGCCTATCGGGCGAACTTTTCAAGGCAGCTGGGGATGAATTGGTAGAGTGCATACACCAACTCATCTCTAAGATTTGGTCAGACGAGTGTATGCCTGATGAATGGAATCACAGCATCGTTTGCCCGATCCAGAAAGGAGACACGCCCTCAACTGCGCCAATTATATAGGCATCAGTTTCCTCAACATCGCATACAAGATCTTTTCTGCGATATTGTGTAAACGCTTGAAACCTTTTATCAATAGCCTGATTGGCCCCTATCAGTGCGGTTTCAGGCCAGGAAAGTCCACCATTGATCAAATCTTCACATTTCGGCAGATCCTGGAGAAAACTCAAGAAGTCCCAATCCATACTCATCATCTCTTTATCGAATTCAAGGCCGCCTATGACAGCATCTATAGAGGCATATCTAGTTTTGACATCCCTGCCGAACTTGTTCGGCTGTGCAGGATGACGATGGAGAACGCTCGCTGCCCCATCAAGGTCGGTAATGACCTCACCGAGATCTTTGATGTCAAAAAAGATTTTAGACAAGGTGACGCGCTGTCATTTGACTTCTTTAATATTGTACTTGAACGTACTGTGCGGAATTCACAAGCCAACACCAAAGGGCACAATCTATCAAAAGTCTGTACAACTGCTTGCATACGCTGACGAATTGAACAGAACGTCACAGTGGACAGCTATAACTTCGAGGTAGTAAGGGACTTTGTCTACCTTGGCTCTGCTATAAACTCAAAAACAAGATCAGCGCAGAAATCAAGCGAAGAATAACTCTTGCCAATCGCTGTTTTTTTTTTGGCCTTTAAGGCAATTCAACAGTAAAGCCCTATCTCGAACAACTAAGGAGACTCTGTATAAGACCCTGATCATCCCAGTCCTGCTTTACGGTGCTGAAACATTTTTTTTTTTTTTGTTTGAGGTGAAAAATCTTCCATAGACACTATGAGAATAGCAAGCGCGTGCTCATAGTAGTGTCAGATTCTTACTGACTAAAAAAACACCACCCTTCGATATAAATTTGTTAGATATCGCAACTAAATATAAACTTATCAAGCAATTTTTCTATCATGAAATAAAAACGTTTGGCAGGTTACTTTCCACTGAAAGATCCTGCATATTCCGCAATCTAGACGCGGTTAATCATTATCTCGCCAAGTCGAAAGGTTTCGTCCTTTGTAGTCGGTGCAATAAATTGCTCTCATCCAAAATTTGTAGGACTGTATTGTTGACATTTCCGATTAGTCGGTTTCTATGCTTTCTCGCGAAGCTTCTAGTTTCAGCTTCGATTGTCGGAATTCCGAGATCCCTGTGGATATCGTCGTTTCTACTATACCACGGTGCTTGGACTATTTCTCTCAGCACTTTATTTTGAAAAGTTTGTAAAATATTTGCATTTGTTTTCTTGGTACAACCCCAAAGTTGTATACCGTAGGTCCACACCGGCTTTAGCACTTGCTTGTATAAAAGCAGTTTGTTCTCAGTACTGAGCTGGGAATGTTTTCCGAGTAACCAGTACATTTCTCTATATTTGATTTCGAGTTCTTTTCGTTTCATTTTCACTTGCGAATTCCATTTCAGCCTTGCGTCGAGTGTCATTCCCAGGTATTTGGCCTCGTTTGCAAAAGGTATTCGGGCCGATTTTAGGAAAATTGGCAAGTCATTAGTTTTCTTGTAAGTGAAATTCACGTGAACAGATTTAGATTCGTTGAGAGCGACCCGCCAGTCCCTCGTCCACTCATTTACATTATTCAGTGCGTTTTGCAGTCGTTTCTTCGATTGTTTTACCTACTGCTAAGATAGCGGTGTCATCGGCAAACGTAGCAAGGATAGTGCCATCTTCGTTCGGTATATCACGAGTATATAGCAAATAGAGAAGTGGCCCAAGAACGCTTCCTTGCGGTACGCCGGCCGAAATTTCCTTGACCTCGGAGTATTCGACTCCATGTCTAACACGAAAGAGTCTATTCCCGAGATATGATTCTAGAATATCGTAAAAGCATACAGGGAGAACTTGTCGTAGTTTGAATTTCAAACATGGACTTTATTGAAAGAGGATGAAGATATCCTTGGTCGCTTCGAGGGAAAAATTCTTTGTAAGATTTTCGGTCCCGTTTGAGTTGATGGGTTTTGGAGGAGAAGATTCAATCACGAACTATACGAGCTGTAAAGCGACATCGACCTAGTCAAAAAACTGCGTAATAGACGTCTGAGGTGGCTAGGACATGTAGAGCGAATGGACACCAACGCTCCGACCCGCAGAGTCTTCGAAACTAACCCCGAGGGACGACGCAGTAGAGGGAATCATCGCCGTAGGTGGCGCGCACAAGTTCAAGGGGACCTCGACCAGCTTGGAGTGCGCAACTGGAGGCAATTAGCTAAAGACCGAGCTGCTGGTTGAGGCCCAGGTTCACCCCGAACTGTAGCGCCACCTAAGTAAGTAAGTAAGTAAGTAAGTACTTGCATTGAATTGGAAGATGATAGAGCTAAGCATATAAGGCTCGCTTTCTACTGGTACTATCCCGAATTACTACAAATATTCACATCAGGGATACTCGTAGTTTATTTTTCTTAATTTTCATTATCGCCAAATCCTTTCGCACCCTCTTTTCTTTTTCAATTCAATTCCACAAACAAAACTCATAAATTACCAAAATTCATAAATTCGCTGAAACTTTTGTAGTTTTTCAACAAGAAATGGAAAACATTTTATTTAGCTGAAATCGAAAATAAATTCGTTTCGCTTCGTTGCCAAAAGGAGGAAGAGATTGCAGGGTAAGGTACTCGTAGAACAACTTTGCCAAATGAACTTTTGTGTATTTGGAAACTATGCTGTCTAAGAAATATTCATCTGAAAGTCAAGAAGAAACAAAAAAGTTCTAGTATCAGGTTTTAGTTTTTCAAAGGCGAACCGTTGCTTTGTGTTGAAAAGCTACAAAGAGCCAAAACATACTTGAAGAGTTGAATCTTAAGGGAAATATTAATATTTGGTTGCTTTGCTGGGACAAAAACTATGGAATAAGTATGGATTTACTTTGCTGGATCGAAAGTTTTGGTTATCTTAAGTAATTAACTGGTTGACTGCCCTGGACGTGACTTGGACAATTTCTTTGTGTAATATTTGGTATAAAACAATAAAGAGTTTCCTAAACTGTTATCCTTATGGGGAAAGTGACTCATTCTTTCAAAATGGTTGCATGTATGCATATATATGGATTTTTGATATTGATTGCCGGTGAAGAGAACACATTAGAACAGTGCTGTGAAACTGAGATCGCAGAACACAGGCTTAAAGATATGCAGTCTCTTGACTTACTTGCTTATTTAGGTGGTGCTTCAGTCCGCGGTGGAATTAGGCCTCAACCAACAAACCTCTCCAGCCAGCCCGGTTACGAGCCAGCTGTCTCCAGTTGCGCACGCAAAGTTGATTGAGGCCCCCTCCACTTGTTTTCGCCACTTACGGCGAGGCCGTCCGCTACTGCGTTGTCCATCTGGGGTGGATTCGAAGACTTTATTGGCTGGAACGTTGGGCTCCTTCCGCTCTACATGACTCAGTCATCTTAATCGCTGTATGTGAACTCTTTTGGCTAAGTTGATGTCATTGTATAGTCCATACAGTTCGGCATTATACCTTCTCATCCACTCACCGTCTATGCCGACGGGACCAAAGATCAATCGAAGAACATTTCTCTGAAAGTAACCAAACACATCCTCATCCGATTTTGACTAAGTCCCAATGTATGGCCTCTGTGCCATACAGCAGGACTGGGATAATTAGTGTCTATTAATTTATTTATTTATTTATTTATTTATTCATTTTAAGCTTAATACAAGCACTAACTTAAGGGTAGCTTAAAACTAACAAATGGACGCTTAACCTAACTTAATTATTATATTTTTTTTTAACAAATTTAAATCTACAAACCTTACACTAGAACTTAAACACAAACAGTTTATGGGTCAGGAGGAGGAATTAATAGAACGAATGGCATTTCTTAGGGAGGCTTTGTTATTATGAAAGTCAAAATCGGTTTGAATGAGATTGGCTCTGTGGAGCATTCTGGACATTGGTTCGTTATATCCATAATTGGTGCGATGAGGAATAATACGAAAGAGGGGTGAGAACCTAAGGTTACGTGGGTTGGTGTTACTTATGTCCTGTATCCCCTTGTGGGTCCTAGGGCCTCTACTACGCCTACGCGCCATCGTGTACGGTTTCTGGCAATGTGTCTGAGTTCTCCCCAACTTTTCCCTAACTGCCGTGCCTCCTTCTCGACTGTTCTGCGCCATGTTCTCCTCGGACCGCCAGGTCTTCTGCCATCCTGAGTTAGAGGGTTCCATTGCATAGCATGGTTCGCTATGGAGCTGTCACCCTTTCGGAACGTGTGACCAATCCACTGCCACTTCCGCCGTTGGATAGTTGTGCCTATTGGTTCCTGACCCGTTCTCTCGTAAAGGTGTTCGTTAGAGATACGATTGGGCCAGAAAATCCGTAAGATATTGCGCAGACACCTATTAGCAAACGTTTGCAGCTTTCTGGTGATAGTAGTGGTCATTCTCTATGTGCTGCAATCATATAACAGTACGGATTCAACGTTGGAGCGGAACAGTTTTATCTTGGTGCTCAAACTGATTGCATTGCTTCGCCATATTTTGGACAACATCCCGAACGCGGACTTTGCTTTGGCGATCCTGTTGGCTATATCCAGTTCGGTTCCACCATCGGTCGAGACAATACTCCCAAGATACTGGAAATCCTCTACTCTCTCTACCGGTTGTCCAGCAATGCATATTTGAGCCGATGAGTTAGTTCCAAGGCTGATGATTTTAGTTTTTGTCGTATTGATTTCCAGCCCGACGACACCTGCCTCCCTCTCCACATCTGCTGTCATTTGGTGGAGGTCCATAATTCTGTGGGAGAGTAAGCATACATCGTCTGCGTAGTCAAGATGTTTCAGTTGAGATGTAAGAGTCCATCGAATTCCTCCGTTTCCCGTCGACAAAGCTGCATGAAGCACATCGCTAATCACCAATAGGAATAATATTGGTGAAAGGATACAGCCTTGTCTTACCCCACTTTGGATCTCAAATTCCTCAGACAACCTCCCCCTGTGCAGAACGTGACATTTGGAGCCTTCATATGTAGCTTTGATAATAGCAATTAGTTTATCGGGAATGCCTCTCCTGCGTAAGGCACGCCAAATAAACTCCCTGTTGACACTATCGAACGCCTTCTCAAAATCGATGAACAGCAGGTGCAGTGGCGATCGATTTTCAACACACTGTTCGATGATAATCCGCAGGGTGTTGATGTGGTCGGCACAGGAGGATCCAGAGCGGAAACCTGCTTGTTCGGCATCGAGTGTGTCTTCGAGATGTTGTTTGATTCGCTCAAGGATTATTTTAGCTATTATCTTAGCTACAGCAGGCAGCACGCAGATACCCCTCCAGTTTCCGCACTCCAATAAATTTCCTTTCTTAGGAAGCTTGACGATCATTCCCTTTTTCCACTCGTTAGGAAAGCTCTCAGCTTCCCAAGCTCTATCTATAAGTGGAAGCAGAAGCTCAGCCGATGTTGTTGGCGCTGCTCGTAAGAGCTCTGCTGGAATACCGTTAAGTCCTACCGCCTTGTTGGTTTTAAGTGCCTTGATCGCGGTAATGATCTCATCTTTACTGGGAGTCGTGGTGCGTATTCGGGAACTTCTCACCTCGGCCATCTCAGTCTGATTTGGGAGTATATCGCTAGCGAATACACGGTTCAAAACCGTAGCAAAATGCTCTTTCCATCTCTTGAGCTGGTCCTCATCCGAAATGAGCAAGGAACCGTCTAGGCTTTTCACTGGGTATTGGCTGGAGCTGCGACCACCTGTCAGCTCTTTCGTGATTCTGTAGACAGTCCTGCTGTCGCACCTCCGTGCAGCTTCTTCTGCTTCTGTAGCCAGCGCGTTGATGTAGTTGCGCTTGTCACGTCGTACGCTACGCTGAACTTCTCTCATCTTCATGCGATATAGGGACTCTAGCTCGCTTCTCCCTGGTGCTGGGGTAGCTGCAACGCGAGCTTTTAGCTGTTTTCGTTCGTCAATCCTTCTCCAGGTATCCTCGGAAAGCCACGCCATATGTCATCCCTGCGATCGACCGACAATTCTTTCAGCACCAGATGTAAAAACATTTTTCACAGCACACCAATGGTCTTGGATGGTTGCGGGCATTGAGCTGCTGATTGCTTCCACACCTTGCGAAAAGTGCTCCCTTAATTGTTGGCGCACTGAGGGATCACTAAGTCTATCGATGAACCTGGGCATTCTTGTGTTGTCGTGGGATCTTCGAACTGCAGCAGTGCGTAGTTGGAGAGTAGCTATCATAAGATGGTGATCACGTACTATCCCCACATCTGCCCCTCGTCTGTTTCGGACGTCCAGGAGACTGCTTCTAAAGCGGCGGCTGATAGCAAAATGGTCAATTTGGTTGGAGGCTGCTTGCCTGTCGTTGGAAACCCAGCTGACTTTGTGGCAGGTCTTGTGCTCAAACATGGTGCCATCTATCACAAGGCGGTTGGCATTGCAGAAATCCACAAACCTTTCGCCGTTTTCATTGCGGTTGCCTAGACCATGTTTCCCGATTACATGCTTGAGCCCTTCGTTGTCGCTGCCTACCTTGGCATTCAAATCCCCCATCACTATGAGAATGTCTCCATTTGGTGTTGTGTTGAAGACGGCGCTTAAGAGATTGTAAAAGCTCTCCTTTTCGTCCTCAAACGAACTATTCGTTGGGGCGTAACACTGTATGATGGTGACACGTCGTACTCTAGTCCGGAATCTGGCCGTCAAAATCCTATCACCATGAGGCTGCCAGGAAATCAGGCCCTTGCGTGCTGTTGTTGTTAGCAGTAGTCCGACTCCATATTCTCGCGGACTTCCGGATGGTCTTCCAGAATAGAGTAGTACAGTGTTACGCGTTGGAGACTGGTACTCGCCCGCTTCTAACCATCTTACTTCACTTACCCCCAAAATGTCCAGTTTATATCGCATGAATTCCTTTTCCAGTTGGAGGAATCTGGCATTGTAAGGACCTTCTCTTCCCGGGTCGAGGAGCGTCTTTACATTCCAGAAACCTATCTTTGTCCGGGTACAATAGCCAAAAGTCGTCAACATGTTGTCAGTCCTTATCCGAGGCATAGTGTCGGTTTCAGTAGCGAGCTGGTTTCAGTAACGCAGGTTGCTGGCCCACGTTACCTAGCCTAGAATCAAGGCCCTAGACAACCCGCACTTACAATTTTGGCCTATACGTATAAGGGTTTATACGTATAGTTGCCCGGGGACCACCACTAGGAGGTAAAGTAAGCACTTCATCACGAACTTGATTGTTGCCAAGTTTTGGGCAGTCAGTAGTTTCCCGATCAATCGCAATGCAGGTGGGTTGGTGTTAAAAGAGATCATATGCAGTAGCGCGGGGGAATCAATGTTGCCAGCTAATAGCTGATGAATAAACAAGATGTCAACAACTTCGCGGCGTTTGTAGAGAGACTGTAAATTTATAAGTTTTAAACGGTCCGTGTATGGGGGTAAATTGTAGCTATCAGCCCAAGAAAGACCACGTAAGGCAAAGCGGATGAACCTTCTCTGAACAGCTTCGATTCGCAAGATATGGATTTCATAGTAGGGTGACCAAACCTGGCAAGCATACTCAAGGAGGGGTCTGACGAAAGTGATGTATAAGGATTTTGTAACGTAAGGGTTTGAGAATTCCTTAGACCATCGCTTGACGAAACCGAGCGCAGAGTTAGCTTTATTGATAATATTATCGATATGAGAACGGAAGTTGAGTTCCCTATCACAGATAACTCCCAAATCGCGCAGTGAAGAGACGGAGGGAATAGGCTCACCACAAATGGAGTACACTCTAGCGGATGGTCGGATACCCTTACGAGAGAATGTGATAGCTTGACACTTGCTGACGTTTAGCTCTAAGAAATTACTATGGCACCAGACTGAAAATCGGTTCAGATCATCTTGCAGTGAGTGAGAGTCGGCAGGGGATGATATTGGCCTGAAGATTTTCATATCATCAGCGTGTATAGAAAGGTTGGAATCATTGATGATACAATCAACGTCATTAATTGTCAGGACAAAGATCATTGGACCAAGATGGCTACCTTGAGGGACTCCCGAAGTGGCTTTAATGGGATCAGAAAATTGAAGATCTGAAGAGGACTTTCTACTGGTGATTTTCCAAGTAAGGTTTGATCCATGAGATGAACTCCGGTTGAAAACCAAGACCTTTAAGTTTGAGAAGAATGATAGCATGCGAAATTTTGTCGAAGGCTTTGCTGAAGTCGGTGACAACTACGTCGGCTTCATTACCATCTTCCAAAATGCACAGAGTGCTAGGCACAAACTCGGTAAAGTTGGTGGTTGTTGATCTGCCCTTAAAGAATCCACGCAGGTTCGGTGAAAGGATAGTCTTGCAGTGGAAAAACATTGTGTCATAAACAATGCTTTCAAATAGCTTAGGTATGCAGGACAGTTTAGCGATGGGCCGGTAGTTGGATATTTCACTTTTACAACCTTTTTTGTGGGTGGGGATTATGTATGAATTATTCCAAATTTCGGGAAAAATCCCTGCGAAATAGATAAACGGAAAAGAGTAGTGAGGGGTTGGACTAAGTGATTGACGCATTTTTTTAAAACTATAGCGAGAAGGCCATCAGGACCGGGGGAGTATTCGTCCTTTAGTTTCTTAATCTTTTCTAATAAGCACGCCGAAGTTATATCAATTGTGCCTAAGAAGGTTTGGGGACAGTGTTCTAGGTAGCGGAAGTAGTTATAATCAGGTTGAGTAACGTGATCCGTAAACGATTGGCTGAAGAAATTAGCGAAAAGATTTGCAATTGTTTTAGGGTCTGCCGAAGATTCATTAGCAAATTTCAAAGTGAATGAATAGCTATCAGATTTACGTTTGGCATTAATGAAGTGGTAGAAACGTTTGGGGTCACTGATTAGCGTGGATTGCATTCTGTCAAGATATTCGGTGTAAAGATATTCACAGAGTTCAGAGAATTGGGAGTGGACACGTTGGTAATCGGAAAATTCAGAGTCAGATCGAGATTTGAGAAATGCTTTCCATAATTTGCTTCTATTGTTACGGAGCGAGCGCAGCTCTTTATTATACCATGGGGAGGCTGAGGTAAAGTTTTTCTGAGGCACAAAAGGGACTGATTGAATAAGGCAGGTAAAAATTTGGTCATAGAAATACGCTGGAGCATTGTCAATGGTGTCAACTTGGATAGAACTAAAGTTAATGTTACTGAGAAGTTTATTGAGTTTAGCGAAATCTGCTTTGCGAAAATTGAAGCTGAGTTCTCGCAGTGAGGGATTGTGCTGAAATTGTTGTACGAAAACGCTAAGAATAGAGGTGAAAAGAAGATGGTTGCTTTCAGTAACGATACAATTGGCGGGATCGGTTGAGAAGATTAGGTCTAGTTGTCTATCTAAGTAGTTTGTAATGGCACTAATTTGGAAAAGGCCGGAATCAGAGAGACAGTCAGTGAAGAGGACTTCCTTTTCAGAGGTAGGGTTTACAGCAACAAAATGGGACTCATCTTCAGACTGGGACCATTGGAGATGGGGGAGATTAAAGTCACCCAGAATCATAACATCGTCACAGGGGTCTACAATGTCACTTAGGGAATCGATCGCGTCTACGGCAAGCTGATAGCCCTGGATTGGTTGAGATGGGCGAATATAGCAACACAGAATTTAGAGGTTACGCCTTGGGAAGGTGATTTTGATGTAAATATATTTGAAGTCAGCTGTGGGTGAGGATTTAACGAAAGTTGAGTCGAAGCTATTATGTATCGCCAGAAGAACACCACGACCAGAGGAATCGTCATCTTTCAATTGGCCATCATCTCGGAAGATAAAGAAATCAGAGGTAAATAGCTCACTATTCATGAAGTTCGTTTCAGTTTCAGTGAGAGCAAAAATATGGTAGGGGAGCTTTTGAGAGCTAAGAAATATGGAGGAGGTTTTAGTTCGCAGACCTCTCACGTTCTGGTAATAAATAGACAAGGACTCAGAGGCGGCAACAGTAGCATGCGCGATGTTTCGGGTTGAAACATGGTGAGGAGGAGGAGAGTGAGGCGATAACTGATTAGTGGCGAAAGTAATTATTATCGTCAGCGCGAGTTCTTTGGAGGTGGGACCTACGCTTGGAGCTGATGTAAGATGCGAAAGATGAGAGATCGTTTGTTACATGGAGAGGTGGTATATTAAGACTCTCATGGAACTGAACAAAGATTTTCATCAAAGCATTCTTATCAGTAGGGAGACCTTCTTGAGAGATGGAAACCTTAATGTTGGTTTTAGTTTTGCCATCAATACAGATGGAATCATCTTTGTCGTGAAGGTAAGAAAGATGTCTTATTCAGAGTTACCTTAGTAGTTCGAGATAGGATTTTGTCACCCAATTGCCTTCTTAGCCCATAGAAACAGGGATTTGCAAGAGTAATTCTGCGTTTGATCTCCCCACTGGTGTCATTTGCGGAGCTCACCATAGAGCCTGGGTAGACAAAGTCATTTACTACTTCAAGATTATATCTGTCTATTGTGACCCATCTTCGCTGCCTTGACCTCAATACTCGCAAATGGCCCACTGACGGCTAGCTGAGTTCTTCCGAATATGTCAATATCATCGGCGCAAGCGAGTAGTTGTACGGACTTGAAAAAGATTTTGCCTCCGTTGTTTGCTTTGTGAGTTCCGTACAATTCTCTCAAGTACTATTGTAAACCAAGAAACACTGCGTTTTGAGAAGTACAAAGGAACGTACTCTACCCTCTAGAGATACTGCTTTACCCGCAGTAGTGTCCGGTAGCCGAAGTGGTAGCTCGGGCATACGAGTGGTGTGTTAGCGATTGTTCAGTTCAATTTCGGCATCGGCTAAAGTGTTTTCATCCTGTACGCTAACACTATGCTAAAGAGATCTCATTACAGTCTGCCACCTTGTCTTAGACCTTTTCAGACGTCGAAGAGTTTGGTGGTATTTTTCCGGACTTTGATGGATCAGCGAGAGTTATCCATCGTCATCCTGCACAAACGGACAAGATCTTGTGGATCGGGCAAACGATGCTGAGATTCCATTCATCAGGCATACACTCGTCTGACGAAATCTTAGAGATGAGTCGGTGTATGCACTCTACCAATTCATCACCAGCTGCCTCGAAAAGTTCGGCCGATAGGCCGTCAGGTCTAGCGGCCTTATTGGATTTCAACTTGGGTATTGCTGTCCTCACTTCGTTTTGATCAGGTGGACGGAAATTTTCACTATCATGTTGGTCTCGTCACCGTTATACAGTCTGCAGAAGTAGTTTTTCCATATTCTCAGCACCGACTGTGGTCCTACTTCGAGGTTTCCATTTTCATCTCTACAGGTTTCTGTACGGGTATTGCTTCTCTGACTCGTTCTTTTTACCTTTCCGTAAAACTTACGTGCATTGTTCCTGGAGTACGACTATAAGCCCTTAATATTCTCTATCGCACGCTTCTCATGCTCTTTTTTTTTTAAGAGGCCGATGTTCTTCCCGTCAAACGGTAGTGCATGCTATCATATGATGATGTTTTGTCGAGGAGCTCGTAGGAACCATCTTTGGTGGCAGGGTCCTTTTCTTCCGTGGGGGCATGAACACATATTAGGCTTATGTTAGGCAATTTAGCCTTGATCCGTGTAGTCATAATACGCTCGCTCACATGTCGGAAGCTTAAGACTTCTTGCCTAAGTCTGCCGCGTATAACAAATCCGGATTCGAATAAGCGCTGCCTGTTGTCTCTGTAGCAATTACCGTAGTAGATGTCACAGTTTTGCATTCTCTTTTTGCCCGGCCCATCCCATCGCACTTCCTGGTTGGCGGTAATATCTGCTTTATAGCAGTCTAGGGCTTCTGCAAGTTGTTCGGCTGCACGTAGTGTGTAAAGGGACGGAACATTCCACGTACAGATCTGAAGGTCGTTGTGCTTATTTCGTTTGCTGGGGTTGTCATCAGTTGAGTCATCCTTATCCGAGGCTTTTGGTTGTTTCGGAACCATTGGTTTTTTACGTGGTAAAGAAGTCACCCAGACTGCACAACCCCCAACCTTGGCGGCCAGTTCCTTTAATTATTGTCCTAGGATGAGGAGCCGGGTACACCGGTGCCAGTAGTCCACTACGGGAGTATGGCTGCCGTTGGGCCATTAAGGGCTTCTTCGCCACCATCTCTATTCTAAGATTCTGACCAACATTGGAAATTCCTTGCCGACCTATGATCCGACTACGTCGAAGCAGCTCGCGCAAGGTATTCACTAAAGTCAAACCTAACTGGAACTATAGACCCCACCGTTGACTCCGTCTAGGGAATTCGTCCGCTGTCGCCTGGAAACAGGAAGAAGTGCTCTAGTGAAAAAGCACTCTTTCCCCCCTCTCTCATCTACTGCCGCCAAGAATCATTCAAATGGAGTTGGTTACCCATTTCTTGGATGAAGGTACTGGGTACCCAGCTGTCATCGCGTGGAGATTGAGAGTAGGAGTTGGTAGGCCTCAGCTAAGTAAAAACGCTTAATCGCTTAAATAATCGCGTGACTACCGTTTGACCAGCCAAAGACACTCACCCGATGTTGTTTTTCTAATATAATAATAATAATTTTTTTTTAATGTTTATTTGGGCCTTTGAGTTTTTTCATTACTTTTTGAAGATGATTTTGGTAGAAGGAGCGCCGGCATTGTTGATGACCATTTGGGCTCTTTTTACCACATTTTCAATTGTTTGGCGAGAATTGTGGGCGATAAGCTCTCGCACTCTTGTCGAATATTCCCTTTGAAAGCTTTCAGAGTCGGTGGCTTGTACTCGTAGACCCGTAACTTCAAAAAACCCCAAAGAAAGTAGTCTGGAGCGCTCAAATCGGGCGATCTTACCGGCCAGTGCAAATTGCCAAAAAGAGACATTCGGTGGCCCGGAAACGCATCCTTCAAAATGTACATTGTCGCTTGAGGTATGTGTGCGGTTGCACCGTCATGTTGGAACCACATGCCCCCCCCAGTCCTAGTTTATCAATTTACGGCAATGAAACCGTGTTACCCACGGCGCGACGTCCTCGAAAAAATGAGGCCCGATGACACCTCGGCGTAAATGGAGCACCATGCGGTCACTTTGAGTGGATGTAATGGCTCTTCGTGAATGATACATGGATTCTCAGAGCCCCAGAAGTGCAAATTTTGTTTGTTTACGTATCTGTTCATCTGTTCATTGACAGTCAGACTGCGTTAAATGCGCTAGAGTCTTGTGTCTCTAAATCTGAGATCGTCAGGAATTGCCGCACAATGCTTAAGGCATTATGTACGCAGAACCGTGTCAGATTATGTTGGGTACCTGGATATTGCGATATAGACGGCTGACGAGCTGGCCAAAAGAGGAGCAGGGCTCCCGCATAGGGACATAATCGGTAACATTAAACCACCAAGGTGTGTGGCTAAGTGAATTATTCGGGATAGAATCATCAACATAGCTAATCTAAAATGGTCCAACTAAGATGGTCATAGGGTGTCTTAGGCCTTGTTGCCTGTGTTTGACCGCAGGAAATCTGGGGAGATAATAACAGCAATAGGAATACTCGCTGGCCATTGTCTTCTAAGGAAGCATGCTATGAGACTGGGTTTATCAAATACGGATGTTTGCAGGCACTGCAACGACCTACATGTTCCGGAGGATATAGCACATATACTCTGTGAATGCCAAGGCATTGCCATAGGCTAAAGCACCTTGGAAGATACTTCTTTGATAACCTAGAAGAGGTAAGGTCCCGGAACCATAATAATAACATCTTTCTTTAGGAAAATCAAGTGTATGGGAGACTTGGTTGAGGTCTTTTTGTAAAGGTTCCCTGGGGATTGCGATGGGCCGACCATGGTGCCTATTGTCTTATGATAACCTCATAACCCTACTCAACCTAACCTATCTGTTCAGATGGAAATGGGCCTCGTCGCTCATGACGACTTTCGACCGAAAATCGCGACTCACGAGTATTCCGCGATCTTGAGGAGTATAGCGTTTCATGGCTTGTCGACGTGTATTCTGCGTCTGTTTACTTCACAAATATCAAAACAAAACTGACAGTTCCCGCCATTTCCAAAAGTTATACCATCATCGGAAGGATGATATGTAGTTATTCTCGCGGAATCCCCAGAGAAACTTTAAAAATAATGATCAATGCACTGGAAAGTAGCTCCTCCTTGGGAACATTTGGAACACAGAATTGCATGTGCACAAAAGCATTGGGGTTTGACAATAATGTCGAACGGCATTGGCTGAGAAAATGGACGAAGAATAATGCTTAGTTATAATATAATACATACGAATTCAAAATGCTTTGTCAAACTAAGTGACTTCAAAATGTTCTCAATTTTATTGTCTTCCATGAGCCACTAAAGACGCGTCTTCTTTTAAAGCACGATTTGGCGCCTTATTGACTTGCGAAAGACTGATGCATTCATGAATAAATGCATAAGGAGACCAAAACAAAATCCTCGAAAGAAAAAAGAAATCCATCAATTCTATTCCGCATTGGTGGACTGATTGCGGTGAATAAATATCCTGCAGCAAGGAGAGAATACGTCTTCAAAAACAACCACCAACCCCCTGATTCATTTCTTTGTACTCGTAGAATTTTCTATATCTCCATCCCCAACCGCAGAATGCACAATTCAATTTTGTCAAATATCCCGTCGTCGTCGTTTGCAGGAAGACAAAGAGGATACTATTATCCCCACAAATACCTACTGCACAACGGAAACGAAAAAAAAACAGCGCATCCTTACAAACAAAATTCGATGAAAGATGACTTTCGTCAATCAGCGGAAAGTAAACACCCTTCCCGTTGGGGGTGCGTTTGTTTTCTTGATCCTAGAGTGGAGTATTTTCTCTCGTCCTTTTATTAATTTAATTTTTTACCCGTCCCTCCGCAGGGAGTAAATACGAAAGAGCTCATACAATTCGGGTTCCTTTTTTATCAAAAATAACATAAGTGCAGTGGCTCCAGCAGCACTATCCGGCTCGAAGGACCAAACCGCTTTTTGGGGAGATAAAAATTTGAAATTGATTCCCTGAGGGCTGACTCACTGAACCCGAACCATAGCGATAAAAAACGAAATAAAACCGAGAACTGAATCACATTTTCGGTTCGAAATTCAATTAAAGGTGCGAGATGTGCTGCAGATTGATCCCGGAGGAGGGTGAGCCGAAGTTTGGCGCGCGATATGCCAGGAGGAGGTGGTGATTGTTATTGAAGAACGCAGCAGGATTGAAATGGATGTGCGGTATAGTTTTGCCATTTTGGCGCTGCTACGACTGCTGTCGTTTCTGATGCTGAATGCGTGTGGGATGCTTTTGATTACCTTGGGTATGTGTCTGGTCATGTGATAAATTGAAAAATCGCATTCAATGGGATATGTTTTGTTTTGCTTTTTTTTTATTCTTTTCTGTTTCTGGACACAAAGGGGAAAATATTACGTATACGCAGAGGTCGTTGGTTGATAGGTGAAGTTCAATGGACGTTTGAATATTATTTTTATGTAGTTTGCTATTTTTAAATCAATTTGAGTTGCGGCAGATGTTTTGAAAGGAACGCTTATGGTTGAATCTGATTCAGTTTGAGCGTATACTGACGATATGTGTGTAGCTGAACACTTGGACCTGCGCAAGCACAGCATTTGGCGATCTGCATTGTAATTGATCGGGAAACTACTGACTGCTCAAAACTTGGCTTGTGCCAATAGAACAACAACCAAGTTCGTGATGAAGTGCTTGCTTTACCTTCCGGTGGTAGTCCCCGGGCAACTATACGTATAAACCCTTATAAATGTAACAGCACGCAAGGGCCTAATTTCCTGGCAGCCTCATGGTGATAGGATTATAACGGCCAGATTCCAGACTAGAGCGCGACGCGTCAGTATTATACAGTGTAGTACAGTGCCCCAACAAATAGCTCATCTGAGGACGAGAAGGAGAGCTTCTACAATCTATTAAGTGCCGTCTTCAACACAACACCAAATGGAGACATTGTCATAGTGATGGGGGATTTTAATGCCAAGGAAGGCAACGAAAACAAAGGGCTAAGACATGTAAACGGGAAGCTTGGACTAGGCAATCGCAATGACAACGGCGAAATGTTTGTGGACTTCTACAATGCCAACCGCCTTGTGATATGTGGCACCATGTTTGAGCACAAGACCTGCTACAAATTCAGTTGGGTTTCCAACGACAGGCAAGCAACCACCAACCAATTGACCTATCAGCCGCCGCTTTAGAAGTAGTCTGCTGGACGTCCGAAACAGGTGATGGGCAGATGTGGGAATAGTACGAGATCACCATCTTATGATTGCTACTCTCCAACTACGCACTGCTGCCGTTCGAAGATCCCATGACAACACAAGAATGCCCGGGTTCAACATCGATAGACTTAGTGATCCCTCAGTGCGCCAATAATTAAGGAAGCATCTTTCGCAAGGTGTGGAAGCAATCAGCAGCTCACTGCCCGCAACCATCCAAGACCATTGGTGTGTTATGAAAAATGTTTTACATCTGGTGCTGAAAGAATTGTCGGTCGATCGCAGGGAAGACATAGGGCGTGGCTTTCCGATTATACCTGGAGACGGATTGGCGAAGGAAAACAGCTGAAAGCTCGCGTTGCAGCTACTCCAGCAGAAGGGCGAAGCGAGCTAGATTCCCTATATCGCATGAAGATGACAGAAGTTCAGCGGAACGTGCGACGTGACAAGCGCACTATATCAACGCGCTGGCTACAGAAGCAGAAGAACCTGCGCGGAGGTGCGACAGCGGGACCGTCTACAGAATCACCAAAGAGCTGACAGATGGTTGCAGCTCCAGCCAACACCCAGTGAAAAGCCTAGACGGTTCCTTGCTCATTTCGGATGAGGACCAGCTCAAGAGATGGAAAGAGCATTTTGCTACGGTTTTGAACCGTGTATTCGCTAGCGATATACTCCCAAATAAGACCAAGGTGCCCGAGGTGAGAATGACGAACTACGCACCACAACTCCCAGTAAGGATGAGATCACTACCACGGTCAAAGCACTCAAAACCAACAAGGCGGTAGGACTTGACGGTACTCCCGCAGAGCTCTTACGAGCAGCGCCAACAACATTCGCTGAGCTTCTGCTTCCATTTATAGAGAGCGCTGGGAAGCTGAGAGCTTTACTGACCAGTGGAAGAAGGAAATGATCGTCAAGCGTCCTATGAAAGGAAATTAAATGGAGTGCGGAAACTGGAGGGGTACCTGGGTGCTGCCTGCTGTAGCTAAGATAATAGCTAAAATCATCCTGGAGCGAATCAAACAACATCTCGAAGACACACTCGATGCCGAACAAGCAGGTTTCCGCTCTGGATCCTCCTGTGCCGAACACTTCAACACCCTGCGGATTATCATCGAACAGTATGTTGAATATCGATCGCCACTGCACCTGCTTTTCGTCGATTTTGAGAAGGCGTTCGATAGTGTCAACAGGGAGTTTATTTGGCGTTCCTTACGCAGGAGAGGTATTCCCGATAAATGAATTGCTATTATCAAAGCTACATATGAAATCTCCAAATATCACGTTCTGCACAGAGGGGGGTTGTCTGAGGAATTTGAGATCCAAAGTGGGGTAAGACAAAGCTGTATTCGTTCACCAATACTATTATTATTGGAGATTAGCGATGTGCTTCGTGCAACTTTGTCGATAGGAAACGGAGGAATTCGATGGACTCTTACATCTCAACTGAAACATCTTGACTACGCAGACGATGTATGCTTACTCTCCCACAGAATTATGGACCTCCACCAAATGACAGCAGATGTGGAGAGGGAGGCAGGCGTCGTCGGGCTGAAAATTAATACGACAAAAGCTAAAATTATTAGCCTTGGAATAAACTCATCGGCGCAAATGTGCATTGCTGGACAACCGGTAGAGAGAGTAGAGGATTTCCAGTATCTTGGGAGTATTGTCTCGACCGATGGTGGAACCGAACTGGATATAGCCAACAGGATCGCCAAAGCAAAGTCCGCGTTCGGGATGTTGTCCAAAATATGGCGAAGCAATGCAATCAGTTTGAACACCAAGATAAAACTGTTCCGCTCCAACGTTGAATCCGTACTGTTATATGATTGCAGCACATAGAGAATGACCACTACTATCACCAGAAAGCTGCAAACGTTTGTTAATAGGTGCCTGCGCAATATCTTAAAGATTATCTGGCCCAATCGTATCTCTAACGAACACCTTTACGAGAGAACGGGTCAGGAACCAATAGGCACAACCATCCAACGTCGGAAGTGGCAGTGGATTGGTCACACGTTCCGTCAGGGTGACAGTTTCTTAGCGAACTATGCTATGCAATGGAACCCTCTAACTCAGGATGGCAGAAGACCTGGCGGTCCGAGGAGAACATGGCGCAGAACAGGCGAGAAGGAGGCACGGCAGTTAGGGAAAAGTTGGGGAGAACTCAAACACATTGCCAGAAACCGTACACGACGGCGCGTAAGCGTAGTAGAGGCCTTAGGACCCACAAGGGGATACAGGACATAAGTAAGTAAGGAGGTAGGAGTGACAATTCTTAATCGAATAAAGGGTTCGAAGATCCGCGGAAACTTTCACATCAAGGAAACCATCGTCCAAAAAAATAGAGCGTGACCGGCTCAGCTGGTATTAGCACGTTCAAAAAAAAATTATTTGAACCCTATTAAAAAGGCAATATCAATGCACGTTCCAAAGACATCGCGATGTAGGAAACGCAGGCCTATAAACGCCTGGATCACACAAATGCGACGACATCGGCATTTGATTGGCGTCAATAACCTAGTGATCCATAATAAGGAGGCCTGCCGATATTTTCTGAGGTCCAATAGGCGAACCCCACAGGCGGATCAGTAGAAATGCGGTGAAGCTGGAGGGTTGTGATCCCTTATTTTCGGATCATAACCTCGCTGATAAAAGGAAGAAGAAGAAGATGACTGCTTATTGTTCAATTAAAAAAGCCCGACTTTATGATAACCAAGACGAAGGTACATATATATCTAATTATGGAGAGAGACCCACAAGAGTCTGCCCTAGTATACGGAATTAATGGACACGACGACGGTATAGCAGTTAATTAATCACTTTTACATGTAAAATTAACCAACAAATTCAAATTCTAAATTGATTCGCTCCTACCTTGTGGTCGTAAGCGACCTTATGTTAAATTTTCTACCAATGATATATTGTCTAAAGAGTATCTGTTCAAAAGTGGTGGAACAATCCTAGAGGGCAGTCTATTCAGTCTAACCCAACTATAAAGGACAACGCAGTAGAGGAAGGCTTCGGTTTAGGAGCGAGCAGTTGGAAAAACGGCTCAACAAACTTGTCATGCGAAACTGAAAGCAGTTAGGCAAAGATCAAGCTAGATGGTGCAGAATTCGGGTGATTGACGCCCAAATCCACTCTGTGCTGTAGCGCTTTGGATTTAAATTCAACACACACCCACTCAACGCACTGCCTTTTCTCTAATTAGTCAATTTTAATACAATTCTACAGTCCCATTATAGATCAATTTACAATAAGCCAAACTGCTCACCAGATGTCAACGTTTGTTTAACTTTCTCCAACATTAACCTGGTCACTGTGCTCTTTAGTGGAACACTTCAGCTTTTAAAGAGAAGTCGTTAGAGCAGCTTTCTGTGACTCCTCTTTTCCCCGGCATCCAAATAAAACAAAACCATTTTTCCCGGAACGTAGGTAAATCTGATCGGAATGCCCAATTACCAACCTTCTTCGCTTCAACTAGTTCTCTCTTTGGAATCTTATTCCCTCTAGAAGCCTATCCCAGTATATATAGGGGCATTTTTAACCTTGTCCGTGCTTCTATTAGCATACTTATGCTATGTCTACACTACAAGAGTATTTACAGCCCTTAAGCTCATGTATATTAAAAAAAAAAAACGCTTATTTTAAACCATTTAGAAAATTCTTCAAACTACTATAATTGCTATTTAAACGAATTTTAGTTCACTCCTACTTATGCGTCATTTATAAAAGCCGAAGAAATTAAATTAGTCCTATGTACACAGTCAGTTAGGGTCGTATTCCCTTGCAAGTCCTTTATCCTTAAATTCCCCATTGGGTGCATAGAATGCCCGATTATTCATCCCCATTGCCTTCATCGACAATACCAATCGATTTGATTGATTTCACTTGGTCTTGCACTTGGTCACGTACATTGCACCGCATAATAATCCATAATCATCATCACGGTATTATGCACATCCTTTGCGTCGTCTTTTCGGTCTCCACGTCCTCGTTGTCGCTATCGTCGTCGACGTAGTTGTCGTCATTCATGCCCTTTCAAATGCAAATTACCCTCTGCATATGCTTTACGTATGCAACGATATTTTATTGCATTTTTATGAGAATATTTTACCAGAAGGGATTTCGCAAGGAAATGCATGCTTTCATGTCCTGTCCATTTAGAAGGAGAAATGCAGACAAGGTTGAGGGCAGTATTATAATCTGCTTCTTGAGAAATGCTGGAGATTTGAAATTTTTTTTTTAAAGAAAAATGTCGGACGTCGTTGTTGAAAAGAATATTAATTTGTTCTGCATCCTGGCGACATGCATTCGATCAAATGGCAAGGATAAATGAAATTAACTATGGATTAGGTAGTGCAGATCAAGCGTAATGTAGTGAAGAATGACTGTTGAATTATAATGTCGAACGAAATTCTATAAGGGGGCAAGGACTTCAAAAGTAAGAACCAAATTGTCGTTTAATCAGATGCCGCAAGGACACCTTTATAGTTGTTCTTTTTAGTAAATTTTGATATTGCGTAGAGCAGATATCTTAGCTTCAATGTAAAACATGTCTTTTGTAACATAAATTGGTAAAACAGGAGCCATGAGAACATGTCCCACAGCAGCACTAGAGGTGAGCGTAGGGATACTTCCGCTACACGTAGTATTAGAAAGGATCACAAAGGAGAATAATAAACCCTAAAAGAGGGCATCGCAAACAAAGAACGAGAAACGCTATACAAATAGGTGCGGCTTTTGGACTGGTCCAGGGACGATAAGGCCAAGAAATACTGCTTTGAAAGAATGTTTAACTCAAAGCTGAGCAATGAAAGGGATTGGAGCAGTGAGTCCAATAAGTACCAAATCAAACCACATATTGTCAAATGACATACAGTTGGATCGAAAACATATAAAGGCATTGAGGTAGGCGTGTACGAGCCCGGCGCCAGATACTTAGAATCTCTGGGAATTTTCTCCAGTACATTCCAAGCAGAGGTTGACGCGAACGAAAAATGTGCGAAATATTCAGCCTCGACAGAAAAATATAGCGGGCAAGACATCATAATGCTGTCAGGTAGCCAAACCGCCATCAAGGCACTGAACTCACACGAGAACAGATAAAGACTGTTATGCGAGTGCCTCACAAAAATCAAAAGGCTGGGCCAGACTCTACAAGGTAGCAGGACATGTAGGAGTGGATGGAAATAAAGCAGCTGATGAACTAGTAAGCAACGGCTCAGACATTCCGTTCCTTGTACTGGAACCTTTCTGTAGTTTTTTTTTTGGATAGGAAACGCTCGACTGGAGCGCTCAGATGTAACTGGTCCATTGTACTGCAATAGAGCAAACACTGGTTTACCCATTTTATTCGAATTTCCCTGTATTTCTAAGAAAGCCAAGCAGGCAATTTAGTGATAAGGAGCTTACAGTACCAGCACTCACCACACCAGCAGCGAGGATCTGCCAACTGATACGAGCGTAAGGCCGGACACTCGCAGAGATAATGTTCCGCAGTATGCCTTCCCGCAGTATCGTCGCAGATTGTAGTATCCTGTTAAGTTGCTTGGCGAAAGCGAAGTGGCCTATCAAGATGCGAATAAGTTGTCTGCAGTCTTTGTTGCTGACAGATAGCAAGAACGCCGCTGATTTCTTACAGACTTCGGGGAGCATTCGTTAGTCAACCTACACCCTGGAAAGTCATGCCACACACAATTGTGTTCATGAGAGACACAATCGTCAATGGAAGCCCTAACCGAGGATGTTAGAGACAACCTCTGGAAAAATCTCGAATCCAAGGTGAAAAAGCATACACCGAGTGTGGCATGGCTAAGACGGTGTTTAGTCGTTAGTATGTGAATTTAGGATACCCAGGTGACCTCCTGCTTCATTCTATGCCTTCCCAGAGTATACCGGGCTCTGATGTGGGTAATGTTTACTTTCCCGACTACTCGTTCCTCCAAAATTAATAATCTGAATAACAAAACCTTACAGCGTGATGCACCCCCCAAATTCCCAGAAGGTCGCTGCCAGTAGGGCCTACCCTCTCATTATTGTTGCTGATAAGAGACGAGATGAAGTGGATCTGTCCTCCCATCTCGACTCTGATTCAGACATTCTCTGCGAAAAGTCCTCCAGCATGCTCTCGGACGAATATTCGGTTCAATCCGGTTACACTGCTGTTGAAGTTAGTGTTGAGAAATTGTCCCTAGCCACCAGCGGATTCGTAAAACTTACCTCAGGTGAAAGGGGGCGATGCAATCGTGCCTTAAAAGACGGCGTCTCTAGAGAACGTACTCTCGAGATAGCCAAATCCTCTCAGCCTGACAAATGTACCGAGGTGAAGCGTTTGCGATCCGAGGAGTCTAACCCTTCTGCTCCACAGGAAAAAGCCAAGACCGAAACTGCCACACTCGACAAGACCTCATATAGGGACAAAGTAGGTATTTTCAAATTGAGTGTGATTCCCACTGATCGTAGTCCACTTAGTGCCGAGCAACTAGCTGGCGTCAAGGAAAGCATCATAAACACTATCATTGAGCTGGTAAACGAGGTTGTCAAGCCAGAGTTTCATGGTTTGATTCACCAATCAGGCTGGCTCCTAGTCATATGCTCTGATCCCTCCACTGCAGAGTGGATGAGGGTAAATTTTGAAAAAAATTTAATGGAAATGTAGGTTGAACATAATGTTAGTGGAAGAGGATTCATTTCCGAAGCCGCGTATCATCCGTGGGTTCTTTCCACAGAATAGCGGCTTTGCTATTAGTAAAATTCGGACGCTCAGAATATTAATCTCTTCGCCAGAAACTGTAGGGTGGTACAAAAGACCATTGAGAAGGATCTTGTTCACCGTGTACTTGGTGTCACAGACTGCTCGATGGATCTTAAAGATGCTAAAAGGTAATGTTGCATACTATTTTGGCAAAGTTAAGCTGATCCTGAAGATCACGGATAAGGTCTCAAGTGATCAAAAACCTATACCCACTGCAGTAGGAGTTGTGTCAAATGATGCCTCCTGTCCTAAAGGCGCAGCACCTCAGGACACAGCGAAATGTAGTACAGCCGTGTCTACATCTTCTGCTTCGGAAGTTGTAAATGTGGATACACTTAGTACACCTGAGTCTAGTGTAGCCACATTGCAGAATCCGGTGACTTGCGATGCTAGTGCCTCGACGGTGGCACCATCAACATCTCACATGGCGGGTGCAGCACCTTTGCCCACTCCAATAAAAAAGACAGCTTCTGCTGTGAGGAATAGGCTTGCTGGACACTCTCGCTGCGATGGCAAATTCAGAAAAAGAGGTATTAACACGCCTGCCAGTAAGAAGGAGCCAGCCCACAAAATCTTTAAGCATCAATAATGAAAACCAAAAGGTTTTTTCACGGTCCCACCTCTCGCGAGCGTCTGACAAACATCCGAGAGTATTGTTGTCACGAAAAGGCTTCTCAAATTGCCGTTCGGATTCGGCATTAAACTGTAGGTCCCTTCCATTCGTGTGACAAATATAACGCACACAACATGAGTGGTTGCGAGAAGCTAGGCCCTAGCACTTTAAAGAGCTGCTGCGCCAAATATTTGTTTTGATCAATAATGAGTTATGACATCAAGGTGCCGCAGGGTAACCTGCATCATGCTGCCAGAGAAAGTCTCTCAAAAACAAAATAAAAATTACCCTTCGGGTACGGCACAAAACTGTAGGTCCCTTCCATTCGTGCGAACAAATATAACGCGCACAACGCGAGTGGGTTTTTTTATGGTTGCGCCAAAGGTTGTGTAATCTTCTAAAGATACTAGTAACCCGGGCTACTAGCATGCGCAATGCGCAAACCTGAATAATCGATGCCAGGTATACGGCTATGTACTAATCCACACCCTGCAGACTGCGTCCACTCTCCCCGCGGAACTGCCGTTAGGTATTACTTCGCAGATCTGGTTAGCTCTAAAGCTGTACTTCGTTACTCGTTTATATATGCAGTTTCAGGCTCCTGCACTGCATTCCGTTGTCACTTTTCCTATTGCTTGTTCCGAGCTGATCACGTACTAAATACCAGACCGTGGTGAAGAAACTACACTGAAACGTAAGCTTCCGCTTTTTGTGCTATCATTCCATAAAACGGAAAGCCTGCAAAAGATATTCAATATTCGTACAATCATGAGTATGGTCGTTAAAATTGAGCCGCTACGTGTCAACACGAAGACAATCCCTCAATGCAAGCGATGCCAATAGTTTAATCATACACAAGCGTACTGTCGGAAAGAGCCGCGCTGCGTTAAGTGCGCTGGGAAACACTCTTCAAAAAATTGCAATTTGAGCACAAATGAAAAAGCTACTTGCGTTAACTGCAAAGGAAGGCACCCAGCAAATTATCGCGGTTGCGAGGTCGCTAAGGAATTACAGATGCGACGGAAAAAATCGACAACGCCGATTGTACGGGGAACGAAATCAGCCGATCGGGCTCCTACGTCGGAAGAACGTATTGCTAAGCAGACTGAGCGGTCTCGTAAGCCAGTTGTACAGATTCCTAATCCGACTGAAAGGACGCTCGAACCAGCAGTGCAGACTCTTGAAACAATCAATCAGCCTTCTAAGCCGGGTAAACGTACGTCAAAGTCGTCCACTAAAAAGGCTGAACGAAAAATAACCTCTGACAAGCCAGCGAACCCCGTGCGTCTGACGTATTCTCAGGCTGCAGTCAAAGCAACGAAACGAAACGTCGGATCACCCACTGATCCGTTGAATGAAATTCTAAACTGCATCTACGCTAAGTTCGAGGAGCAATGTGAAATTAACAAACGGATTCTCGAACGTCTCAGTAACGTCGAAAGCTTTTGTATGGCTAACCATAAATCTAAATCTAAGTAAATATGAACTCTTTGCTTAAAATAGTAACATGGAATGCGAACGGACTCTTACAAAAATCTAACGAATTAGAAATGTTTCTAATAAGAGAAAACATCGACATATGTTTGATCTCCGAAACCCATCTAACAAGGGAATCGCAGATAAAGATAAGAGGCTACGCTGGTTATCACGCCTATCATCCTTCTGATAGAGCGCGGGGCGGTTCGTCCTTATTCATTAAAACTAACATCGAACATTCGGTCGACATAAGCATAGAGCTGGAAAAACTTCAGTTGTGCGCAGTAAGGGTTAAAAATAAGCACCTGAGTTACAATATAGCGTCTGTTTACTGTCCGCCGCGATGCAAACTAGAAAAAGACGACTACTTTCGTTTCTTCAATGCTCTTGGCTCAAATTTTCTTATTGGTGGAGATTTCAACGCGAAGCACACCTTCTGGGGTGTAAGATGTACATCTTCTAAAGGAAAAATTCTCTACGAAGTGGCATATGAATTCGGTTATTGTTTTTATTCGACAGGAAAACCGACCTATTGGCCAACTGACTCACAAAAAATTCCCGATCTTATCGATTTTTTTGTTACAAAAGGCATTTACGAGAGGTTTATTACAGTCAAAGAATGTTTTGATCTCTCTTCTGACCACTCGCCGGTAATTTTATTACTTGGAGAAGCGCTGATCAAGAAAAAAGGACCTCCAAGACTCACTAGCAATAGAACAAATTGGGAGGGCTTTAGAAATGATTGCGTAACAAATATCGCCTTAAATGTATCACTTAGAACACCTTGTGAACTAGAGGACGAAATTGATCGTTTGCCCGTGTGGCAACGACACTGCGACCTGAAAGATCTATTGTATCGGCGGGTTGGAGTTAATCTAACAGACGTACTACCTCCCTTATGAAAGTGAGTATGTCCTTAGTAGCGGAGCATTTCAGTTCCACTGAAGTAAGTATCTCCTTGTGGAGAATACGTTTCCTTAACCAGTGTAGTGCCAGGCATTCACAAAGATTGTGTTCGGAGGTTTCATCCTCCTCTAAACAGAACCGACAGTCCTTCTCTTGGCACAGGTTCATCTGTTAAGGTGGTATCTCAAGCCGCAATGGCCAGTAAGAAAGCTCACAAGCTTCTTGATGCTTTCCTTATCTAAGTTAAGGATTTCCTTATAGGAGTATGCTCATGGCCAGCTTCTTGTGGATGACGACAAAATTCTGCAGAGGTGGCGGCAGTATTGTGAAGAGCTTTTGAATGAACAGTTTCCCCGGCTATACTTTCCAAGAGCCACCCCTAACTGTGAAGAAATACCCGACATTACAGTCGAAGAAGTTAGTGAGGCGGTCAAATACTCCAAAAACCGAAAAGCGATTGGGCCAGACGAAATACCCTCTGAGTTCTGGAAAAAGATGGGAGATATCGGGTTCAGATGGCTCAGAATTCTCATCTCCAAATTCGTGAGAGGTGATCCAATGCCGAATGAATGGAGGGAAAGTTACCTTCTCCCTGTATACAAAGGGAAGGGTGATACGCGAAATTGTGATAACTACCGTTCGATCAAGCTGATGTCACACACCATGAAGAACGTTGAGCGGGTATTAGGTGGCCGACTGCGAAAAATAATACGGCTATCTGATGATCAGTGCGGGTTTGTCTCGGGTAAATCAACCACAGATGCAATCCAAAGTATAAGGATCATAATGGAAAAACATCGTGATTCCTTAAGGGATTTGCATATTGTATTGGTTGACTTTGAAAAGGCATTCGACAGACAACCACGAGATCTGATATGGGTGGCGCTAAGACATCGAGGGGTTCCAGAAACCTATGTACAGATGATTATGGACATGTACGAAGGAGCAAAGACAAAAGTAAGATGCCCCGCTGGAGTAACCGAAGAGTTCCCAATCAAAGTCGGGGTACACCAGGGAAGCGTTTTAAGTCCTTTGCTCTTTATTACAGTCCTTGATTATCTGCTTGAAGTGATGGACCCCAAGGTACATCAGTTATTCTTTGCTGACGATGGAGCCATCATAAGTGAGGATCCTACATCCCTGCAACGAGCACTTGATGTGTGGGTGGACGCTCTGGAGGGAAATGGGTATCGCATTAGTTCAAAAAAGACAGAGTACTTGTGCTGCCCGTTCTCTGATCCACTCAGGCCTATTCCAGACATTTATTTGAATGGAACAGTGCTTCCCAAGTGCGAAAAGTTCAAATATCTGGGATCTATGATCAATAGCAAAGCAACTTGTGATGACGACATCAATCATCGTGTAAGCGTAGGGTGGATGAAGTGGCGAGAAAATTCCGCTATCTTCTGTGACAGAAAAATGCCCCCTAAGTTGAAAGGAAGGCTATACACCGCAGTTGTACGTCCAGCGCTCACATACGGTTCACAATGTTGGACGATGTACAAAAAGTATGAGAGTAAATTAACGGCAGCTGAGATGAAGATGCTTCGCATGACAGCAGGAGTGACAAAGCTTGATCGAATAAGAAGTTCGAAGATCCGTGGAAGCTTTCACATCAAGGAAACCATCGTACAAAAAATAGAGCGTGACCGGCTCAGTTGGTATTGCCACGTTCAAAGAAGAGATCATTTGAACCCTGTTAAAAAGGCAATATCAATGCACGTTCCAAAGACATCGCGATGTAGGAAAGGCAGGCCTTTAAACGCCTGGATCAGACAAATGCGACGACATCGGCATTTCATTGGCCTCAGTAACCGAGTGATCCAAAATCGGCAGGCCTGCTGATATTTTCTGAGGTCAAATAGCTTAACCCCACATGCGGATCAGTAGAAATGCGGTGAAGTGGGAGGGTTATGATCCCTTGTTTTCGGATCATGGCCTCGCTGATAAAAGGAAGAAGAAGAAGAGTAAGGCTTGGTTAATCGTTTGGATTGTCTTAGACCTGGCCCACTAGTCCAGTGGTCTAGACGAAGTTTGTTTTCCCATTCTTTAATCAGCGTTGTAGCTGTCGCCCAATTGACGCCACAATAAGATTCAGGACCTATGAACGCAGATTCTGAGCCCTAGCAAGCTCATCTGCAGATTCGTTGCCCACAATCCCTTGGTGTCCGGGTACCCAACCAAGTTTTACCCTGTTGTATTTGGCAAGGTCTTGTAATGCATCGTAGCAGCATTTCACGGTTCTGGAGTCCATTTGGTTGGACGACAGTGCCATAAGTGCTGCTTGGCTATCTGAGAAGATATGTATTCTAGCGCCTTTGATTCCCTTGCGGAGATTGTGTCTGGCGCAAATCTCAATGGCATGGATTTCAGCCTGAAACACAGTAGGAGTCGTACCCATAGGTACCGAAATCTTTGTGTTGGGTCCAAAAACCCCAGCTCCAACTCCAGAATCCATTTTCGAACCGTCGGTGAACCAGACCAGACTTCTAGGGTCCAGTGTTGGAGCACCATTGGACCAGTTTTCGCGGTCCAATATTTCAACTTCGAATAGCCTACCAAAGCAGTGTTGCCTGACCATAATATCTGGTAAAGTGCAAAACATGTCTCTTTTAGGGATTGAGTTGAGTATCTTTAAATGTACCACAAGGTCACCTGGTTTATACTCGTGATCTAGCTGCAGCCTGATGGCATATCTAGCAGCCATCTTCCTAATGAAGATTGGTAAGGGTAAGGTGAGCCCAACAATAGCTTCCAGAGCTGTCGTAGGGCAGGTGCGCATCGCACCTGTAATGCCAAGACAGGCAATTCTTTGCAACTTCTGCAACTTGTTGCCGTTGTCTGCTGGAGAGTTTTTGGCCACCAGACGATGGCCGCGTATGTGATAATGGGTCTAACCATCATTATGTACAACCAATGTATCATCTTAGGAGAGAGACCCCAAGTTCTGCCGTATAGGCGTTTACTGGCCCACAGTGCTCTATTAGCGCGCTCTGTGCCGAACTTGATATGTGAATTCCAGTTAAGTCGTTTGTAAAGAATTACACCAAGATATTTGACCTCGCTGGAATAAACTAGTGTGGTGCCTTTGATTGTGATAGGTTCAAGGTTGACCTGCGTCTTCCTTTTAAAAGGCACCAGAACGGTTTTACTAGGATTTATGGATAGTTCTTCTTTGTTACACCATTCTACAACTTGAGATATTGCCATTTGCATGACGTTCGAAATTGTCGTGCTGTGTTTACCTCTGATAAAAACCGCCAAATCGTCAGCATAACCGACGGTGGTGTAGCCTGATCTGTGAAGATCTTCTATGAAGTTGTCGATGACTATAGACCATAATAGGGGGGGAAAGAACTCTTCCTTGAGGACAGCCTTTGGCTGCAGTTATGGACACCGACACTCCCCCAGAGGAGGAAGTAGTGAATCGACTTACCAGCATGGCCCTGATCCATTGGTTGGTCGATTCTTTGATACCTCTGCTACTGATCGCCCTTGCGATCGAGTCGTAACCAGTCTTATCGAACGCGCCCTCAATGTCAAGAAAAGCACACAAGACTATCTCTCTTGAACTGAGTGTTCCCTCTATCTTTTTGACGAGATAGTGAAGGGCACCTACTGTAGATTTGCATTTCCTGTATGCGTACTGATTCGAGTGCAGAGGGTTAGACAGATCTAACCGGTCTCTAATATGGATATCTATGAGTCTCTCCATTGTCTTAAGGACGAATGATGTTAGACTTATAGGTCTGTATGATTTAGGCAGCTCGCTAGGCCTATAACCCGGCTTGGGGATGAAAACTACATTAACCTGCCTCCAGGTGGGTGGTATGTATCCCCAATTGTAGCTGGCTCTAAATAAAGCTGTCAACCCCGGCAGGATGAGGTCAATTGACTTTTGGAGAAGTGTAGGAAACAGACCGTCACCGCTGGGGGCTTTAAAAGGTTTAAATGTGCCTACCGCCCATTCAACTTTCTCTGGACTGAATATTTTTCCAGATAAACTATTAACTCTCCTGTCTACATAAACCCTGTTGTTAGCTGTGTTCGAGTACACATGAGATGTGTTAAGAGACGAGCCTGGGAAATGTACCTGAAGTAAGGTTCTAAGTGTACCCACACGGTCCGTCGTGTAGGTTCCGTCATTTTTCTTCAGTAACCCTACACAGTTGACATGATCGTTTGCGAGTGATTTATGGATTCGTGCCGCTGTAGGCATGTCAGCGATTGTTTCGCAGCATTTCCTCCAAGCAGCTCGCTTAGATCGTCTCAATACTAGATTGTATTCTGTGAGAGCAAACCTGTATTCGTCCCACCTCTTCGTTCGCTTTGCAGAGTTGAAGAGTTTTCTGACTTTCTTCCTAAGTTCCGCCAGTTGGTCATTTCACCAAGGCACTGGGTGTAAGCTTGTGCGTCCAGTGTCCTTTTTCAGAGCAATCCCATCTCTTTTGCTATTTCCGTAAACTTTTTGTCTCTGGTGGAGTCTGGCTATCGGTTGGCATTCTCGCTAATGTCGCCATTTGTTTGCTGGTGAGATACTTCTCTTCCGCCACTTGTGCTAGTAGGTCTATTGGCAGCATACCAGCCACAACTAACGCTGCTTAAAGGACGTCGTTCGGATAGAGCTACTTATCCTCAGAGCACTGATTCGGTACGCGCCCCGCCTCCTTTGTTCTTCTATATGTTTTGTTTTCATAGCACTGGCTTATATTTGGGACCCATACAGCATTATTGACGTCGGGAATTTTGCTAGCAGCTGCCTTTTTCTATAACGCGGCCCACCAATATTTGGCATCATCCTTACCAGGGCAGCGGTTGACTTTGCTGCGTACTGTAGGTGCTGTTTGATGGTAAGCCGACATCTATAACTATGCCAAGCTACTTTAGTTCTGGCTTGGAAACCACGGAGTGGTCATCAACGGTTACCGTCTCCATGGCTCTCCTGCTGCTACTACGTCTACTACTGTACTGCGTCCATCTTTTCCTTCGCAAACTTTAGTCCCATGCTTGTTAGCCAGTCTCCGGGGGTCCTTATAGCTTCATTGCAATTGTGCTCCACTTCTTCTAAGAGTTTTGCTACCACAACGATGGCTATGTCGTCAGCAAAACCAATTATTTTTGATGATCTTGGGTTTGGTTCGCAATCTAAGAACATCATCGTACATAAGGTGGTGGACCCAATACATAGCATTGAGGGACACCACCAGTTAGTATGTATCATTGCCGGTGTCGAAAATCAGTGCTCTATTGCAAAAATAATCAATCAATATTATCTTCTGAAGATATTCCGGCACTCCTTTGGCGGTGAGTGACTGCACGATACTTCTGCAGTTCGTGGTGTCAAATGCATTTTTCACGTCTAACGTGATGATGGCGCAGTATTTCTTATTGACGTGCTTCCATCGTGCTCCTTGGGTGGCATTCCGCGTCGTGCTGTGCGGTTGTGGACCGCCCCTTTCGAAAACCATATTAATGATCTGCGACTCCTCCAGCATCAACAATCGCACGTTCTAGTCTATCGCTAATAAGGCGATCTAGTATTTTCCCCATGGTATCCAACCTGCACAATGGCCTGTACGATAAGAGTTATGTGGAGGCTTCTTTCCCTTCTGTATTAAGACCAGTTTTTGCTTCTTCTCTTGGTTAGGGAATACTTCTTCCGCATAGTAAGTGTCTGCCAATATCTCTGGGCATCTTCATCTAATGCCGTCGACTTAGGGCGCTTTTTCTTCCCCAATTTTATACCAGACGCGTAGAACCTTTTCCGGCGTCACAAGAGGGATCTGTTGAATCATTGCTGCGTTTCCGCCCCCCATACTTTTCGCTTCCCCTTGGTGTTGCGAGAACAGAACTGCAACCACAGTTTCTAAAAAAAAAAAAAAAAAAGCTGTAGACGTGTGTTGGAGTTTTCGGCTACCCTTCGGTCTCTGCATTGCGACTTGGTAGGCTTTGCCCTAAGGGTTCTGATCAGCCTCGTTGCACAACTCGAAGAGCTTCTCTTTTTGCTCGCTCGGATGGCATTTTTAAAACTTCTGTTCTACTCCGCTAATATTGGTCCTTGTAGTGGATGAGATCTTGGTAGTACTGAAGAAAAACGTCTTCAACGTGACGGCATATGCCGACGATGTGGTTATCCTGGTTTCGGAGAAATTTTCTCCATTCCTAAGTGAAAGGCTCAACTTCGCACTACAACTAGTGGATAACTGAGTCAGCAGCAAAGAGCTGGGAGTGAACCCTTCAAAGACGGAAGTAGTTCTTTTCACGAAGAAGAGGTTAATTCCTACACTCAGACCAACAAATATCGGTGGTATTGAACTAAGTATCGCAAGTTCAGCTCGATACCTGGGCGTAATTCTTGATTCCAAACTAAACTGGAAGGAAAATATTGCCGAACGCATCAAAAAAGCAAGTGTGGCTTTTCTATTCTTGCAAAAAGGCATTCAGTAATACGTGGGCTTCAAACCAGTCCATTCTCACAAATGGTTCACTAGTATGGTGGATGGTGCTTGAGAAGCAATACCAGCTTTCAAACCGCACCAAAATCCAGAGGGCACCGTCCATCGGAGTCATGGGATCAATAAGAAGAACACCAACAGCGGCGATGTAAACCATGCTTAGTTTCATCCCGCTTGATGTATGCTGTAACAGTGTGGGGGCCAAGACCGCTGTAAGACTGAGAGAAGGTCGATTGTGGTCATCAAGCCTTTACGGCCATGCCTCCATTTTGTCCCGATAGGGGACTATCAGTGGATTAACTGAAACCGATCACATGAATCCGATGTTAGCATTTGAAAGGAGATTCACTACAAGGATTCCTGACAGAATGTACTGGAAGAACCGAAGAACCATAAAGAAAACAGAACTGGCCTTCTATACCGACGGTTCTAAGATGACGATGACTACAGCATATTTCAGGCCGAGGTCACAGCCATTATACAGGCTGCTGAAATTATACGCGAAAGTAATGTCCAGGATCTCGAGGAACTCTCCGGCGTTTCAACGGAAAAGATGTTGAACTTCATCAAATCATCGGGGTGGTTTGTATGCAGAAATGAAGTAAGTGACTGAGTAGTTTTTAGTTTCATTGGGTAAGGGATCACTTTTTCCCCCATGGGTACCACAATGGGTCATCGCTGACCTGAGTGTGGCAGAGAGCGTTGCTCCCTGCCAGCCCACATACCTAACCTAACCTAATGTCCATGGTAAAATGATCACTGTCTACGTAGATAACCAGGCAGTCGTTAAGGCTCTGGACTCTGCTGTAATTAGGTCGAGGCTTGTGAGCACCTGCAAATCACTCTTAAATGAGATAACTACCAGGGCATATGAATATCAACGGAATCGAAAGCGGTGATGAGCTTGCTGGGAAAGGGTCGGCGCTGCACTTATCGCGGGCCCTCCCATTTGTAGTGATCCCAATTAGTTTCTGACGGAAGAATAAAAAAAAAATATTTGGCGTAAAAGCTATTTAAGTGCTAGGGCCTAACTTCTCGCAACCATTCATGTTGTGTGCGTTATATATTTCACGCGAATGGAAGGGACCTAGAGCTTAGTGCCGTATCCGAAGGGCACTTTGGTTTGAGAAGCTTTTTCGAGACAACAATACGCTCGCAGACGCTCGCGAGAGGTGGGACGTGAAAAAACTTTTTTGTGTTTTTTTTTTTGGGATTCGAACTTGGAACCTCACGCACAGTGATCCGACACACTAACCACTTACGACACGGCCCCTGGCGGAAGAAAATAGAAGGTAAAGCATTCGGTCGAGCAAACAGACCCTGGGTTCATCTGGAAACATGTGCAACGGCCAGGGCGCTATGGCCGGTCTTCACCAAGAAGAGATCAACTTCTCTTGTGAAACTAAGTCTTTATAGCGCAGGAGTCCTTTCTGACATAATTTCTGGTCATTGTGCCATTGGCGTCCACGCGGAGCGACTCGGTGTGCCGCATAACGACTACTGTAGAAGTTGCAAAGACGAAGAAGAAATTGAATCTATTCGTCACCTGCTTTGTGATTGTCCTGCCATTTCCACCAGAAGAATGAGGACTCTTGGTAGTTACTTCTTCTCGGAGATGGAGGACTTAGCCAATGTAGAACTGACGGACCTCCTGAGATTCATATCACTATCTGGGTGATTCTAACAGGGGACTATCTTTACATCGTTTCCAGGGTTAAATAATTGGGCACAATGTACCCGAACTGTTGGTCTAAATGAGCAGTGACTGTTTTTGTTACAAGGCACTCATCTACCTAACATAACCTAAAACATTTTCTCGTAGTTGTAAACCTCTTGTGAAGTACATAGTGCCGACTGGAACGCTGGTAAAATCGCCTTGCTCAATTGGACTCTGCGCGCAGTGTGGCATTCCACCAATGTCGATGTAGATATAGATGTATATTATTGTAAGGTGCAAGTGCACTGCGACCTATAAAAGATCTATTGTGCCCCCCATACTACGGCTCTAGCCGATGATATACTCGGTCTAGAGCACTTCCTCCAGTCCAGCTGCTACAGCAAACCGGAGTATCTTCAGTGGATGCAGCGAAGGTAAATCCGTTTCTGATAGGAGGTAGGCACCTAGGTGATTCCTTCTTTTGTGGATCAGTGCTTCGCGTTCCATAAGAAGGTGCGCTGGTGTTTCTGCGAAGTCCCTGCAGAATCTGCAGTGCCCGTCTCCCTCTATTCCCAGTTTCCTAAGGTGCACCTTAAGTCTACCTGTTAACTTGCCCGCCAAGATGCGAAACCGATTCTTACTAACTCTTAGGCAGGCTCTGCTTCTTTTCTGGTTGTATTTCCCCAGAAGTGCCCTTGCCTGTCTTATTTGGGGGATATCATCCCAATGTTTGGCCCATTTGTTCTCTTCCGCATTCCTTAAGTCTTCCCTTATTTTGTCGGGTCCTATCCCACAGAAGAGTTCTGGTCCAAGGAACGGCGTGTCTGATCCGTATCTAGCTAGTTCATCAGGTGCTTCGTTCCCCTCCCTTCCTACATGTCCTGGTACCCAGTAGAGAGTTACTTTGTTTGTTTTTCCCAGTTTGTTGATTCTGGTGAGACATTCCCATACCAGTTTGGATCTGATCTCATGCGAGGTCAGTGCTTTAATAGCGGCCTGGCTGTCTGACAGTATTGCGATGTCCTGCCCGCGATATTTCCTATCTAAGTTGAATTTCGGGCATCCTTCGATCGTGTGAACTTCTGGTTGAAATATACTGGGGAATACTCCCAGTGATTCTAAGTATCTAGTCCTGGGCCCGTACACTCCTGCCCCAGTGCCAGTAGATGTTTTCGATCCGTCTGTGTACCATTTAATTGTGTGTTGTTTCAGTTGGTATTTATCGAATTCGCTGCTCCAGTCTTTTTTGTTGCTCAGCTTTGAGTTAAATTTCCTTTCAAAGCAGTATTTCTTGACCATATCATCTCTGGGCCAATCCAGAAGCGGCACTGATTCGGATAGGGTTACTCGCTCTTTATTCGGGATGCATGTTCCTTTCCCGATGCCCTCTTTGATTCTCAATATGGTCTCCTTGGCGATTCGCTCCAGCACTATGTGTAGCGGGGGTACACCTACGATCACTTCTAGGCGAGAAGGCGCTAATGAATCCGAGAAGGCGCTCACCTCTAGCGTTGTTGTCGCTACTGTCCCATTCCAGACAATGGGCGTTGGCATCGCATCCTAGCAGAAGTGACAGTTTGTTCCTTCTGCAGTGTCTCACTAGCCTTTGAACTTCTTCTGGCGAAGTAGGCCGAAGCAATTACAATGGCGCAGTGGGTGCCTCCTATGTTAATGAAGGCATGGATAGCTGTCAAATCCTGCGTCATGTACTCTGAAAGACATAAGAATTTTATGTTTTTACTGATTAGTATGCAGGCCCTGGGGAGGTACTGCATATTATCCCAGATTACCTATGCATTCTTGCTTGATAGACCTCTCACCTTTCCCCTGAAGTGATAGGGTTCCTGTATCAGCACAAGTCCAAGTTGTTGTTTAATGAAACTTCTTGAGATGACGGCCGAGGCCGCCTTCGCGTGGTGTAGGTTGACTTGTGCCATACGAGTGAGAGCTTTTTGCTCCATTTTAGGGGAAATTCGGAGAGGGGCAGGTGCCCACCTCCATCTCTTCTTCCTCTTCTGTTAGAGGAATGACTAAATCCTCCATGTTGAGTCCAGCTATGTCGACACTTTCAGTGTCTTCCTCACTCCGGGGGATCTCCTCGGCCTTTGCTGGTGCTATTGCTGCTGTGATGAAGTCAGCTGGATTTGCAGTTCCCTCTTCTTGAGCTACTGATCCTTGGTTTTCTGCGGGTGCTCTGTCCTCCCCCGTCTGGGTTTCGGCTGTTTCGGCTACCTGCTACCGCAGACATTTATTTTGCCGAACCTATATCGGATCATGTAGTCCTGCTTGGCAATCGTTTCTGCCGATTGGTCGTCAATGAGGAAGGTTACCACTCTTCCTTTGCCTTCTTCTCGACTACTGGTCGCTCTCCGTAGGTGGGTGTTAAGCCCCTCGTATTGCGCTTCTATAAGGTCTAGCGACTTCTTCTGGTCGTGCCCAGATCTCTTTGGGAGGAAGACGGTGATGGTATGCGTTTTGGGGATATCTTCTCCCAAACACGCCGTCAATTTGACTCCCTTCCACGTACTTATTCGTGCTGCTGCTTGCAGTAGCCATTGAGCTGTGTCCTGGTTGTAGCAGTCAACAAGTAGCAAGCCCAGTCTGAAGTGTATCCCTTCAAACTGAAGCTTGCTCTTCCAGCCTAGGGCTATCTCGTCGATAATGGCGTCCTCAAGCGCCGTATGCTCCTCGGTGCTCAGTGTTGCCACCGGGTACTCCTTTGGGAGCACAGCCACTCGCAGGTTTCTGACTATGCCCGCATAGCTGGTGCCTGGCTCAACTCTGCGTCTTCTTTCCGCTAAGACGGTGATTGGGCCCGCCAAGCTGACGCTACTGGTAGCCTTGTGTCGCTTACTATCAGGTTTTTCCGGGGAGGTGATGTTATCCCTTCCCCTTTTTAGGTGTCCCTGTCCTTCTGGAGTGTCAGTTACCTCCTTTTTACTTTCCACGGTTAGCTTCCTGGCCTCTTCAGTTTCGAAACCTTGGGTTAGGAAGCGCAGGTACCACTTTGCACCCGTTCCACTGAGGCCTTTTCTCAGCGGGTCGTCCAGACCACCGGGCTTACCCCTGTCTAGTAGCGTGGGAGGTTTATGCAGCCGCTTTCTGGGTATGCTGCTGTTTGTTCTTCCCGCCTCCCGGGAAATGTATACCTTCCTTACCGGCGATCTTGGCCTTTGCGTACCAGTAGGCCAATGTCTTCTTGGAGCTTCAGTGTCTCTGCGCCTGTGGTGCTCCGTGCTCATCCTTCGCCTAGGGCTGACTCCGCGCGCTGGAGGTGTCCTGCGCCTAGGGCTAAATCTGCAAGCTGGAGGTGTTCTTCTACGACTCGTGCTAGGCCTGTCGTAGTCTTCGTCTCGGAGGTCTCTCTCCAGACGACTTGCCATTTCTGTGGCGGTGATATCCCGCATGTATTTTATTTAATTTTTCAATTTTTCTTTGTTCATGTTCCCACGAATACCTAGGGAAATATTCATCGGCCACATCAGAGCCCCGCATGATGTGGTCGGGCCATGGTTACTCCCTGATGCGACCTGGTATCAGGAAGGCTCCTTTCGAATACAGCCGGTATACCCCCTGGCTGCAAACCATCCAATAGGCACGGTCTCGCTTAACACCCTGGATTAGGGGGGGCAGGTCTTGGTTCGTTACTCCTCAGTCAGCTCATCCGAGAGCAAAACTCCCGCGGTTGAGTGAGTCCTTGCATCTTAAGCTCTCGCACCACGTCAAGGTGTCTGCCATCACGAGAGATTGCACCAATACACTGGTGGCCGGTGTACCTTGCCAGTTTTTCACTGCAGTCGCTTCATGGGCTGTTGCGCCAACTACGTATGCATGTATCGACTAGAGCCCTTGTTTAGAGGACACAATAGATCTACCATAGGTCGCAATGCACTTGTACCGTACATCTACATCTACATACATAAATTGGTGTTCCACAGGAATGCCAATTTGGTAATTTTGTATTTTTGTTGAAAGACGTTGCATGATATACATATTCTCTCACAAAGGATTACAACTTAAACATACCGAATTGAAAGCTGATCCTTATAATCACTGCTTCCTAAACGTCAACACCAATAAAGGGCATCTACACAAGTATGTTTAAAAGCAAACCATTCCCACAAACTAGTAATAGTTAAACTGCAGCAAAGCAATCAATATTTTACTCTGTAAATAATTTCCTTTGCCATGTGGAGAGCTCCTAGCCTAGGGTATACCATAAGGACGAGTACCCACAACCACCACCAATGATGTAAAGAAATATGGGGAAAAAAACAACTTTTCAACATTAAACAAGCACATACACGTACGAGTATTTGCAGTGAATTTTGCTGCTGCACTGGCTTTACAAAAACTCAAGTGTATTGCAAACTCGGGTTGCAGTGCAGCGCAAAAAAAAAAGTTCTTCTTTCTCTCTATGACTAGCAGATACACAGTTTAACGTTTGCCCGATATAAAATCACTTTGCCGGTAGTTTAACTTTATATTTTTCAATTGCGGCATTTTGCAGCAGCATCAGTTTGTGAGGACTAAATGCGGTCGTTTGTCGGGCACGAGTGGCAAGGAGAAGTTGATAGAGGATGATAGTTTAAATGGTTGTTTTTAAATGCACTTATGCAGTCCCTGTCAGTTTTATAGAAATCAATTCGCGTACAAAAGTAATTGTTCCAATAATGAAACAGCTCTGAAATGGAATCGAATTCTTTGACCTTAAGCTGTTTGGAATTATTGCTTATCGGAAGCAAAATGGTGTGTATTTCACTTGCCTATTATAAACAATCTTTTGTAGCTTGATCACGGCTTGCTTGCGGAGGACTATTGCGCTTAGTGCTCAAAAATTGCTTTACCACTTTTGCATATTCGATTCGTTTCTATAAAAAACTTCCTGATCGTAACCAGAATTTTCTGTTACTTGAGTGGCAAATTGTTTTCTAAGGCTTAAGCTGTATAACCTGTATACGCATATACAGATCAAAACAATACTTAGTCCTTAGATAAGAGGGTCTCTAATTAGAGTAGTTACATAAAATATTGCCATCTCTTATGTCGGTATGTAAACATTGAATAACTTTGACATTTATCATCCGATTGACTTGAGTAGACATGTTTTTGAAACGTCAATTCAGTACAATTTTAATCATGAATCGCTTCACACCGAAACATGGTGGCGAAAAAGTTACGCTGTACATTGAAAATAGTCGTTCAGTTGCATTAACTCAACATGCCGCTCATCAACGCCCAAGACGTTCCAATGAACTGGTTGAAGCGGTAAGAGAGAGTGTTGCCGAGAACCCACATACTTATGTCCTGTATCCCCTTGTAGGTCCTAGGGCCTCTACTACGCCTACGCGCCATCGTGTCCGTTTTCTGGCAATGTGTCTGAATTCTCCCCAATCTGAATTAAAGGGTTCCATTCTTCATTCTCTCCATCGCTATGGAACTGTTACCCTTTCGGAAGCTGTTCGATGGTTGTGCCTATTGGTTCCTGACCCGTTCTCTCGTAAAGGTGTTCGTTGCCATCTATAGCCATCTACACGGATGGTTCAAAAATGAGCACTGGTGTAGGATCAGGTATACTCTCCGACCCTCTAAGTGTATCAATATCCATACGACTTCCAGCCCAAAAAAAAAAAAACAAATATTTGGCGCAACAGCTCTTGAAAGTGCCAGGGCCTAGCTTCTCGCAACCACTCATGTTGTGTGCGTTATATATTTCACGCGAATGGAAGGGACCTACAGTTTATTGCCGTATCCGAACGGCGATTTGAGAAGCTTTTTCGAGACAACAATACTCTCGGATGTTTGTCAGACGCTCGCGAGAGGTGGGACCGTGAAAAAACTTTTTGGTGTTTTCTGGGATTCGAACTGGGAACCTCATGCGTAGTGATCCGACACACTAACCAGTTACGCCACGGCGCCCACAACTTCCAGACCACAGCAGTGTTTTCCAAGCAGAGGTCTTAGCAGTGGCAACAGCCGCCCGTGAGTCTGCGATAAGGGCAATACCGCCAGAAGGTATCACCATCTTTATCGACAGCCAGGCAGCTATAAAAGCGATAACTGCCATAGAAATTAAATCGAAGCTTGTAAAGTGTTGTCGAGAAGAGCTCAGGGTTCTTGGAACACAGCACAAGGTATCGCTCTGTTGGGTCCCTGGACACGAGGGTATCCCAGGCAATGAGAAAGCCGACGAGCTGGCGAGAATCGGCTCAGCAGCCCCAACAGAACAAGTTGACCCCCTGTGTGTATCCCGCCTTGCACACTCAAGCTCTCTGCAGGGAATAAAGCCACTGAGGAGGCGAACACAAGATGGAACTCCATGAAAACTTGCGCCATCACTAGGAAGCTATGGGCATCTTTCGACAAAGCAAAGACCGAGAGAATCATCCGTAAAGATAGGAAATCCCTTTCCACCCTCGTGGGCATCATCACGGGACACAACACTCTGCGGTACCACTTGAAGAAACTACGCCTGACGGAGGAGGAACTCTGCAGAGGCTGTGGTGGCGAGGAAGTTTTTGAGGACACAACCCACTTCCTGTGCCACTGCCCGAGTCTTCAACACTTCAGGAAAAAGTTCCTTGGTAAATTTTTCTTCCAGGATCTCGAGGAACTCTCCGGCGTTTCAACGGAAAAGATGTTGAACTTCATCAAATCATCAGGGTGGTTTGTATGCAGAAATGAAGTAAGTGACTGAGTAGTTTTTAGTTTCATTGGGTAAGGGATCACTTTGGGTCAACGCTGACCTGAGTGTGGCAGAGAGCGTCGCTCCCTGCCAGCCCACATACCTAACCTAACCTAAAGGTGTTCGTTAGAGATAGGATTGGGCTAGAAAATCCTTAAGATATTGCGTAGGCTCCTATTGACGAACGTTCGCAGCTTTCTGGTGATAGTAGTGGTCACTCTCCATGTGCTGCAACCATATAACAGCACGGATTCAACGTTGAAACGGAACAGTCTTATCTTGGTGTCCAAACTGATTGCATTGCTTCGCCATACCATATTTTGGACAACATCCCGAACGCGGACGTTGCTTTGGCGATCCTGTTGGCTATATCCAGTTCGGTTCCACCATCGGTCGAGACAATACTCCCAAGATACTGGAAGTCCTCTACTCTCTCTACCGGTTATCCAGCAATGCATATTTGAGCCGATGAGTTTGTTCCAAGGCTGATAATTTTAGTTTTTGCCGTATTAATTTTCAGCCCGACGTCGTATGCCTGCTTCCCTCTGCACATTTGCTGTCATTTGGTGGAGGTCCATAATTCTATGGGAGAGTAAGCATACATCGTCAGCGTAGTCAAAATGTTTCAGTTGGGATGTAAGAGTCCATCGAATTCCTCCGTTTCTCGTCGACAAAGCTGCACGAAGCACATCGCTAATCACCAACAGGAATAGTATTGGTGAAAGGATACAGCCTTGTCTTACCCCACTTTGGATCTCAAATTCCTCAGACAACCTTCCTCTGTGCAGAACGTGAGATTCGGAGCCTTCATATGTAGCTTTGATAATAGCAATTAGTTTATCGGCATTACGTCTCCTGCGTAAGGCACGCCAAATAAACTCCCTGTTGACACTATCGAACGCCTTCTTAAAATCGTAGAACAGCAGGTAGAGTGGCAATCGATATTCAACGCACAGTTCGATAATAATCCGCAGGGTGTTGATGTGGTCGACACAGGAGGATCCAGAACGGAAACCTGCTTGTTCGACATCGATTGTGTCTTCGAGATGTTGTTTGATTCGCTCCAGCACGCAGATACCCCTCCAGTTTCCGCACTCCATTATATTTCCTTTCTTAGGACGCTTGACTATCATTTCCTTTTTCCACTTATTAGGAAAGCTCTCAGCTTCCCAAGCTCTCTCTATAAATGGAAGCAGAAGCTCACCCGATGTTGTTGGTGCTGCTCATAAGAGCTGTGCTGGAATACCGTCAAGTCCTATCGTCTTGTTGGTTTTGAGTGCCTTGATCGCGGTAATGATCTGATCATTACTGGGAGTCGTGGTGCGTATTGGAGTATTTCTCACCTCGGGTACCTCAGTCTGCTTTGAGAGTATATCGCTAGCGAATACGCGGTTCAAAACCGTAGCAAAATGCCATTTCCATCTCTTGAGCTGGTCCTTATCCGAAATGAGCAAGGAGCCGTCTAGGTTTTTCACTGGGTGTTGGCTGGAGCTGCGACTACCTGTGAGCTCTTTGGTGATTCTGTTGACGGTCCTGCTGTCACACCTCCGTGCAGCTTCTTCTGCTTCTGTGGACAGCGCGTTGATGTAGTTGCGCCTGTCACGTCGCACGCTACGCTCAACTTCTCTCATCTTCATGCATTTGTTTTCGTATAAAGTGCAATTGACTCAAAGAGTATTGCCGTCGGAAGAACCGTCCACGTCGCTTGGAATACGGCTAAGCAGTCGCTCGAATGGCTGACACTGAACCTGATTTTTGGAAAAAGATCTAGATGACCGACGAGACCCATTTCACACTCTCTGGCGTCGTTAACACGAAAAATTGCCGTATTTGGGGAACAGAGAATCCACACAAGATCCATGAAACACCATTGCATGACCAAAAAGTGACTGTTTGCGCCAAAACCATAATTGGACCATTTTTCTTCAGAGAAGGTGAAACAGTCAATGAGAGTCGATATCGGTGGATGTTGGCTCATTATGTCTGCCCACAAATGTGTGAAAAAGGTCTGGGCGGCTACTGGTTTCAACAAGACGGTGCTCCATGCCACACTGCAAATTAAATAATACAGTTTCTGCAACGAAAATTCCCTGGACGTGAGCTGTCAAAAAATGGTGACATTGACTGGCCACCCAGATCTCCAGATTTGACCCATCCGGACTTCTTTTCGTGGGGTTATTTGAAAAGCAAAGTATACGCCAGGAAGCCTCAGACCATTGACGAGCTCAAGGCAAAAATTCGTGGCGAAATCATTGCTATACCGCCCGAGATGCTCGAAAAAGGTATGGAAAACGCAGCAAAAAGGGCACATTTTACTTTGATCAATAAAGGCGGCCACTTGATTGATGTTGTATTCAAAAACTGGTCCAAATAAATTGTAAAGGACCAAGTTAAATAAAAATATCTCATATATGGAAATTGGTTATTTTTTTTAAAGTTATTTAATAGTCACATACCGACATAAAAGATGGCGCACCCTGTATGTCCTTCGCCTCAGAAAGGCTATAATTTATTATTCACTATACCAGAGCCGCGCTTAGTCGAAAAAAACTGAAGGTAATAGATGCGATAAATATTTCTACTGCCATGCCCTTATGCTGAATAAGGGTCAGCGGATTTCGAGGACTGTATTTGGGAAAATTATAGAAGAATCCAGGTTAAGGGTCGTGCCGTCGGGTAGGCTCCCTATTTTACTATTCCCTACATTACCGCCATCCAAGAAGTGCGATAGGATGGGCCGGGCAAAAGGATGAACAACTACGACATCTACTACGGCGATTGCTGCAGACAACAAGGACAGTGCCTTTTCGGGTGCGGATTTGTCATTGGAGGCAGACTTAGGCAAAAAGTCTTTAATTTCCGGCATGTGAACATGACTATCCGTATCAAGGCTAAATTTGCCAACATTAGCCTAATAAGCGCTGACGCTCCTCTCGAGAAGATGGACGACGCGACTAAGGATGACTTCTACCAGCTCTTGGACAAGACGTATGCCCTAGCCACGATGTTAAAATTGTCCTGGGTGATTTTAACGTAATGGTAGGACAAGAGGACGTCTTAAGTAGCGTGGTCGGAAAGCACAGCCTGCACGACATCACATCCAACAACGGATTCATGCTAGTCAACTTTGCAGCGGGACGAAACGTTGTCGAAGCTAGTACGCGGTTCTCATGTCCTGATATTCACAGGGGACTGTGGGTCTCTTTTGATCGAAAAACCGTCAACCAAATCGATCACATTGCGATCGACGCAAGGAATTCTTCCAGTATTTTGGGTGTTCGGACTTTCCGAGGAGCCAACGTGGACTTGGATCACTACGTAGCTGTAGCCAAGGATGCGGATATCCAGAACGGACCGAAATCAACGAAATACTGTGAGGAAATTTGACGTCGGACGGCTACAATCGCAAGAGACCGCCAGAGCCTTTGCCGATCGAGTCTCTTTTAATTTCAATTTAAGTCCTATCCCGCCAGCAGCAAATGTTGGTAGCATTGCCAACAAGCCATCAGATGTACTGGGTTTCTTTCGGCCACCACAACGAAACTCCTGATTTGATGAGGATGTAGTAGTAGAATCGCGGTCGGTGCTGAGAGACGGCGACGATGACCAATATTCCGCTGTCGGGCAGAATGAGCCATTCAACAGTGACGATGATAATCAAGATTCCAGTCTACCCGATTTGAATGAAGTGAGGATAGCGATATCCAAACTCAAATCCAACAAAGCTGGTGGAGCCGACGGCTTTGCCGCTGAACCTTTTACGGCAGGAGGAGATGAGTTGGTAAGGAGCATGCACCATCTCATCTGTAAAATCTGGTCAAACGAAAGTATGCATAAATGGAACTTCAACATCGTTTACCCGATCCTGAAGAAAGGAGACCCTCTGAACTGCCCCAACTAAAGAGGTATAAGTCTTCTCAACATGGCATATAAGATCCTGTCTGTCGTATTATGTGAACGCCTAAAACCGATCGTCATCAACCTGATAGGTCCTTATCAGTGCGGCTTCAGGTCGGGAAAGTTCAGTCTGCATAGACGTCGAGTGGAGGAGAAGGTACAATGCCGAACTATATGGCCTATACAAGGACATCGACTTAGCCAGTAGGGTTCACATACAGCGACTAAGATGGCTGAGTCATGAAGAGCGGATGGAGCACAGCCCAACCTTCCAGCCCGGAGAGTCTTCGAATCCACCCCGGATGGATGGACGGCCGGCGCAATAAAGGACGACTTTGCGATAGGTGGTGCAAACAAGTGGAGGGGGGCCTTAACCAACTTGGCGTGCGCAACTGGAGGCAGTTGACTCGTAACCGGGCTGGCTGGAGAGGTTTGTTGGTTAAGGCCCAGTTCCACCCCGGACTGTAGCCCCACCTAAGTAAGTAAACAAGTAAAGAGGAATCGCAGCAGTGAAGTATATATGTACATCGAAAGAAACTGACACACCGCATACAAACCAAGACGGGGAACTAGAAGGAACCACGTGTAGAAAATAGCTGATAAATTTGGCCATGCAAATGGATTACTCTGGTATTTTGCCTGATGCACGTCCTATTAAATCAAGAGAAGCAGGAAATCATATCAGACGCACGAAGTCGAAGGAAGGCAGTCGCTGGATAACAGGGCAGACGAACGCCAAAGAAGGACGAGTAGAATGAACATTAGCTTATAGTATTTTGATGCTTTGAAGTGTCTGAAGCCTCGTTAAACTTAACTTAAACAATGACACCCCTAACGAGAAGAGAAGGACTATCATTCCTCACACTTGTATCCTCCTTATTTATTCACCGGGTTTTCATCATCCCGGTTCGGTTTAAAATCTTCAAATCAAACTTCCCATTTACCGGCGCAGCTGCAATTTGCAGGCAGTCACTTCAACAAAAAACAGGATAACAATCCGGCCAACTCATCACAACTACTACCAGTCAACAACCTTTCGCTCTCTCGAAGCTTTGCTTCTTTTTTTTATAAACATCTACAAATGCAACCAAATCAATCGAAAAGGATTCAAGATTCAAGTGTCCCACTGGGAAAAATCATGAAAACCATCGGTGAACAACAATGACACAAGGCATTGTAAAATAAAAAAATCAACAACAAAACTCTTCCAATCAATTTTCAACCATTTTGCCAACTTCACTCCCTTGTTTGGCAGGAGTCGTCGAGGAGAGAATCATTTAAAATAATCGTTCCATTTGGAGTGACTCCAAACTGTTTCCTCATGTTGCATCATGGGACTATATCTACTTCATATTCACCAGCACAGAGATCCTTCGAGAAGAATTTTCAACGACTACTGTGCTGGCGGTACAACTGCTGCCTCATGCAAAATGTAATGAGGTGACAATGTGTTCCTCTCTTCGTGGACTGTCATGGGAGTCAGTATAATAAATCCATGATGCACAAAAAAAATCACATTGCAAAAAATTCAGGACGACAAGCATCCTTTTGGCAGGATATGATCCTGTTTTTTGCGTATCCTTGTAGAACAGTGTTCTATAATACTGTGTCCCCTTCGTACTTTTATAATTTTCATCACGGTTTGGTGACGCTTCTAGTGCATTAGTATGTAGGGTGCTTGCGAAAGTATTATGCAATATGAAGGAAAAGGACATTTTTCTTTATGCATGTGCCGCTGGAATTATTGAAGGAAGGACCCTTCAATTGATCTCATTTGTGGAGAGGCGAGCCTCGAGGGTCCTCGTTTAACAAAATCAATTTTATAACACCTTCCATGGTGCTTACTTTTACAATTGCAAAGGATGCATGTCCTGACATTTGAAGACAAGCAGAGAATCGAGAGAAAAATAATCTCCGACTGATTCTATTATTCTTCTATTTGTTCAGACGGAGTAATGTCAGCCGATGATATCGCCATAAAAGTCTACTCCGACAAAGGGTTATTCAAATTGACTTTGACTCCTTAGTAGGAACTGAAATAAAGTGAATTCTTGGTGTGTACGTTGTCGTTCTGGCAATTCTGTGAAGGAGTGAAGGAGTCAGCTTTACATTTCCAATTACATATTGTGTTGCGATGAACAGATGAAGCTAAGCATAGTCTTTACGGACGATTCTGAGATAGATATGCTGGCCAAACTACGCATAATAGGGATTGTTCGTTATTAACAGCGACTCCTCCGTTCAAATAGTCTACAATGTCATCCAAAAATAAGACGAATAAGAGTGTACTCAAGGTACAACTCTGTTTTATTCCCGAAGTTATCAAGAAACTCTCAGACATTTCTGTTCCGTTTCATACCGCGACACTGCATCGATGATAGATTGCCTTAAGCGTTTTCACCATTTTGGACGGTACTCCCATGTAGAAAAGCAGATATCTATTAAGTCCGTGTGTATAAAATTAGCAGAGCATAATCATATTGGGCGATTTTAACGCCAAAATAGGAAAGGAGGACGTCTTTGGTAGAGTAGTCGGTAAATATAGCCTACACAACACCACGCCTGATAACGGACTAAGGCTAATTGATTTCGCTGTGGAGCGAAGCGTTACCATAGCAAGCACATGGTTTCCTCATCTCAATATGCCTAAGCAGACATGGCGGTCCAATGATCATGTAACGATCAACCAAGTTGATCATATTGCGATCGACGCAAGACAAGTCCGGTATTTTGAATGTCCGGACGTTCCGAGCGGCGAGCATAGACTGGACTCATTGCCTTGTTGTAGCCAAGGTACCAATGCTGATATTCCAAAGAAGAATCATTGTGAGAAAATGTAACGTGGAAAAGCTACAATCGCAAGAAAGCGCCAGACTCTTCGCTGAACGCGTATCCCGAAATCTTTCAATCACCCCTATACCACCAGCATCAAGCGCTGAAGACCAGTGGCAACGCTGCCACCGAGCCATTAGAAACGCCGCGACTGATGTGCTGGGTCTCACTCGCCCACCACCGGGAAACCCCTGGTTTGACGAAGAATACCGGCGAGTGCATGCAGCAAAACAAGAGGCATACAAAGCGGCGCTGCAGCGGAAGACGAGTGCTGCTCGTAAGCTCTACGAATAAAAGAAACGGGAAGAACATCGCCTTCTCCAAAAGAAAAAGAAAGAGCATGAGAGGCGCGCGATCGAGACCATTGAGAGCTTATAGGTACACCAGGAACAATGTACGGAAGTTTTACCAAAAGGTAACAAGAACAAGTCAGAGAAGTAATACCCGTACAGAAACCTGTAGAGATGAAAATGGAAACCTTGTAGTAGAATCAGAGTCTGTGCTGAGAATATGGAAAAATTACTTCTACAGACTGTATAACGGCGACAAAGACCAACATCCCGCTGTCAGGCAGAATGTACCATTCAACATAGACGATGATATTCAAAATTTCCGTCCACCTGACCAAAACGAAGTGAGGATAGCAATATCCAAGCTAAAATCGAACAAGGCTGCTGGACCTGACGGCTTACCGGCCGAACTTTTCAACGCAGCTGGTGATGAGCGCATACACCAACTCATTTCAAAGATCTGGTCAGACCAGTGTATGTCTGATGAATGGAATCTCAGCATCGCTTGCCCGATCCACAAGAAAGGAGACCCCCTCAACTGCGCCAATTATAGAGGCATCAGTTTCCTCAACATCGCATACAAGATCTTTTCTGCGATATTGTGTGAACGCCTGAAACCTTTTATCAACAGCCTCATTGGACTCTATCAGTGCGGTTTCAGGCCAGGAAAGTCCACCATCGATCAAATCTTCACACTTCGGCAGATTCTGGAGAAAACCCGAGAATTCCAAATCGATACTCATCACCTCTTTATCGATTTCAAGGCCGCCTATGACAGCATCTACAGAGAAGAGCTTCATAGAGCCATGTCTAGTTTTGACATCCCTGCCAAACTTGTTCGTCTGTGCAGGCTGACGATGGAGAACACTCGCCGCTCCATCAAGGTCGGTAATGACCTCACCGAGACCTTTGATGTCAAAAAAGGTTTTAGACAAGGTGACGCGCTGTCATGTGACTTCTTTAGTATTGTACTTGAACGGATTGTGCGGAACTCACAAGCCAACACCGGAGGCACAATCTATTACAAGTCTGTACAACTGCTTGCATACGCCGACGATATGGACATTATCGGAAGAACTCAGCGGGCTGTCACCGGTGCGTTTGCAAGCATTGAAGCGGAAGCGGCCAAAATGGGTTTAGCGATAAGCGAGGGCAAAACCAATTATATGCTGTCAACAAGAAGGGACAGCTAATACCGACAAATTGGACAGAACGTCACAGTGGGCAGCTATAACTTCGAAGTAGTAAGGGACTTTATCTACCTTGGCTCTGCTATAAACTCAAAAACAACATCAGCGCAGAAATCAATCGGAGAATAACTCTTGTTAATTTTGGGCTTATAAGGCAATTCAACAGTAAAGCCCTATCTCGAACAACTAAGGACTTTATTAAAAGAGGATGAAGATATCCTTGGTCGCTTCGAGAGAAAAATTCTTTGTAAGATATTAGGTCCCGTTCACAAGTTCAAGGGGACCTCGACCAACTTGGAGGGCGCAGCTGGAGGCAATTAGCTAAAGATCGAGCTAAATGGAGAGGCTTGTTGGTTGAGGCCCAGGTTCACCCCGAACTGTAGCGCCACCTAAGTAAGTAAGCAAGCAAAAGAGCAAATTCTTGATCGTCATCGTCAGCGTGATGGAATAGGAGCAACACCTCACCAAGCCTAGAGCGCAAGGACAACACCCGTTAATGCAAAACAAAAAGATTTTTCTTTGTGTTGTCACTCACAGCACGAACAATTCACAGTGAATACATCTAACAACAAAAAGAGAAAAACTAAAGCACGGTTCACTATAAGAATCTAGGGCACAAAAAGTTAAATCCGGGGCTGTATAGAGCCAATAGAGAACTTCAGGCAGGAGAGTGCGTGCGAGATGTGCAACGTCGACTCCATTCCAATGAGTATGTCTACCATTTCCATACCCGGCATGCGCATATGTTCTGGTATTCAGTCACAATAGACTAACTCCAGAAGTTATCTCATGCGTAGCGCCGCCACTGCAGCAGCACCTCAACTGCTTTGCAACTGCACCCCAACCGCATCGCAACTGCACCGCAACTGCACCGCAACTGCACCGCAGCCGCACCGCAGCCGCACCGCAGCCGCACCGCAGCCGCACCGCAGCCGCACCGCAGCCGCACCGCAACGGCACCGCAACTGCACCGCAGCCGCACCGCAACGGCACCGCAGCCGCACCGCAGCCACACCGCAACGGCACCGCAACCGCACCGCAGCCGCACCGCAGCCGCACCGCAACGGCACCGCAGCCGCACCGCAACGGCACCGCAGCCGCACCGCAGCCGCACCGCAGCCGCACCGCAACGGCACCGCAACGGCACCGCAGCCGCACCGCAACCGCACCGCAGCCGAACCGCAGCCGCACCGCAGCCGCACCGCAGCCGCACCGCAGTGGCACCGCAGCCACACCGCAACGGCACCGCAGCCGCACCGCAACGGCACCGCAGCCGCACCGCAATGGCACCGCAGCCGCACCGCAGCCGCACCGCAGCCACACCGCAGCCGCACCGCACCTGCACCGCAGCCGCACCGCAACGGCACCGCAACGGCACCGCAGCCGCACCGCAGCCGCACCGCAGCCGCACCGCAGCCGCACCGCAACCGCACCGCAGCCGCACCGCAGCCACACCGCAACGGCACCGCAGCCGCACCGCACCCGCACCGCAATGGCACCGCAGCCGCACCGCAGCCGCACCGCAACGGCACCGCAACGGCACCGCAACGGCACCGCAGCCGCACCGCAACGGCACCGCAGCCGCACCGCAACCGCACCGCAGCCGCACCGCAGCCGCACCGCAGCCGCACCGCAATGGCACCGCAGCCGCACCGCAGCCGCACCGCACCCGCACCGCAATGGCACCGCAGCCGCACCGCAACGGCACCGCAACGGCACCGCAGCCGCACCGCAACCGCACCGCAGCCGCACCGCAGCCGCACCGCAGCCACACCGCAGCCGCACCGCACCTGCACCGCAGCCGCACCGCAACGGCACCGCAACGGCACCGCAGCCGCACCGCAAAAGCACCGCAGCCGCACCGCAGCCGCACCGCAGCCGCACCGCAATGGCACCGCAGCCGCACCGCAGCCGCACCGCAGTGGCACCGCAGCCACACCGCAACGGCACCGCAGCCGCACCGCAACGGCACCGCAGCCGCACCGCAACGGCACCGCAGCCGCACCGCAGCCGCACCGCAGCCGCACCGCAGCCACACCGCAACGGTGGCTGCGGGTGCGGTGCCGTTGCGGTGCGGTTGCGGTGCCGTTGCGGTGTGGCTGCGGTGCCGTTGCGGTGCGGTTGCGGTGCGGCTGCGGTGCCGTTGCGGTGCCGTTGCGCTTGCGGTGCGGTTGCGGTGCCGTTGCGGTGCCGTTGCGGTGCGGCTGCGGTGCCGTTGCGGTGCCGTTGCGGTGTGGCTGCGGTGCGGCTGCGGTGCGGCTGCGGTGCGGCTGCGGTGCGGCTGCGGTGCCATTGCGGTGTGGCTGCGGTGCGGCTGCGGTGCGGTTGCGGTGCGGCTGCGGTGCGGTTGCGGTGCGGCTGCGGTGCCACTGCGGTGCGGCTGCGGTGCGGCTGCGGTGCCGTTGCGGTGCCGTTGCGGTGCGGTTGCGGTGCCGTTGCGGTGTGGCTGCGGTGCCGTTGCGGTGCGGTTGCGGTGCGGCTGCGGTGCCGTTGCGGTGCGGCTGCGGTGCGGCTGCGGTGCGGCTGCGGTGCGGTTGCGGTGCGGCTGCGGTGCCGTTGCGGTGCCGTTGCGGTGCGGCTGCGGTGCCGTTGCGGTGCGGGTGCGGTGCGGCTGCGGTGCGGCTGCGGTGCGGCTGCGGTGCCGTTGCGGTGCGGCTGCGGTGCCGTTGCGGTGCGGCTGCGGTGCCATTGCGGTGCGGCTGCGGTGCGGCTGCGGTGCGGCTGCGGTGCGGTTGCGGTGCGGCTGCGGTGCCGTTGCGGTGCGGCTGCAGTGCCGTTGCGGTGCCGTTGCGGTGCCGTTGCGGTGCGGCTGCGGTGCGGCTGCGGTGCCATTGCGGTGCGGGTGCGGTGCGGCTGCGGTGCCGTTGCGGTGTGGCTGCGGTGCGGCTGCGGTGCGGTTGCGGTGCGGCTGCGGTGCGGCTGCGGTGCGGCTGCGGTGCGGCTGCGGTGCGGTTGCGGTGCGGCTGCGGTGCCGTTGCGGTGCGGCTGCGGTGCAGGTGCGGTGCGGCTGCGGTGCAGGTGCGGTGCGGCTGCGGTGCAGGTGCGGTGCGGCTGCGGTGTGGCTGCGGTGCGGTTGCGGTGCGGCTGCGGTGCCGTTGCGGTGCGGCTGCGGTGCGGTTGCGGTGCGGCTGCGGTGCCGTTGCGGTGCGGCTGCGGTGCGGCTGCGGTGCGGCTGCGGTGCCGTTGCGGTGCGGCTGCGGTGCCGTTGCGGTGCGGCTGCGGTGCCGTTGCGGTGTGGCTGCGGTGCCACTGCGGTGCGGCTGCGGTGCGGCTGCGGTGCCATTGCGGTGCGGCTGCGGTGCGGCTGCGGTGCCATTGCGGTGCGGCTGCGGTGCGGCTGCGGTGCGGTTGCGGTGCGGCTGCGGTGCCGTTGCGGTGCCGTTGCGGTGCGGCTGCGGTGCAGGTGCGGTGCGGCTGCGGTGTGGCTGCGGTGCGGCTGCGGTGCGGCTGCGGTGCCATTGCGGTGCGGCTGCGGTGCCGTTGCGGTGCGGCTGCGGTGCCATTGCGGTGCGGCTGCGGTGCGGCTGCGGTGCGGCTGCGGTGCGGTTGCGGTGCGGCTGCGGTGCCGTTGCGGTGCGGCTGCGGTGCCGTTGCGGTGCCGTTGCGGTGCCGTTGCGGTGCGGCTGCGGTGCGGCTGCGGTGCCATTGCGGTGCGGCTGCGGTGCCATTGCGGTGCGGGTGCGGTGCGGCTGCGGTGCCGTTGCGGTGTGGCTGCGGTGCGGCTGCGGTGCGGTTGCGGTGCGGCTGCGGTGCGGCTGCGGTGCGGCTGCGGTGCGGTTGCGGTGCGGCTGCGGTGCCGTTGCGGTGCCGTTGCGGTGCGGCTGCGGTGCAGGTGCGGTGCGGCTGCGGTGTGGCTGCGGTGCGGTTGCGGTGCGGCTGCGGTGCCGTTGCGGTGCGGCTGCGGTGCGGTTGCGGTGCGGCTGCGGTGCCGTTGCGGTGCCGTTGCGGTGCGGCTGCGGTGCGGCTGCGGTGCGGCTGCGGTGCGGCTGCGGTGCCGTTGCGGTGCGGCTGCGGTGCCGTTGCGGTGCGGCTGCGGTGCGGCTGCGGTGCGGTTGCGGTGCCGTTGCGGTGTGGCTGCGGTGCGGCTGCGGTGCCGTTGCGGTGCGGCTGCGGTGCGGCTGCGGTGCGGCTGCGGTGCGGCTGCGGTGCGGCTGCGGTGCAGTTGCGGTGCAGTTGCGGTGCAGTTGCGGTGCAGTTGGGGTGCAGTTGCGATGCAGTTGGGGTGCAGTTGCAAAGCAGTTGAGGTGCTGCTGCAGTGGCGGCGCTACGCATGAGATAACTTCTGGAGTTAGTCTATTGTGACTGAATACCAGAACATATGCGCATGCCGGGTATGGAAATGGTAGACATACTCATTGGAATGGAGTCGACGTTGCACATCTCGCACGCACTCTCCTGCCTGAAGTTCTCTATTGGCTCTATACAGCCCCGGATTTAACTTTTTGTGCCCTAGATTCTTATAGTGAACCGTGCTTTAGTTTTTCTCTTTTTGTTGTTAGATGTATTCACTGTGAATTGTTCGTGCTGTGAGTGACAACACAAATAAAAATCTTTTTGTTTTGCATTAACGGGTGTTGTCCTTGCGCTCTAGGCTTGGTGGGGTGCTGCTCGTATTCCATCACGCTGACGATGACGATCAAGGATCTGGTCTTTTGGTAGTGGATTTTCTCGATCTTCTCTACCTGTCCCTGCACGTATTCCAACCCCCGCTTGAGTGTCGGGGTATTGTCGACATGGTAGCCCGTCTCGACATCGATGACAAAGTCATCCATGTCTTTTTAGGTGCCAGGCACGTAGATACTGCTTGTGAGCGGGACGAGGGTCTGCTTGTTCTGCCAGCAAAGCAGGCTGCACCTGCTGGAGGGCTTCCTCCGCGGTTGTGTACGTGAGTTCGCGGTTGCAGAGGGTGTATCGATTCTGGAATATATTCGACTTCCAACTGGAATTACACTTTTATTTTGCTGCGGTTGCTCGAAACTGATCTTTTCCAAGTCGATTTGATTGTCTGAGGTATTTGATGCTATTCTTAGATATTGATTAGCTGGATTGGTTGCCTGCTTGTTAACTAAAAACGAAACACATGTCCACAGAATTGTGTGGACTAACTTTTGCAGAGAATTAGAGATTCATCCAAAATCGTCCTGCTAGCAAAGTTGCAGGCTTTTCTGGTGTTAGGGCCAAACCGAGTGGCGATATTCCTGCAAATATACGACAGCTGAGATGAAGATGCTTCGCACGACAGTAAGAGTGACAAAGCTTGATCGAATAAGAAGGTCGAAGATCCGTAAAAGCTTCCACGTCAAAGAAACCGTCTTAGGCAAAATAGAGCGGGACCGGCTCAGTTTGTACTGCCACATTCAAAGAAGAGATTATTTGAACTCTGTTAAAAAGGCAATATCAATGAGCGTTCCAAAGACATCGCGAAGCAGGAGATGCAAGCCCATAAACGCCAGGATCAGACAAATGCGACGACATCGGCATTTCATTGGCCTCAGTAACCGAGTGATCTAACCTCGGGAGGTCTGCCGATATTTTCTGAGGTCAAATAGGCGAACCCCACAGGCGGATCAGTAGAAATGCGGCGAAGTGGGATGGTTATGACCGCTCGTTTTCGGATCATAACTTTGAGTTTCGACGAAATTTGAGGGTCGCGAGTTGGAACGTTGGAAGCATGACCGGTCGAAGTTATGAGCTGGAAGAAATAATGAATAGAAGGCGGGTGGATATCTTGTGTATCCAAGAGACGAAATGGAAAAACAGCGGAAATCGGGCGCGTTTCTTGCACGTTAGGGCAAAAGATTACAAGATGTTCTACTACGGAATGGAAAATGCTAGGAACGGAATCGGTCCCGTCCTTGTGACAGAGCTACTTGATAACGTCTTGAGCATTTCGAAGTTGATGTCCTTCAAACTAGTAATACAAAGAGAGGTGTGAAATATTGTCAGTGCATATGCTCCCCAAATTGGATGCGATCAAAGGAATAAAGATGCATTTTGGCTAGATTTCCACAATCTCCTTAAGAACATCCCAAAGGAAGAGTTTCTGTTTGTTGGAGGAGATTTAAATGGACATGTCGGGCAGTCAAACGAAGACTGCTATAGAAGACTGGGATACGGCACCAGGAACCTTCCTGGTGAAAACGTCCTAAGCATGTGCAAATTACACGGTCTTATCGTGTTAAATACCATGTTCATGAAACAAAGCCGACACCTGATCACGTTCAGCAATGGTAATGATGAAACTCAGATTGACTACCATTTGGTAGCCAGTTTCTTGAAGCCGCGGGTAAAAGATTGCAAAGTGATCCTGGGAGAGGTGATCGCTCAGCCACACCGTCTTCTGCCATCCTGAGTTAGAGGGTTCCATTGCATAGCATGGTTCGCTATGGAGCTGTCACCCTTACGGAACGTGTGACCAATCCACTGCCACTTCCGCCGTTGGATAGTTGTGCCTATTGGTTCCTGACCCGTTCTCTCGTAAAGGTGTTCGTTAGAGATACGATTGGGCCAGAAAATCCGTAAGATATTGCGCAGACACCTATTAACGAACGTTTGCAGCTTTCTGGTGATAGTAGTGGTCACTCTCCACGTGCTGCAACCATATAGCAGCACGGATTCAACGTTGGAGCGGAACAGTCTTATTTTGGTGCTCAAACTGATTGCATTGCTTCGCCATATTTTGGACAACATCCCGAACGCGGACTTTGCTTTGGCGATCCTGTTGGTTATATCCAGTTCGGTTCCACCATCGGTCGAGACAATACTCCCAAGATACTGAAAATCCTCTACTCTCTCTACCGGTTGCCCAGCAATGCATATTTGAGCCGATGAGTTAGTTCCAAGGCTGATGATTTTAGTTTTTGTCGTATTAATTTCCAGCCCGACGACACCTGCCTCCCTCTCCACATCTGCTGTCATTTGGTGGAGGTCCATAATTCTGTGGGAGATTAAGCATACATCGCCAGCGTAGTCAAGATGTTTTAGTTGAGATGTAAGAGTCCATCGAATTCCTCCGTTTCCCGTCGACAAAGCTGCATGAAGCACATCACTAATCACCAATAGGAATAATATTGCTGAAAGGATACAGCCTTGTCTTACCCCACTTTGGATCTCAAATTCCTCAGACAACCTTCCCCTGTGCAGAACGTGACATTTGGAGCCTTCATATGTAGCTTTGATAATAGCAATTAGTTTATCGGGAATGCCTCTCCTGCGTAAGGCACGCCAAATAAACTCCCTGTTGACACTATCGAACGACTTCCCCATATGATTACAAAGCACTTTCTTCAGTGAAAACTGGTTCTTCGAGGAATGGTCAAGGCTGGCTTTTCGACACAATGTACTGTTCAGGCTCGAGGAAGGAGGCGCGGAGTCTTGGAAAAATTATTTTCAAACTATTCTGGGCGAAATCGAAAAGACTAGCTTCCAAAAGTTTACAGACAGAGCGCAGCAAAGTGAGTCCTGAAACATGTATCGTATACTCAAACATGACCTCGGAGTAAAAAACTACTTCAATGACCGTTACAATCTAGATACTATCTCTTCGAATTTCAAACTCAGGGGAGAGCTTTTGCATCTAAACTGTCCCACATGGCCCTGAGCGAAACACAGAGTGTAGTTTATGCAATCTCAGGGAGAAAGAAAATGTACAGCACTTTGTTGGGATCAGTCTTATTTTGGGTGAGATAAGGCGAGTTCAAATTCGCGAGTTATAAATTCTACTAACAAAATCAGTGCAGAAATCAAGCGAGCTGTACAGCGACATCGACCTAGTCTAAAAACTGCGTATTGGACGTCTGAGATGGCTAGGACATGTAGAGCGAATGGACACCAACGCTCCGGCCCACAGAGTCTTCGAATCTAACCCCGAGGGACGACGCAGTAGAGGGAATCATCGCCGTAGGTGGCGCGCACAAGTTCAAGGGGACCTCGACCAACTTGGAGTGCGCAACTGGAGGCAATTAGCTAAAGACCGAGCTAAATGGAGAGGTTTGTTGGTTGAGGCCCAGGTTCACCCCGAACTGTAGCGCCACGTAAGTAAGTAAGTAAGTAAGGCGAGTTCATTGGGGTAAATTCACTCTATCTACAAACGAAACCATAGACGCACTAAATATCCAGGACTGAGCGGTTCTGTATAGCTATGTAAAGTCCGCTCTGCGATATCTTCAACAAATTATTATTGAAGCATTTTAAATTCGATTGATATTAATTAACTACTAAGCTAAGATCTAAAACTTTCCTATTGAAACTATTAAGCTTATATACATTGTTTTCTTTTTCTTTTGAATTTTTTTATTTTATTACTACGAGTACTAATGTATTTAACTGATAGTAAACTCTTTCTTTCTCTGGCTGACGTCAAAAGCCAATGCTATAATTCGTGAAATTGTAAATCTAGTAAAATGAAGTATTAATAAAATCGCATTACTGCTACTACTACTACTTAAATCGGCTTCTTTCTAGTTTTTCTGTAATGCAGTTTTTTAATAACCTTTATTTCGGCACTACTTAATTTTTTTCATCTACCCATTTTGTTACTACTTCCGGCTCTCAGACAAGAAAAAAAAAACACAATACATCTTCTTTTTTAATTTCCTTCACACTTCCTTACTCAAAGATCACCGACTTAACTCTTTTTTTTTTAGAAAATGTGCTATCTTTTTTTCGCGCTGTTTTTTAAGGGTTTTCCCACTTTCTAGGGATTTCTTAGTGACTGTGGCAGATGCCCGGTTTAAAGCTATTGTGGCATTATTGAAGCGTGGAGGGGTATAAGAAAAAAAAAAAGATTTAAGTCTTTAACTAGTTTCAAATTAAAATTAATCGCGCGATTACATGATGTGCTATATTTTATTCGCGCACTGTACGGTTCACAATGTTGGACGATGTACCAAAAGTATGAAAGTAAATTAACGGCAGCTAAGATAAAGATGCCTCGCATGACAGCAGGAGTGACAAAGCTTGATCGAATAAGAAGTTCGAAGATGCGTGGAAGCTTTCACATCAAGGAAACCATCGTGCAAAAGATAGAGCGCGACCAACTCAGCTGGTATTGCTACGTTCAAAGAAGAGATCATTTGAACCCTGATAAAAAGGCAATATCAATGCACGTCCCAAAGACATCGCGATGTAGGAAAGCCAGGCCTATTAACGCCTGGATCAGACAAATGCGACAACATCGGCATTTCATTGGCCTCAGTAACCGGGTGATCCAAAATCGGCAGGCCTGCCGATATTTTCAGAGGTCAAATAGGCGAACCCCACAGGCGGATCAGTAGAAATGCGTTGAAGTGGAAGGGTTATGATCCCTTGTTTGCGGATCATAACCTCGTCGAAATAAGAAGAAAAAGAAAGATAGCGGTTCCATAGACCTATCGCTTATAACGACCAAAATTCGTCGGTCCATTGACGCTCGTTATAGCCGATTTTGACTGTACTTACTGTATGCTAGGTAGTAATAGCCACTCAACTTACCTTGATGACGAAACTTCTTAATCTCCACTTTTCTCAAAATCTGTAAAAAAAATATATATACATACAGGGTGATTTGCATAAGATGCGACAAAAGCCTAGGACGGATAGGTTGGGTCGAGACAAGAAAAAAATCGTATGGGAGGGGGGGGTCTATCTCCCCCCGGTTAGGCGGAGGAGCAATTTTGTAAAAAATTTACTTTAAATGAAAAAAAAATTATTAAAAATCAACGGAAACACATAAAATAATGTGCTATAGCTTTTTTGTTTCAGTAAATAGTTTTTTAAAAATTAAATTTCGAAGTCAAAATTTTTGAAAAATATTTTGAATTTTTTTTTTTCAAGTTGATTTTTTTCAAAATTTTGCGTTATTAATTGCCACTGATTATTTGATTATTAAATATGATTGATTATTTTTCGATGCTCTTAACAATTCTTAATTAAATACCGAAAACCCGATGTCAAAATCTTTGTTAGTTTCTGAGATATTAAAAAAAATGTAAAGGTACTTTTTTCGCAGAAAACCCCTTTCTGGGTTTTTCTATGCTTGGACTTCATTGAATGAGCAGATTATCCCTTTTTCAATGAAAACGAAATTTACATTTTTTTTAATATCTCAAAAACTAAGAAAGATTTTTACATCGGGTAAGAGCATCGAAAAATAAAAATATCAGTGGCAATTAATAACGCAAAATTTTGAAAAAAATCAACTTGAAAAAAAAAATTCAAAATATTTTTCAAAAATTTTGACTTTGAAATTAAATTTTTCAAAAACTATTTACTGAAACAACTTGATTTAAAAAGCAGATAAAAGAATGGAATATTAGCTTTCAAAAAAGCTATAGCACATTATTTTATGTGGTTCCGTTGATTTTTAATAATTTTTTTTTCATTTAAAGTCAATTCTTTTACAAAATTGCTCCTCCCGCCTGACTGGGGGGAGATAGACCCCCCCCCCCCCCCTCCCATACGATTTTTTTCTTGTCTCGACCCAACCTATCCGTCCTAGGCTTTTGTCGCATCTTATGCAAATCACCCTGTATATATTTGGGGGTGGCAATGGTGTAGTGGTAACGTCGTCAATCGCCAAACTAATGGTTCATCGTTCGAATCCTGATGGCAGCAAGCATTTATTTATTTCTCATGAAATATATACAGGGTTATCGTAAATAAATTTTCCCTCGGAATTTTTCCGCCGAACAAAAATTAGGTTCCTTCAAAAAAGAGGAAATAATTCCGCGGAAAAGAAATAGGTATAATAAATGGCAATTCAGCAGACTTTTCAACGCAATCGCGATATTTAATTTTTCCCCGATGAATTTTTTCCCTATTTTTAAAGATACTTAATTTTTGTTCGGGGGAAAAATTCCGAGGGAAAATTTATTCGCGATAACCCTGATAAAGTCAGTCCGATCAATTGCGAAAGCTTGTGTGAACACTACTGCGAAGGCATAACGCTGGCAGTAGCTTGGTCATATGGCTGGAAAAATAGTTCGCTCTGTTGATGATGTTGATTTGCTTATGACATCGGTTATCGAGAAAAAAATACTGTGAATCAGAAGCAAAGACACAAAGTTAACGAAAATCTCCCCAGTTTTCTGGACGCCACCCCCGGAGTTTCTCTAAAACATAAACAACCGAGCTTCAAATCACTACACCAAATCTTTCTTTCTCTCTCTCTCTCTCTCTCTCTCTCTCTCTCTCTCTCTCTCTCTCTCTCTCTCTCTATTTATCCATTCCAACGCCCGCAGGGTACAGGGTGACCAGATAAGAACGATAGGAAAAAAAAATTTAAATAAAACAACAACGGTGTGAGATATAAAATTGATTCTGGCTTTATTTTGAAGCCACATTCATGCCATAATGTGTGGAATAGCAAGTCATTTAAATGGCCGCCTCGGCTTCGCTAGCAGTGCTTCAAGCGGTCGGTCCAATTCTTGATGACTCGGTCCAATACGTACGGCATTTTTCTGGCAATAGCGTCTCGAATGTTGGCCTCGAGCTCGTCCAAAGTGGTTGGCTTGTTAGCGTAGACTAGGACTTGACGTGGCCCCAGAGAAAATAATCGAGTGGTGTCAAGTCGAATGATCGCGGCGGCCAATTGATGAACGCTCGCCGTAAGATGACTCAGTCGGCAAATTTCTCCTTCACAACTTTGAGCGTTTCGTCGCTTGTATGGCATGGAGCGCCGTCTTGTTGGAACCGCAGCTCGGATATATCGATGTTCTCCAGCAAAATAAGCCGGGTTGACTCTCTGGTGATGCCCAATTGAGCTGATCGGCGCCGAATCGACATTTATGGGTCTTCTTCGATACTGGCGGGTACGGCGCCTCGTATGTTTTCTTCGTTTCGCACCAATCTCTGTCTGGTTGGTGGATTAAGGTCCAAAAGAGTATCCTCGCGTTCAAACTTTTCCACGAATTGCCTGCACACTGAAGCCATGATGACGACCGACCTCACGGCGAAATTCACGTTGCGTATTTACAACTGAGCCGGAGTTTCGATATTTTTTAATAATTTCCGCACGTTCGGTTTTTTCAGCTGGATGTCATTGGTTACTTTGATAGCTGCTGAAACATAACAATTGGAAAAAGTATCATTGCTATCTGGTCGCCCTTTATTCATAACCCCTTGAGTGCGCGCAAATTATAAAAAAAAAAATTATTCATAACAAGTAAAACAACTTCATTCACTTTTCTTGGAATCTGTAATTTTATTAGCACTACGAAAAAACAAGAAAACTCATTTTCAATTTTCCCGTAGTAAAAATAGCAAAGAGGACACCTTTATATACTTTAATTTAAAAAGCAAACCGAAAATAAGGTTAATCTTTTTTTTTAAGTACAATATTAGAATTGCTTATTGCTATGATGAACTTCCGCACGCTCGTCTCAATTTAAATAATTTATTGCTGTTCTTTTAATTTTTTTTTTATTCTTTTGGAACAACTATACTTGGTTTAATTTAAAATTGTTTATGTTTTTATTTCGTGTATATTATTTTTAACAAAACTTATTTCGAGAGCGAAAATATTTAAAAATTTAATATTAGCATAGAATCACCTTTTTAGTTTTTGGGATTTTATTGACAAAGGACTAGCAGCTGAGGTTATTTCTGAGATCCTTATTCGGGGGATCATCGGTGTGAATATTTTGCGGCTATTGTTGTAGAGGTGTGTGGCGGTGGTTGAGAACGGTGGATGAATCCGAGACACATTGCTGTCTAAATTTTTTGGGGGGCTGTGTGTGTTTATAGGTTAAGCATTTTTTCGTTTACCTGTTTCGACTGCGTTGAATGACCATTTATGTTAAGCTGTCCGGTTTCGGATTGTTTTACGGTTGCTGTTCTGTAAGATTAATCAATCATAGAAGCACATATCTAAATAGTAACAAAAGTAATGTCAAGGAACATTTGTTTTTTTTTTTTTTTTTATCTCAAATCACGAGCATAGTGGCAGGAAGACGGTTTTTTGTTTGTTTTTTTATTTTATTAATTTTGTAAGGTAACTGGAGAAGTAAGTACGATTTATTGTATTGAAGTGATAACGCACAGTCAACGAAATGAGTATAAAGGCAAGACACTGATTTGACGGTTAGTCAATACATTGGAAGATGAAGATGTGTTATGGCAGCGTAGACGATATTTGACATAAACTCCACAAATGGCAATATCACTGCTACTACAGTTTGTGATAAAATGAGTTTAAGTCTATTCAATTGGAGAACAAAATAAGTTACGTATGATGGGCTCTATGCGACGATATCAACGACATTATAGCTTATGGTAGTGAACAAAATAAATGATCGCCTCGATAATAAACTTTCTTCAACTGAAAAAGTATCAGACAGAACCATTTTGAGGATGTCCTCTGCACGTTAACTACTTGGCTACTGTTTTCAAATTTCATACATTTAGAGGGATAACTCGTACCCAAGAGATATGATTCTAACGGAACCCTATCCACTAGAGATGAGCAAAAAATTGCAACCTGCTAATCATTCACTGCTTATGAAAATTCGCATTCGCAACATGTTAACAACTTATAAATAAACTGCTTTTGATAATGATAATTTGTTTGACGTCTATTCACGAGTCACAATTTCATTTTTCATGCATTACACACAAACGTGTGTCTGTCTATACGAAAAACGTGAAAAGGCATAACAAAATTATAGAATTAAACTACCCTTTTGCACGTTATCTGCTGAACGTCTCATCCAATTTTCTATCCGAGCATGTGCCATTATGTGTGCGAATGTTTTTTTATGATGCGCCAACACGCACACGCACACGATCTTTGGTCCCGTCTGCATAGACGGTGAGTGGAGGAGAAGGTACAATGCCGAACTATACGGCCTGTACAAGGACATCGACTTAGCCAGAAGAGTTCACATACAGCGACTAAGATGGCTGGGTCATTTAGAGCGGATGGAGCCCAACCTTCCCGCTAAGAAAGTCTTCGAATCCACCCCGGACGAACGGCGCAGTAGAGGACGACCTCGCGGTAGGTGGCGCAAACAAGTGGAGGGGGACCTCAACCAACTTGGCGTGCGCAACTGGAGGCAGCTGGCTCGTAACCGTGCTGGCTGGAGAGGTTTGTTGGTTGAGGCCCAGGTCCACCCCCGACTGTAGCGCCATCTAAGTAAGTAAGTAAGTAACACGTACACGCAGTCGCAGCTAGTCTGAAAGGTTGGTTGGTTGGTATATAGCAGCACAATGGTTATACTTGCTGTGTTGCTATTGCTGCTATTGCTGCCATTGCAGTCGCAGCTTGTTTGGAAGTTTGGTTGGTTGGTATATAGCAGCAGAGTGGTTATACAAGGTGGCGCAAAATGAATCACCCTATCGGAAGATGTTATAATTTTTGCAAGTGGCATCGTACGTCAATCATATTTGACATTTGTGAACTAGACAGCTGCAGTATATAAACAGACAAGCAATGGAGCGCTATACTCCGCAAAAGCGTGGAATATTGTGTCGATTTTTTTGACCAATAATCGGTCGGTGGTGTTAGCGCAGCGTGAATTTCGACGTGGATTTCCTAATCGTGTCGCGCCAACTGGGCAAACATTCCGGCGCTTAGCTACTCGATTCGAACAGACTGGAACCACAGAAGACCATGCACGGCGTGACCGCCACCGGACTGGTCTTTCGGCCGAGAATATCGCGGATGTGGCTGCCGATGTCGCTGAGAACGAAGAAACATCAACCAGATGACGGGCCACGCAATTGGGCATCACCAGACGTACCCTACAACGAATTTTAGTGAAAGACTTACACATGTTCCCGTACAAAGTGCAAACAGTTCATCGGTTAATGCCTCCTGACCGTCAGTCGCGTGTGAATTACTGTCAAGCCATCCTCAATCTCAACAACGAAGGGGACGATTTTGTGTCGAAAATCATCATGAGCGGCGAGGCGCATTCCCACTTAAGCGGTTACGTCAATAAGCAAAATCTTCGATTCTGGGGCGCTGAAAATCCGCGTGTGATGCACGAAGAGCCCTTACATCCACTCAAAGCCAATGTGTGGTGCAGCGTTCACGCGGGAGGAGTGATTGAGCCGTATTTCTTTTGAGGACGCCATCGGCAATACGGTCACTATTACTGGCGAACGCTACAAGGCCATGATAAACGACTTCTTACTGCCGGAATTCGATGAGCGGGGTTTGGTGAACATGTGGTTTCAACAAGACGGTGCAACCGCACACACAGCACGAGCTACAATGGATATTGTGAAGGAAGCGTTTCCTGGTCGCGTAATCTCCCGTTTTGGCGATTTGGCATGGCCAGCAAGATCGCCCGATTTAACCACCCCAGACTTCTTTCTTTGGGGCTACTTGAAGTCGCGGGTTTATGCCAACAAGCCTCAGATAATCGCAGCCCTTAAGGAGAATATTCGACAGGAATGCGAACAGTTATCACCGGAAATCTTGCGGAAAGTCATGGAAAACGCGATAAAACGGGCACAAATGTGTATCAACACTGGCGGCAGCCACTTGGCGGATATCATCTTTTCCACTTAAGAGAAACAATTGTAAAGGTCCAAATAAAGATTTCCATCACTCAAAATCATTTTTTTTCATTTAGTAAAAAAGTAATTCAAAAACAAAATTGGATGCTTAATTTTGCGCCACCTTGTACTTGAAGTTGCTATTGCTGCCATTGCAGTCGCAGCTAGTTTGAAAGTTTGGTTGGTTGGTATATAGCAGCACAGGGGTTATTCTTGCTAAGTTGCTATTGCTGCTATTGCTGCCATTGCAGTCGCAATGGCATATAGCAGCACAGGGGTTATACTTTCTAAGATGTTATTGCTGATATTGCAGTCGCAGCTGGTTTGAACGTTTAGTTGGTTGGTATAAAGCAACACAGAGGTTATACTTGCTAAGTTGCCATTGCTGCTATTGCAGTCGTAGCTGATTTGAACGTTTAGTTGGTTGGTATATAGCAACACAGAGGTTATACTTGCTAAGTTGCTATTGCAGTCGTAGCTGATTTGAACGTTTAATTGGTTGGTATGTAGCAACACAGAGGTTATACTTGCTAAGTTGCCATTGCTGCTATTGCAGTCGTAGCTGATTTGAACGTTTAGTTGGTTGGTATATAGCAACACAGAGGTTATACTTGCTAAGTTGCTATTGCAGGCGCAGCTGGTGTGAACGTTTAGTTGGTTAGTATATACGTGTGCATAAATATGTACATATGTAGGAATTAAAGGGTTGTAAAATGATTTGGGACACTTGCACCATAAAATGAAAATTCTTTTATGGAAGAAAATTTAAAATATTTTAAAATAACCGGACAGGTGTACCTATATGACTCCATTGCGAATTCGCATTACCAGTTAACATTCACAATGACTACGAAATCGCATTCACAGTTATAACTACGAATGCAAATTCACGACTTAGTCCATCTCTACTATCCACTTTTGGACTGTATTGGAGAATAGCGATATGGGATATTAGAACGAGAAAAATTAAGATTAAAATTAGGTCTTAAATAAACGTCAAACTGTCGTCATCTAAGGGCACAAATGAAAAGAGTTGCTTCCTTACAATTTGTATCGTTTTTACTTTTTTGGGAATTTATTATGACAATCTTTTTTGCGTATACATAGTCCTTACTACTGCTTTATTATAAAAGATACACCTTCTTTTTTTTTTTGCGAATCCAGCTCCTTTTTTAGTTCACTCCTTTATTTTGTACTTTTTCGGTCCTTTTTCTCGGCCCGAAATCAAGGAAAAAAAAAAGTATATACAAAAACACAACTCCAGCCGTACGTATTGTCTACTACAAACGACTGTCTACGAACGCATCACTATAAACTACTTCTGTCAAATGTTTGACATTCACTACGCTTTTGATGCTATTAGGCGTGATTTGGTGAGACGTCGCTTCTCAACAACAAAAAAGTTAGCTTTCTCCAGTCAAAAGTGAATTGCTATGTATAGTTTGGAACATTACCAACGTTTTTCAGAGCTATACGCTGGAGGGATAAGTGACTAATAACAACGCGCTCACAGAGGGCGCTGAAAATAGCTTTTTTATTCAATTTGATTCAAGTTAAATGATGCAGTTGTATTTCACAAATGTAAGCACAACTTTTTCATACTTTTCACTTCAATTTCAATTCAATCACCAATCTTCAAATAATAAAAAAAAAAACTATAAACCAGATTGACTGTGAATGGTTTTGTTGAGAAGCTTTCACTTTGCTTTGCATAACACTCACCAGAACACGCCTATTATTGCATCAAATATAAGTTTATTAAGAAAGCAGAAGGGAAGGACGACAGTGAAGTTGAATGCGAAATATGCAGCGCAATTTTCAGTGTCGCCAACAGTGGAAAATCTAGCATTGAACAACATATTAAAACGGAGGAACACATGAAAGAACTGAAACACTTCTGTTTCAAATTATTTTGCCCCGACCAAAGTACTTTCGACAGCGGCATGTGAGGTCGTCTGGGCGTACCATACTGTTAAATCAAATCATAGTTTTGCGTCAGATTTTTTCAGAACATGCTTTGCAATCCAGAAGTTCCATTGTCTTCTTCTTCTTCTTCCTATTTCGGCGAAAGTTATTATCCGCAAACAAGGGATCATAACCCTTCCACTTCACCGCATTTCTACTGATCCGCCTGTGGGGTTCGTCTATTTGACCTCAGAAAATATCGGCAGGCCTTCCGATTTTGGATCACTCGGTTACTGAGGCCAATCCTGAAGTTACATTGTACTCGGACAAAATGTCAAGCTATCGTATCAAACGTTTTCGCTCCGTATGTCAAAGGTGTTCTGCAAAATGAGTTGTCGAAAAGAAATTTCGTCTCGATTTTAACTGAAACATCGAATCGCTGCAACGTTAAAATTATGCCAGTAGTGGTTAGATATTTCATCCCGACTGAGGGAGTACGTATGAAATTGTTAGAATTCACATCGGAAAAGGGCAAGAAAGTGCATATCATTTCGTCCTTAATAAAAGAAACAACTGAAAAGAACGGACTTACTGGTAAAATAGTCAGCTTCTGCGGAGACAATGGCCCAACCAATTGGGGGTGGATGAGTAAGCAATCACCCTGATTGTCATCGGCGTTTGTCGCTTTTCGACAGATGTAGCACAAATCCATTTTCATAACTTTTTCATTGTGAAAGAGTTGTAATAGTATTCTACACGACAAACAAATTGCTCAGTAATGTTTAACGGTCAGCAGATCGTAGCTATAAATAAAATGACAATCAGGGCAATTGTTTTCTACATATTGAAACAGTCGAAACCAGGAATGATCGGTGTTGAATGCGGTGCACATATCGTGCACAATGCATTGAAATAGACATGCGATCGCCTACAAATAGATATTGAGTGGATCGTCGCTTCAATTTCAAACCAAGAAAAGGTCAAGCCGAGACACAAGTCGTCAACAATGTTAGTTGATGTGGATGAAAGTCGACACATTGTTTCGATTTTTATTTTCAATTCATTTTTGAACGTAAACTCTGATCTTAGACACAAACTTTCCGCTGGAATACATGTACTTTTTTTTATCCTTTGTTTTCAATGCAGATATACTTTTTCGGTTTTTTGAAAATTAAATATCCTTTATTCCATATTTAGGTATGCGTATTGGTTATACGAGTAAAAGGACGCCAATATTCTGTGCGACTAAACATTAATTTTTGCGCGATAACTGTTAAAATGTACAACAAATTCTTGTGTAGTAAAATAAACTTTGTGCGGTAATACAACCCTATATGCACAATAAACAAATAATTTCTGTACGATTAGTCCACGCTTCGCTCGCGGCAGAGGTTTTACACTCTGAAGTATGATTTTCGAGCAGTCGTACAGAAATAATTCGGCTGCTATCTTTATCAGAAATAACATTTAACCAATGAAAAATGCTTTTTCAGATCAGATTTGGATAAGAATCATCGCCGGCAATATGCTGGTTAAGACGACGAATATTCCACAGAGAAATATTAAGGCTCTACTAAGCACAGTGACGTGTCTCTTAGACTGATAGTATTGTTGATACAATAGACGTAATAAGTCATAGTGCCAGTCATTAGGCCGGGTTAAAGTTAAAAAAAGTTTGCACTTGCTTGAACACATACAGTCATTGGCAAAATTATTTGCGCAATGTAATACGTACACCATATCACGACCAGCTCAACTGGTATTGCCACGTTCAAAGAAGAGACCATTTGAACCCTGTTAAAAAGGCAATACCAATAAACGTTCCAAAGACATCGCGAGGCAGGAGAGGCAGGCCTATGAACGCCTGGATAACACAAATGCGACAACATCGGCATTTCATTGGCCTCAGTAACCGAGTGATCCAAAATCGGGAGGCCTGCCGATATTTTCTGAGGTCAAATAAGCGAACCCCACAGGCGGATCAGTAGAAATGCGTTGAAGTGGGAGGGTTATGATCCCTTATTTTCGGATCATAACCTCGCCGAAATAGGAAGAAGAAGATATCACTGCAATAAAGTTGTACAACTTTTGAAAAATTCAATATAGCACGTATGTTGTTTTTTATTATTAATGTTTCAAATCATCTTGAAGCGGTAATTAACTTAATTAATTTCAAACCGTAACGGTTAAAGCCATAGAAAAGAAAGTGGCAAAGCGAATGTTACATCAGTAAACGCTAGCAAAATGATTTGCACAAGTGCAATTTTCTTCTACACTTCGGAAAACCGAAAATGGAAAATATTTTTGCATTAAAAGTACCTGCGGTAAGAGACGCTTCAATGCGACGTGTTCGTGTGTCTGCGATCAAATGTAGTTTGTCATGTCCTTACAAAAGCAAACTGCGTGCGAGTTTAAATTATTAAATATACTGTCTGTTGTTGTTATCCAATGGAGAAAGTTGGCCTAGTCCAGTATAAATGTGTTAGGTTGTTGCTTTGCTGTCTTGCTTCGTCCAGTGTTGGGTATCTTGTTAAATGATCTTCGTCCTGCTGTTCATTCATGTTGCACAAGCTGCGTATGTCAGTCTCCGGTATTCCGATTTTTTTTTCACGTGTGCGACTAGGCAGCTTTGTCCGGTCTTGAGTCTTTATCTCGCTACTGCTTCCTTTCTAGGTGCTTGGGCTATGATTGCGGTGTGTTCATCCTTGGATTTTTGTTTCGGTGAAGTATAGTTTGATTCGTTGTAGTCTGGTTATTAATTATATACTTTCTGGGGTTCTGGCTATGATGTTTGCTCTTTTTTTTTGTAAGGCTGTCCGCTGTTTCATTTCCCTTGATGTCTACATGGGCTGATATCCATTGGAGACTGATACGGTGTCCTTTTTTTTGGTAGAGTGTGGTATAGTTTTCGAATGTTTTCAACTGTTATGGTTTCTGTTATATTGTTGTAACTAATTAGCGATTGTAGGGCGGCTTTTGAATCCGATAGTATAGCGATGTTTTTGTATTTTCGTTTCTTCTGAGGATTTGCGACAGCGCACATTCTATGGCTGCGAGCTCACCTTTGAAAACTGTTGAGTTTACAGGTAACGCAAAGTAGTGACTAAATTTATTGCAGTATATTGCTGCACCTGCGCCGATACTGTCTCTTAATAATGATCCGTCGGTATAAATTCGAAAGCAGACATTTTCTGGGAATTTTGCATCGATGGTTGCTAATGCGATTTGTCTTGCTGCCTCTATTGGTGTGTTTCTTTTTAAGAATGGTATTATTAGATCGGTTTCTACCTGCATAGATATGAAATCTAACGGGTGCGTAGCTGGTTGAATTGCGTTGATCCTTGGTGTTGGTCCAGTTTTGTCAAGTATACTGTCTTTCTTTTGTAATCAATTTTGAATTCGTGTTACAACTTTCAGCGTTGAATTACAAAACAAAATATATTACACATTGGGGTGCATTTTCTGAAAACTTGGTTTATCACTTAGTTATGTATTCAAGCAAATCGCTTATGATCACAGAAGAATCTGTTGTAGCAAATGGTTTGCCTTAGGTTTTTCATTATTTAATACGGAAACCGCATATGATCACAGAGCAGTCTGTGGTGGCATATATTTTGCTTTAGCTTTTTTTTAAATTTGAGAAGTAATAAATTGTTCGGCACACACGCTGTCTTTGGTATACTCCACACTGGAATTTTGATGAACTTGCGCGACGCAATGACACCAGAATCTTCAGCTGATGCGCAAATTCAGAGTCGACTTTCCTTGTGTTCAGGACTAGTTTCGGCTAGAGTCTCAGCCAGGAATGGAATGCAGTCATATTTTGACGGACGGTTCTAAAACCAGTCAATGGTCTGGTGCTGGTGTCTTCCTGGAAGTCGACAACATGACTCCTTTTCTCGTTAGGCAAATATGCGTCTGTTTTCCAAGCGGAAACTTATGCAATCCTAATGGCCATGAACTATGTTGTGAAGAACAGGTGGAAGGGCCGTAGTATTTGTGCCTGTAGTGACAGTCAGGCTACGCTTAAGGCCTTGCTGAACCCTTTAACCACTTCCAAAATAGTTTGTGAAACCAAAAACTCTTTTAACTCGGTCGCAAGGCTGAATTCTCTGTCTCTTATCTGGGTCCCAGGTCACAATTGGATCTTGGGGAACGAGATAACCGATGAGATTGCTAGACAAGGCTCAGAGGAGGCTTTCTCAGGTCCCGAACCCGCGTTGTGTCTCCCTGCGTCCTCGGTTAGGGACGATTGGGTCTCTCACGAACACAATTGTGTGTGGTATGACTCTCCAGGATGTAGGTTGACTAAACGTATGCTCCCGGACGTCTGTAAGAAATCAGCGGCATTCTTGCTGTCTCTCAGCAGAAAAGACTGTATATAACTTATTGGCGTCTTGAAATGCCACTTTGCTTACGCCACACACCTTAACGTGCTGGGCTTGAGTGATATTACAATCTGTGACGCTTGTGGAGAGAGCGACGACACCGCGGAACAAAATCTCTGTGAGTATCCGACCCTTTGCTCGTATCAGGTGGTAGATCTTCGGTGCTGATGTGGTAAGTGCTGGTACTGTAAGCTCCTCATCACTTAAGTGCTTGCTTGGCTTTCTTAGAAAGACAAGGAAATTCCAATAAAATGGGTAAATTACGGTTTGATCTCTGATAGTACAATGGGCCAGTTGCGTCTGAGTCGAGCGTTTCCTATTCCGACAAAAAAAGATGGGTATCTGAGGTAATACACAGTATGGCAATACGCCTCCCAGAACGGTACTCCTATGTAGCTGTTATAGACTCTTTCCATGTTTCATCTGCAGATCTTTCAATGTTTTATGGAATTTTGGGTTTCGCAAGATGCCAAACGTTTTCTATAACATTTAAGTCAGGGCTTTCGGAGGCAATTTTAAAGCTTCTTGTTCTACTTCCAATAAATTTTGTTTGATGTTCCAGACCTTGTGTATGAGTGCATTATCATGTTGAAAGATTTAATCGCTCTCGATATAATATTGAGCCTACACCTAATATCAGGTGTAGTAAAAAGAAATCCATTATTTTTGCATGAAATTGAAGGCTTTATTAAGCATAGTTAAAATGATCCGATTTAGGTCAAATATGCGCCGTTTTGTTTGATAACTTGTTGCCATTTTGAAGGTAATTCCATTATGCCTCTCTCATAGAAGCCTTCGTCCTTATTGGCAAAAAACTGGGACAGTAGATTTTCACAAGCCTCTCTTGAGGCGAATTTTTCACTAGCAAAATCCTTCGCCATGAACAGGAACACTTGGTGCCAGGTGGATTCATAAAAACCTCCAAACAGCTTCTCCCGGAGCTTCTGGCGAGTCGCTATCGATGTTTGTGGCCTGGCGATGTCCTGATGAACACAATTCCTCTCCTATTGGTCAAAGCTGGCCGCTTCTGGGCGATTGCTTCCGTTAGACGGTCCAACTGTTGACAGTACAGGTCCGAATTAAGAGCTTTGCCGTAGAGGAGCAGTAGATGATTCCCTGCCAATACCACCAAACACACAGCAAAACCTTCTTGGCCGTCAATCCTGGCTTGGCCACCGTTTGCGACGGCTCAGCGCGATTCGACCACGACCGTTTTCGCTTTAAGTTGTCGTAAGTGATCTACTTTTCATCACCAGTCACCAGCCGCTTCAGAAATGGGACGATTTTGTTGCGATTCAGCAGTGATTCGCAGATGGAAATTCGGTCCATGAGGTTTTTTTTGTGTTAACTAGTTTGGCACCCATAGATCCAGCTTCTTTTTGTATCCAGTCTTATTCAAGTGGTTCCAAACGGTTTTTTGTGCAATGTTTAGCTCCTGGGCAATCGAAACAGTGCTTACATGACGGTCAGACTCGACGATTTCCATGATTTTATCGACATTGTCGACAATTGGCTTTCCAGAGCGTGGTGCATCTTTGACATCGAAATTACCGGGACGGAATTGATGAAACCAAAACTGCGCGTGGTTGGCTGTTACAGTGGCCTCAAACAAAACTCACAAAACTGTCAGAGAAGTTTTTTTTTTACGAAATGTCATCTGTCTAACGCCATTTAGTGTACGTCCGATAGGACGTATACAACGCGAGATACAAATTACTAAAGCCATCTGTTGGAAAAATAATGGATTTCTTTTTACTACACCTGATAATGTGACGGTGTCATATGGTCGGAGCACCGCACAAGCGGTCCCACACCACAATATGATTTGCATCCCCACATCATAATTTCACGTTATTTGGACTATCTTGAGGGTTGCGTAACGGGTTGTTTGCCTCTTGTTATTGAATCGGAGTAATAACATTTTCCGTCATAGCTGCCATCCAAAGAGCAAGTACCACCTTGATCAAAAAGTTCCCGGAATTTATTCAGAAAATTAAAAATACAAGTTTATTCATCTAAATCTATATTGTCCCCTTCAAAGTAATCCCCATCGACTGCAACACACTTATGCCAGCGCTTGATCCAATCTTCGAAACATTTTTTATATTCGGTTTTCGGTATGTCCATCAGTGCTTCCTGCGATCTTTCCATTACTTCCGCTCGGCTGCTGAAACGCATTCCCCGTAATGGTTTTTTAACTCGATTGAACAGAAAGAAGTCACAGGGAGCCAAATCAGGTGAATTCGGTGGCTGTTGGATGGTATTTGTTGCATTTCTCGTTAAAAAATTACGAATAATGATGGCACTGTGCGACGGTGCGTTATCACGGTGCAAAATCCACGAGTTTTCTGCCCACAATTCTGGTCTCTTTTGGCGAATTGCTTCACGCAAACGTCTCATAACGCCCAAATAATACTCTTTGTTTACTGTCTGGCCTTCTGGCAAAAATTCATGATGCACTACACTGTTGTAATCCATGAAAACCGTGAGCATTGCCTTCTTTTTTGACTGAAAACGTCTGCCACTGCGTTCATCATCTTCGATTGACTCATGACCACTTTTGAACCGCTCGTGCCACTGGTAAACGACCGTTTTCTTTAGAGAATCGTTGCCGAAACACTTTTCCAACATTTCCAACGTTCGCACACCATTAAATCCGTTTTTTACGCAAAATTTAATACAAGTTCGTTGTTGCGATTGATTGTTCGATTGTAAAAAATCGCCAACACACACAGAGATAGATGTACTCTTGGCTACGTAACTTTTGCAAATGTCAAGCTATGACGCTAAGATTTAGAGGGAATATCATCAACAGATGTACCAACTTAACAAAGAAGAAGAAACAGAACTCAAATCGGAACGATGGGAGCGCCACACGGTTTTTATTCCGGGAACTTTTTGATCAAGGTGGTAGTCTCGTCAGTCCAGAACACACTTATCCAAAAAGCCGCTAGATTATTAATATGCTCCCTAGAAAATTGTAGCCTAAGCTTCTTATTTCTTGATGTTGTAAGCACAAATTTTGTTTCCTTTCAACCTTCTTCGTAACGTTCTTTCATTAATATTGTTCTCACGATCCTTGTTTAAATTCATTAACACATTTCGAACTTTTTCACGTGGGTTACTTAACCCTGGATGGTTATGCATATTTTACGCACACTAAAGTTATGCTTCGTCAAGGTAAACAAAACTCTTAAACGTATTTTTAATAGATTAAATTAGATTTATTGAAAATCCTGATATTTTTACTTCACTTAAAATAAAAATTGGACGTTGGATAGTTCAAGAGAAATTGTACAAAATAAAAGAGGTTTTCGTCGATTCGACGAAGCATAACCATTCAGGGTTTAAAGAGCGAATAATTCGGTTGTCTTCCCTTTTCGAAATAACCCTTTATCGACCTCTAGCAGTTTGATTTTTACACTTTCATGCGTTTTTTGTTTTTGGATTTGATAATAAATTGCTCTTCGACTGCAGTGATATTTTGCCGAAAGTTCTGCTGCGAAGCACCGGTTTCAAATCCTGCAACAATGGCCGCTAGTTTCTCCGTTGTTAGTTTCCTAGTTCTAGCCATTTAAAACAATTTGCTGGAAGAAATGATGACGCTGAACTATTAACAATGACTACTTGCATCGCTTTGCATTTAGTAGAAGAATTTGACTATCGTTACATGTTCAGTGCAGTTAATTGCACTTTTGCAAATCATTTTGCCAGCGTTTAGTGATGTAACAATAATTTTGCCACTTTCGTTTCCATGGTCTTGTCTTAACCGTTACGTTTACGCCAATCGCTCTTTGTAGGACCAATAAAGTGATATTATAGTATGTTTAAAGCTACAGAAAATGTATTACTTCCCTCTCCCGCTCTGTGTGTGTTCAGGGCTTTACAAAACGGGTAAACATCACGATCGTTTGATGGAATACAGAATTCATCAAAATATAACAAAATATAATTCCGAAAATCATACCACTCTATTCTCTGCTAAAATGTTAATGAAATTGTCGTATGCAAAAGTTAAATCCAAATAACACAAAGTTTATGGAGACGAATGAAAATAAATGCCTGGGGTTACTCATCGTGAATAGTTCCCAATTTAAAATGTTTACCCAAAAATAATCCTGAAGTTCAGCAAACTGCTTCTGTATAGCGGTAAATGAAACAATTCAGATTTTGAATTATGTGGTGTTCCGCCGGAAACAGCAGCCGTGTATTTTAACTAATATTAATCAGTTTTAACGACTTCGTTCAAGGGTCTACCTCGACCCAGTCAATTAGACTTACTGTCTTTATACTCAATTTCGTGACTTTGTGATTTGATTAATTGTCTAACTGCGCAGGACTGTTTAAGTTACAGGTAACGTTCAATCAAATTTGGTGTAAAATTCATGACTTTTATTTTTTTTCTTTTTTGTACACAGTTGCAGGTTTTTTTTTCAGTTTTAAAGCACCTAACCCGTTTTGAACAACAGATTGATTAAATATTTTTATTTGTTTATCATTCTACACGCACCAACAACCCAAAACATTATCAATATTCTTATACGAACTTAATCTAAGAAAAAAAAAAAAAAAAGTATCAACAAGAAAAAATTACCTCGTTCGTGGCTTTTGGAAGCCCTCTCTCTCTCTTTCTCTCATTTTTCTCTCCTCAATAAATTAGTTAATTGATTTGTTTTGTGCAAAAAATTACCTCGTTTTTGTGTTTTGTTTTTGATCAGAACAGAAGCAAACTCCTCTCAACCACAACCGACAACAGAAAGAAATGATGCATTGCATTGTGATATTTGGAAAATTACCTTTTTGTTTTTGCTTTGTACGTTTCAAACGGATTTAAGTGTATCTCCTTTGGAAAACTAGAAAAATTCCCTTTTTTTTCAACAGTGAACAGTGAAAAGAACTGACATCGTGGCGTGTGGATGGGGTATCGATCTTCGCCATTATTTACGACAACGACGACGACAAGCCTCTAATTTCTTTAGATTTTGTTTTTTAATTAATTTAAAATGATTTTTTTTTTGTTGGGTATTTTAGCAATTACCTCTCGTTAAGCGCAACGACAACAAAGGTGTCTAACATCTTTGTGTATCAGAGCCTGACCCTGTACGTCGTAGAGAGGAGAATATCGAATCGAATGGCTTATTTTCAGTTTGCTTTAGACAAAGCTCTAAACTAAAATAAAAAAAATAAATAAAAACAAAAATAAAACACACTCATCGGTTGATGGAGTGTGAATGTTTTTTTTTTTTTGGTTAAAGTACCTCAACTGTAAGTTTAGCTGTGTTCTGGGGGTGGTACAGGTAGAAAGGCGGTACTCTCGTACTCGTTGCATGACCTTGAGTTTATTATTTTTAACAAATTAATTAGAAAAAAATGTTTAAGTGCAAGTACCTTTGGATTGTAAGACTACAATACACCCTCCCTCGCTCTCACTCTATCTCTCGTTTGACGGTAATAATTTCCATATGAATACAAGTCTTAGTTCTAGTTAAATTTTAATTTTTTTTTTTTGATTTTACACTAACCTGGCCCATAGCTATTAATCCTATCTTCGCACACACACCGTGTTCTTTCATTTATTTATTATTTTTATAGGACACCCACAGAGAAGAGACAGTTGGTGGTGCTCGTGATGGTAGTGGTGGTGGTGGTAGAGTGGTTTTAGTTACACAATTTTATTTTTTTGATTTTTTTCTTTGTATTTAGCAATAAATATTTTTCTATAACTATCTTAGAAAAGATTTCGAAATTTATCAATTTGATTAATTGACAAATTGAACTCACCTTAGACGAAGAGGATAAAAAAACTGTTTACAGTCTTTTTAATATTTTTTAAAATATTATTTGGGGGTACCTCGTATGTTGGTGTATGAAACGTATTTATTGGGGGAACACAAGTGTTGCATGTGTCTACTGGATTAAATCGATTTACTTGCGACTGTGACTCCTGCTACGACTACGGCTATGATGACTGGGGCTACGTGAACGGGAACGTCGATGTGATTTAGCCATATCTACAATGAAATTGGTGACTGGAGGCCATAAATTGAAACGAATTCTTAATACTTACATCTGTCATCACGTCGGCGATCACTGTATCGATCGCGGCGACCACCACGATCTCTGGAATATCCTCGTCGGTCACGAAAGTCTCTAGAAATTTAAAAATATTTAGTAAGGTTGTTGTTTCATTTACGAGGAATATGTAATTCAATAATGAAAAACTAGTACATGCTGATCGATATGTCTGAATTCCGGCAACAAGTGACTAGTACCATTGGCGCAAAATTATAGTCACCGTCAGTCACCGACTAACCTCCAAGCCGATAGCATCTTTTCGCTTCGTGGTGTGCTTCCCGCTTGTTTTCGTTGGTACTATTCCCGCTATTTCTTTTTCTAACTCTCTCTTTCTAATACGGTAGTGAGTGCAACTAAATAAATAGTATAGTGATAAGAACTGTCAAATGATGGCCTCAGGGCCACATGTGCTTTCAGGTAATTGGTTCAGCGGTCTAGAAATAGACCCGCTACCCGAACCAAAAAATAAAAAAAAAATAAAACCCAACTATACAGACATTGATCACAATTCGATGATTCCAATATATTCAACATGTACCAACCCTAAATTCATAGTAATCGCCCCATCGAACGTTGATAAACCACTATCCTCCGTTATTGTGTTTCTATTTAAAAAAAGCAATAGACGGTATCAGTACTGGTTACGAATACATAACACAACTTCGAGATGACAATCTCCTCATCTTAGTCAAATCCCAAAAAGTTGCCGACCTATTTCTCTCTAAAAAGACCTTATCTAACCTTTGCCCGATAAAAGTGTCACTTCACACAAATCTTAATTCATCCAAAAGGGACCGTTTATGCACCATATCTTGTAAACGTACCAGATGATGAAATTATTAACGAAATGAAATCCCAAGGCGTAACAGAAGTGTATAAATTTAAAAAAAACGTTGACGGCAAGCAGACACCAACCGGACTCATTCTATTTACTTTGGACCTTTTCCGTCCCCCAAGTTCAGTCAATATAGGTTGGTACAGTGGCAAAGTTGTGGAATACTTCCCGAACCCCATGCGCTGTCAAAAATGTCAACTGCTAGGTCACACCGCCAAAAGATGCAAAATTAATCCCTCCTGCGAAAGGTGCAACCTTCCGCCACAAGACCCACACGTATGCTCCCGCACCTGCTGCGCAAACTGCTCTGAGAAACGCCCTGCCTCCTCTAAATCATGCAAAACCTTTTTAAAAGCAAAAGAAATTTTAAAAATAAAAACAATCAGTAAATGTTCTATGGTAGAGGCTAAACAAATATACAAAGACCAAAATCACACACCCTCATCTTCAATATCGTACGCAGCTGTTGCAATTGCACAATCAGAACAAGTACTAACAAATAAGTCAGTTACTGAACCAAACAAAATCTCGACAAATCCACCATCTCCAATCCAAACTACCAATCAAACCCATTATGACCACTCACTTCAAACCGAAACACCAATTGCACAACCAAAAAATAATACCTTACAACTAAAGCTCTAAATGAGCAAAACCATAAACCCAACTCACACACTATATCTAAAGCCAACTTCGCAATATAACTCAACGAACCCAAATCAAAAAGACATCCCATCTTCTGCAAGCAATTACAATCCAACTTAGACAAGTCAAATATCCCCACTCTCAAGCAAAACCCTCCAAATATTCCACCCCGTGGATCCGACCTGACCACTCCTAATACCAATTCACCTATATCTAAAACTACACAATTGTTAATCAAAAACAATAATTACTACATCGATCCCTCAGCTAGCGGCGATGAAAGTATATAATACAAACATATACCCTAACAAAGACGACTCTGCCGTCCAAAGGTTGAGACAACCGGGACCTTCACAGGCCCCGATTGACTCAAACTCTGTACAGCGGAGTCGCAAGCATCTGTTCACCGCCAACCCTGTTACCAGCACCGGCTTTTTACAATATAACGCGGCGTATATTGGACAAAAGCCTTCTAACACAATAAAATCATTGTTAAAGGTTGTACAATGGAACCTTAGAGGCTATTTTAATAATTGTCATGAACTACAATTATTAATAAATGACCACAAACCATCTATAATAACCCTGCAAGAAACCCACCTTATAGCTAATTCTTCTCCCCGTCCCCCAAAACAATATGAAGCATAGTTCCACAATTTACCATCAAATGACTCTGCAAAACAAGGCGCGGGTTTATTGATACACAAATCCATCCCTCACAGACTCCTACACATTAACTTAAATATATCTATATAAGTAGCAGTAGAAATTGACATTAACACCAAAATCACTGTAATATCAATGTACATCCCTCCCTGTCAACCATTCACAACCACAGATCTACTTAGCATAGTTAACAGTCTCCAGACACCCGTTCTTTTAACAGCAGACATTAATTCTTGGAACCCTTTATGGGGTTCTCCGGTAAACAATTCAAGGGGTAAGGAATTTGAGGTTTTTTTTAACAACAGCCAATCTCTCCATTTTAAACGACGGTAGCCCAACTCACTTTTCGACCCATAAAACGTTTACCCATGTTGATCTCTTAGTAGTTTCCCCTCAGTTATTACCCAAAGCTTCTTGGACAATCTTTGAAAACCTTCATGGGAGTGACCATTTCGCAATTCTTACAAGTATAGATCTCGGTAACCGATCTACTTACAAAAAGCCACCCGTTAAATTTCAAACTGATCGCGCCAACTGGTCCATCTTTCATGAGAAAATACATGATTTCCTTAACAACAACCAACAGACGTTGAACATAAATAAAGAAGCGGCTATAATAACTAAAACTCCGCGTTTTGCATCTAATTCTGCCATTCCCCAAACAAAAAAATATTCACCACAAAACCATTGTCCTATGGTGGAATTCTGAATTGGCTTCACTCCGTAATAATAAACAGCGTCTATGGAAATTATTTAAAAAATATATTCACCGATATCAACCTTTTGCACTATCGCAACGCTAACGCCCTTTTTCAATTTAAAGCAAAGCTATCGAAGAAAGAGTTTTCAAAAATTCACCTCCGCCATCAATCCTAATTCCACAACCAAGAAAATGTGGGCAGATATAAAAACCCTTACAGGTAACTACACCCCACATGTGATTAACTCACTAATAACAGAATCTGGATCACTTATTAACCCACAAGACATCAGTGAATATTTTGGCAAGTCCTGGTCTGGTTATTCCAGTGACGAATTTTTCCTCGAATTTCCGTGAATCAAAACGTCTGGCTATAAATAGCGCACCTGATAGATACAATTTAAGTAGATCAGCAGAATACATTGAAGAACCAATCAACACCCTTGAATTAGAAAGCTGTTTGAATTCGCTTAAAGGTAAAACACCAGGATACGATCGCATCCAATGTTAAAAAACGCTCCGTTCAGGCTAAAACAACGAATTTTGCAACTATATAATAACATCCGTGTCCAAGGTATATTACCACAAGCTTGGAAAGTTGCTACTATAATACCAATTCCGAAACCGACAAAAAAATGTACTGATCCTAAAGGATTCAGACCAATTTCTTTGTTGCCATGCACCAGCAAACTAATAGAAAAAAGTTTCAAAAAGATGGCTTTGGTATATAGAAAGGAACAATTGTATAAATACAAACCAACATGCGTTTAAAAATGGACGTAGCCCCACCGAGAAAGTGGGTATTATATCGACTATAATTAAGATAACACATATTTTAACTTTGGTACGTACTAAAATAATTATAGTGTACTTTATCCGACTATAATATTGCGCCATTGTATATACATACATCTAATAGTATTCTCATGAGACGAAATTTATTCTTACCGTCCTTATTCACTAGGTGGCGAATAATTTCTCACAGAAAAGTGTACATCGAAACCGAAAGGACAAAGCACAAAGAAGACGAGAAAATTAACAAAATATGTATGTTCTTCAAGGTAGTTTACATAGTGTTCATGAATATGTACGAATTGGTGTGGGTATTATTTTGTGAGGTGAGGGTCATGTTCGTTTGTGAGGTGAGGGTCATGTTGGTTTGTGAGATATTAGGTCAGTTAGAAAAGTTATGAATTTATATGAAAACCTGATCGAGTACGGAGAACCGTATGTGAGCGCTGTACGTACAACTGTGGTGTAGAGCCTTCCCTTCAACTTAGGGGGCATTTTTCGGTCACAGAAGATAGTGGAGTTTTCTCGCCACTTCCTCCACCCTACGCTTACGCGATGATTGATGTTCCCATCACAGGTTGTTTCGCTATTCATAGATCATAGATCCCAGACATTTGAACTTTTCGCATTTGCAAGCACTGTTCCATTCAAATAAATGTCTTGAATAGGCCTGAGTGGATCAGAGAACGGGCAGCAGTCTTTTTTAAACTAATGCGATACCCATTTCCCTCCGAAACGTCCACCCACACATCAAGTGCTCGTTGCAGGGATGTAAGATCCTCACTTATGATGACTCCATCGTCAGCAAAGAATAACTGATGTATCTTGGGGTCCATCACTTTACCATCAAGCAGATAATCAAGGACTGTAATAAAGAGCAAACGACTTAAGACACTTCCCTGGTGCAACCCGACTTTGACTGGGAATTCTTCGTTTACTCCAGAATTCATCTTACTCTTGTCTTTGCTCCTTCGTACATGTATATGATCTCCAGTGCATAGGTTTCTGGAACCCATCGATGTCTTAGCGCCACCCATATCAGATCTCGTGGTTGTCTGTCGAATGCCTTTCCTGTGGTTGATTTACCCACGACGAACCCACCCTAATCATCAGATAGCCGTATTATTTTTCGCAGTCGACCACCTAATACCCGCTCAACGATCTTCATGGTATGTGACATCAGCTTGCGATGTATGCAAGTTCGATGTACCTAAACGCAAACCATTTGCTAAACCATATCAATACCACAAACTGTCCCCCAGACTACCCAGCTTTCAAAGAAATAATAGGTATAGGCAATAATTCAACTCACCTCCTTCGATCACCACCTCCGCCGCGCCGCTCTCGACCAAAATCCATATCGCCGCGCATCTTCCTCTCCTCCTCGCGACGCTTCTCCTCCTCTTCGCGTTCCTTCTGCCTCTTTTGGTGCATTTCCTCAACTGCGTTCCGCAGTTTTGAATATCCCAGATGTTGCTTGCCCATTAAATGGTCTTCGATTCGCTGCTGTGCATCTCCTACAATAAGGAAAGCTCCACAAACTTCACAAACCTCCATCTGTTTCTCGGGAATTCCATTTAAATCGATCATCCACGCTGGTAGTTTCTTCTCCATAGACGGGGGTGGTGCTGCTGTTACCCCGTCAGGCGGGGCACCACTTTCCCCTTCTCCACCAGGTGCTGTCGACGCATTGCCACTATTTTGTTCATGCTGTGCAATCAGAGCCTCCTTCTCATCCTTAAGCTGTTCACACAGCGTCATCAAATCCTGTGCTTGATCTACGTCGCCCCTATGACCGGCCTCTTCCGCCTCGCTCAACAGCTTCTTAATGCGAGCATTTAGATTATTCAACTGTTCATGGTACTTGGACATGTACACCGGCGCCGCGGGCATTCCATTCTCCGTTTTGTTCATCAGCAGCAATCGCTGTCGACCCTTTTGAATCTTCCGGTCGACCTCGTTCAGCATATTGTTACAGAAACGCAGGAAATCATCTTCGAACTGTCTCTTGCGAGCACCAGGTCGAGCATTTTCATACATTTTCTTCGCCTCCTCGTCATGAAGTCGCGGACACGGACCCAGGTCTGCCCGTGTGTTCACGAACAAGTCGTGCGGACAGAACTTCACGAGGAAGTACTGGCAAAACTGCAAAAAAAACGACTCAGTAAATCATTCGAGGTATCTGTGGGGGTTCTACTTACATCCGGATCGTCCCAATTAACCTTTTTGCCTTTTTCCGACGGACCCAGGTTACGGTTGCGACCCATGAGCTCATCGAGCATTGCCCTTGCAGCGTCAACCATTTTGGTTTTCTTGGCCCTTTTTGAGTTCAATTTGCGATGTTAATCCGGTGAGTTGGCGGGAGATCTTATAATTAGCCGAAAGCTAAAAGCTTTATTTAACGTTTAGTTATATTTTTAAGCTGATTAATTGATTTGTTTTACGTGTATTTTAATAAAACTTTCGTCGGAAATTTTCACGGGACGAAAGATACTCCGTGTGGCGAAAATAATGGCGGCCAATATTTTATTGACAAAACAAATGTCAAATATGTGTCGGTAAAGTGGATTCGAAGTGCGTTCAGAAATTGCAAGTTGTTCTATTACAGCGCGTGGTGAATATTTTCATCTACGATTTTAAATTACGTATTATTAGTTTGTTTTGTAAGCATTTTTGGGTCGCTACTTTACTTTAGTTTTACCTCGCTTTAAAGCTTAATACGTTGTTTGAGTGAAACCAAAATTTTATCCAAAATATGCGTAGGATTAGTCGTGTCCGAGTTGTAAGGGTTTACGTGAAAATGAGACTATCTCCGATTTCTTTGCTTCTTTGCGGGATTTTAGTAAGAGAATTACAACTGGCCAAAATCGTTCGCATTAGACTACCCGTCGAAGAGAGCATGCACTGCCTTTTATCGTTGCAGCGTATGGGGATCTCTGGCGGGTTCCTTCTCCTCCAATATGCTGAAACCCTTCTCTGGGTGGACTCCATCCCTTTTGTTGGCCACTTTCACACTTCCACAAGCCGAAGTTGCCCCACTGTGTGCGCTGGCAATTGAATTTGCTTTCGGCGCTCCCGTAACTCTCGATCACGCGGTGCTAAGTTTGTATGCTTTTTTGGTTCTCCTTGATCTGCTTTCTAACGACACTTCAATCGGGGTAATAGCTTAACACGTTCACGAGATATAGTGCCTGAAAAGTATGCGTACACCTATATTTCCGCCTCTTGCGTAAGCGACCGCCACGCCTAAAGATTCCACCAGTTGCCGCAATGACCTCGTTAGGTAAAATCTTACATGTAAATATAAGCTGCCTGCACTAAGCCGGTTACTTGCTGCCGGCTTACAGCATTTTGCACTGCCAGTACGCAGTTAATCGGCGAAATAATTGCATGAAAGAATATTTCTCATATTAGATATGTTTTTTTTTTTAGAGCTCTGAGCCATCGAGTCTAAGAATCGTTTTGATAAATTCCTCTCGGCGATGAGGGCGTCGTGGCGTAAGTGGTTAGTGTGTCGGATCACTGTGCGTGAGGTTCCAAGTTCGAATCCCAGAAAACACCAAAAAGTTTTTCCACGGTCCCACCTCTCGCGAGCGTCTAACAAACATCCGAGAATATTGTTGTCTCGAAAAGGCTTCTCAAAATAAATTGCCCTTCGGATACGGCGTTAGACTGTAGGTCCCTTCCATTCGCGTGAAAAATATAACGCACACAACATGAGCGGTTGCGAGAAGCTAGGCCATGGCACTTAAAGAGCTGTTGCGCCATATATATATATATATATATATATATATAGATGAGGGCGTCAAAGATACAAGTCCGGCCATACAAACATAGATACATAAAGGCGTTCTCCATGAGACATTTATAGGACATGTATCCATTACATGAATCATGGTTCGTGGAGACACTGTTTCACCGAATTAAAGGTCCATTCACAGCTCAGCGACCTGCGAATGCCCGAACTGCGAACAAACCACACATGTAGGCCAAAATTCACATTCCCGCGACCAAAACATTCGAGAGAGTTTAACCTCACAATTCTTTTGTTTTGTTCTTGGTGGGTATGATCGTGGTTGAATTTATCGAAAGTAGGTAAGACATACCCCTTGAATCAAATGAAATATGTTCAAGTCTAACTATGTACATACTCATAGCACACTGAATGCACTGAGTACACCGAGTACACCGAATGTAGTAACTTAAACGAGGGCAGTAGGTAGTTTATCCTGGCACTCGATTAGTGTAGATGAAAAACATATGGCTAACAATGGTTTATTGATTTGAATTAATAAAATGAAAATGAACAAAAAACATCAATTTACACGATTTAGAAGAAGAAAACTTGCGCGTATTTTAAAAAAAAATTGAAACTTATTTTTAAATGGTATCGATTTTTTTATTAAAAATTTAAATTATAAATAAATAAACTACCCACTGTCGCCGTTTTTGCGATTTCGTCGCTAGATCTAGCGGATTTTTAAGACCCTCGACGATTTTTAACAAAATTTTGTCGCTTAAATAAAATCTAGCGAATTCTGGCGACTATTCACTACCACGCCTTATACTAGAAACCCTGTCCGAAAAGTGCCAGCTACGTCTTATTTGAAAATACTTACCATTTCGTAGGAATGATTGATTGCACATACCAATAACCGAGTATTAAATAGGCGACGGAGTTTTTCGTTAACGAATTTTTTGGTACCGTTATATGTACTCAACTTATGTGCTAGCACGATTTGTTATTTCATAAGATGCTTGTAATTGGTGTTGTTAGTAGTTACTGTCGTTCTTTTTAAATATCAACAGGAGCGGCTATAACTATAATCTACCAGACGATATCATAATTAGCCCGAATCCTCCTGAACGTTAATTTTTCGAATTCTTAAAAAAAATGTTAGGTGCACTTTTATTAGAGGGAATATAGATAAACTGTATCAGTAGATTTTTAATAAAGATCCTAGTATTCTCAAAATGCCCTGTTGCCATATGGCAACGCCAGGAGTGATAGGGTACAGGTCTGTATCCATATATAAATGAAAGAATTCATGTTATTTTTCTTTTTACATTTTATTGATTTCATTTTAAATCGGTTTTACAAGTTTGGTACGAATGTGTAATTATAAATCTGCAGTATGATAAGGATTGAAACATTTCAAGCAAAGACCTTTATCTCACTTTGTGCAATCAGTTCGGATAAATGAACTACACAGGTCTCAGTCGCAGCGCCTCGGTTTTCCAAAGGAATGACCAGGTGATTTGTTTGGTTGCAGCGAAGAGTAGTTGCTAATGTACCAGCTTCCGAACAACGGTTTTGGTTTGTAACACTGCTGTGTGACTTTGACGGATTACCGAAATGTTTGCAGTAATAAATTGCGATTTCACGTTTGAAACGTGGCTGTGGCATACCCGGATCGACATGCCGATGAAGTTGACATGCATTTTGCACGCATGCATCGATAAGCCATGTAAAAATGCAGCTCCAGCACTTTTGCCACAATATGCGATACGGTACGTAGAAACATTTTAAATTAAGACAGTCCTCGTAATTGTGTTGTGGGAAAATCGGTAAAATTGCGCAAGATTCATCTTCTGACCAAGTGAACGTCGTATTCCTATTGGATGCTGGCCAAAGACTGCTGGAGGTAGATTGCTGAACACGACGCAACCGGAATGAGGGTGGCTCATGAGATAAGCTTATTTGTTTAGATAAAGCTAGTGAACTGGTGGATAAATTCAAAGATGAATTATCAAGAACATCCGCTGAAATACTATCTTCGAGAGCTTGAAAGACCGTTTTCATCATCTGAACATAGCTCTTCTAAGTAATCGATAACTTCTTCTAGCTTCAATTTTTTGCAAAACCACATGAATTAAAAAAAAATATAATAAATCACATTTTCCAGCAAAAAAAATATTTTTTTTACGCTGTCACTTATTTTACTCTTTGTACATCCAAAATACTAACAATACTACAATGCACCACTTACAGATAATATTCACTGTAAATTATATTGATGTACTTAGTTATTGTTATGCACCATTATACGATTTTTTAAACTTTTTTATTTACGATCGAATTTGCGACTCTCTCAGTATGGATTTCTAAGCACACTATTGAAACTGACTCCCCAGCATGCAACGCAGATGCCCTCCGATGTGAAAAAATGTGAATATGCATACTTGTGTCTGTTGGTTGCCGTTAGAGTGGCGCGAAATGGCGTGCACATTGTTGGTTGCCATATGGCAACGCCAGGATGATTTGGGTTAAAATTGGAAAGCCAATTTGCGATTTTCGTAAACTGATTCAAGATCTATACCGGAGGCCTCTACTTAAACTTGGAAGTAAAAGCCAGCCAAGAAATAGATGAACTCTTTGAATTGGAAATTAATTTTAAATTTCTTCTTCTTTCGAGAATATTTTTTTCCTTTGCTTAAATTTGTTCTTTTTTTTTTTGTTATCTTGAATTTGTTCATTGTTTTGTTTTTTCATTTATTTTATTCAATAATAATTTACTTTTAAAAATAAATATATGTTTTTTAAGAACTTACTTTCAGTTTGATATTTTAGCGATTTGTAGCGGATTTTTGCGATACAAAAATGAACATATCTAGCGGATTTTAGGTTGTGGTCTAGCGATCTTTTTTTCTCTCAGCGGCAACACTGTTACTACCTTCCTCCATCGTTACAACAGACTCCAATCACCATAATTATTTAGGAAATGAGTGTACTCAGTGTACTCGGTGTAATCAGTGCACTGTACTTATGAGTACCAATTCTTCATGTGTACTCTAAGCCAAATGTTTTGTTAGGAATGGGTGAACTACTCATTTGATAATAATCTAACATCAGGTGATCTATTCGTTTTAATTTTCAAGTTGTGAATATAGGTTAAGTTAGGTAGATGGGTGCCTTGTGACAAACGAGTCACTGCTCACTTAGGCCAACAGTTCGGGTCCATTGTGTCCAATCATTTAACGCGGAAAACGTTGAAAGGATAGTCCGCTGTTAGAACCACCCAGATAGCGATATAAATCTCAGGAGGTCTGTCAGCTCTACATTACCCAAGTCCTCCAGCTCCGAGAAGAAGTAACTACCAAGAGTCCTCATTCTCCTGACGGATAGAGCAGGACAGTCACACAACAGGTGTCGAACAGATTCAATTTCTTCTTCGTCCCTGCAACTTCTACAATAGTCGTTATGCAGCACACCGAGTCGCACCCCGTGGACGCCAATGCCACAATGGCCCGTAATTATGCCAGAAACGACCTGTGCGCTATAACGAGTTTCACCAGAAAAGTTGATCTCTTCTTGCTGAGGCCGTCCATAGCACCCTAGCCGTTACACATGTTTCCAGATGAACCCAGCGTCTGTTTGCTCGACCGATGGCTTCATTCTCTATTTTCTTCCGTAAAAAAACTGATTGGGGTTACTACAAAAGGAAGGACTCGCGTTAAGTGCAGCGTCAAGGCTTTTCTAGCAAGCTTGTCAGCCCTTTCGTTTCCTTCGATATCCATATGCCATGGTACCCAGCAGAGGGTGACCGCATTGGCTCTAGATATCTCGTTTAAAAGTGAGTCGTAGGTCCTTACAAGCCTCGACCTAGTTACAGTAGAGTCCAGAGCCTTAACGGCTGCCTAGCTGTATATATAGACGGCTTACCAACGATATTACTTCGCGTATAGTTTCAGCAGCCTGTATGATGGCTGTGACTTCGGCCTAAGGAGTGGTTTATTCCTAAGGCTTCAGAATAAACTCCGGCTCCCGTGTCAACGTCCATCTTAGAACCGTCGGTATATAACGCCAACTCCTTTTTCTTAATGGTTCTTCGGTTCTTCCAGTACATTCTGTCAGGAATTCTTGTAGTGAATCTCCTTTCAAATGCTAGCATCGGGTTCATGTGATCGGTTTTCGTCAATCCACTGATAGTCCCCCATTGGGACAAAATGGAGGCATGGCCGTAAAGGTTCGATGAGCACAATCGGCCTTTTCTCAGTCTTGCAGCGGTTTTGGCCCCCACACTGCTACAGTATACGAGTATATCAAGCGGAATGAAACTAAGCATGGCTTCCATTGCCGCTGTTGTTGTTCTCATTGATCGCATGACTCCGATGCACGCTGCCCTCTGAAGGTAGCGATTGATCTCTTCTTAGTGGAAAGATCTCCGTCTTTGAGGTGTTCACTCCCAGCCCTTTGCTACTGACCCAGTTATGCACTAGTTGTAGTGCGAGATTAAGCCGTTCACCTAGGACTGGAGGAAATTTTCCCGAAACCAGGATAACCACATCGCCGGCATAGGCCGTCGTGTTGAAGCCGTTTTCCTTCAGTATTACCAAGATCTCATCCACTACAAGGAGCAATATTAGAGGAGACAGACCCTTCTCCGCATGGCTACGTCTCCTTACTTTGAGTATATAATCCTTGATTAAAGCATCTGTGCAATCCAGATGCAGAGGCCGGTGTTAAGTTGAGCTCTGTGTGGGCTGTTCAGGATCGCGTCAGTGCTTACGTTGTTGAACGCCCCAAGAGTGAACTCCTTGAGGTGGGGGGATCTTTCTATGCTTGATACGACCCTGTGGAGGGCTGTTTCTGCCGATCTGCCGCAGATGTATGCATGTTTGCTTATGATTTATATAGATAATCATCGCCGATCACGTTTCTTACGTAAACATCTATTAAACGATCCAATGTTTTCAGCATAAAAGACGACAGACTAATAGCTCAGGTCTTTTGCGTTTGTGTGGCTCGCCTTCCCTGCTTTGGGAATAAAAAGAACGCGCACCGCTTTAGGAGCATATACTAGCTTAAGGCTTACTGTAAAAATACGCTTGAGCCATGGAATAGCAATATCACTGACTCTTGCAACATCACAGGTCGAATGTTATTCATTCCTGGTGCCTTCTACGGAGCAAATGATTTAATTGCGCAAACTGTATTATCATTATCTATTATATTTCCCACCTCTTCCGCGCTTATTTCCGATGTCGCCTCTAGAATGGGTAGATCATCTCCAGAGATTGATGTATGTACATCCGGGAAAGTGAGTGCTTAATAGTATACCCAGCTTTTCCTCGTGTGACTCTGCCCAAGTACCATCACTTTTCCTAATATTGGATGCCGGCGTTGGTGTCTTGGCCAGGATCTTTCTTAGGTGGGAAGCTTTATTTTTTGGTTCTATGGCTGCGCAAAAGGACCTCCAAGAGTTCCTCTTTGCCAACCTAATCTATTTCTTGAGGAGCTTTACGCTTTCTTTATAGGTAGACCAGTTACAAAACGATTGTAATTTTTTTCAAACCAAAAAGCTGCTAAAATTAACGCAAAATTAAGAATCTTGACAAACTTTAATAGAAATTTAAGCTTTATTAAAAAATTTTAAAAAAAAGTACAAACTTCTCGCCACTACGAGCTCTTTTCGTTAACCTTAACAATAACACTCTTGACCTCTGTATAATTCTGCAACGCATACTCGCTATTCTCTCGTCCATGTCCGGACATCTTATAGCCTCCAAATGGAGCTTGCGCCTCTAGAGCATTGTAAGTGTTGACCCAAACAGTGCCAGCACGTAATCCTTGCACCAGATAGTTGGCCTTATCGATGTTCTTAGTGAAAACAGCTGCAGCTAAACCATATTCTGTCGAATTGGCACGCTTGATAACCTCATCCAGATTCTTAAAACGAATTAGTTGTTGGACAGGTCCAAAGATTTCCTCTCGCGCAATAGTCATGTTGTCTTGGACATCAGCAAAGACAGTTGGCTCGATAAAGTATCCAGGTAGATCCTTACAGCGTTTACCACCAGCAACCAACTTGGCTCCCTCTTTCCTACCGGAATCGATTAGTCCAAGGATCTTCTCCATCTGTTTGTTGTCGATTTGAGGTCCTTGTTCGTTGTTGGAATCGAAGGGGTTACCGACGGTGCGCTTCTTGGCACGTTCGGCACTACGCTCGACGAATTCATCATAAATCTTATCCTCGACGAATGTTCTGGAGCCTGCACAGCAGCACTGGCCCATGTTGAAGAACAGTGCAGAGTGAGATTGCTCCACAGCGTAGTCCAAATCACTGTCGGCTAATATGATATTGGGACTCTTACCACCCAGTTCCAGAGTGACTCGCTTCAGATTTGATTGCGCAGAAGATTGTTGGATAAGTTTACCAACTTCAGTGGAGCCAGTAAAGGCGACTTTGTCGACGTCAAGGTGATTGGCCAATTGAGCTCCAGTTTTACCGAAACCGGGGACAACATTGACCACTCCTTCGGGGAAGCCAGCTTCCTTAACCAATTGTGCGACGTAAAGTGCCGTCAAACTCGTCTGCTCGGCTGGTTTGAGAATAATGGTATTGCCGGTAGCTAGGGCAGGTCCCAACTTCCAGGCCATCATGAGAATCGGGAAGTTCCAGGGAATGATTTGTGCGCACACTCCAACGGGTTCATGACGAGTATAGCTAAAGTATGGGCCATCAATTGGAATAGTTTTGCCATGATTCTTATCAGCCCAACCGGCAAAGTAACGCAGATTCTTAATGGAAGCGGGCAAATCTACAGTATATGACATAGCAAAGGGTTTGCCATTGTCCAGGGTTTCTAAGCTCTATGAATATGCAATGTGTCATCAAAAGGTTTTATATATTTTTTATTAAATTACCGCTAAATAGACCTTGTCCCTCTCTAGAAGATCAGCTAGACGATAAAGCAGCTCACCACGACCTGAAGCATTCATTCGGCGCCATGGAGAACCCAACCTAGAAGATCAGTTAGTTTAACTAGATACTCGGTCAGGAATTACAATAAACTTACTCAAAGGCTTTTCGTGCAGCCTTAATGGCAAGTTCCACATCCTCCTCACCACCTTCTTGAACCTCAGCAATCACTTTCTCAGTAGAGGGGTTGATGGATGGGAAGGTTTTTCCGGATTTGCTCTTGTGCCATTCATTATTGATGAAGATCTGGAACGAAAAAAAAAGTAGTCGTTGATAATAAGGCGACAGGTGAGAAGGGCGGTATTCCAACTAAAAGAACTAAAACGACAAGGAATCTACCTGAGAAGCTTGAATATTTATAAAGCTCACAAGCCTTCTTAAGTCGTTTCTACTGCACTCAGTTAAGGGTTCCCAGATCGGTTTTAGTGAAATATGGATGATATATGAGGATTTCACTAGCTTATAACGATGGCAGCCTCAAGACAGCCTTACTGGTTAGAGAGTTAAATGCGACAGAGTTGATGGCTATTACCAGCAAAGCGTTCATTCAAAGCTTCCTAACAAAATGTGTATGTGTGATGAAATGCCACGCTCACTTTTTGGGGGCGTTTTCTTAAAATGAAAAAGAGGTCAATAAACTCTCTTAAGTTAAAGCAAGTGCATTTCAGAACAAGTCCGACTTAAAGTCTTGCCCCTTACTGCCCGAACACAGTGATGAAGCTGAAGCTGAAGTACGTCGCGTTGTCAAAGTTAAATACACACACATCCAATACTGCGAACACAATGTGAAGCTGAAGCTTGTCGCTGAAGTAGAAGTGGAGTTAACTTCAGCTTTACTGCAGCGCGCTATTTTTGACATTTCCATATAAAACGAAAAAAAAAAGTACGGCGCATCAGTAAATAGAAAAATGAATCGGTCTAGTAAAAAGCAATAATTCTATGGGATTTAAGTAATCCTCACTATAAAAATACAAAAAAAAAAAAGCCAAGGTGTGAAAAAAAAAATTTCGGAGCATTTGGATTACCAACAACAAACACCCGTGCAGCGCTTCACCATTGTTTTTTTTTTTTTAAAGGGTCAGATGAACGCAATAAATGGCTCTCCCCAGAATCCGTAGAGCCGACCTCCGAAGAGGGTGGATTTTCCAGTGTACCTGGACTGCCAGCTGGGGTATTCAAATCTTTTGTTTTGTTCATTGCATATTTTGTATACGTCATACTCGGTATACGCAGGGTGGATTTAAGTCGCCTCTTACGACAGGCATGCCTACCTCGTGTATATTCTAACCCCTACCCGAATAGGGTGCTTCACCATTGTGTTGGTATTTATACTCTGTTCCATTAGAATTATCATTGCAGGGAAGATAGGATATTTGCCTCTCAGTCTTGTTGCAATAGCTTGCATAAACCTGTTTCTCTTTTAAGCTCTCACTGGGTTGCCGTAGTATGCATGACAAACCGCCGCAGATTGGATAGCAATACCCGTAGGATTACCATCTGTTGGTTTAAAAACAACACAATTTGTTGAACAAAATAAAGAAAATTGTGTCCAAAGGGGACACGACCTCGATTTTGATGAAATTCTAGTTTTATATAAATTATAAAGCACAAGAAACATAATAGTACAATACGCACGTAAAAATTGCAAATTATAAAGCACAACAAGCGAAAAATAGTTTAACTGCATTTTAACGGTTTTGCCAAAAAAATGAGAAAATGAAAAACAAAATTAAGTGGCAACACCTTCATATGTATACTCAAATTCATTTATTGGTTCTCAAAGCACAAAATTCCAAAGTTCTTTGACAAAAACGATAGAAAAAGCTGCAACAATTTGCTTTGACTTGGTAATGGGAATAATGTTTTGATGTTCATATTTTCCATACACACAGCGGGCATTGATGGCGGCCGCATGATCGGCTATGTGGCATGGGATATATGCGAATTTTAGGAAAATTACAAAAACATATTGTGTGTAAGTCAGTGGTTTGGTTTTTATTTCAGTGGGAATTTTTCTAACTAAGTGCCATGAAAACATGTACAGGTACCAGTGTTTAAAGAAAAGCTTCCCCATAAGGCCTGTACTGACAATTGTAATGAAACAGGAAACATAGTATAGCTCATCATGATAACGTACATGAGACGGATGAACTCGGCCCATAGAATCGCTTCGTTAAGAGTGTGTTGTGCCTTTCGGACGGTGTCCGCGGAGGCTATTAGCGTAATCTCCGGTCGAATGCCAATCGATTTGGAAATAAAAAAGGCCGCGGCAACCATCGAGGTTATACAAGAAGAATGGCAATAGAGATGGAATACCACACCAAAAGGAAGATGGACCCATATGCTGATCACCAACGTAGAGGAATGGATCAGCCGAAAACACGGAGAAGTAAATTTCTACATGACGCAGTTCCTGTCAGGGCACGGATGCTTTCGGGAATATCTCTACAAAGACAAACACGTAGATGACCCATACTGCCCGCATTGCGAAGGCAAAATCCGGAACGCGGAACATGTTTTAATGGAATGTCGGATGTCGAAATTGGCGGTCAAGTGACTCCGAGAGGACTTACAGAATTCATGCTTACGACGAATGAAGCCTGGAACACAGCGAATGAGATCATCACCAGCACGATGCAACAACTACGTCTGGAGGAACGAGCAGCAGCTAGAAATGAGGATCGTACAAACACTGGAAGGTAGACAAAGTTACACAAAAACGCCCACACATACAATGTAACGCAAGTGACATGTTAAAGACACACAATGAGAAGTGAACTCACGCAGTAACAGAAATTTGAATGTACAAATTGAGCTGCTGTAATGCAGCAGAAGTATAAGAAGCAGCAATGGCTCATGCATTCATTCATTCATTTTTAATGCATTTTATTCCTTTAATTCATTATATCTTACATGCTAACAAAAACGCTTAAAACTAGCTTAATTAACTTATGTAACTATCTTATTCTAACTTACTGGCCCCTTGCGGGCGCTCTAAGCTAAACTTTACTCTTAACCTATGTCTTTCGACGTAACCTAACTTAATGAATTTATTATATCTTAACTAATGATTAAATACTAAGAAAAATGGTTTTTGTATAAAAAAAACTTAGTAAATGGACTTCTTTTTTTGTTATTAGATAAAACTTATAACTACCTTAAAAATAAACTTAAGCTAACTTAACTACGAAGTGTAATTAAATACACTCTTTTTTTTTTAAAGCAATGGCTCATGCGTGATGAATAGCATGACACGCAAACCAGCCCCGCGAAGTAATACCTAACGGCAGTCCCGCGGGGAGAGTAGTAGAAGTGTGCAGGGTGTGGATTAGTACGAAGGCGCACTCCTGGCATCGATAATTCGGGTTTGTGAATCGTGCATGCTAATAGCCCGGGCTACTAGTATCTTTAGAAGATTACCACACCCCTTGGCGTAACAAAAAAAAAAAAAAGAAGAAGAGTATAGCTCATCTGTGCGCCATTTTTTTGACAGAAGTAAACGCATTTACTCTTGGTTGTCAAATTAACTTGTCTTTTTTCGAAAACATTTCAGACAGACGCTTTTTGGTTTAAGGATGCTTTTCAGAATGTAAAATAACCAACATTATTCTAAAGCATGGTGTACCTACGCCATCAATCTTTTCTTCTAATGATTGACGAAATTCAAACAACATTTGAAAATGATTGATATAAGAAATGAAAATCGTCGAATTATAATACAAATCGGAAATCGTCCAATTCAAACGTTATACCAACGATTTTCTTACAAAAACAATGAAAAACGACAATTTGTCTTAATAAATGTCAGAAAAACAAATCTAATTCTTTATTCATCATGGACTATTTTAAAGAACACATCCACTAATTGTTCACTGAATATCCGTTAAAGAATATAGCTCTGTTCGCGCACTTTCCGAGCCAAAAACTAATCAATTGTCAAATATGACATAATGAGAGTAAAAACTCTCAGAGAGCGAAAAATCTAAGCAAAAGTACGCGAATGAAAAGCGAGCCATTTTCAGCCAACTGTCATTACAAAAAATTCTAATGAACAAAATAAACTCGTGTGAAAACCAACAGATTCATATTAAGTTAAAAAGAAATGTTTTGGGAAAACATTCACACATCACAGCATTTTCTTCAAAATACTTTGCATCTATTTTGTATGTCTATTGACATTTTGAAATGGAATCAAAAAGTCTTTGAATCATTTGACAATCATTAGGCAGGGGGGCAAATCACGTAATTTTTCAGACGATCACCGTTTGAACGATAGCAACAAACGTATGTAAAAAATTCTTGCATATTATAGGTGTTAACATTTCTCTACCACAGTTGGTTGCGCACTGTTGGTTGTGTAACGCATGATTGAATGACAGCAAAAAACGCTATCGTCTGTAGTTTGCATGCATATAAGCGTTATACAGCCAACAGTGCGCAATAAACTGTGGTACAGAAAATGTGTCGTTCGTTGTGGTGTAACTCCATATCTTTAAAATACATTATTTTTCCTTAATGATATCACATTTAGTCATATCTTTCATTATAGAAGTGACTCGAATAAATACATTAAAATCCCACAGATGGCGTTACTTGTTTACACAGGGAACTAAAACTTCTATTTGCATTGACGTATTATATATGGATTGCTAGTGCCCAACTTCACGCATGTTCCTTGTTTCAGTGCGGTATTAAACAGAAACAAATTATCCACCATCATAGATATCCGCCATAGAAACCTGCGCCATTTGTGTTTGTTCAAGTGCACTGGGTGTAAAAAATGTAATAAATAGTTTCAATATTCGTTCCCATAGATGTCACAGTTCGCGAGCCAATGAAAAAAAAATGTGTTTTGATTTGTGTTTTTGATTGTGGAAAAATAAGCTGGGAACATTTCATTGTGGAATAAATAATAACTCTAGCTAAAAAAAAGGAGGATAGAGATAAAATGAAGTGCTATGTGGTTGGCTGTGATTCACAATACAGATTATGTTGCAACGAAATTCAAATTCGTAATATTGTAACTGTAGGAATCAAGAAAAGATTTGCAGTGACATCTATGGCAACGAAGCGAGAAGCTAGGCCCTGGCACTTTAAAGAGCTGTTGCGCCAAATATATATATATATATGGCAACGAATATTGAAACTATTTAAATGTTAACAGTTTTTTACAGCCAGTACACTTGAACAAACACAGATGGTGCAAGTTTCTATGGCGGATATCTATGATGGCAGATATTTTGTTTCTGTTTAATACCGAACTGAAACAATGGCGCTGGAGATGTTGGAACACATTTTTCTGCAGAGACAGTATAAAAGTGACATTTCACCAGCAGTCCATATATAATATGTCAATATCTATTTGTATTCATTACAAAAGTGAAGTAAGTCACAAGTCACTTTAACCCTCTAACCGACACAAACTGCTAAAAATGAAAAAAAATGTTTGGATAATTTTTTCTAGGGTAATTATGACTCAGTAAACTCAAAAAAAAACATCCAGAAGTAATTTCGTAATTTATTTTATGAGCCAGGTGAAAAAAGGTGAAGAGTGCCTCAGGGCACTGTTGCGGGTTTAGGTTAAAAAAAACAGCCATGTTAACATTTTTATTCATGAACATTTTTTATTTAAAAATAAACAAAATAGTGAAATAAACAAAGAACACGATGAGGAGATGTTTTACTCCTTACGATGATATTCCAAAAAACAGTTTTTGGCATTTGAACAGCACAAATGAAGGTTGCATTTTGAGCAAACACACTGTGTTTGTGATTTTTTGCACAGTTTGCACCATCTTTTGTCACATTCTTTACCTAACCAGATTGGAAAGTGCCCAATATTGTCGTAACGGACGTCATCAACCGAATGTTTTGCTCTTTCTCCAACTTTTGAACTACCTGGTTGTGAATCTTCTTGTGGAGTTGCCGAACGCGATGTTATTGGCCGGCTGCTTGGCCCTGGTACTGGACGACCAGCCGCACGTTTTGTTGTGTATGATTCAAGACCAGCACCAATTTCTTCTCGAAATTGAGGTAACTGGAGCAACTCTTTATCTTCAGCTGAAACATTGCATTTTTCGGCGTGTATGCGTCGATATTAAATATAAGCATTCGTTGTTGCCATATTGATGAAATGATAAAAAAAAGTCGAGACATCGGTTCGCGTGTTTTGCTCGAACATGGTAACGGCCCATAAGTCCATTAAATCAACGCTACCCATATGGCTGTTGTATTCCCGTATAATTTGTGGGCAATTGATCTCAACATATTCTTTTGCTTTTCGATCATAACGTGCTGTCTTTGCTACTTGCAAGTCGGTATTTGTTCTTGCAAATGGTTCAATTCCAACGTAAGTTGAAGCCAATCGCACACATTTGTTGTCCTTCCACAAGACATTGCTGATATCAATACCATAAGCAGTTCCCACAAATTCTGTCGAGAATCCTCTTGGTTCGTTTTTGGTGGCATTATCCGAAGGAAGCTTGCAATTTGGAATTTGATTGACTCGTACGGTTCCCAGATTGTATATTCCTCTTGCACGCAAATAAACCAACAAGGGCAGCCCCATTTGTGTGGCTTATTTGGCATGTATTGTCGAAGATGATGTTGCATTTTTATGCTGCACATCTGCTCGTCGACACACAGTCGAGCATGTTTTGGAACCGGATCAAACCGCTTGTTGAGTTCGTCTGCCAAATTTCGAATGCGAAACAATGCATCGTAACCGAGTTGCCCTTTCTTGACTCGTTTGCGCTTCATCGTGTTTTGAATGGGCGCGAATGCATTTCTGCCCCAGTAACTATCCAAATTTGGATAACGATAAACCGACACGTAAAGCAGAATTCCAACATATTGATATATTTCATCAACGTCCACTTTGAACTGTGTGTTGATGTTTTCTGTAATAGCTGCTCGATTCGTTTCCGTGACAATCACTTGTATTATGTCATTTATAAAGAAATAACAGAAAATTTCCATTGGTGTTCGCAAATCTTTTGTATGGATATGGCAGTGATTTATTTCCTCGAAAAGCTACTTCATTGACATGTAGTTTCATTGGTCGTTGCCGCCATGTGATTTTCGAGAAATCGTTTGCATCCTTCTTTATTGATTCAATGCCTGTAAAATAACAATAACAAACTATGTATATTTTTGATACCAACTGGTTCTCAATTCTTACCGGCACCAACGAAACTACCACTAGAAAGTACAATTGTTGGACCAGTACTTTCCATCGATGGTAACGGAGAGCGTGGTCTTTTTGCTGTTTTTTTTTTTTTGCTGTTGTTGATTCAACTTGTTCCACGGTTATTGTATCCAATGTAGATAAAACTGAAGATACATCAAGTGAACTTATGTTCAACGACATATTCACTGCATTGGCAATAAATAGATCACTGTTGTCAATGTCTCTAATGCACTGTGAAATACATTGCTCGTCCTCTGGTGCGATTTCATCCGGCATACAGTTTGGATCATTGAACTCATCGTCACTACTGATACCTTCTTCTTCGTCAGTTTCCACTGAATTCATGAATTCAATTAATTGTTCATCAGTCAAAGTGGACAATTTGATCCGCCTACGATCTTTATCTGCCATTTCTATCGATTTATATATGGTATACAAAATAGATGCAAAAGTGACAAAAATGTAGAAAAAGGATAACGAACAATTAAATAGAAAAAGGCGATAAATTTACACTCAAACCCGCAACAGTGCCCTGAGCCACTTCTCAGTTTTTCACTTCACAAGGCAAAACTTTTTTATTTTCACTTTTACCAAATATATTAGCATATAGTTTAATACCATACCTTTTCAAAAAAAATTGTTTCACTTCGATCCGACAATAATTTCAACTATTTTTCGGTTTTGCAAAATCAAGTTTTCTTAGCAAACATTTTGCCACTGCACTTTTTGATTTCTTATTGTAAAGTGCCGATAGAATCAAAACGAAATGTCAAAATTACTTCTAATCTCGGAGAGAATAGTCACGTGTTATGTAACTCAAGGCACTGCAGTCAGTTTCATGAAAAAAAAAAATGTACTTGTCAAGTAAAATTTAGTTTTGTCATGCGTGCCTTGAGGAACTCTTACCAGTTAGAGGGTTAAAAGCGAAGTAAGTGTGGGGTTCATTCAGTTTTATTGTGACCAATGTTTGACACGTGGTGATAAAATTTATAAATAATATCTATAGTAAGTGTTTTAATAGCTCATTTTAATGGGTATAGAGGATTTTAGTGATTCCGGGTCTGAATATTCGCCTACTTCAGAAGAAAGTATTCCAATTCTTGCACTGGAGAAAACCGAAATATCAAGACAGCCCTTTCCTTTTTTAAGCTTGTACAAGACCCTGACACTAGTATTGACACCATAGACCACAAGTTCTTGGTATCAGGACATTCTTATCTGCCCAATTATGAGGAATTTGGAATAATAGAGAGTGCTAGTCGCCGCCTTGGACAAATTTATAGTCCAGATCAATGGGTGGATATTATAAAAACAGCCAAACGCAAAGAACCTTATTCTGTTGTTACCGAAATGAAAAATGCCGACTTTTCAAGTAGCGCTGCCTTACCCATAGTCTCCGCTTGCAATAATTCATTGCAAGAAATATGCCAAGCAATGGAAATGGAGACCGCAAATTTCTTGAAATAATTCATTTCATTTGCGGTCTCCATTGGAAATTTCAATTGCTTGACATATTTCTTGCAATGAATATTGTCACTGGAGACTAGGGGTTAGAAAATTCTATTACATATAGAAAAAAAAAAAAACAACTTGCGGATATGACTTTAGCTGGCTAAATATTAGATGGCTGAGGATTGAGAGGAACAATCCTTTACAATTTCAATTTAAAGCCCACTTGTACAATATTCGACAAGACCCACTCTATTCATCAAGAAGACCAGTAAGTAACGCAAAGTAGAAATATATGCTTGATGTTCTACCATACATTCCGCCAATTTACCACCATTACTACAAAAATCTTCCCATAGATATTCTAACGACAAGTCCACTTGTACAATATTCGACAAGACCCACTCTATTCAGCAAGAAGACCAGTAACTAACGCAAAGTAGAAATATATGCTTGATGTTCTACCATACATTCCGCCAATTTACCACCATTACTACAAAAATCTTCCCATAGATATTCCAACTCGTTCACGCACACGTAATGCTGATGGGCGTTCATCTGATGAAGAAATTACATTTGATTAAAACACAACATGTTACTATAACAGTGATGTAACTCCAGAATAAAAAGTTTAAGTTCATTTATTAAATTAGTTTTGGTTTTACTGTATTTTCTACGTTACTACAAATTGTTATACCTTTGATTTGTATTAAGCAATAAAAAATAGAAAACACTGAATGAATAGGTACTTGTACTTTTTTTTCTACACATACATTTGCAAAAAGCTCGTTATTCAAAATTCAATTTATGGAGATAATTCACTTTACAATGAACGACACAAATGTTAACACCTACAATATGCAATAAGTTTTTCCATTCGTTTGTTGCTATGGTTCAAACGATGATCGTCCGAAAAGTTACCTGATTTGCCCCTGGCTATTACGTTCGTGTCGGCAGACATTCTTTGAGCACATTCAAGCACAGAGGGGTTACTTATAAATTTTTCTCTTTATCTTTCATGTTCACTCAGTGCGCCAATACACTTCGAGCACTTTAGAGCACCTTAAAGCAGCTTTAGATTGTGTACGCGAATGGACCTTATAAAAGGTGTGCTTTTATAGATTCCCCACAGGGTCGATCCAGGTTATTTTGACAACTCTCAAATGTGTCAGAAGAAAACCTGGGTTTTCCCATTCTTAAAAAAAAGACGCCTAAGAATAAAAATGAAAGATGCATTATATATTCATGTGAGCCCTTCGTTTATGCAATTAGTCGCAAAATGAATGACAGCTGAAATTCGCGGAATGCCGCAACTAGATAAAAAAGCAGCTATGAATGAAATAACAAAACAAATCGCTCGTTCACATTCGCAGGTCGCTGAGCTGTGAATGGACCTTTAAGAGATAAGTAACGCCCTTATTACGGTTGTCAAATATCAATACCATAATTGGCAATTATCAAATAATTTGTTAAATCGGTATTATCGTGATCAATTGTGACCATTTTTGGTTTGCTGTGAATTTATAATGAATTTTACATCCATTATGAATAGCTCTATTGATAAACTTGGTATTATCGTTGTCAAAAATGTTGATATCTATTAAATTTTCAGTCAATCACAAATTTCTCATTGACAAATAGATCTTATTCGTTGGTTTCATTTGAAAAGAAGCATTTTAAGAACGAAATGTCCACAATAGAACTGTGGAAATATTTATCAAGAAATACTGAAATTTATTTTATTCAAAATACACATTTTAAGGCAAAATTTAAACGAAAAAAGAAAACAACAGACAAAATATAAAAAACGCAACCTACATAGAGAATGCAAAAAGTGAAATGTCAAATTGAATACCCATCCCAAACGCATTTTATTCACAATAGAATAAACATTTATCAATTGACAATCGTAATACCAAACTTTCGAGTGCTTGATAAATTTTATCGTTTATCAATTATTGATCTTTGACAACCGTAATAAGGGTGTAACTTACTTACTTAGGTGGCGCTACAGTTCGGGGTGAACCTGGGCCACAACCAACAAGCCTCTTCATTTAGCTCGGTCTTTAGCTAATTGCCTCCAGTTGCGCACTCCAAGTTGGTCGAGGTCCCCTTGAACTTGTGCGCGCCACCTACGGCGATGATTCCCTCTACTGCGTCGTCCCTCGGGATTAGATTCGAAGACTCTGCGGGCCGGAGCGTTGGTGTCCATTCGCTCTACATGTCCTAGCCATCTAAGACGTCCAATACGCAGTTTTTTGACTAGGTCGATGTCGCTGTACAGCTCGTATAGTTCGTGATTGAATCTTCTCCTCCAAAACCCGTCAACGCAAACGGGACCGAAAATCTTACGAAGAATTTTTCTCTCGAAGCGACCAAGGATATCTTCATCCTCTTTTAATAAAGTCCATGTTTCAGCGCCGTAAAGCAGGACTGGGATGATCAAGGTCTTATATAGAGTCTCCTTAGTTGTTCGTGATAGGGCTTTACTGTTGAATTGCCTTATAAGCCCAAAAAAACAGCGATTGGCAAGAGTTATTCTTCGATTGATTTCTGCACTGATTTTGTTTGCTGAATTTATAGCAGAGCCAAGGTAGACAAAGTCCCTTACTACCTCGAAGTTATAGCTGCCCACGGTGACGTTCTGTCCAATTCGTCGGAGTTGGCTTTCCCTTCTTGTTGACAGCATATACTTGGTTTTGCCCTCGTTTATCGTCAAACCCATTTTGGCCGCTTCCGCCTCAATGCTTGCAAACGCACCGGTGACAGCCCGCTGAGTTCTTCCGATAATGTCGATATCGTCGGCGTATGCAAGCAGTTGTACAGACTTGTAATAGATTGTGCCTCCGGTGTTGGCTTGTGAGTTCCGCACAATCCATTCAAGTATAATACTGAAGAAGTCACATGACAGCACGTCACCTTGTCTAAAGCCTTTTTTGACATCAAAGGTCTCGGTGAGGTCATTACCGACCTTGATGGAGCAGCGAGCGTTCTCCATCGTCAGCCTGCACAGACGGACAAGTTTGGTAGGGATGTCAAAACTAGACATGGCTCTATAAAGATCTTCTCTATAGATGCTGTTATAGGCGGCCTTGAAATCGATAAAGAGATGGTGAGTATCGATTTGGAATTCTTGGGTTTTCTCCAGGATCTGCCGAAGTGTGAAGATTTGATCGATGGTGGACTTTCCTGGCCTGAAACCGCACTGATAGGGTCCAATCAGGCTGTTAATAAAAGGTTTCAGGCGTTCACACAATATCGCAGAAAAGATCTTGTATGCGATGTTGAGGAGACTGATGCCTCTGTAGTTGGCGCAATTGAGGGGTTCTCCTTTCTTGTGGATCGGGCAAACGATGCTGAGATTCCATTCATCAGGCATACACTCGTCTGACCAAATATTAGAAATGAGTTGGTGTATGCACTCTACCAATTCAACCCCAGCTGCCTTGAAGAGTTCGGCCGGTAAGCCGTCAGGTCCAGCAGCCTTTTTGGATTTTAGCTTGGATATTGCTATCCTCACTTCGTTTTGGTCAGGTGGACGGAAATTTTGACTATCATCGTCTATGTTGAATGGTTCATTCTGTCTGACAGCGGGATGTTGGTCTTCGTCGCCGTTATACAGTCTGCAGATTCTACTACGAGGTTTCCATTTTCATCTCTACAGGTTTCTGTACGGGTATTACTTCTCTGACACGTTCTTTTTACCTTTTGGTAAAACTTCCGTACATTGTTCCTGGAGTATAAACTCTCGATATTCTCAAACGCGCGCTTTTCATGCTCTTTCTTCTTCTTTTGGAGAAGCCGATGTTCTTCCCGTCTCTTTTGCTCGTAGAGCTCACGACCAGCTCTCGTCTTCCTTTGCAGCGCCGCTTTGTATGCCTCTTGTTTTGCTGCATGCACTCGCCGGCATTCTTCGTCAAACCAGGGGTTTCGCGGTGGTGGGCGAGCGAGACCCAGCACATCAGTCGCGGCGTTTCTGATGGCATGTTGGCAGCGTTGCCACTGGTCTTCGGTACTTGATGCTGGTGGCAAAGGGGTGATTGAGAGATTTGGGATACGCGTTCAGCGAAGAGTCTGGCGGTCTCTTGCGATTGTAGCTTTTTGACGTTAGATTTTCTCACAGCAATTCTTCTTTGTTGCTCAGATTGGGATATCCGCATTCGTACCTTGGCTACAACAAGGTAATGATCCGAGTCTATGTTGGCCGCTCGGAAGGTCCGGACATCCAGAATACTGGAGGCATGCCTTGCGTCGATCGTAATATGATCAATTTGGTTGATCGTTACATGATCATTAGACCGCCATGTCTGCTTATGAATATCGAGATGAGGAAACCATGTGCTTGCTATGGTGACATTTCGCTCCACAGCGAAATCAATTAGCCTTAGTCGGTTATCAGACGTGGTGTCGTGTAGGCTATGCTTACCAACTGCCCTACCAAAGACGTCCTCCTTTCCTATTTTGGCGTTAAAATCGCCAAATACGATTTTAACGTCGTATTTAGGACATTGCTCGTATGTTTTGTCGAGGAGCTCGTAGAAACACTCTTTGGTGGCAGGGTCCTTTTCTTCCGTGGGGGGCATGAACACATATTAGGCTTATGTTTTCACTTATGTCGAATCAAAATCAAAATTGAATTTCACGGAATTAAAAACATTGTTGTCTTTTTTTGAAATTTTTGAAAACTTTATCAGTATTTTAAATTTACATAATTGCATTCATACAAAATTTTTACTTATCTTCTTTTCTTGCTTCTTTTTAACATAATAATAAATTTACCCATTTACACAAATTTTATTGTTAGCACCGTAATTTTAAGTTGAATTTAGATACTTAATTAAAAGATAAAAATCTTGTAGTATCATGTAAATCTACTCTCATAGAAATAAAATGAAATGAAATGAAATGAAATGTTAGCGAATTTAGCCTTGATCTGGATAGTCATAATACGCTCGCTAACGTGTCGGAAGCTTAAGACTTCTTGCCTAAGTCTGCCGCGTATGACAAATCCGCATCCGAATAAGCGTTGTCTGTTGCCTCTGTAGCAATCACCGTAGTAGATGTCACAGTTTTTCATCCTCTTTTTGCCCGGCCCATCCTATCGCACTTCCTGGATGGCGGTAATATCTGCTTTATAGCAGTCTAGGGCCTCTGCTAGTTGATCGGCTGCACGTGGTCTGTAAAGTGACAGAACATTCCACGTACAGATCCGAAGGTCGTTGTCCTTATTTCTTTTGCTGGGGTCGTCATTAGTTGAGTCATCCTTATCCGAGGCTTTTGGTTGTTTCGGAACCAGTAGTTTTTTACGTGGTAGGGAAGTTACCTCGACGGCACAACCCCCAACCTGGAGGGCCAGTTCCTTAATTGTTCCCCTAGGACGAGGGGCCGGGTACACCGGTGCCAGTAGTCCACTACGGGAGTATGAGTGCTGCCGTTGGCCCATTAAGGGCTCCTCCGCCACCATCTCTATTCCAATGTCCTGACCAACATTGGAAATTCCTTACCGACCTGTGATCCGAATACGTCGGAGTAGCTCGCGCAAGGTATTCACTAAGTTCAACCTAACTGGAACTATAGACGCCACCGTTGACTCCATCTAGGGAATTCGTCCGCTGCCACCTGGAACAGGAAGAAGTGCTCTAGTGGAAAAGCACTCTTCCCCCCCCTCTCTCATCTGCTAAGGGTGTAAGTTGGTAGTGAAAACCAGTAAAGTTCCATTCACAGCTCAGCGACCTTGGAATGCCCGAAGTGGGAACAAACCGTTTTTAGCACATTTATAAGCACACAATTGGCTATTCTAAAAGAACTGACCTCTATTTAGCTATCGATTAATATTTTCAGAAGCTGAATTACAATGAAAGTCGCTTAGTACGAATTCGCTTATTACAACGTCCGCTTACGACGACCACATTTAATCAGTCCTTTCACCATCGTTTTAAGCGACTTCCACTGTTGGAAGTCGCTTATTATGACTTCCGCTTACAACGACCGCATTTGTCGGTCCTTTCACCGTCGTTCTAAGCTAAGTATAATTCGCTTCTGCGAATAAATCAACAATTCGTCGATTTGCCCACGAATTAAGGTCCATTCACAGCTCAGCGAATTGCGAACAAACCGTTTTTAGCACATTTATAAGCACGCCATTGGTAATTTTACTATTCGAAAACAACAGAGCTTAATTTATCTATCGATTAATATAGAAAAAAAAGTTGAATTGTAATTAGTTTCTGCGAAGAAATTAACAATTCGCCAATTTGTTCACGAATAAGCAAATACTTTTTGCGAACTGCCAACTTTTATTCACAATCCACATTCGCGCAACCAAAACATTGGCGAGAGATTAACTTCAGAATTATTTTGTTTTGCTCTTGGTGAGTAAGATAGTGGTTGAGTTTATCGAAAAGAAGGTTAGATAAAAACCATGCGACAGCGACATGATTCTGTTCCAGCAGTGTGTTGCTATTATTTCAGGCATTACTGTACCTATGTTCATCGCAACCCGCTAATGAGAATCCCCACTAGCGCCGATGAAAACAAAAATATCAAACACAGTGATACCTCGATTTACGTTGTCCTGTTTTTTACTCCTCGGTTTCGATTAACGTCACTACAATTTCGATTCCTTCTTCCGTCATTCTTATTTAACCGAGATGCACATCTCACGTGCACAAATATTATTCCGAGTAAGTCTTTTTCAATCCACATGGACTGTACGAGTATTGGATAATTTTATTTTCGATTTACATCGCATTTTCTCGGTCCCGAAAACGACGTAAATCGAGGTATTCCTGTACATAATTTATATGCATTACTTGTGCGGACTTAACTACCGGCACTTTGCAAATTTATGTTATCTGCTTCCAATCTTCACATTCCACACATATGTATTGTACACACACAAAAGCAAAACAACAATTCTAAAATTGAATTCCGCACTATCTCAAGACCAGTGCGAAGTGAGCCAGCAGAATTTTTAACACTACGAGGGAGTCGTTATCATTCTCCTGGCAGCTCTTGACTCAGAAATCAAACCTTGAGTGGGACTTCTCTTCCAGTTCTCCTTGCAAAAATTTCAACAGAAAGCAAAACAACTATATTCAAGTTCAAATTGCCGGCAAAAAATAAAATAAAAACAAAAATCGGTCCCAAGGTCACCATGGCGTTCTTGCTACAAACTCAAAGTAGTTCGCAAAAAAGGGGTAAACAACTATAAAGAGTGACGTATTCCTTAAATAGAACATCATGAGTACACGTGTAGTTGTTGAATTATTAAAATTTTCATTGAAAGTCATTTGTTAACGGACGCAGATGCAGACGATTATGTAAAAAAAAAGAAGGGAAAAAACGTTCACTTACTCCGGTGTACAGTACTTCGGGACTATTATCAGGCTGAGGGAGGGCTGCTGCTGCTGAGTACGATGCAGCACCAAGTTTCTTCGATAATCCAGCAACTGTAGGAGATCTCAAGAGGCGCAGCATTTTGTTTAAATAACTTTTTATTGTCAAAGTGAAACTATAAAATTTGACCAAACACAGCCTCCGACACTATATATAACAAATACCTTTGCCGACTGCCGACTAAAATGGTGGCACGTAAATTGTATGCCGGGAGCTTTTCGCCTTGGAAGCTATTGCTATCAGATGTTTTTGATTGAAAGCTCATCCCGCGAATAAAAACAATCGAAATGACTGTTTGCATTTGAAATCGATTCACTTGGAGACTGTATCGAGATAAAGAGGCTTTGTTTTTATTCGGTTGGCGGCTCGGCAGTTGAAGTAAGGTTACAGTTGTTTACTTATCACATGTGCCCACTTGTGTTAGACGTCGATAACATGCAAATTTAGTTCGCTATTTTTAGCGATGGGCTTTCTCTGCAGGCAGATAAGACCACAGAGCTTTTGAAGAATTTAACTATCAAAATCTACAAGAGCACTTTCCTCTAGAGTTCAAAGTAGTCACTCCAATTGGATGAAAGTTTGTTTTCACTCGAATTCGAGTAAGGAAACTCTCGAGATGCAAAGGACAAAACGGTTTCCTCATAAATATTGTTACCGACTTTGGTAAAATCAAAGTTTTTGCACCACATTGCTTACTTACTTAGGTGGCGCTACAGTTCGGGGTGAACCTGGGCCCCAACCAACAAGCTTCTCCATTTAGCTCGGTCTTTAGCTAATTGCCTCCAGTTGCGCACTCCAAACTGGTTGAGGTCCCATTGAACTTGTGCGTGCCACCTACGGCGAGGAGGTCCTCTACTGCGTCGTCCCTCGGGGTTAGATTCGAAGATACCCTATTGGCTTCCTACTAAATTTGTTCATAAACCACAGAACCAACGTCTAGCAAGAGTATTTCTTTGATTGTTTTCCGTGCTAAACGCTGATATCGTTGTGCCACCGCTGCTGGTTTTTTGTGCTTGCTGTTTCTGCTTGAAGATTTATTATATGATAGATAAAGGGACAACTGTTCGGTAAATGTTTTATCACTTGTTTGCTGCAATTAAAGCCTTCCAAGGTTACTCGGTGGCATTTTAAGATTTACGAGCTTGTTTGTGATTCATCACTAATAGCTTTGCCTTTCGTTGTCAGCAAGTGGATGATACGGAACGACCTAAAGAGAAATTAACTCAGGTGCAATGTTTGTCGAGTCGGGTAGTGTGAATTAACGAGCGTTTTAGGGTATAAATCAATCTACGTAATACGATAATACTGAACGAGAAAAATGGCTAAAATTGTTTTATTTTATTAACGTTCAGTGAACACCTTGGATACCAGTAAAACCCGTTTCGCATGTGGGAGAGTGGGAATGACAGTGCGATATTTTTCTTAACGCCGCGTCGCAAGGTACGTCTGTCTAGTGAATGAATAAATAAATTTTGATGACTAGAAGTCTTTAAAAGCTTATGGACTATGTCGACGTGCGGATGGCAATACCACACAACTGGCACTCTTTAAAAATGCACTTTTTGTTATTAGAGTAATATATGGGTCAATACTCAGAGTTTAAAGAATTTTAAATGCCTTTGAAGTACCGCATTCCCATTTAAAATAATGTAACCCTCGCGTTAGGTGGCGCAAACAAGTGAAGCGGGACCTCAACCAACTTGGTGTGCGCAACTGGAGGCAGCTGTCTCGTAACCGCGCTGGCTGGAGAGGTTTGTTGGTTGAGGCCCAGGTCCACCCCGGACTGTAGCGCCATCTAAGTAACCAGTAAGCATTTAGTTGTGTATCCAGAACAATTTGAAAAATGTCAGTTATGTGGTTTTGCCAATGTACACATGTACACGACGACGTTTTCATTTTTATAATTTTCTAGTAAAGATTGTAGCCCCTGTTAAATGACTGCAATGCGAGTTTTTTTTGAATGCTAGTTAATGACTTTATAAAATCATATCAGGTATGTAATCGCAAAACTTTTTATTGAGGCACTTAACACTCGCTTTCATATATGTACTTAACAATATCGAAGTAATAATGCATTTGCTATGAGGATTGAGTGTCATCGGCGTGATAAGTATACAGCTTGCAACTTCATGCTTGTGTGCAATAACTGACCATATCAAATAAACATTCCAATTAAAATAAATAAATCAAAGCAACGGCGCACTATTTACATAGCATTCAACTTGAGGATGGGGATGAACGTACAACTTAGCTGTTGTACACTCAACAATTTCATAATTTTGTGTCACTGTAGTTGCCGATACTTGATACGTTCAACTAAAGAGCATACAGGCTTAGTTGCTTGTATTATAAAATCAACCTAAGATAACAATCTGTTGTTGTACTAAATGCTTATAGTAGTGCCCCTGTCTCTGATCGTATTTAGTTTTAAAACCGCCAGTGATATCATTAATTGAAAATGTGTTTTAAATTTTGCTGACTGATTGAGTACAACTGCTATTAAATAAATATTAAATACAGCAAAACTATTAAAAATAAATATTTATTCAAAACAAACATTAGTGAGTTTAGTATGCATCAGCACATTTGACTGTTTTTCATTTCACAACGCTCTTATCGACGATGAGTTGCTTAATTTTTGGAGCTTGTTGGGGAATGTTTTATTTTTGTTCAATAAAGTCAACAAAACGCTTTTTAAAAGATTAGATAGAGCTTGTTTACCTATTTAGGTAGTAGTTTCACGCATTTGTTCACCCAAGCTTTTTTAAAATGGGATAAGATAATGATAATGGGCATGGTGCCTCGAATGGCCGACTTTTGATGGTCACTAATGCATTTCAAGTAGGGGAAGGTGGGGCAAATTAGGCTAGGCGGGTCAATAGGACCACCGAGAATTTTTGAATATGAAACAGTGCCATCTAATTTTGAATATCATAGTTTCAGAGTCTATGTCACTACTGAAAGGTAACCAACTTCCCTTTTGGCTTTAAATATATTGACAGAAGGTATCGAAAAAACTGGATGCAAAGTCATTGCTTACGCAGATGATGTCGCTATCCTAATAACAGGCAAATACCCGCAGACGCCAGCCGATATCATGCAGTCTGCTCTTAACGAAATACTCAGATGGACCGACAAATGCGGCCTATCCGTTAGCCCGACGAAGACTGAGCTAGTTATATTTACAAGAAAACATGAACTCCCTGACTTCACTCTACCCAAAATAAGAGGATTCCCTCTCAAATAGTGCTAGCCTAATAAGGCCTAAATAAGGCCTAAAGCTTGACCGCAAGCTAATTTGGAAAGAGAATGTCGTTGAACGTACCAGGAAATCGCTGGCTGTCCTATACATTTGCAAGAAAGCAGTGGACTCCACTTGGGGCCTACAACTAAGCATTATGCACTGGCTATACAGACCGTTAAAAACCCGATTCTTATGTATGGAGTACTGGTATGGCGGCCCAATCTGGAGAAAAAGTCCAACCTGTTCAAAATAGAAAAAACTTAGCGAGTAGCATGTCTCAGCATTACCGGTGCATTGAGAACTTCTCCTACAGCGGCGCTCCAAACCATGCTCCACCTAGTTCCGATAGACATCTTCAGCAAACAATTGCCTATAAGCTTAGCAATAAGAGTGTATTATGACTTTCCGGATCAAGGCTAAATTCACTAACATAAGCCTAGTATGTGTTAATGCCCCCACGGAAGAAAAGGACCCTGCCACCAAAGATTGTTACTACGAGCTCCTCGACAAAACATACGAACAATGTCCTAAATACGACATTAAAATCGTATTGGGCGATTTTAACGCCAAAATAGGAAAGGAGTTAGAGCAGTCGGTAAGCATAGCCTACACAGCACCACGTCTGATAATGAACTAAGGGTAATTGATTTCGCTGTGGAGCGAATCGTTGCCACAGCAAGAACATGATTTCTTCATCTCAATATTCATAAGCAGACACGGCGATGCAATGTTCATTTAACGATCAACAAAGTTGATCATATTGCGATCGACGCAAGACATGCCTCCGGTATTTTGAATGTCCGGACGTTCCGAGCGGCGAGCATAGACTCGGTTTATTGCCTTGTTGTAGCCAAGGTACCAATGCGGATATTCCAAAGAAGAAAATTAGGAGAAAATTTAACGTGGAAAAGCTACAATCGCAAGAAACCGCCAGACTCTTCCCTGAACGCATATCCCGAAATCTCTTAATCACCACTATACCACCAGCATCAAGTGCCGAAGACCAGTGGCAACGCTGCCAACATGCCATCAGAAACGCCGCGACTGATGTGCTGGGTCTCGCTCGCCCACCACTGCGAAACCCCTGGTTTGACGAAGAATGTCGGCGAGTGCATACAGCAAAAAAAGAGGCATATAAAGCAACGCTACAACGGAAGACGTGAGCTGCTTGTGAGCTCTACGAGCAAAAGAGACGGGAAGAACATCGGCTTTCGAGAATATCGGGAGTTTATACTCCAGGAACAATGTACGGAAGTTTTACCAAAAGGTAAAAAGAACGTGTCAGAGAAGCAATGCCCGTACAGAAACCTGTAGAGATGAAAATGGAAACCTGGTAGTAGAATCACAGTCGCACAGATACTCACCATCTCTTTATCGATTTTAAGGCCGCCTATGACAGCATGTATAGAGAAGAGCTTATGGAGCCATGTCTAGTTTTGACATCCTTGCCAAACTTGTTCGTCTCTGCAGGATGACGATGGAGAACGCTCGCTGCTCCATCAATGTCGATAATGACCTCACCGAGACATTTGATGTCAAAAAAGGTTTTAGACAAGGTGACGCGCTGTCATGTAACTTCTTTAATATTGTACTTAAACGGATTGAACTCAGCGGCCTATCACCGGTGCGTTTGCAAGCATTGAGGAGGAAGCGGCCAAAATGGGTTTAGCGATAAACGAGGGCAAAACCAAGTATATGCTGTCCACAAGAAGGGAAAACCAACACCGACGAATTGGACAGAACGTCACAGTGGACTGCTATAAACTCCAAAAACAAGACCAGCACCGAAATCAAGCGAAGAATAACTCTTGCCAATCGCAGATTTTTGGGCTTATAAGGCAGTTCAACAGTTAAGCCTTATCTCGAACAATTAAGGAGACTCTGTATAGGACTCTGATCATCGCAGTCCTGCTTTACGGCGCCGAAACATGGACTTTATTAAAAGAGGATGAAGAAATCCTTGGTCGCTTTGAGAGAAAAATTCTTCGTAAGATTTTCGGTCCCGTTTGCGTTGACGGGTTTTGGAGGAGAAGATTCAACCACGAACTATACGAGCTGTACAGCGAAATCAACCTAGTTAAAAAACTGCATATTGGTCGTCTGAGTTGGCTAGGACATGTAGAGCGACTGGACACCAACGCTCGGGCCCGCAGAGTCTTCGAATCTAACCCCGAGGGACGACGCAGTAGAGGATTTCCTCGCCGTAGGTGGCGCGCACAAGTTCAAATGGACCTCGAACAACTTGGAGTGAGCAACTGGAGGCAATTAGCTAAAGACCGAGCTAAATGAAGAGCCCGCCTATGACAGCATCTACAAAGAAGAGTTTTATAGAGTTATGTCTAGTTTAAAGGCCTAGCTAAATGAAGAGGCTTGTTGGTTGAGGCCCAGGTTCACCCCGAACTGTAGCGCCAACTAAGTAAGTAAGTAAGTCATCAATAAGACTGAGAGGCTCCAAGCAGTGGAAGGAGCAACACATGGGACATCCCAAAACACTTTCGATGCACCATCATCCTCGCACTTCCACTGACCAGCTGCCCACTGAATATAACTTTTACAGAGGCTATATGCACTCAATACCGAACAGAGCTGAGTGGACGCAACGCGATGTCTTATACAACGAATCGCTGTCAATTTTCACGGACAGGGCCAAATCCAAGGACAGAGTTGGTACCGGAATATTTTCAGAGGACTTGGACATACACCTCTCTTTTAAGCTTCCAAACCATTGCAGCGTTTTTCAAGCCGATGCTACCACTGTTCGTGCGCACTAGCTAGCGGCTAATACACTATCAACATCGGATATGGCTATCAACGTCGATAGTCAAGCAGTCATAAAATCCCTCGCATCCAGCACTACGAGATCTAAGGCAGTGAAAAACTGCCGCGTATCTCTTGACGAGATAGCTGGTCAGTACAGGCTCACCCTTTGCTGGGTACCAGTCACTGTGACATACCGGGAAATTGTGTAGCTGACGAACTGGCCCAACAAGGTTCCTCTTGTGCAAACAGCATAAGCATTAACGGCATCGAAGTGCTAACGTCTTACGTTAAGTACCTTATTCAATTGGCCAATCTCCGATGGCAACATCTAGGCCAATGCAACACCACTAAACAACTTTAGCCAACACTTAACAAATCTAGGTCCATCGGGCTCTTGAAACACAAGAGAGGTACTCTCTACAAAAGAGCAAACGTCCTCACCGGACACTGCGTCATAGGAAGACATGCCCAAAGACCAGGTATTCCCTACAAAGATTTTTGTAGAAGCTGTCGGGATAAAGAGGAGGAAGAGATCATTAGTCACTTCCTATGCGCTTGTCCTGCGCTCGCCAACATTAGGAAGGCCACCCTAGGTGAATACTTTTTCCATAATCTTAGTGATCACAGCAATGCCTGCACGGTTAAAATTAACGCTTTCATACAACGAAGCAAATAGTTCCCAGAGTAAGACGGTAACGCACCCACCTTACATAGGGGCAGTACAATGTACCTACTTTTGGTCTAAGTGCATCTTCATCGAGCGCCGATCCTAACCAACCAACAAACCAACCTTATGGGGACCTGCATTGCGATTGATCGGGAAACTACTGACTGCCCAAAACTTGGCTTGGGCCAGTAGCGCAACAATCAAGTTCGTGATGAAGTGCTTACTTTACCTCCTAGTGGTGGTCCCCGGGCAACTATACGTATAAACCCTTATACGTATAGGCCAAAATTGTAAGTGCGGGTTGTCTAAGGCCTTGATTCTAGGCTAGGTAACGTGGGCCAGCAACCTGCGTTACTGAATTAAGCTCGCTACTGAAACCGACACTATGCCTCGGATAAGGACTGATCACATGTTGACGACTTTTGGCTATTGTACCCGGACAAAGATAGGTTTCTGGAATGTAAAGACGCTCCTCGACTGGGGAAGAGAAGGTCCTTACAATGCTAGATTCCTCCAACTGGAAAAGGAATTCATGCGATATAAACTGGACATTTTGGGGGTAAGTGAAGTAAGATGGTTAGAAGCGGGCGAGTACCAGTCTCCAACGCGTAACACTGTACTACTCTATTCTGGAAGACCATCCGGAAGTCCGCAGGAATATGGAGTCGGACTACTGCTAACAACAACAGCACGCAAGGGCCTGATTTCCTGGCAGCCTCATGGTGATAGGATTTTGACGGCCAGATTCTGGACTAGAGTACGACGCGTCACCATCATACAGTGTTACGCCCCAACGAATAGTTCGTCTGAGGACGAAAAGGAGAGCTTCTACAATCTCTTAAGCGCCGTCTTCAACACAACACCAAATGGAGACATTGTCATAGTGATGGGGGATTTGAATGCCAAGGTAGGCAGCGACAACGAAGGGCTCAAGCATGTAATCGGGAAGCATGGACTAGGCAACCGCAATGACAACGGCGAAAGGTTTGTGGATTTCTGCAATGCCAACCGCCTTGTGATAGGTGGCACCATGTTTGAGCACAAGACCTGCCACAAAGTCAGCTGGGTTTCCAATGATAGGCAAGCAACCTCCAACCAAATTGACCATTTTGCTATCAGCCGCCGCTTTAGAAGCAGTCTCCTGGACGTCCGAAACAGACGAGGGGCAGATGTGGGGATAGTACGTGATCACCATCTTATGATAGCTACTCTCCAACTACGCACTGCTGCAGTTCGAAGATCCCACGACAACACAAGAATGCCCAGGTTCAACATCGATAGACTTAGTGATCCCTCAGTGCGCCAACAATTAAGGGAGCACTTTTCGCAAGGTGTGGAAGCAATCAGCAGCTCAATGCCCGCAACCATCCAAGACCATTGGTGTGCTGTGAAAAATGTTTTTACATCTGGTGCTGAAAGAATTGTTGGTCGATCGCAGGGAAGACATAGGGCTTGGCTCTCCGAGGATACCTGGAGACGGATTGACGAACGAAAACAGCTAAAAGCTCGCTCGATGCCGAACAAGCAGGTTTCCGCTCTGGATCCTCCTGTGCCGACCACATCAACACCCTGCGGATTATCATCGAACAGTGTGTTGAATATCGATCGCCACTGCACCTGCTGTTCATCGATTTTGAGAAGGCGTTCGATAGTGTCAACAGGGAGTTTATTTGGCGTGCCTTACGCAGGAGAGGCATTCCCGATAAACTAATTGCTATTATCGAAGCTACATATGAAGGCTCCAAATGTCACGTTCTGCACAGGGGAAGGTTGTCTGAGGAATTTGAGATCCAAAGTGGGGTAAGACAAGGCTGTATCCTTTCACCAATATTATTCCTATTGGTGATTAGCGATGTGCTTCATGCAGCTTTGTCGACGGGAAATGGAGGAATTCGATGGACTCTTACATCTCAACTGAAACATCTTGACTACGCAGACGATGTATGCTTACTCTCCCACAGAATTATGGACCTCCACCAAATGACAGCAGATGTGGAGAGGAAGGCAGGTGTCGTCGGGCTGAAAATTAATACGACAAAAACTAAAATCATCAGCCTTGGAACTAACTCATCGGCTCAAATATGCATTGTGGACAACCGATAGAGAGAGTAGAGGATTTCCAGTATCTTGGGAGTATTGTCTCGACCGATGGTGGAACCGAACTGGATATAGCCAACAGGATCGCCAAAGCAAAGTCCGCGTTCGGGATGTTGTCCAAAATATGGCGAAGCAATGCAATCAGTTTGAGCACCAAAATAAGACTGTTCCGCTCCAACGTTGAATCCGTGCTGCTATATGGTTGCAGCACGTGGAGAGTGACCACTACTATCACCAGAAAGCTGCAAACGTTCGTTAATAGGTGTCTGCGCAATATCTTAAGGATTTTCTGGCCCATTGCCAGAAACCGTACACGATGGCGCGTAGGCGTAGTAGAGGCCCTAGGACCCACAAGGGGATACAGGACATAAGTAAGTAAGTAACAAACCAACCTTGACAGAATTTTAATTTACTGGTCGGTGATCTTATTTTCTGTGCTTAAATACGAGTAGCTTAATATTTTTGTATACCATTTATGTGCAAGTGCCAACTTTTTTCATTAAAATCGTAAACTGGTGGTAGCTGTGTAGATTACAGCCAGCAAAACGTAAGTTAGACCAGTAGAGTTTAAAAAAAGTATATAGTGGGGTAAATCAGGCGGAGCGTTATGGGGCAAATTGGACTAGTAGCCCGTTTGCCCCATTTAGTTCATATGTATGTATATATGTAGGTGCATTCATCTTTATTAAATATTTCAAATTGCCCTACTTAGGTGGTCAGATCATACATTCGTGTTTCCAATTACCAAGCATGAAAGGAACTGGATATGAAATTAGCAATAATTGCTGAAGTCAAAAGTACAAATATGGGGCTAGCTAAGGCCAGTAAATTATTTTCTGTCCCAAGAACGTCATTGTAGAGAAGACTTCAGTCTACGAGTAATTCCATGAAAAAGAAAATAGGGAGTTTCGCAACAGTCTTTAAATATAAATAGCAAGAAGATGAACTTTTTTGGAATCACAGCAAAAGATCTGCGAGGTCTTGCTTCCAGCTACTCGAGAAAAACGGCATTCACTTACTTACTTACTTACTTACTTAGGTGGCGCTACAGTTCGGGGTGAACCTGGGCCTCAACCAATAAGCCTCTCCATTTAGCTCGGTCTTTAGCTAATTGCCTCCAGTTGCGCACTCCATGTTGGTCGAGGTGCCCTTGAACTGGTGCGCGCCACCTACGGCGATGATTCCCTCTACTGCGTCGTCCCTTAGGGTTAGATTCGAAGACTCTGCGGGCCGGAGCGTTGGTGTCCATTCGCTCTACATGTCCTAGCCATCTCAGACGTCCAATACGCAGTTTTTTTACTAGGTCGATGTCGCTCGTATAGTTCGTGATTGAATCTTCTCCTCCAAAAGCCGTCAACGCAAACGGGACCGAAAATCTTACGAAGAATTTTTCTCTCGAAGCGACCAAGGATATCTAAATCCTCTTTTAATAAAGTCCATGTTTTAGAGCCGTAAAGCAGGACTGGGATTATCAAGGTCTTATATAGAGTCTCCTTAGTTGTTCGAGAGAGGGCTTTACTGTTGAATTGCCTTATAAACCCAAAAAAACAGCGATTGGCAAGAGTTATTCTTCGCTTGATTTCGGTGCTGGTCTTGTTTTTGGAGTTTATAGCAGACCAAGGTCGACAAAGTCCCTTACTACCTCGAAGTTATAGCTGCCCACTGTGACGGTTTGTCAAATTCGTCGGTGTTGGTTTTCCCTTCTTGTTGATAGCATATACTTGGTTTTACCCTCGTTTGTCGCTAAACCCTGATAGGGTCCAATCAGGCTGTTCCTAAAAGGTTTCAGGCGTTCACATAATATCGCAGAAAAGAACTTTTATGCGATGTTGAGGAGACTGATGCCTCTATAATTGGCGCAGTTGAGGGGGTCTCCTTTCTTGTGGATCGGGCAAACGATGCTGAGGTTCCATTCATCAGGCATACACTCGTTTGACCAAATCTTAGAGATGAGTTGGTGTATGCACTCTACCAATTCATCTCCAGCTGCCTTAAAAAGTTCGGCCGGTAAAGTCACTAAAATGTGATTTTTTTTTAAACAGATGTGTGCCACGCCCAAATGGCGTGTACGCACTGCAACCAAAGAGGTCTTTTGTGCCACGGCCACTTTTTAGGGCAGCAGTACTTTCACTTTCCCTATGAAAGCTATAGTTAAAGCTGCGGAGGAGTTCGTTAAGTCTATTGCAGATATGATCTCTTTAAGGAAAAAGCTTCTCCTAATTCTACGCAGAGCTACGCACTCACATAGTATGTGTTCTGCGGTTTCGTCGTCTTCTAGGCAGAGACTGCGGTGATATCCACCGTAATTCTCATTTTGTTAAGGTGGTAAAGTAATTGACAGTGACCGGTAAGGAAGCTCACGAGCCTTGTTATGTCATTTCTGCCATATTTTAGGATATCAACTGCTTTTTTTGGAAGGGTTGGACAGCTCTTTTAGCTTGCCTGAGACCTTAGCATTTCGTAGTAAGCAGGTCCACAGATTCGTTGCCGACTAAATGTGATAATGGACCCTTCATTTTTTTTTTATTTTTCGTTTATTATTTTATTTTATGAAACTATGCTAATAAAAAGTAAAAAAAATTCATTTTTTTTTACTTCATGAGTATTGCATTGGGGCAACCAAACGGTAACTTCTTTCACCCCGCTGGGTGGGGCAAATCGGACAAAAGTCCAGGTTGCAAATTTAACGGTGTTTGCAAGTTTATTTTGATGCAGATACGAAGCCAATATATTAGCAAATAGAAAAAATTCGAGCAGATTTGAAAGGTGTACAAATTGAAGTTATGATGAAACAAACAAGCTTGAGTAGTCCGATTTGAATTACCTTCCTCGTTGCCTTCGTAGAGATCGTACACTCAATGTAGATACATTAACACATATAATTCAACTCTTAATGGGAAACTATGTGGGCTGGGCTTCTACCGGATCTCAAAGGAAAAGAACTCGAGGAACACTTGATCGAGCTACATTTGCTTGAATGGTAGGTGGCATAAATAATCGTATATTTATTGCGAATCAAATTTTATGTGATTTTATATTAGCCTTTGTGCAAATATTATTTAATATCACTTTTGCGTATATTTCAGTCAAGTGTGAGTTTCCAATTGTTTCAGCTCTGAACCACGAGCGCATTTTGAATTATGGACTTCAATTAGTCTTCAAATCTACTCTGGAGGCCTGACGCAGTAGAGAAAGGCCACACTTTAGGTTACGTGAACAATTGGAAAGGGACTTTAAACAACTTGATGCTCGCAACTGGATATAACTGGCTAATGACCGAGTCAACTGGAGAAGTTTGCTAATTGAAGCCAAGGTCCACACCGGCTCGGATAGATGTACATAAAGATCTACATAAATACTCGTATAGTAGTAGGTAATAAAAGAAATCCCAAATTGAACGCTAGATTTAAATATCCCGTAATTTTTTGTTTGTTTTAGGGCCGGTCTGTTCACTCTCGGTTAACTTTAACCAGTGGTTATTCCAGCTGATAACCATCGATTGTGTTTGTTCACCAAAATATTAACCAGAGAATCCATGGTTTGGTTAGTTAACCAGAGAAATCGATAACCAGCCGAATTTCCTCGATTAACGTCATTTTAACCAATGATTTTCAGGAATTTTGTTTGTTCATGCTTAGTTTTCATGCGGGTTACTTTTGACACAATATTATGCGACACAACAAAATTCTATGCAGATATTGTGTGTTAAAAATATAGATAATATACATACATACATACATTTTCAATGGCCCGCTAATCCTTCAAGACGGTCGTGGGGCTAGGATGCTCAGGTGGACTCTCCATCCTTCTCAATCCTCCGCCATTGACTCCAACTCATCAGGAGGAATCCCTAGACGGCTCCAGGAGAGATGTCGAACTTGGTCCAACCATCTATTTCTAGGCCTCCCGCGGAGTCGCCTACCTGATGACAGGCAACCATAGCACGTCTTGGAAGCCTGTCTGGGGGCATACGCACTACGTGACCAAACCATCGAAGCATAGATCGTTCCGTTCGGAGAAGTAGTTGGTCAACATTGAGCGCCTCGCGTACTCTTATGTTGCGCACTCGATCCCTACGAGTTATTTCAGCAACACCGCGAAGGAACCTCATTTCGGCAGCTTGTATCCGCGATTTTATTCTTTTGGTCACTACCCAAATTTCATGACCAAAGGCCTCGTAGGGGCAGCATCTCCCGATAGGTGCTGGTCTGCTAAGTAACGAGTAGGAGCCACTGCAGCCGAAAACCTAGCAGCTCTGTTAGTAAGCCCTACTCCCACCTCCTCGTGGTGCCATCTGGGAATTTCTTCGGAAATTGCTAACGGGAGAGGACGAATGGCGAGCTTCCTGCGCCAAAAAACAGGATAAGTGTCGGTTGGTCTGTGGCCCAGCGAGCCGCAACCATAAAACAAATCATTGCTCCGAAACGGAAACATACGCCTCGGATACGGACTGATCATTTGTTGACGACCTTTGGCTATCGGACACGGACAACGATCGGATTCTGGAACGTTAAGACCCTCCTGGACTCACTCAAGGAAGGGCCTTATAACGCCAGATTCCTCCAATTGGAGCGCGAATTCGCACGGTATAAAATCGACATCTTAGGGCTAAGCGAGATAAGATGGTACGATGCTGGGGAATACATCTCCCCAACAAAAAGCACTGTGATGCTCTACTCTGGTAAACCAGCTGGAAGTGCACGGAGTTCTGGCGTAGGACTCATGCTAACTCCAGCAGCACGTAGTAGCCTCATATCCTGGAAACCCCATAGTGACCGGATATTGACGGCTAGGTTCCAGAGTAGAGTTAGAAAAATCACCATCATACAGTGTTATGCTCCGACTCTAGACGCGACTGAGGATGAAAAGGATAATTTTTATAGCCACTTAGGCGCCGCCTACAACCAAACGCCTAATGGGGACATCGTAATGGTAATGGGAGATCTCAATGCCAAGGCGGGTAGCGACAACACCATGCTTAGGCACGTGATTGGAGTTCACGGCGTGGGAGACCGTAATGACAATGGTGAGCGGTTTGTGGACTTCTGCAATACCAACCGCCTAGTCATCGGAGGTACGCTGTTTAAGCATAACACCTGCCATAAGATCAGTTGGGTCTCTACTGATAGGCAACGAACATCCAACCAGATTGACCACATTGCGATCAGTCGCCGCTTTAGAAATTGTCTCCTGGACGTCCGAAACAGACGTGGAGCTGACGTCGGACAAGAACGAGATCACCATCTTATGGTAGCTCATTTACGCCTTCGTACTGCATCCGTCAACAGCAACCGCTCAAACCTGCTTAACATCACCAGGTTTAATATCGACAGGCTCAAGGTTCCCCAAGTGCACCAACAGTTCAGGGACCATCTTGCCTTAGAAGCAGAAGCAATCAGCAGCATATTGCGAGAGAACATGGATGACCACTGGAGTGCTGTGAAAAATGCTTTTGCGACTGGGGCACGCACGTATTTCGGTAAAAAGCAGAAACACCACCGCACATGGCTTTCTACAGACATCTGGAGACGGATCGATGAGCGTACAGCAATTAAGGCTCGGATTGCAGTGGCCTCAGCAGTAGAGAGAACCGAGCTTGAAGCCCAATACCGTGCGAAGAAGAAAGAAGTGCAGCGTAGTGTGAGACGTGACAAACGTCAACATGTCAACTCACTGGCCTCAAGGGCTGAAGAAGCAGCGAGTAGGTGCGACAGTAGGACTGTTTACAACATCACTAAGGAGCTCATTCGTGGTCGAAACTCCAAACAACATCCAGTGAAGAGTCTAGACGGTAACCTTCTGATTTCGGATGAGGACCAGCTCACTAGATGGAGAGAACATTTTGCTGCAGTGCTAAATCACTTAGACGACGGCGGTATGATCTTGAATTCGAATGAGCAGTTCGAAGCAACAAATTCCCGAATTCGCACCGTACCTCCCAGTAAAGCTGAAATAATAACAGTAATCAAGTCCCTCAAGAAAAACAAAGCGGTGGGTATTGATGGCATCCCTGCCGAGCTATTTCAAGCGGCGCCAAATACATCGGCAGATTTGCTGCATCCGCTAATACGGAGAGCTTGGGATAGTGAACAATTTCCACAGGAGTGGGAAAGGGGGATGATCATTAAGCTTCCAAAGAAGGGTAACTTGATGGAGTGCGGTAACTGGAGAGGTATATGTGTTCTTCCAGCTGTAGCCAAAATAATAGCTAGAATAATTCTGGAACGAATTAAAGAACATTTAGATTCAACTCTCGATGTCGAACAGGCAGGCTTTCGCGCTGGATCCTCCTGCATCGACCACATAAACACCTTACGAATCATAATCGAACAATGCGTTGAGTATAGGTCTCCGCTACATTTACTGTTTAACGACTTCGAGAAGGCTTTCGACAGCTTGAATCGAGATGCTATCTGGTTGGCCTTGCGCAGGAGAGGCATTCCAGCTCTTATAGCTATTATCAAGGCTACATATGAGGGCGGCAAGTGTCACGTCGTGCACAATGGTAAGGTGTCGGAGGACTTTGAAGTCCAAAGTGGAGTACGTCAAGGGTGTATACTGTCCCCACTATTGTTCTTGGTGGTTATCAGCGATGTACTCCGTGCAGCATTGACGGAAGCTAATTCTGGAATTCGTTGGACTATGACATCTTACCTTAAACACCTAGATTACGCTGACGATGTTTGTCTACTTTCGCATCGGATAATGGATCTTCATTTGATGGCCCAAAATCTAGAAGCTGAGGTAAACAAAGTGGGGCTAAAAATAAACACAGCCAAAACAAAAGCCCTGAGTACTTCCAATACCCGCGCTCAACTTAACATTGCCGGAACGAAGAGAAAGTTGATAACTTTCTATATTTAGGAAGTGTCATCTCGGCTAATCGCGGTGGCACCGAACTGGATGTGTGCAGCAGAATCGGGAAGGCTAAAGCTGCGTTCGGAATGCTGTCCAAAATCTGGAGAAGCAATGTTATTAGCTTAAGAACCAAGCTACGACTGTTCCGCTCCAACGTAGAATCGGTGCTGCTTTATGGGTGCAGTACCTGGAAGGTGGACACCATTAACACACGCAAGCTGCAAGTCTTCGTAAACAAATGCTTAAGAATCATCTTGAGGATTTTTTGGCCGAACCGCATCTCCAACGAACAACTTTATCTGAGAACGGGCCAAGAACCTATAAGCATTACTATACGAAGAAGAAAGTGGCAATGGATTGGACACACCCTACGGCGCGAAGACAACTCCATTGCGAAATACGCTATGCAGTGGAATCCGCTCACCCAGGCAGGCAGAATAGCGGGACGCCCTAGGCAAACGTGGCGCAGAACAGTTGAGGAGGAATCGAGCTCTTTAGGAATGAGTTGGAGGCAGCACAAACGCGTTGCAGAACTCCGAACACGATGGCGCGCAGACGTGGTTGACGCCCTATGCCCCCCGAGGGGTTAAAGGACATAATATATATAAAGGTGAGAGTTGGAACATACACTGAGTTAAAAACCGATAGCTTAGCTGAATACTAAATTCAGCCTTTCTTATAACAGATTGGCCAAGCTCTCTCAAAACTGATCCAGCCTGATCAATTCTACAGGATAACTCGGCATTGCTCTTCCCATCACTCGTGAATAAGAGCCCGAGGTACTTAAACTTATCCACCTGCTTCAGTGGGACTCCATTAACATGCAGAGTGCACTGAATGGGTTTTTTTGGAAACGACCATTACTTCCGATTTGTTCACATTGATCGGTTACAAACCTTTCGAGTGCGCGCTGAAGTTCGGTTTGAGAGGATCCAAGGATGATCAAATCATCCGCAAAGAGCATATGACTAATCCTTAGGTCTCCCACTTTGAAACATTCTCCGCCACGGCTGCGCTGCAACAATCCATATATACAATGAAGAGGAGATGTGACAAAACACACCCTTGGCGGAGTCCAACGCCCACAGTGAAAAGTATTGATTTAACACCGTTTATCCGAACACAGCTTCTACAATTTGTATATAAAGACTGAATCGCCCTTAATAGGGAACCATCAATCCCATACTCCTGCAGAATACTCCAGAGAAAGCTGCATACTCTAACTGAAGATTCGGTGCATACACCTGCACCAATGCCAGAGTTGATCTTTCAAGCTTGAGCTTTATGATCGCAACTCTCCCTCTTAATGGTATCCACTGCAATACTCTGTCTGTCAACCTGGGACTTGTGAGTATCCCCACTCCCGCCCGAGCACACATTGAGGGTGCGACTCCTGACAGGAAGAGCTTCCAACCATCCGAAAGGTCCACAGTTTTAGAACCTCTCTGCTTTGTTGAAGAGACGCCAACTATATCTAGTCGACTTTTAACAGCCTCCCCAACAAGCTCAAGGTCTTTCCCTGTGATCGATGAGACGTTCCATGTGCCTATCCTAAGTCGATGCCAATGTCGAAATTCAGAGAGTCCATCCGTCCCCTCTCTTGTAATGGTTCGCGAGACCATTGACAGGAAGCTCGTAGCCATGTTTGACCAGGTCGGCTGCCGAGCGGGACTGGCCGACCACCAGACACCCTTCAGGCCTGGCTTCAAAGGATGCCCTGGTTTACCAGGTTTGGCAATATCCGAGGCCCGTTTACGTCGTCTTGTCATCATGGGGTGTGCGCATTGTTACCCGTGACTGGATTGTATGGATGGAAAATAACCATTAAAGTTACCCCATCTGCACATCTCAGTCATGTTGCCCGCCCCCCACCACGAGGAGGTCAGATGCCAGGGGGGCTTCCATCAGCATTTTAATTAATTTATTTTTTTGGGTGCAGAGTTGTAAAAGAATGCATTCAAAGAATTAAAATTTTTGATTGATGCAATCAAATTCAAGAAATACGGCGATTTGAAAAACTTATGTCAGCATTCTCTCGAAGTCAGTGATTACAAATACAAATATTTGGCGCAACAGCTCTTTAAAGTGCCAGGGCCTAGCTTCTCGCAACCACTCATGCTGTGTGCGTTATATTTTTCACACGAATGGAAGGGACCTACAGTTTAATGCCGAATCCGAACGGCGATTTGAAAAGCTTTTTTCATGACAACAATACTCTCGGATGTTTGTCAGACGCTCGCGAGAGGTGGGGCCGTGAAAAAACTTTTTTGGTATTTTGTGGGATTCGAACTTGGAACCTCATGCGTAGTGATCCGACACACTAACCACCTACGTCACGGCGCCCACGAAGTCAGTGTTTGGTGCATTAAAGTTTTAGCAGTCATAGAATTGAAATCAAATTTGGAAGTCAATTGAATTCACTTAATGTGAGTTGAAGTCAGCAGTGAATTCACTTTAAATCGGTTGAAGTCAGTGAATTCAACTAAAGTTGTTTGAATTCACTTCAAGTCAGTGAATTCACTTTAACATTATTTGATTCTGCAACCAGTAAGACTAGGTAAAAATTAAGATTGTAACCGAGATTACTCGTGAATCATTAAAAAATTGAGAAATACGAGAGCTGTTCGATAAGTCAGTTACTTTGATGCAAGGTTTTTTTTTTAAATCGCACTCTTTTTACCAAAAAGACTTCAAATCATTTTGGATGAATTCAATATAATTATCCTCCCAAAAGATTTAATTCTTTTAAAACTCTAACTGGGAGTAAATTAAAACTCTATTTTTATTTTGTGTAAACTCTTCGAAGAAAAGAGTGATGTGATTTTCAAATTAACTGCCAATTTCGCTCTTCACTGCTTTTACCGCCACCTATCGACAACTGGCTGAATCTTATCTCACCACTCCGTCGCCATCTACCCTTCAACTCTACCAATCGCTAACAAAATGGCGTTTCCAAAATGACTTTTGAATCCAAACGTCTCTTTTTCACCACCGTGTACTTTTGACAGCGCAGATCAAGTGTACAGTACATCGCCTTCTCTTATTCTATCTGTCTAATACCGCAGCCTTCGCTTTGCCCGAGTCACACAAAATAGAACTAAAGCAAATTTTTCGTGTACAAATCCGCGATATAATTCGTGTTTAATAATTCCATTCGAAAGGAAAACCCACAGTGCTGCTGTGGCAACAATAAATTAGAAGAAACTTGTGTGAAATTCTCTGTAAAAAGACGGCGAAGTTAGCAAATGCACGCGCGGCGAGTGTTTTTCCTTAATTTTATCCCTGGGTATATATTTTGTTTGTCTCTCGCTTGTGTTTGACGGAAAATCCATAAAAAAATACACAAATTACTCGGGAGAAGTGCAAGTTTTTCGTGAAAAGTGTTGGAAAATTGTGAAAATCTAGTGCCAAGCGGGGGAGAGTTCCAAAAGGCCATCGAGTACTGTAAGTAGTCCCGTCATGTCTCGGTGGGGGCAACAAAGTTTGTTTACAATTTTCTTGCTGTTACTGTGGATGGAAATTAATTGGAAAATGAGAAGAAAAGCCTAGCCTCTGAGGGGAAAAGTCCAAGCGGATGTCTAGCATAGAAAACTGCGCCGAGAAAAACTAGAAAAATCAACGATTTCCCTGACCCACATCGCTGCCGTTGCTCGAACGAGGTGTTGAGGGGTGGAAAGTTTGCGTTGCGTTGCTTGTTACTTTAATTTATGCTGAAATAAATCGAATAGGGGGGAGGGTTACTGTTAGAGTGCAGTAGATGGGAAAGGCAATGTTGAGGTTCCAAGTTCTTATTGTATTTCAAAGTCTGCGGCTGGAACCTGTGGTTGTTGTGTTTTCTGTGTATTTTGTCGTTCCCAGGGCAACGTTCAGTTGTTTTCTTATCGCACAGAGATAGCGGGCTAACTTTCCATGTTTCCACTAAGAATAGGTCTTGCTAGATATACTATTGTGGCGACTATGTGGGAATAGATTTTCCTTTGCTGACGCACATGCGTAGTTCATAGCTTTGACCTGCCTCGCAAGGGAAGTTTTTGATGTAGATTTTACACGTTCTTTAGTGAACTACATGCTCAGTCCTGCTAGTAGTATGGCTTGCCCCAAAATACACCATTCCGCTAGCATAGCCAAAATTCTTCGCTGTTTTTGGTAAGGCACCTAGCCTAGTTACCTATAGAGCAATAGACTACTGCTGTTTCAAGTGAAATATATCCAACGATGTCTTCTGTCATTTCATTGATTAGAAATGCTCAGTCTTGTTTGATGAAAATGTCCCCAGTACACCTATGGGAGCTGACTTTAAAACATCATTATTGGGAGCAATCTCCAAGCGACTGGGTGTTTCAGAAGTAAATAAGACTGCAGCAAAAGCTACATTTTTACATCTAATGCTTACGAAAGCTAAACTTAGCGTAGAGAATAACGCAATAAAGGCTTCTCAATGGGTGACCGATGAGTTGAGTTGTTTTATAGAAAATGGTAGTAGTCCGAATGAGGATGAAGCAACTTTAAACTTAATAGACAAAGACCACATGTGGCCTATTCAAATACTACGCCAGAAAGAGAGAGTAACGAATTGTGGGAACATTTTGATACCAAAATGAATGAAACGCACGTCGGTACAAACACCTTTTTGATCTGCAACAATTTTAATAAAGCAATATCTCGAACTTCCATAATTAGACAGAAAAGAAGATCCACTGAAGTTCTGGCATCAGGGAAAAAGTATGTTCCCTTCCTTATACAGACCAGCGACATTTAAAAATTTTTTTAATTGAGGAGGAACAATAATGTGTTCTGCGTGATTTACAGTTTTTTTTAGTTCAATAATGCCGATGCAGACTTAAAGAGCACCTTAAGAAACTGGGAATAGAGCGAGACGGACACTGAAGATTCTGAAGGGACTTCGCAGAAATACCAGCGCACCTTCTTATGGAATGCGAAGCACTGATCCACAAAAGAAGGAATCACCTTTTTTTTTTTCCTCTTGTACAACCCATGCCCGCGTGGCAACGACACTGCGACCTGAAAGATCTATTGTATCGGAGGGTTGCAGCTAACCTACCAGTTAACAACCTGTTCGGTTGTTTCAAACTCCTCTAGGCATAGCCGACAGTTCTTCTCTTGGCACAGGTTCAACTTGTTAAGGTGGTATCTTAGGCCGCAATGTCCAGTTAGAAAGCTCACTAGCTTCCCAATGCTTTCCCTATCTAAGTTAAGGATTTCCTTATAGGAGTAAGGCTTGATTAAACGTTTGGATTGTCTTAAACCTGGCCCATTAGTCCAGTGATCTAGACGAAGTTTGTTCTCCCATTCGTTAATCAACGGTGAAGCCGTTGTCCAATTGACGCTACAATAAGGTTCGGGACCTATAAACGCAGATTCTGAGCCGGCCCTAGCAAGCTCATCTGCAGATTCGTTGCCCACAATCCCCTGGTGTCCAGGGACCCAACCGAGCATTACTCTGTTGTGTTTGGCAAGATCTAGTACTGCATCGTAGCAGCATTTTACAGTTATGGAGTCCATTAGGTTGGACGATAATGCCCTAACTGCTGCCTGGCTATCTGAAAATATATGAATCCTAGCGCCCTTGATTCCCTTACGGAGATTGTGTCTGGCACAGATCTCAATGGCATGCATTTCAGCCTGAAACACAATGGGAGTCGTACCCATAGGTACCGAAATTTTGTGTTGGGTCCAAAGACCCCGGCTCCAACTCCAGAATCCATTTTCCATCCGTCGGTGAACCAGACGAGACTTTTGGGGTCCAGTGCTGGAACACCATTGGACCAATTTCCGCGGTCCAGTATTTCTACCTCGAATAACCTTCCGAAGCAATGTTGCCTGACCATAATATCCGGTATAGTACAAAATATGTCTCTTTTAGGGATCGAGTTGAGTATCTTTAGATGCCCCACTAGGTCACCTGGTTTATACTCATAATCTAGATGCAGCTTGATGGCATATCTAGCAGCCATCTTCCTAATGAAGATTGGTAAAGGTGTTAGCCCGACAATAGCTTCAAGAGCTATCGTAGGGCAGGTGCGCATCGCACCTTTAATGCCGAGACAGGCAGTTCTTTGCAACTTCTGCAACTTGTTTGCCGTTGTCTGCTGGAGGGTTTTTGGCCACCAGACGATAGCCGCATATGTGATAATGGGTCTTACCATCATTATGTACAACCAATGTATCATTTTAGGAGAGAGACCCCAAGTTCTGCCGTATAGGCGTTTACTAGCCCACAGTGCTCTCGTAGCACGTTCTGTAACGAACTTGATATGTGAATTCCAGTTAAGTCGTTTGTCAAGAATTACACCAAGGAATTTGACCTCACTGGAATAAACTATTGTGGTGCCTTTGGTTGTGATGGGTTCAAGGTTGACCTGTGTCTTCCTTGTGAACGGCACCAGAACGGTTTTACTAGGATTGATGGAAAGTCCTTCTTTGTTACACCATTCTACAACTTGTAAGAGTGCACTTTGCATGACGTTAGAGATTGTCGTGCCGTGTTTACCACTAATACAAACCGCCAAGTCATCAGCATAACCGACGGTGGTGTAGCCTGATCTGTGAAGATCTACTAACAGGTTGTCGATGACTATTGACCATAACAGGGGAGAGAGAACTCCTCCTTGAGGACAGCCTTTCGCTGCCGTTACAGACACCGACACTCCCCCGGAGGAGGAGGTAATGAATCGGCTTACCAGCATGGCCCTAATCCATTGGTTGGTCGATTCTTTGATACCTCTGCTACTAATCACCCTTGCGATCGAGTCGTAACCAGTGTTATCGAATGCGCCCTCGATATCAAGAAATGCACACAAGGCTATTTCCTTAGAACTGAGTGTACCCTCTATCTTTTTGACGAGATAATGAGATAATGAAGGGCACCTACTGTGGATTTGCCTTTTCTGTATACGTACTGATTCGAGTGCAGAGGGTTAGACACATCTAACCTGTCTCTGATGTGAATATCAATTAGTCTCTCCATTGTCTTGAGGACAAATGAAGTTAGACTTATAGGTCTATAGGATTTAGGCAGCTCGTTAGCCTCGTTAGGGAATGAATACCACATTAACCTGATCCTATCAGAAACGGATTTACCTTCGCTGGATCCACTGAAGATACTCCGGTTTGCTGGAGCAGCTGGACTGGAGGAAGCGCTCTAGACCGAGTATATCATGGGCTAAGAGCCGTAGTATGGGGGCACAATAAATCGTATATATATATATATATATATATATATATAGATATATATCATCATATGCATCTAGTTCAATGATTTGTCGAATAAAAGATTTATAAGCTTGACTTTTTCACTTACAGTCATGTAAATCGAATCGTATTCCTACTTGAGTAGAACTCAATTATTTTCGTAAATGTCATGAGTGGCTCGAGTGAAATAAAATCATTCGAGTCCCATCACTGGTCTGGTAGAGGTTTGCATTCTTCTTTCGATATCCATTCCAAGCACACGTCTCCAGTTCAGTTTTTTTCAAAGTTTTACTTGAATTCTTGTTTCAAAATAACTTGGCGTATTTCATTGTTGTTTACGCCTTTCTATACTTTACAATGTTACCTGGACCGATGTGAACACATAACGCTTCAATTGTTGTATATTGAATGCTTCTTGAACCTATGTTTCGCGGAGCGAATTTCAAAGTTTGCTAATTCTGTAAAAAAGGAATCGACAGCGACGAAGTGCACATTAAGGTAATGGGGTCTGCCTAATCATTCTATTAAGTTCTTTTTAGCATGTACCGCCGCCTTCCATGATCAAATTATTGGAGAATGGATGTTAGTAGAACCATGCCGAGTACACATAGAGAATTTTTCAGGACCGAACTCCAAACATGAGTGTAGTATCCAGCCGCAGTCTACTCTGTAAAAGACTTGTGCCACTTTGGAAACTGTTTGCTCCGAACAATTTTTTTTTTTTAAATCTTACCATTACCGTTAAAAAAATGGCTTAATGGGTTTTCGCTGAATTGGTATCTTTTGCCAAGATTTTGGGACAAAACTAATAATAAATTTTTATTATTTATTTCAAGAAAATTTGGGCTTGAGTGTATAATTTTTCACATACAGGGTGGCCCAAAAACACTCACCCGATGTTGGTTAAGTTTTTTTCCATTACTTTTTGAAGATGATATCGGTCAAGTGCGCCCCGCCATTATTGATGCCCATTTGGGCTCTTTACCGCGAGAATTTTGGGCGATAAGTTCTCGCACTCTTGTCAGATATTCTCTTTGAGAGCTTCCAGAGTCTGTGGCTTGTTCTCATAGACCCGTAACTTCAAAAAACCCGAAAGAAAGATGTCTAGAGCGGCCAATTTGGACAATCTTGCCGGCCAGTGCAAATCGCCGAAACGAGACATTAGGCAACCCGGAAACGCATCCTTCAAAATGCCCATTGTCCCGCCAGTTGTGTGTGTCCCCCAGTCCCAATTCGAAATGTACGTACTATTGCATTGCTCGTGCTAATCGAAAAATTGGATTATCCTATTAACATGAAGCATATGAACTCCAAATACACGTCCAAAACAATCGCAATGCTTTTTGATAACAGTCGGTATACATACATACATATATGCACATATGTGTGCATGTTAAACCCTGAAGCTACCTTACATACATACATACATTTTCAATGGCCCGCTAATCCTTCATGAGGGTCGCGGGGGTAGGATGCTCAGGTGGACTCTCCATCCTTCTCGATCCTCCGCCATTGACTCCAACTCATCAGGAGGAATCCCTAGACGGCTCCAGGAGAGATGCCGGACTTGGTCCAACCATCTATTTCTAGGCCTACCGCGGGGTCGCCTACCAGTTGCCACGGCCACCATGGTACGTCTTGGAAGCCGGTCTCGTGCACTGAATGGGTTTTTTTGGAAACGACCACTACTTCTGACTTGTTCACGTTGGTCTTCATTCCAGCATCATCACAAACGGCTACAAACCTTTCGAGTGCGCGCTGAAGTTCGGTTTGAGAGGACCCAAGGATGACCAAATCATCCGCAAAGAGCAGATGACTAGTCCTTAGGTCTCCTACTTTGAAACATTCCACAGCTGCGCTGCAACATCCAATCCATATGTACAATGAAGAGGAGAGGTGACAAAACGCACCCCTGGCGGAGTCCAACGCCCACAGTGAAAGGTATTGATTTAACTTCGTTTATCCGAACACAGCTTCTACAGTTTGTATATAAAGACTGAATCGCCCTTAACAGAGAACCATTAATCCCATACTCCTGCAGAACACTCCAGAGTTTGCCTCTAGGAACCCTATCACATGCTTCTTCCAAATCTACAAAACAAGTGTAGACAGATTTGGCATACTCCCAGGCCTTCTCAAGAACCATTCTGAGAGTGAATAACTGGTCGGTTGTGCTTCTACCGGGACGAAAACCGCACTGCTCATCCCCCAAACTGTCCTCAACCGCAGCTCTGGAACGCGTTTCTAGCACCTTAGCGAAGACTTTTCCAGGGAGACTTAAAAGAGATATACCCCTATAGTTGGCGCAATCTCTTTTGTCCCCTTTTTTAAAAAGAGGAACTATCACCCCCATTTGCCAATCACCAGGTGTTTCACCACGTTTCCAGGCCACTTTAATGACACACGAGAGCCATTGCACTCCCTCTTTACCTAAAGCCTTGAGCATTTCTGGCCGAATTTCATCCACACCAGCAGATTTACCCAACTCTTGACAATAGGTCTGTCATCTTCGGTGCCCTGTTCGGGATTGAGCAATTCTGGAAAATGCTCGCTCCATCTGCGTAAGATGTTCTTCTCATTGGAAAGAAGTGTACCGTCTTTGGATTTGACTCCTTCAACGATATTCAACTTTTTTCCTCTGAGTCGGCGGACGGTCTGCCAGAACATCTTATTTGCAGATCTGTGGTCACGTTCCAATTAGTACTAAAGTACATTAGTACTAAAAAAAATAATTGTTTTTTTATGCGCAGCAATGCACGCCGGATACCCGTCGGTCCAGGAGTTTGCCCACTACTTCATCACTATTATACGAGTAGTACTTCAGTTCTAAAAAAAAATTGTTGGGCACGCCAGGTACCTGTTAGTAAAATATACCAGCCAATACAAGACGATACTTTTTTAGCTATCGCTTTTGACAGTTTTTTGATTTACGTGACGCAAAAGTTGAATCGCCAGAACGATATCGTCTATGCGATAGTGATTAATAACTTTACGTGAAGCTAAACTATGGTCAAAACGAAATCACCCGCCGATAATCGGCTTACGGAATGAGTGCACTGGGATCGAATCACGTATGACTGGTAGCGTAATTTGTATTGTGTTGTTGGTAGATCTAGCAACAACATACATTTAAATTACGTGACGAGTTATCCGTTCACGAAGAATGTGATTTGACTCCTGTTATGTGGGCCTGCAAATTTCGCATTGTATATATTTGCAAGTACATAACGGGTGGGCCATCTAGTGATTTCTTTTTAAATCATAGGTTATTTTGACACTGACAGCTGTTTCCCGCTCGAAATCTTGACAGAAAGTCAGTATCATACCTCCGCGGAACGAAATGAGTCGCTTTACGCTTGAACAACATTGAGAAATATTGAAAACTTATTTCCAAAGTGAGTGCTGTGTAGCCCAAACAGTGCGTTTTTTGAAAATAAGTTTTGGCCGAAATGAAGCACCCACCGCGCCTGCTGTACGCAAGTTTGTGCAAAAAGTTCGTGAGACTGGTATGCTAGTGGACAACACTCATGGTCCCCGTCGTCGTACGGTGCGCACAGACGAGAATGTGGCTGCTGTAGCCGAGAGTGTGAGACTCAATTCACGAACATCAACTCGTCATCGATCTCAACAGCTCAACATTTCACGCACTAGCCTGAGGAGAATTCTGCACAAAGAGCTGGCATTATTCGCTTACAAGGTCCAATTGATTCAGCAATTGAAAGCGCACGACCATCCGCTTCGTTATCGCTTCGCAGTTTGGGCCTTAGAACAGCTTGACGAGGCACATTTTCATCTCGGCGGCTACGTTAACAAACAAAATTGCCGCATCTGGGGCTCGGAAAACCCGCACGTTATTGTCGAGAAGCCAATGCATTCACAAAGAGTGACAGTTTGGTGCGGATTGTGGAGTGGTGGCATCATTGGACAATTTTTTTTCGAAAATGAGGCTGTGAACCATGTTAACGATTTTTGTTTTTTACTGAAATTGAAGACATGGATTTGGACGACCTCTGGCTCATGCAGGATGGCGCGCCATGCAACACAGCCCATGCCACAATCGGTCTTTTGCGCACCAAATTCCCAAATCGTGTTATCAGCCGTCTTGGCGATGTCAATTGGCCGCCTCGGAGCTGCGATTTGACCCCTTTGAACTTTTTTTTTTGTGGGGAACCGTGAAGGACCGATGTTATGCCAACAATCCGGAAACGGTTCAAGCACTTAAGGCCAATATTATCCAAGCAATCCGTGCGCTACAGCCCGAAACCATCAAAAAGGTCTTGGAAAATTGGAGTGATAGAATGCGCTACTGCGAGGCCAGCTGAGGCAACCACTTGAACGACGTTGTGTTCTATAATTAATGGGAATGTTTGCTCTTACTAATAAAGCCATAATACATGTAAAAAATTTCATTTTGTTCATTTTATTGCATTTTTAAAAAGAAACTTGTAGTTGGCCCACCCTGTACATATAAGAATTAAAAAACCTTGTCCAGCACACTTTATAAAATTCCATTTAGTGACCATATCGTTAAACATTTTACTGAATTCAGTATGTATGTATATGTAATTTCAAATACAGGGTGACCCAAAAAAACTCACCCGATGTTGTTTTGCTATATCTTTAAAATGAAACGACATACCTATGTAATTTTATAAATTTTTTTTTTATGTATATTTGGACCTTTAAGTTTTTTTATCCATGGGCGCCGCCATTGTTGATGATCATTTGGGCTCTTTTTTACCGCATTTTCAAACATTTCGGCGAGGACTTCGGGCGATAAGTTCTTGTACTCTTGTCGGATATTCTCTTTGAGAGCTTCCAGAGTCTGTGGCTTGTTCTCATAGACGCGTGACTTCAAAAAACTTCAAAAAAGAAGTCTGGAGCGATAACATCGGACGACCTTGCCTGCCAGTGCGAATCGCCAAAACTAGACATTAGTTGACCCGGAAACGCATCTTTCAAAATATCCATTGTGGCACCAGCTGTGTCATGTCCTCCAGTCCCAATTTATCAATTTGCGGGAATACAAATTTGTTGATCATAGTTCTGTATCGCTCATCAGTCGCAGTAGTCGTGTTACCCACGGCGTCCTCGAAAAAATGAGTCCCGATGACACCTCCGGCGTAAATGGCGCACCATGCAGTGACTTTGAGTGGATGTAAAGGCTCTTCGTGAATGATACGTGAATTCTCAGCGCCCCAGAAGGGCAAATTTTGTTTGTTTACGTATTTGTTCAGATGGAAATAGGCCTCGTCGCTCATGATAAATTTCGACCGAAAATCGTCTATTGCGTCGTTGAGGTTCAGGAGAGCGTGAGCCTGAGCGCAGTTCCATGGCTTGTCGACGTGTTTCTGCATCTGTTTACTTCACAAATATCAAAACAAAACTGACAGTTGCCGCCATTTGCAAAATGGTGATACATTTTGGGCCACCTTCTATGTGATTGCCCGGCCATAACCCGGCTTAGGCTAAGTCACTTCAACAAAGGCTTTACATCACCTTCTGATGTCACCTCTTCCTCAGCTCGAACTATCCTTAGCTTCATCAATGAACTAAATTTCAGCTAACTGACAACTACTTCTTGAACAACCAACCAGGGGATATCCCAAAAGATCTCTAGGTCGTAGTGCTTCATTGGTCACTGTTTGCCTTGTCACCCCATCCTTCTCAAAAGAATAAAACCGATAAGAAGCACATATCGACATCGTTAGAGAAACTTTATACCGACATTATGAAACAAGTCTTCTGAACATCGCCATATGGTATACTATAAGCTCGAAGGCATTTATTAAAAAAAAAAAATGTGTGTCTACGCAGTTATTTCCACTACTGTGAGTATGAAGGACGTCGATAGGTTCGTGACTTAGTTTTCTTGTACCTATAAAACGTATTTATAAAAAAATTAATATTCTGTGGAACTGGAACCCATTACAACTCATTATTTTATGATTCTCCCTGCGTTTGCAATCTCCCAAGATTCTTCTTCTACTTCAACTTAAATGAAAATTTAATTTAAATTTTACGCAGTGTCCCGCCTGTCATTTCGTTCAAAACAAAAAATTTCATTAAAAATTCATTTAACACCTCAACAAATCAAAAAGTGCTCGAAAATCGCTTAGGGAACTTTTAAGCCTATCATCATCACGCAAACACTCTGCGTACTTACTTAAGTTTTAATGACCTTTTAAAGAAGTCTCATTAAAATGTGTGTTCCATTCTGGGCACACACACTCCTAGTTCCATTTTGGCAGTCAAAAGTCATTTCACTTCAGTCGACTCTAAATAATTAGGAGCACTTAAAAGTTTGCCTTTCGGTACGTTTTTTTCGAGAGCAAACTGTTGGAGACTCTAATTCGTAATTAATTGCATAAATGTTAGCAAACATTAACCTACGATAATAGGGTATATTTGTGTGAGTCGCCGGTTCATTAGAACGTATGTCACATTCAATGACAAATGAAAATGCATAGGAAATCCATTTATAGTCCCGGATTCCCATATCGCTTCCCATGGGTGCGGTGTTGAGTCATGGGAATGAGAATTCGAATTGTTTTGTTCGAGTTATGAATTCGCCTGCATTAGTCATTTGCATAATGACCGAACTATCGATGTTCACACATGGCAGGTCATCAAAGTACGAAATTGTACGACCTACCTTCGAATCGATAAGAGTCAGTTTGTAGGTAGGTGTAGGACCGGACAAATGGGAAGTGTGTATTTTAGTGGTACGTGAAGTGAAAACGTAATGTATCCAACCATTATTAGGGGAAACAATGAGCGTTTAGGAAGTGACTTGTTTATTACGAAGAGAACCGACATAAAAGGGGAAGTGGACAATTGTGTTTCCGTTCACCAAAATGTGGGCAAATTAGCAAATTAAGAGGAACTGGAACGAGTTATTTATTGGAAAAGACAATCTAATAGATATGTTGTTATTCTCTATGCAGGTAGTCCCTATCATTTATGATCACGGTTTTATCTGAATTTTGTTTTTCCTTCTGTATTATCACTTTGTGATGACTAATAAGTAGGTTAGGTTAGGTAGATGAGTGCCTTGTAACGTAAATCACTGCTCACTTAGTCCAACAAGGGTCCATTGTGTTTATTTTATGTTTACTTGGGAACCTGTAAAGATAAACTGCTGAATGTACACCCATCTAGATAACGATATAAATCTCAGAGGGTCAGCTCGGAAAGGGAAACCGCTGGTTTAGAATCATCTAGATAGGGATATGAATGTCAGGGGGTCTTTCAGCTCAATGTGACGTTGGTTCTCCAACTCAGTGAAGAAGTAGCTACAATAAGCCCTTCTTCTGTCGGTGAGGGCAGAGAATATTCGCACAGCTGGTGTCGGACATATTCAATGCCTTCCTCGTCCCTCCAGTTCCTATAGAGTCACTGTAAGAATCGCTGATATATATCGCCTGCATAATGGCACAGTGCTCCGTGATTATGTCAGAAATGACCCGTTTACAGTTACGACTATGCCTAACCGGAGATCGTGTTCTTCTCAAATCATAAGCCGGCCACAGCGTTCTGGCAGTGACCCACATATCCAGATAAATCCATCGTCTGTTTGCTTCGCTAGTGGCTTTATCTTCGAGGAGTTTATTTATAGAGCTAATAGGAACCTTCACGCATGGGAGGGCCTGTGAGATATGCAACGTTGACCCCATTCTAGCAAGTTCGTCTGCTCTTTCATTACCCGGCATGCCTATATGATCTGGCACTCAGGTCACCTTGTTGGCTTGTGATATCTCATTTAAATGCCACTTGGAGATTCTATTGAACTTAGATCTAATTATTGTGGATTCCAGAGCCTTAACGGCTGCCTGGCTGTCAATATACACTGTAATCGATTTACCCACAAAGGTAATACACCTTTGGTGATGATTTTCGCAGCCTGGATAATGGGTGTGATTTCAGCTTAAAAGACTGCATTTGTTGTCAATTCTGAACGAGTTCTTTACGCCTAGTGTTTTGCAGTAAACCCCAGCTCCTACACCGACATTCATTTTGGAACCGTCAGTGTCGAAGTCAGTTTCTCATTACTAGTGACATGTTCGTTCTTTCAGTCATTTCTGTTAGGAATTATGATATTGAATCTTCTGTCGAATGTATGCATCGGAGCCATGTATTGTAATTGGTTGCTACCTGCCTACTTTTGACCTTACATCTGAATAGAGTGGAGGCATGAGCGTATGGTGAAGATGATCAGAGTCCTGCCTCCCTCAGTCTTCGTATTAGTGCCGATTTGGCCACCGTATTTCTGAAGAATAAATCCAGTGAAATGAGATTTAGCATGATCTCCATTGCCGCCGTGAGTGTTGTACGTAACTATCCCGTGATCTCGATGCTGGCTGACCTCTGGATTTTGGTGAGACTTGAAAGCTGGTATTTCTTCTCCAGTGCCTTCCACCAGACTAACAAACCAAACTACTATTTCTAACAAGAAAATTGTAAATTTCACTTAGTATTGTCTAGTACCCAAGGCTATCTTTCTCAAGAATTTAGGTGGTGAAATGCATCTTCCAAGTCCAATGGGTAATGCATGGTCCTTGTTTAGTGGTGGCTTCTATATAGAGAGCAAGAGCAGTGCTTACTGACTTGCATACTAAGAAATACGTTTGTGACGCCATACCGAAAGCTCAGCTCTCAGGAGTACAAGTCTTTACTGCTTTAGTTAGGTTCTTAGTCTACGGATTTTAGGCCACGGGTCTTACGCCACGTAAATCCTACTAAGACTCCCTTTCTTATGAAACCAATGAGCATTTTGTGCAAGCCGTTTATCCTGTTAAAGTTGTTGGCAAGTGTTGTTGTAAGACTCGGTTGTATTCGACTGCTTCCAACTGAAAAAGTGACAACGCACGTTAGCGGTCACCACGACTCGAATATCTGGTATTGGATTACTACGACTACTCATTTTACTATAGCACACAATTTGCTATCAAAAACCTAGTTACCATGATCGGTACAATGCTCTTGTTCAAATATGTCAGTGGAAAAGGTTCCAGAATGAGTTCATGAATTCATGAGTATTATACTAAGTCATGGAAGCCCAAGATGTAGTCGAAAGCGGCTTCTGGCCAATGTACGCGTGCTTACCGCTGTCATGATCTATAGATCACTATAGATCACCAATAAGTAATTAGGAAGCCGAGTTGGTCCACAGTTAAGAAAATTCTTCAGAGAGAGTGGGAGGAAAAAAGCGTAGCATAATGGCAACAACGATGTAACGCATTAACTAAGGGCCGATTGATCCTTCGTCTTGTCTCGCATATTGGAAGTGCTAAGTGAACGTTAACAGATTTAAGCGAAACTATTCCTACAGTCCGTCCTACGATAAAATTCAAGACGACATAGAACATATTATGTTCTTTCCCTGTTTGCGTTTTGAAGTCCCAAAGGTAAGCATTGCAAATAGAGTTGGAGGAAAGGGTGGTGGTTTAACTTGACGGAAATCCCGCACTGTTAATGAGTAAGTGCTCAGTTTCTTCTTTGAAGATTCGCATTTCCTAAAACAAAAAAAAGATCTCGGCTTGAATCGATGTTTCAAAAGTTTCAAAGAAATAACAATCGAGCGGCCAGCTATTACCCTAACCAGGTTCAGGATTTTTCCCTTATTGATTGATTTGATCAAGATGTCTGAGCCTTTGCCAATGGTCTTGCAAGTTTCTCCATCTCTATATGCACTGAATATGGCTCAATGGTATTATTGTACTGAATTGGGATGGCGTTAAACTGTCCTTATACGAATCTCAAGATTGAGCTAATCAATAAGAAAACTGATTTGGATGTAATTAAAATTGCATATACAGCAGCCATTCTTCGCTAAAATAAGGCAAGTTATAAAAAAAAAGCGTCGGAGGGCTTTTTTTTTTTTTTTTTTTTTGTGAGTCCAAAACGATTCCCACAAAACTTGACTATGTCGAGAGGGCCAATCCTATCCAAATAAAATCTACCCAGACAGAAGATGAGATAACTCACAAAGCGAAGCAGCTTAGATCTGCAAGAATCGTGTGTCGCGGCCACTTGTAAACGTGAATGGGATTCACATGGCTGTATATACCATATTATTTGCATTGTTGGTTTGAACTAAGCCCAAGTACTTAACGTGGTATTGCATTGTACGCAACCTGGTCAAGGGATTTTAAATTCATCTTCTTCCTTTTATCAGCGAGGTTATGATCCGAAAATAAGGGATCATAACCCTCCCACTTCACCGCATTTCTACTGATCCGCCTGTGGGGTTCGCCTATTTGACCTCAGGAAATATCGACAGGCCCGCCGATTTTGGATCACTCGGTTACTGAGGCCAAATGCCGATGTCGTCGCATTTGTTTGATCCAGGCGTTTATAGGCCTGCCTTTCCTACATCGCGATGTCTTTGGAATGTGCATTGATATTGCCTTTTTAACAGGGTTCAAATGATCTCTTCTTTGAACGTGGCAATGCCAGCTGAGCCGGTCGCGTTCTATTTTTTTTACGATGGTTTCCTTGATGTGAAGCTTCCACGAATCTTCGAACTTCTTATTCGATCAAGCTTTGTCACTCCTGCTGTCATGCGAAGCATCTTCATCTCAGCTGCCGTTAATTTACTCTCATACGTTTTGTACATCGTCCAACATTGTGAACCGTATGTGAGCGCTGGACGCACAACTGCGGTGTAGAGCTTTCCTTTCAACTTAGGTGGCATTTTTCTGTCACAGAAGATAGCGGAATTTTCTCGCCACTTCATCCACCCTACGCTTACGCGATGATAGGGATTTTAAATTCTCTTATACTATTGGTGTTCATTCTAACTTAACTTATTAATGTCTTTGAAGTTACAGTCAACAAGGTTGACAGCGAAAGGAAAAGGTTTTGCCCTATAGTTAGCAGCGACATACGTTTACATTGCTACTTACTTGATGCGTTAAAATGGATTCAAATGTCTTCGTTAGCAAGACCACTTTAAAAATGATTGCTTTCCCTCAACATTATTTTCACCGTCGAGATTGTGTCACGGTCTTTGAAGAAATCTATAATACTTACTTACTTACATAGTTAAATCCTTGCACCCCTTGAGTGGCATATGGCGTCAACAACGCCAGTGACCTATCTTGTTCGGAGTTCTGCAACGCTTTTGAGCTGCCTCCAACTCATTCCCAAAGAGCTTGATTCCTCCTCAACTGCCCTGCGCCACGTTTGCCTAGGGCGTCACGCTGTTCTGTTTGCCTGGGTAAGCATATCTCACTGGCAGGTGTATTTCGCAATGGAGATGTCGTTGCGCCGCGACGTAGGGTGTGTCTAATCCACTGCCATTTTATCATTCGCACAGTAATGTCTTCAGGTTGTTGGTCCGTTCTCAGATAAAGTTCTTCGATGGAGATATGATTGGGCCAAAAGATCCTCAAGATGATTCTTAGACCTCTGTTTACGAAAGTTTGCAGTTTGTGTGTGATAGTTGTATCCACGTTCCAAGTACTACACCCATAGAGCAGTACTGATTCTACGTTGGAGCGGAACATTGCTTCCCCAGACTTTCGATAACATTCCGAACGCAAGTTTTACCTTCTCGATTTTGCTGCGCACATCCAGTTCGATTCTACCGCGGTGCCACTGCGGTCAGCCGAGATCACATTTCCTTAGTATAGAAAGTTGTTTACTTTCTCGACAACCGTCCGGCAATGTTGAGTTGAGCGCGGGTGTTAGAAGTGCTCAGGGCTCTTGTTTTGGCTGTGTTTATCTTAAGCTACACTTTGTTTGCCTCAGCTTCTAGATTTTGGGTCATCAGATGAAGGTCCATCATCCGATGTGAAATTAGGCAAACATCGTCAGCGTAGTCGAGGTGTTTAAGATAAGTTGACATAGTCCATCGAATTCCATTGTTGCCTTCCGTCAAGGCTGCAATCGCTGATGACCACAAAGAACAACAGCGGTGGCAGTATGTACCCCTGACGTATTCCACTTTGGACTTCAACATCCTCCGACACCTTACCATTATGTAGGACGCGACACTTACTTCCCTCGTATGTAGCCCTTATAATAGCTATGAGTTTTTCTGGAATACCTCCTACACAATGCCAACCAGATGGCATCTCGATTCAAGCTGTCGAAAGCATTATCGAAGTCGTTAAACAGTAGATGTAGCGGAGACCTGTACTCGACGCATTGCTCTATTATCGGTCGATGCATGAGGATCCAGCACGAACTCATGCCTGTTCGACGTCGACGGTTGAATCTAAATGTTCCTTAATGCGTTCTAATATGATTTTAGCTATTATCTTGGCTACGGCCGGTAGAACGCATATACCATATACCTCACCAGTTTCCATAGTCCATCAGATTTTAGATTTTCGGATGCTTGACGATCATCCCTCTTTAAATAAATAAATATTTGGCGCAACAGCTCTCTAAGTGCTAGGGCCTGCTTCTCGCAACCACTCATGTTGTGTGCGTTATATTTTTCACACAAATGGAAGGGATCTACAGTTTAGTGCCGTATCCGAACGGCGATTTGAAGAGCTTTTTCGTGACAACAATACTCTCGGATGTTTGTTAGGCACTCACGGTGGGACCGTGAAAAAACTTTTTGGTGTTTTCTGGGAATCGAACTTGGAACTTCATGCGTAGTGATCCGACACACTAACCACTTACGCCACGGCGCCTCTTTGTCACTCCTGGGGAAACAGTTCATTTTTCCACGCTCTCCGTATGAGCGGATGTAGCAGTTCAGTCGATATGTTTGGCACCGCTAGGAATAGTTCGGGATGCTATCAATACCCACCGCTTTTGATTGCTGCGGTTATTTCAGTTTTACTGGGAGGTCCGGTGCGAAATCGGGAATTTGTTGCTTCGGAATACTAATTAGGGTTCGAGATCATATCACCATCGTCTAAGTTGTTAAGGAATGTAGTGAAATGATCTGTCCATCTAGTGAGCTGATCCTCAGCCGAAATCAGAAGGTTACCATCTAAATTCTTGACTGGATCTTGTTTGAAGTTCCGATCACCAATGAGCTCCTAGACAGTCCTATTGTCACACCTGCTTGTTGCTTCTTCGGCCCTTTAGGAAAGTGAGTCAATGTACTAAAGAAATTGAAGAAATGTCCTTTAAACCTAACTCCGCTGTGATCAAAGTTTCGGCATTCCACCGGAGATCCAAATCATTTCGTTCGTCTGCTCCTACCCTAGAGAGTGATGCAGTACAAAAAAAAACTTAAAAAGTTGAGTTTCCTTGGCAAAGCATAAATCTAATGAACGCAATCTTTTGTATAAAGCAATTTTTTAAAGTCAAGGACAACTTCAAGCGTACAACGACATCAGCAGTCATAAATTGTTTTCCAAATTTGGTTAATTATTCTCCAATTCTGAACCACATCTATCCCACGTACTTGCTATTCCCACACATACATTCCATTTAACAGACAAATGAATCTATTTCGACCTCCATAAAAAAGTTTAGCTCCCAATCTCCTCTAATTTGTAAGCCGGAAGTTCGAAGTTCTTGACCTCTCTCTCGTTTTCGTCAAGTGGGAAATATACATCATCTTCGTTTCACATGTGGACTTATTCTTATTCCCACCACGGGCACCTGCTTAGCATAGAAAAAAAACGAAAAAACTTATCCCACCAAAGCGAAATTCAGAAAATTAATGAATATTTCGCAATTAAAGTCGAAAAAGTCAGAAACTTTTTGTCCAAATGGGATTATTTCGACCCTCCTCCTCTCAGGAATTATAGCAAATTCATACCACCCCGAGGCGTGGATATTTCTTCAAATTTTTCTCAAAACATCTTATCGATTATTTTTACCAACACAAGAGGAGCATAATTAAAAGTCATCATTCCTTAACCAAAAATAGACAAATATAGCAATCACAGGAGTAAGGAGTGGGGAGACCATCTTCCCCAGCAGGAGATGCTTTCAGCGTCTTTAACCTCAAGCGACGAATTAATTTTCCCGCCTTTCGCGCGGTGATTGATTTTTTTTTTTTTTTTTTTGTTTATTTTTGTTTTGCTTTGCCGTTTATAATTTATAAATCAAGTGACACGTTTACTTATTCCTTTGATTAATTGACGATTGGATTAATTATAAACACACAGAGTGATAGGGATAATGGAAAAGAGGAAGAGAAATGCATACTTTGACACAAGCGCACTCAATTGGAAAAGTGAGCATAATGTCATGAAATTGAAAACGAATAACTCATCTGATAATGATGTCGGCTTTGATTGCATTGGTTGATCAATTAATTAATATTTTCTACATTTTGCATTCGTTTTTCGACACTGAGTACATATATGATGAATGTATACAGCGTGTTCCCCGTCATTCGCACTCAAATTAGGAGTTTCCCTTATGATTAATTCGTTGTTGCCCAAAAAAAGAAAGACGCCAACAAAAAAAAACAACGAACGACGACGAGAAGGTGAATAGAATATTTAATTTAGCCCAGCGGAGGTGATTAAGTTACGTTAAGACAGAAGAAGTGTGGATAAGAAATAGGGAGAAGGGAGATCACCGCGTATAAGTAATCAACCAATTTTTGTCGCGTGTCAGTAAGGTTGGTTGGGTGTATGTTCTTTATGGCATGCATTAGGAATACAATTTTGGGGAGACAAGGGCTCATTCCGTGGTGTAATGTAGTTGGTATAATATTCCAGCCGTATGTGGCCGGATTTGATTACAAACAGAAGCAGATACTCATTAAAACTGCACCTAGTACATTTAACACATCCTGTTTTCTGCTTGGAGGATAGTTATACTCGTATGGCATCAACTACCCGGTACCTATCAATCACAATCAACTATGGGCTACTTCGGTTCTAAGTTGGACGTAATCTACAACTAGGTTTATGTATGTATAAACATACAATACAAGCTCGAGTCGATTCCAACCCAGGTTAACTTACTTTACTTACTTATAGTATGTCCTGTATCCCCTTGTTGGTCCTAGGGCCTCTACTACGCGCCATCGTGTACGGTTTCTGGCAATGTGTCTGAGTTCTCCCCAACTTTTCCCTAACTGCCGTGCCTCTTTCTCGACTGTTCTGCGCCATGTTCTCCTCGGACCGCCAGGTCTTCTGCCATCCTGCGTTAAAGGGTTCCATTGTGTGTGACCAATCCACTGCCACTTCCGTCGTTGGATGGTTGTGCCTATTGGTTCCTGACCCGTTCTCTCGTAAAGGTGTTCGTTAGAGATACGATTGGGCCAGAAAATCCGTAAGATATTGCGCAGGCACCTATTAACAATCGTTTGCAGCTTTCTGGTGACAGTAGTGGTCACTCTCCACAGTCTTATCTTGGTGCTCAAACTGATTGCATTGCTTCGCCATATTTTGGACAACATCCCGAACGCGGACTTTGCTTTGGCGATCCTGTTGGCTATATCCAGTTCGGTTCCACCATCGGTCGAGATAATACTCCCAAGATACTGGAAATCCTCTACTCTCTCTACCGGTTGTCCAGCAATGCATATTTGAGCCGATGAGTTTGTTCCAAGGCTGATAATTTTAGTTTTTGGCGCATTCATTTTCAGCCCAACGACACCTGCCTCCCTCTCCACATCTGTTGTCATTTGGTGGAGGTCTATAATTCTGTGGGAGAATAAGCATACATCGTCAGTGTAGTCAAGATGTTTCAGTTGAGATGTAAGAGTCCATCGAATGCCTCCGTCTCCCGTCGAAAAAGCTGCACGAAGAACATCGCTAATCACCAATAGGAATAGTATTGGTGAAAGGATACAGCCTTGTCTTACCCCACTTTGGATCTCACAACTTTCACCTGTGCAGAACGTGACATTTGGAGCCTTCATATGTAGCTTTGATAATAGAAATTAGAAATTATCGGGAATACCTCTCCTGCGTAAGGCACGCCAAATAAACTCCCTGTTGACGCTATCAAACGCCTTCTCAAAATCGATGAACAGCAGGTGGAGTGGCGATCGATATTCAACGCACTGTAAACCGCAGGGTGTTGGTGTGGTCGACACATGCTATGCTTGTTCGCCATCGAGTGTGTCTTCGAGATGTTATTTGATTCGGTCCAGGATGATTTTAGCTATTATCTTAGCTACAGCAGGCAGCACGCAGATACCCCTCCAGTTTCCGCACTCCATTAAATTTGCTTTTTTAGGAAGCTTGACGATCATTCTATTTTTCTACTCGTGAGGAAAGCTCTCAGCTTCCCAAGCTCTCCCTATAAGTGGAACCAGAAGCTCAGCCGATGTTGTTGGTGCTGCTGGTAAGAGCTCTGCTTTGATACCGTCAAGTCATAGCGCCTTGTTGGTTTTGAGTGCCTTGATCGCGGTAGTGATCTCATCATTACTGGGAGTCGTGGTGCGTATTCGGGAACTTCTCACCTCGGGCATCTCAGTCAGATTTGGCAGCATATCGCTAGCGAATACGCGGTTCAAAACCGTAGCAAAATAGCTGGCCCTCATCCGAAATGAGCAAGGAGCCGTCTAGGCTTTTCACTCGGTGTTGGCTGGAGCTGCGACTACCTGTCAGCTCTTTGGTGATTCTGTAAACGGTCCTGCTGTCGCACTTCCGTGCAGCTTCTTCTGCTTCTGTAGCCAGCGCGTTGATGTAGTTGCGCTTGCCACGTCGCACGCTACGCTGAACTTCTATAGGGACTCTAGCTCGCTTCTCCCTACTGCTGGGGTAGCTGCAACGCGAGCTTTCAGCTGTTTTCGTTCGTCAATCCGTCTCCAGGTATCCTCGGAAAGACACGCCCTATGTCTTCCCTGCGATCGACCGACAATTCTTTCAGCACCAGATGTAAAAACATTTTTCACAGCACACCAATGGTCTTGGATGGTTGCGGGCATTGAGCTGCTGATTGCTTCCATACCTTGCGAAAAGTGCTCCCTTAATTGTTGGCGCACTGAGGGATCACTAAGTCTATCGACGTTGAACTTGGGCATTCTTGTGTTGTCGTGGGATCTTCGAACTGCAGCAGTGCGTAGTTGGAGGGTAGCTATCATAAGATGGTGATCATGTACTATTTCCACATCTGCCCTCGCCTGTTTCGGACGTCCAGGAGACTACTTCCAAAGCGGCGGCTGATGGCAAAATGGTCAATTTGGTTGGAGGTTGCTTGCCTGTCGTTGGAAATCCAGCTGACTTTTTGGCAGGTCTTGTGCTCAAACATGGTGCCACCTATCACAAGGCGGTTGGCATTGCAGAAATCCACAAACCTTTCGCCGTTGTCATTGCGGTTGCCTAGTCCATGCTTCCCGATTACATGTTTGAGCCCTTCGTTGTCGCTGCCTACCTTGGCATTCAAATCCCCCATCACTATGACAAATAACTCCGTTTGGTGTTGTGTTGAAGACGGCGCTTAAGAGATTGTAGAAGCTCTCCTTTTCGTCCTCAGACGAAATATTCGTTGGGGCGTAACACGGTATGATAGCGACGCGTCGTACTCTAGTCCGGAATCTGGCCGTCATAATCCTATCACCATGAGGCTGCCAGGATATTAGGCCCTTGCGTGCTGTTGTTGTTAGCAGTAGTCCGACTCCATATTCCCGCGGACTTCCGGATGGTCTTCCAGAATAGAGTAGTACAGTGTTACGCGTTGGGGACTGGTACTCGCCCGCTTCTAACCATCTTATTTCACTTACCCCCAAAATGTCCTGTTTATATCGCATGGTTTTTTTTTCCAATTGGATGTATTTGGCATTGCAAGGACCTTCGCTTCCCGCGTCTTTACATTCCAGAAACCTATCTTTGTCCGGTACAATAGCCAAAAGTCGTCAACATGTGATCATTCCTTATCCGAGGCATAGTGTCGGTTTCTGTAGCGGTCGGTTTTCGGTAACGCAGGTTGCTGGCCCACGTTACCTAGCCTAGAATCAAGGCCCTAGACAACTTACAATTTTGGCCTACACGTATAAGTGTTTATACGTATAGTTGCCCGGGGACCACCACTAGGAGGTAAAGTAAGCACTTCATCACGAACTTGATTGTTGCGTTACTGGCCCAAGCCAAGTTTTGGGCAGTCAGTAGTTTCCCGATCAATCGCAATGCAGGTCCCCAGGTTAAGTTATGGGGTTACGTCCATCACCTTTCGTCACATCCTATTTTCTACTTGAATGATAAGTATAAGGTGTCTTTCTTGTTCTTCTTCTTCCTATTTCGGCGAGGTTATGATCTGAAAGCAAGGGATCATAACCCTCCCACTTCTTTGACGTGAAGGCTTCCACGGACCTTCGAACTTCTTATTCGATCAAGCTTTGTCACTCCTGCTGTCATGCGAAGTATCTTCATCTCAGCTGCCGTTAATTTACTGTCATACTTTTTGAACATCGTCCAAAATTATGAACGGTGTAGAGCCTTCCTTTCAACTAATGTGGCATTTTTCGGTCACAGAAGATAGCGGAGTCTTCTTGCCACTTCATCCACCCTACGCTTACGCGACGATTGATGTCGCCATCACAGGTTGCTACGCTTTTGATCATATATCCCAGATATTTGAACTTTTCGCACTTGGGAAGCACTGTTCTGGATATACCTGAATACCTTTCTGGAATAGACCTAAGTGGATCAGAGAACGGGCAGCACAAGTACTCTGTTGTCTTTTTTGAACTAATGCGATACCCATTTCCCTCCAAAACGTCTACCCACATATCAAGTGCTCGTTGCAGGGACGTAGGATACTCTCTTATGATGGTTGCATCGTCAGCAAAGAATAATTTATGTACCTTGTCGTCCGTCACTTTACCTTCAAGCAGATAGTCAACGACTGCAATAAAGAGCAAAAGACTTTAAACGCTTCCCTGGTGTACACCGACTTTGATTGGGAACTCTTCGGTTACTCCAGCGGCGCATCTTGCTCTTGTCTTTGCTCCTTTGTTCATGTCCATGATCATCTGTACATAGGATTCTGAAATCCCTCGATGTCTTAGCGCCACCCATATCAGATCTCATGGTTGTCTGTCGAATACAATATGCAAATCACTTGAGGAATCTATCATTTTTTATTATCATCATTTTACTTTGGGTAACCCCACAGGCGGATCAGTAGAAATGCGGTAAAGTGGGAGGGTTATGATCCCTTGTTTTCGGATCATAACTTCGCCGAAACAGGAAGAAGAAGATCATCCTTATACTTGGATTGCATCTGTGGTTGATTTACCCACGACAATCCGTTCTGATCATAGCCGTATTATTTTTCGCAGTCGGCTACCTAATATCCGATTAACGATTTTCATGGTATGTGACATCAGCTTGATAATACGGTAATTATCACAGTTTCGTGTATCGCCGTTCCTTTTGTACACAGGAAGAAGGTAACTTTCCCTCCATTAATTCGGTATTGGATTTTTTTTATTTTTTTTTGTCGGGATAGGAAACGCTCAACTGGAGCACTCAGACGCAACTGGTCCATTGTACTACCAGAGAGCAAACCCTGATTTACCCATTTTATTAAAATTTCCTTGTTTTTCTAAAAAAAAGTCAGGTAAGCACTTCAGCGATGAGGAGCTTAAGGTACCAGCACTCACTACATCAGCACCGAGGATCTGCCACCTGATACGAGCAAAGGCCGGACACTCACAGTGATAATCTTCCACGGTGTAGTCGCTTTCGCCACAAGCGTCGCCGATTGTAGTGTCACTCAAGCCCAGCACGTTAAGGTGCTTGGCGAAGGCAAAGTGGTCTGTCAAGATGCCAATAAGTTGTTTACAGTCTTTTCTGTTGAGAGACAGCAAGAATGCCGCTGATTTCTTACAGACATGGCAATGGTGTAGTGGTAACTTCGTCAATTGCCACGCTAATGGTTGATGGTTCAAATCCTGATGTCAGCAAGCATTTATTTATTTCTCATGAAGTATATAAAGTCAGTCCGATCATTTGCAAAAGCTTGTGTGAACACTACTGCGAAGGCATAACACTGGCAGTAGCTTGGTCATATGGCTGGAAAAATAGTTCGCTCTGTTGATAGTGATTTGCCCTTGACATCGGTTATCGGGAAAAAAGTACTGTGAATCAGAAGCAAAGACAAAAAATATAACAAAAATCTCCCCAGTTATCTGGACGCCACCTCCGGAGAATCTCTGAAGCATAAACAACTGAGCTTCAAGAACTACTACACCAAAATCTTTCTCTCTCTCTCTATCCTTTCCAACGCCCGCACTGTGTGTAATCATGTTAAAGGTATTCATAACCCTTTGAGTGCGCGCAAATTATATAAAAAAAAAAAAAGACGTCCGGGAGCATACGTTTAGTCAACCAGCATCCCGGAAAGTCATGCCACACACAATTATGCTGGTGAGAGACCCAATCGTCAATGGAAGCCCTAACCGAGGACGCAGTGAGACCCAACGCGGGTTCGGGACCTGAAAAAGCCTCCTCCGAGCCTTGTCTATCAATCTCATCGAAGATCCCAGTGTGACCTGGGACCCAGATAAGAGACAGAGAATTCAGCCTTGCGACCGAGTTGAGTTCAAAGAGTTTTTGATTTCACGAACTATTCTGAAAGTAGTTAAGCAAGGCCTTAAACGCAGCCTACTGTCACTACAGACACAAATACTACGGCCCTTCTACCTGTTCTTCACAACATAGTTCATGGCCATTAGGATTGCATAAGTTTTCGCTTGGAAAAGTCTTGTGCTCTTGCTCATAAAAGTACAAAGAATCGGAATTGGGTTGGGAGTGCACTAATATGGGTTAAGTAATCGAGTTGACGGTTTGGCTCTTATTCATCTTGTTTGAGATTTTCTTTGAGACATTTTGATTTGACGGTTTTAATTATACAAATATGAGGGGACTAACTGTTGTTAACTTATTTTTACCAAACTCGGCATTTTGTGTATGTATGATACTTGAAGAAGCATAACAAATTGAGTTAAATAAGTTCACGTAATTTGCATTTTCTGGATGATTCCAAAAAGAAATAAACCGAGCTCACTAACGTCCTTCTTTGAAAGTTGATTACATCAGTTCTAAGGTCAATAGAGTGAATTTCGTTTTATGGCTTTTCGTTCTAGTCTAGCCTGTGTTTCTTTCAATTGCTTATATCATTCTACCCGCTTAAACCTTTGTCAAGCAACGTTAGTTCCGCTTTGCATTTATTTATTTCCATTCTAAACAAAATTACAGCGAAAAATCTAAAATGTAACGCATGGACTGACATTGGGGTCAGCAGTTTGTCCTCATTAACAACCAAAGCGATAGAAAAGCGAAGCAAAGTATCAACAAAGGAAAGAATTGACACACAAACTCATTTTCCCTCTCAATTCAGATAAAAATCAACTTTTACCGCCACACTAAGCACTGGTTACAAAATAAATATACACACAACCCTTTGTTCAATCAATATTAAGTCAGACTTGTCTGGCTAAAAAAATATTCCTAGTAAATAAAATATTTATTTTACGACTTAATAAATATATATGTGTTTTTTTTATTTTCTTTTCTTTACAGAACAAGACACTGAGAGTAGAGTTACCAACATCAAACCTACTCACAAACCGAAGAACATTCAAACAATTGTATTTTTTGCTAAACATTTTCAAAACCCCGCATATATTTTTGCAAAAGGAAATTATATATATATTTTTTTTGTTTAAACTGCACGCTGCCGCTTATATTAACCGAACCTCTGCAAATAACCATAAATAGAAAACTTAATTTCCCGTCATCATTTATTTTGCTAGCACGTGTATCTAAAGTTGTGTGTGTTGAGTGTTTGTTTAAAGGTAAAAAGGAGAACATACAAATCTCATACTTTTAACCATTTGTTTGGAGAAAATTAAAAAAAAAAAAAAAGTGAGTTCAGAAAGTGGATGGAGTGTGGAAAATTGTGAAACATTCAAGCATTGACAGCCTCGTACAAAGAAAGGAGAAAGAAACGACAAAGAAAACTAAGTTCATTACAGTGCACGCGCTTCGATTAAAACATGTTTAGTCCCGACTATGAAAAGAGAATTTTGAAACATTGTAGTCCTGTTGCCAGAAATCTATTCAATTCGTTTGACGCAGCAAGCACATCTACATCGCTGGATCGGTTTATACCATGCAGGTGAGTTTTATCAAATAAAAGAAATGTGCTTTGGCGTTTTTAATCAAACTTGTATCACGTGTGGTCGAAATTCGACCGAGGGGAAGTAAACAAATAGCGAGAGAAACAGCACTATGTATTAGATTTTTTTTTTGTAATATTCACCCATGCAGGGAAGGCAAAGGGATTTCAGCTCATACAACCACGAACGTGATCAAACTGCTTTTATTTAATTGCTTAACGCATTTTGTATGGGGAAACCATGTGCGTATGTTCACTTTATTTTACCTGACTTAACGGTAACATACGCAGTTGATTTTGTCACATCTATGGTACAGTACCTTTCGAATGATATAACTTTCATCCCCTTCCTTTTGTAATAAATACTAAAAAAAACGTACGATAAGTTTCGTATTCACGTAAATATATATGATGTGACATGGCGTTTTTATTCAAATGTACAGATTTTGGACCGCCGATGTCCAAAGAAAGCAATCGGTTTTGGTGACATCATTTCAAATATTTTTTGTCAGGTTTTTTAGGCATCCATATTAAGGGGGTTCTATAAATATTAGGTTGCTTAAGTTTTTAACCTTTAACTTTAAAGGCATAGATCTCAAGTAAAAAAAAAAACTTTATTCATCTAAATAGGAACCATTATGATCAAAATACTTTTCCCAATGAGAAAGAAGTCCTTAAGCATAAAATTCTGGAGGTCTGGAGGCTACGAACTCGTTGAAGGCAGTTTTGGCATCTTCTAGGTTTTTGAAGCATTTCTCACGCAAGAAGTTGTCGAAATACTTGAATAAGTAGTAGTCAGTAGGCGAAAGGTTAGGTAGATGGGAGTCTTGTGACAAAGAGTTACTGCTCACTCAGACCAACAGTACGGGTCCATTGTGCCCAATTATTTAATCCTGGAAACGCTGTAAAGAGAGTCCGCTGTTAGAATCATCCAGAAAGTGATATGAATCTCAGGAAGTCCATCAGCTCAACATTACCCAAGTCCTCCAGTTCCAAAAAGAAGTAACTACCAAGAGTCCTCATTCTTCTGACGGATGAATGACATGATGATGTAGAGATGAAAATGGAAACCTCGTAGTAGAATCACAGTCGGTGCTGAGAATATGGAAAAACTACTTCTGCAGACTGTATAACGGCGACGAAGACCAACATCCCGCTGTCAGGCAGAATGAACCATGATTGTCAAAATTTCCGTCCACCTTATCAAAACGAAGTGAGGATAGCAATATCCAAGCTAAAATCCTACAAGGCTGCTGGACCTGGCGGCTTACCGGCCGAACTTTTCAAGGCAGCTGGGGATGAATTGGTAGATTGCATACACCAACTCATCTCTAAGATTTGGTCAGACGAGTGTATGGCTGTTGAATGGAACCTCAGCATCCTTTGCCCGATCCACAAGAAAGGAGACCCCCTCAACTGCGCCAATTATAGAGGCATCAGTCTCCTCAACATCGCATACAAGATCTTTTCTGCGATATTGTGTGAACGCCTGAAACCCTTTATCAACAGCCTGATTGGACCCTATCAGTGCGGTTTCAGGCCAGGAAAGTCCACCATCGATCAAATCTTTCCTTTGATGTCAAAAAAGGCTTTAGACAAGGTGACGCGCTGTCATGTGACTTCTTCAATATTGTACTTGAACGGATTGTGCGGAACTCACAAGCCAACACCGGAGGCACAATCTATTACAAGTCTGTACAACTGCTTGCATACGCCGACGATATAGACATTATCGGAAGATCTCAGCGGGCTGTCACCGGTGCGTTTGCAAGCATTAAGGCGGAAGCGGCCAAAATGGGTTGAGCGATAAACGAGGGCAAAACCAAGTATATGCTGTCATCTAGAAGGGAAAACCAACACCGACGAATTGGACAAAACTTCACAGTGGGCAGCTATAACTTCGAGGTAGTAAGGGACTTTGTCTACCTTGGCTCTGCTATAAACTCTGAGAACAACATCAGCGCAGAAATCAAGCGAAGAATAACTCTTGCCAATCACTGTTTTTTTGGGCTTATAAGCCAATTCAACAGTGAAGCCCTATCTCGAACATCTAAGGAGACTCTATATAAGACCTTGATCATCCCAGTCCTGCTTTACGGCGCTGAAACATGGACTTTATTAAAAGAGGATGAAGATATCCTTGGTCGCTTCGAGAGAAAAATTCTTCGTAAGATTTTCGGTCCCGTTTGCGTTGACGGGTTTTGGAGGAGAAGATTCAATCACGAACTATACGAGCGACATCGACCTAGTAAAAAAACTGCGTATTGGACGTCTGAGATGGCTAGGACATGTAGAGCGAATGGACACCAACGCTCCGGCCCGCAGAGTCTTCGAATCTAACCCCGAGGGACGACGCAGTAGAGGGAATCATCGCCGTAGGTGGCGCGAACAAGTTCAAGGGGACCTCGACCAACTTGGAGTGAGCAACTGGAGGCAATTAGCTAAAGACCGAGCTAAATGGAGAGGCTTGTTGGTTGAGGCCCAGGTTCACCCCGAACTGTAGCGCCACCTAAGTAAGTAAGTAAGTCTCCTCAACATCGAATATAAGATCTTTTCTGCGATATTGTGTGAACGCCTGAAACCTTTTATGAACAGCCTGATTGGACCCTATCAGTGCGGTTTCAAGCCAAGGAAGTCGGCCATCGATCAAATCTTCACACTTCGGCAGATCCTGGAGAAAACCCAAGAATTCCAAATCGATACTCACCATCTCTTTATCGATTTCAAGGCCGCCTATGACAGCATCTACAGAGAAGAGCTTTATAAAGCCATGTCTAGTTTTGACATACCTGCCAAACTTGTCCGTCTGTGCAGGCTGACGATGGAGAACGCTCGCTGCTCCATCAAGGTCGGTCATGACCTCACCGAGACCTTTGATGTCAAAAACGGTCTTAGGCAAGGTGACGCGCTGTAATGCGACTTCTTTAACATTTTACTTAAACGGATTGTGCGGAACTCACAAGCCAACACCGGAGGCACAATCTATTACAAGTCTGTACAACTGCTTGCATACGCCGACGATATAGACATTATCGGAAGAACTCAGCGGGCTGTCACCGGTGCGTTTGCAAGCATTGAGGCGGAAGAGGTCAAACTGGGTTTAGCGATAAACGAGGGCAAAACCAAGTATATGCTGTCAACAAGAAGGGACAGCAAACACAGACGAAGATGAATTGGACAGAACGTTACAGTGGGCAGCTATAACTTCGAGGTAGTAAGAGACTTTGCCTACCTTGGCTCTGCTATAAACTCTGAGAACAACATCAGCGCAGAAATCAAGCGAAGAATAACTCTTGCCAATCGCTGTTTTTTTGGGCTTATAAGGCAATTCAACAGTAAAGCCCTATCTCGAACAAGTAAGGAGACTCTGTATAATACCCTGATCATCTGAGATGGTTAGGACATGTAGAGCGAATGGATACCGACGCTCCGGCCCGCAGAGTCTTCGAATCTAACCCCGAGGGACGACGCGGTAGAGGGAATCATCGACGTAGGTGGCGCGCACAAGTTCAAGGGGACCTCGACCAACTTGGAGTGCGCAACTGGAGGCAATTGGCTAAAGAACGAGCTAAATTGAGAGGCTTGTTGGTTGAGGCCCAGGTTCACCCCGAACTGTAGCGCCAAGTAAGTTGATCTCTTCTTGCTGTAGGCCGGCCATAGCGACATGACCGTTGCGCATGTTTCCAGAAGAACCCAGCGTCTGTTTGTTCGACCTGTGACTTCATCCTCTATTTTCGTCCGTAGGGAACTGATTGGGGTTACTACAAAAGGGAGGGCTCGCGATAAGTGCAGCGCCAACCCTTTTCTAGCAAGCTCATCAGCCCTTTCGTTTCATTCGATATCCATATGCCCTGGTACCCAGCAGAGGGTGACCGCATTGGCTCTAGATATCTCGTTTAAAAGTGAGTCGTAGGTCCTTGCAAGCCTCGACCTAGTTACAGTAGAGTCCAGAGCCTTAACGGCTGCCTGGTTGTATATATAGACAGTGATCTGTTTACCAACGATATTACTTTCGCGTATAGTTTCAGCAGCCTGTATGATGGCTGTGATTTCGGCCTGAAAGACGCTGCAGTCGTTGCTTATTCTAAAGGAGTGGTTTATTCCTAAGGCTTCACAATAAACTCCGGCTCCCGTGTCAACGTCCATCTTAGAACCGTCGGTAGAGAACGCCAACTCCTTTTTCTTAATGGTTCTTCGGTTCTTCCAGTACATTCTGTCAGGAATTCTTGTAGTGAATCTCCTTTCAAATGCTAGCATCGGGTTCATGTGATCAGTTTCCGTCAATCCACTGATAGTACTCCATCGGGGCAGAGTGGAGGCATGGCGGTTTCAGCCGCCAGTATATATCACGCGAAATGAAATTAAGCATGGTTTCCATAGGTTCGTAGGCTAGCTCGCTCAACTTCTGTAAGGTCGGCTGTGCGTCGTGGAGAAGAATTGGTCCTTTTCTGTTGACTAAAGCCGGGTGCAGGCGTTAAAGCCTGTCGTGCATTTCGTCGATTTGTTGACAATATTTCTCAGCCGTGATGGTTTCATCAGGATTCCAAAGCTGTGATGTATCAAACCAGCTGCAGACCACCAAACAGTCAACATAATTTTCTTTTGGTGCAATGCCGGCTTTGGGAAGTGTTGTGGTGCTTCATCGCTATCCAACCATTGAGCTTAGTGACGCCGGTTGTCGTACAGGATCCACTTTTCGTCGCACGTCACCATCCGATCAGGATCATTCTTGTTGCGCAAAATGAGCGAATTCGCCATTTCAAAACGAGGGTTTTTTTGGGTTTCCTTCAATTCGTGCAGAACGCACTTGTCGAGCTTCTTTGATTTTTCAATTTATCGCAGGTGGATAGAAATCGTTCCAATCGTCACGCCTAGTTCTTCTGCAAGTTCTCTAACTGTTGTGTGTGGATTTGAGTCCAGTAGAACCTTCAATTGATCATTTTGGATGACTGTCTTACGCCAACGGCCTTCTTCATCTTTGAGCGACTCATCTTCGTTCTGAAATTTCTGAAACCAGCGTTGCAGCATACGTTCGGTAGACGTTCCATCGCCGAAGGCGCTGTTGATGTTACGGCTGGTTTCCGCTGCTTTGTGGTTTTGAACACATACGAGGGCAAAGTGAAAAAGTTCTCGGCCTGACAATGAAAGACTGCGATTTTCAGTTAAAAAATGATTTTATTTTTCTACATAATCTCGGAAGTGAGAGTCTGGAAGGCTGTGAAAATATTCATCTACGGTCCTCTCACCTTCTGCATTGGATGCGAAGCGCTTCCCAGAAACAAATTTCTTCAAGTTTGGGAACAGATGGAAGTCTGAGGGTGCCAAATCAGGTGAATAGGGGGATGGCCGAGCAAATCGTACCCCAAATCCCGCAGTTTTCCCATCGCCAACGCACACTTGTGTACAGGTGCATTGTCCTGGTGAAAGATGATGTTTTTCTTCTTCAAGCCAGGCCTCTTCTCGCGAATTTTGACATCCAACTGTTCAAGAATGTTGGAGTAATATTTGCCTGTAATTGTTTTGCCTTTCTCAAGGTAATCAATTAACAGGACCCCTTTTGCATCCCAAAACACACTGGTCATGACCTTTCTGGCCGATGCGATCGATTTCGCTTTCTTTGGCGCTGAACCACCGGCTTCCACCCACTGCTTCGACTGCTGTTTCGTTTCTGGCGTGTAGAGGTGGACCCATGTCTCATCCATGGTGACAAATCGCCACACAAAATCGGTCGGATATCGTCCAACATGATATCATGCACTTTTTCGATGGTTTCGGGTGTGGTTGCGGTTTTTGGCCGTCCTTCACGTGGGTCATGTTCGAGGGACGTGCGACCACGTTTAAATTCAGCTGCCCACTTTTTAACGGTTGACACGGAAGGAGCAGAGTCCCCGTAAACTTTTGTCAACTTTGGATGAATTTCCTTAGGGGTTAACCCATCCAAAACGAAGAATTTTATGACCGCACGATATTCAAGTTTATCCATTTCAACGAAAAATACTCAAGACGTCTACTGTAAAAATTCGTGTAAACAAACTACTTGAGAGAACAAGTTGAAACTTGTCATACGAACTAATGAGAAGTGCACCCAGGCAGGAAACATAATTTTTTGCTGATTGGAACGCTATCTCTGCGTCAGGCCGAGAACTTTTCACCTTGCCCTCGTATAAACAAAATTGCTTCTTTTCCATATTACAATCTTTGAACATGCATAAGTTATTTGAACTTAAAAAATAAAGTATTAGCATAGGAATATAGAGCGAAAAATGCACTTTAAAATGATATATAATATGCATGCCAGTCGTTGTACCTTAGTTAGGTTACTAGATAGCTGGTCTTGTCCCTTGCATTCCACCGTACAATGATGTCGTAGGTAAGTATAGGTCTGACAATTGCTGTATACATATACATGCAGTTGATTTGTTTTGGAGTAAATCCTTTCTTTTTGAACAATTTCATTGCCGCACCATGTTCAATCTTAATTTGTGAAACTTTCCAAGAAGTGCACTCATTCAAATCACTACTGACGAGTAACTAATTCACCTGGGCTAATGAATTGTTCACCATAAACGACTTCAAGGAATAATGGAAAAGAAATTCAAAGGGTGGTAGGTTGAAAATACTTGTACATTACCTTGTACATACCGAACTCTCATACACTTGAAAAGGATGTGACATACTGACGGACAAACAGACACCATAAGTGAACCATAGATCTTAACTTTCATGCAACACCGAAAAGAACACGTCAAGCAGGCAATTTGTTGTCTGTCCTTACTCCTCGCGTAGTTAATTAAAAAATAATTTTAAAATGCAAATTGCAAATTTATTGAACGTACCTCCACTGAACCTACTAAAACAAGTCGTTTAGATTCAAACTGAATCGCCACCCTTAAAGTCAGGTGTCTCATATAATAGTCATCCATAACAACATATCATCCATCGCGTCCACATAAATCCTTTACGGTCGCTTAAACTTTATTACCCAGTGGCTTCGTATGCTTCTATGTCATTTTGTTAAGCAAAACAATAAAGCATTAAAAAACATATCGTAACAAAGCTATAGCGTGAAGTAAGGTTTTTGTATAAATACAAATCAATGGAAAAATTAAGGTAACAAGGAAGAGGAGGTGAAAATACACGAATACAAGTTAATGGGGCTGATCATATTGAATGTCGTAATAAGTAAGCCGGCACACAGCCTAAATCAGTTGTCCAAATTCAGATGTTGATCAACAAACTCTTACTAACGTGGAGAAGTTGTTTTAACAATTTTTTTTCCAGTGAGATGGAAGTTAGCAGGTTATGTATCGCAGCACTGTTTGTAATTAACTTCAACTACATAGATTGTAACGTACGTGGGCAAGTTGATGAATTGCTAACCATTTCATTTGAGTGTAATGTGTTGGAAGAGAAGCGATTTTTTTTCACAGTTCTTTAAAAACGCGATCTAAACAGAAACGCAAATTGTACGTGAAATTATAGCGTGTGTGTGGCACTTGATGAGCAAATAATTGCAGCACACATGTGCCGTCACATTAGTTGAATGTTAAAAAAAAAAAGATGTCTAACGTTGGTTTGATTACACTTATAATACTTACTTACTTGACACTCCTGTCTGAATTTTCTCTCAACACAAATTTTGGCAGTGCAACATTTTTTAAGACTGCACCAATCCATGATCAGGGCCATTACCAAACTTTGTAAGATACTACTTCAATAAGCAGAGGCCGGTGAGCAAGTCTGTCAAGAACTGTCGAAAAAGCTTGACAAATTTGATAAATGATTCTTGGCGTATGCTCTATATTGGTCTTAGTTTGGTAAAAATCTTGTACTGGATGGACTCTCCTATGGATTTTTATATAACCACCAATTCTTTTATGAGAACTATGGTTGACGTAGTCACGAAACACAACGTATATTGTCCAAAATATGACGAAGCAATGCAATCAGTTTTAACATCAAACTGCGATTGTTCCGCTCCAATGTGGAATCCGTACTGTTGTATGGGTGCAGCACTTGGCAGGTGACCGCCACTATCATAAATATGCTGCAGACATTTGTAAACCTATGCCTACGAAACATTTTAAGGATTTTCTGGTCGAACCATATCTCAAATGAAAACCCATGCCAGAAAACGGGCCAAAAGCCTAGTCACCACAATACAACGACGACGAAAGTGGCAGTGAACGGTCACACACTCTGAAAAGGCGATAGCTTCATAGCAAGACCCCATTAATCCTGCAGAGTACCACCCGATAAGTGACGCCGAACAGTTTAGGAGCAATCACGGCAATTGGGAAAGAGTTGGAGTGAGCTAAGATATATTGCCAGAAACTGTATACGATTGCGCATAGGCGTAATAGAGTCCCTAAGACCCACAAGGGGAAGCAGGAGTTAAGTGTAATGCATGTGATCGTCAAATGTCTTACTTACTTACTTAGATGGCGCTACAGTCCGGGGTGGACCTGGGCCTCAACCAACAAACCGCTCCAGCCAGCACGGTTACGAGCCAGCTGCCTCCAGTTGCGTACGCCAAGTTGGTTGAGGTCCCCCTCCACTTATTTGCGCCACCTACCGCGAGGTCGTCCTCTACTGCGCCGTCCGTCCGGGGTGGATTCGAAAACTTTCCTAACGGGAACGTTGGGCTCCATCCGCTCTAAATGACCCAGCCATCTTAGTCGCTGTATGTGAACTCTTCTGGCTAAGTCGATGTCCTTGTACAGGCCGTATAGTTCGGCATTGTACCTTGTGCTCCACTCACCGTCTATGCAGACGGGACCAAAAATCGCTCGAAGAACTTTTCTCTTGAAATAACCAAGGGCATCCTCATCCGGTTTTGTCAAAGCCCATGCCTCTGCGCCATACAGCAGGACTGGGATGATTAGTGTCTTATAGAGAGCTACCTTAGTAGTTCGAGATAGGGCTTTGCTACTCAATTGCCGTTTTAGCCCATAGAAACAACGATTGGCAAGAGTTATTTTTCGTGTGATCTCCCTACTGATGTCATTTGCGGAGCTGACCATAGAGCCTAGGTAGACAAAATCCTTTACTTCCTCAAAATTATATCTGTTTATTGTGGCGTTCTGCCCAAGACGCCGATGTTGGGTGTCCTTTTTTGTAGACAGCATATATTTTGTTTTGCTTTCATTGACCGCTAGACCCATCTTTGCTGCCTCGATCTCAATACTCGTAGACTCGTCACATGACTAACATGGTAATTATTGCAGACCCTACAAACGAGGGACTTTGCAAGCACGAGACTGCGCATGGGAATGGGTTCAATCCAATCTCTTCCCCAGTTCGAAATTCCGCATTTTACTATGAGTACGCAGGAATTTGATTAGGTACCGGCTATGGGCTTAAGTACAATGGACCGCTTTGTGTATGAGTGCTTGGCATAAAATAAAAATCGATCCCCCCATCCAACTTATTCATTCATTCAATTCATGCTCTGTATTGAGAACCATATTGAGATCCTTGGATAGCTAAGAAACTGCTGGTTTCACAGCGAATTAAAGTCAAGCTTCACTATTCCTAGGATCGAAGTGAAAGTAATCTTGTCCAGCGTGTGTACCTAAAGTTCGTTCAGATAGTTCAAGGGAAACTTGAAAACGACATTGTTCCAAGTCAAAACATTGTTCCTAATCGTAAATTATAGAGACTTATACATCCACTCGCGACTATTTGGTGCGAAAGGGTAATTGGGCAGCGAGGACAACGCTAGAGAGATATTAGAGGAGTTATTGGAGCCTGAAATGGAAGAGCAGGACCTGGAGAACATGTGGTTTCAGCCAGATGGCACTACAGAATGCATAGCCCGTGAAACGATTGATTCCATTATTAGCAAATACCATTAGAAACTTTATTCACGACCACCCTGTATATCGAAGTGCTTAGAAACATACGAGAATGGTATGCGGGTCATAAGTCACGTCACAATGGGGTTTCAAAATTTATTAACTTTATCGTTTATATTTTATTTTTCTTAATTTTATTTTCCAAATTGTATGAACAAGGAAACAGAATAATCGAACTTTATTATTTGAATTAACGCTTTATTCAAAATCTGATCATGAGCGATAAAACCAATTTTTAATTGAATGGCTTTGTTAACAAGCAGAACTCGAGGGTTTGTGGTACTGAAAATCCTATATCCCTTTACCAGCGTCAATTGCACCCCCTTAGATGTACGGTATGGTGTGGTATTACATATGAAAGCGGTATTAGCTCGTGATTGAAAATTGTTAACTGTTGAAAACGGGACTCAGATGTAGACTCAGGGGCCTTATTTTGTATTGTGTTTCTATAGCAAATGTATACGAACTCAATTTCCAAGTAATTTAAGTGACGTTTGATAGATGTTTTGACAATCTAACTTTCGGAAATGTTTGATTTTGAGTTGGAAGCACTTACACCCAATCCGAGAACCATACAAAATACCAATTTATTTTAGAATCGGATTACATTTCCGAATGGCAATCCGAATCCGAAAGTAGTACAAAATAAGACCCCAGATATAGTCCAGATGTACAGGGTGGGCCAACTACAAGTTTTTTTTTTAAATGCAATAAACTGAACAAAATGAATTTTTTTCCATGTATTATGGCTTTATTAGTAAGAGCAACCATTCCCATTAATTATGGAACACAACGTCGTTCACTCCAATTTTCCAAGACCTTATTGATGGTTTCGGGCTGTAGCTCACGGATTGCTTGGATGATATTGGCCTTAAGTGCTTGAATCGTTTCCGGATTGTTGGCATAACATCGGTCCTTCACGGTTCTCCACAAAAAAAAAGTCCAAAGGAGTCAAATCGCAGCTCCGAGGCGGCCAATTGACATCGCCAAGACCACACATCGTGGAAACCACACGTTAAAAAGAAGATTTAGAGAAATGTATTGGCTACTCGGAAGATACTCGAAGTTAAGCGTATACAACAAACTGCTTCTGTATAAGCAAGTGCTAAAACCGTCTTGGACATATGGTATACAACTTTGAGGTTGTACCAAACCAAGCATAATGGCTCTACTGCAAGCATTTCAAAACAAAATACTAAGAGCAATCGTGAATGCTCCTTGGTATATAAGAAATAGTGATATTCACAGAGATCTAGGAATTGCTACCGTGAGGGACGAAGTAACAAACTTTGCTCGCAAACTTTGTACCCGTCTTCATGTTCATTGCAATAATGAAATAATCCGTACTATGAACGTGACAAACCTTGAGCGCCGACTACAAAGAACAAGACCTTTCGACCTAGCGCCGTAAGGAAAAACCGCATGTAATGACGGTATTAGTAGGTGCCTTCACTGGAAAGCTACCTACCTAACGCGATTAACACTACAGAAGCGTAAACTACTCGTTAAGGCAACTTAGTCGTAGTCATCACAAAAATGAAAAAATGAGAGGAACGAATTTCCTACTACTATGAGTACGCGCAGCCGGTTCTCATAGTGCCTCTCTGAGGGGGTGAGGTTTAGCCCGTAGGCATATACTGACTAGCACTGATGGCATTGTCAGATATATGAATCGGGCATAACCAATGATACGGACCATTGGTATCTTTTGAAGATTCCTGCACCTCCAGGCGCAACAAAAAAAAAAAATAAAAATCGCCGTTCGGATACGACACTAAACGGTAGGTCCCTTCCATTTGTGTGAAAAATATAACGCACACAGCATGAGTGGTTGCGAGAAGCTAGGGCCTGTCACTTTTAAAGAGCTGTTGCGCCAAAAATTTATTTATTGTTTTATCCATTATTAGAACTATTAGCAGTTCAGAGCCGAAACTATGGTGCTTTATTGTGGGAAGTGAAGGGAAGGGAAAAAGGATTCGATGGAGTGCTGCCGTCCTGACGAGCAGCGCCCCAAGAAAATAGAGCTGATACTCCAGTCGTCGGGAAAGCATGCCCGATGACTGGAGTATCAGCTCTATATGATTCTTCTTCTTCCTTTTATCAGCGAGGCTATGATCCGAAAACAAGGGATCACAGCCCTCCCACTTCACCGCATTTCTACTGCTCCGCCTGTGGGGTTCGCCTTGGTTGCAATACAATTTTTTGCACCATATTGCGATGGTGTTTGTTGTTTGACACGTGCATGCTCCTGTTTTAGTATTGTTTGATCTTTCTTTTATGACACCGGTGATATCCAGTCGTGTCAACCCACGGACTCGCATGCACACTTGTGGGAGGGTTTTTAAGGTAGTTTATGTGTCGCTAGGCTCACTTGTGTGTTATATTGCCTAGATCAGCTCTATATGATTCATCTTCAAAAAATACAATCATATGTCTTGTAAGAACTATCCCTGCTAATGTCGCATATAAGATCTTAACCAATGTATTGTGTGAACGTCTATAATCTTTCTGCAACACACTAATCGACACGTACCAGTGTGGCTTCCGGCAGATCGACAATAGACCAAATTTTCCACACTAAAGAAAAGCCTGGGAAACACCAACGAATATCAAATCGAAACTCGCCACGTTTTCATCGACTTTAAAGCTGCTTATGACAGCATCCATAGTCTTGAATTCTACCAAGCGATGGCCCAATTCGGGATACCATCAAAACTTATCCAAATGCTTTGCGTAACGCTAGAAAACCCACGATGCTCTGTGCAACTTGAAAACAGCCCTCCGAACGCTTCTAAGCATCCACCGGATTACGGCAAGGAAATGTGCTATCATCTGACTTCTTCAATACTGTGCTGGAGCAGATAGTGCGTAGGGCAGGTGTAAACACGGAAGGCACTATCTTTCACAAATCCTTTCAACTGCTGGGATAGGCGGACGATGTTGACATCATCGGGAAATCCCGACAAGCCGTTGTAGAGGCATTTACGGCAATTGAAGAACAGGTGAAACGAGTAGGTCTTGTAGTAAATCTGGGCAAGACTAAGTACATGTTGTCAACAAACAAAAAATTATATGCTCAAAACCTTGGACAGAGCGTCACTGTTGATGACTACAACTTCGAGGTAGTTAAGGAGTTTACCTACCTCGGAGCAAACATAAACCCTACAAATGACACCTTCATGGAGATCCGACGAAGAATACCCCTAGCAAACCGCCGCTTCTTCGCTTTGCAAAGCAACTGAGTTCAAAACTCCTAACTCGGCGGACCAAATTAATGCTTTACGTATACAGACAATTGAATGCCATGCAGCCAAGTTGAGTATCTCACAAGACATATACTGCCACAGCTGCTCATTTCCATCATTTATGTCTGGGACTGGCCTTAACGTGCTTTGTTTACCATTGACGACCCTTGTTTGTTTTGCACCCTTGGTGACCTTTAAGTTTTACACGCCTAAATAGGTTCTACTCAGCAATCAAAAGCAATACAGGCAAGGAGATTGGGTTGGTAAATATTTTAAGTGTTTTTGAGTTTAGTTTGTGGGATGCCGTCCTCTTTTTAAATTCTCTAAAAACAGATCACGTAATGTGTCGACTTAAAATGCCACATCGCCTTGGTTCAAGTGGTTAGTGTGTCGGACCACTGCGCTTGAGGTTCCATGTTCGAATCCCAGAAAACACTAAAAAGTTTTTTCACGGTCCCACCTCTCGCGAACGTCTGACAAATATCCGAGAGTATTGTTGTCATGAGAAAACTTCTCAAAAACAAATTGCCCTTCGGATACGGCACTAAACTGTAGGTTAGGTCCCTTCCATTCGTAGGCACAGGCACTTAAAGATCTGTTGCGCCAAATATTTATTTTTATTTTGCTTAAAATGCCGCCTATTAGCCTAGGCTAGAGAATAAATTGCTAGGATTTTTCTTCGTAGATAAATCGGTCTTTGGAACTTATTTCCTTTCCGTTTAATGGAAATTGCCTACTCTAATGCTGAGCGCAATCTCGGGGTACTGAAGACAACTTTGATAAAGCAGCAGCGTCCTGTCCGGCGATAGAATACTCGTAGTAATCGGATCGCTATGAAGAAAGAATACCCATCAAATTGATAACTTATAGACTTGTTCTTCCTTTTTTACCGAGGTTATGATCCGAAAATAAGGGATCACAACCCTCCCACTTCACCGCATTTCTACTGATCCGCCTGTGGGGTTCGCCTATTTAGCCTCAGAAAATATCGATTTTGAATCACTGGGTTACTGAGGCCAATGAAATGCCGATGTCGTCTCATTTGTCTGATCCAGGCGTTTATAGGCCTGCCTTTCCTACATCGCGATTGATAACCAATAGACATTCTTTGAAATTTGGATAAATACAACTAAGCGGAGCCAGATTTTTTGTCCTGTGTTAAACTCATGTACAGACGTTACGAGTAACCGCCTAAAAGTTCTCCTTAGAACAATTGTAAAAGCATACACCTTAAGAACAGAAATTTGTTTATGCCCGTGCCAATTGTCAAAACACTCGACTATCCACTTCATTGTAATTCGAATATTCAAAACACCCACTGCTGTCTAATTGCGAATAAATATGTAAGTTTCCCCTCCCACTACAAGCCGAAGCACAACAATCAAATCTGCTGTCAGGTGAACAAAAGAAATGTTTTAACTTTTCAACACCCACTTCCACGCACATTGTTTTGGAAGTGGCCCTAGGCAATGTTGTTCCACCTAAACATCTGTTTGTTATTGTTTAGCAAATCGAAAGAGTATCTATTAAGTATATTTGACATAAAGATACATAGGCGCTCGTAAGAGCGGGTACACCTACAGTGCATTGAACTGCAACGATTGGGAAATCCAATGAATCGTGTAGAATCCGTTTGTCATTGGTTCCATCTGTGCTTGGCTTCGTTTCATCTACAATGAATTCTACGACTGCACAGAACGACTTCGAGTTACTCATGCGCTTCGTTCTTACGACATACATGGATGTCATGCGCTGCAATGTATTTCTGCTACATAGTCTCGGTTAATCTTTTTCCTCTTCGCTGACTCGTCGCCGTGGTTGAATGAGTTGCGTGGAAAATCTTCCGCGTTCGTTCTGTGAACAGTTAGAAAGTGCGGTTAAGAAATGTTCACCTAGGTTAGTCACCTCTGGCAAGCAGGTATTGTAAAGAGGGAACGTACTAGGAATTATGGGTAATGCATCTTGTATCTCTTGTGTCGAGTAATTAGTGCATTTATGCAAATGCGAATGGAATAGTCTGGATGGCATAAATGTTTAATTAATGTTTGACACGAAGCCAGTGGTGCTTTATCATGTTGGTGTCATGTGGTATATACGTATAGTTGCTGGGAAAGAAGGCAATGATCTTTGAAATTGTCTGGGAGCCGTAGTAGGCTAAGGAACCGGAATGGGCGGAACTTAAGCCAGTTTGTGTGTGCATTCATGGTCCATGGACCTAGAGATCAAAACGAGAAATCTGAAATTCGGAATTTGTAAGTAGCTTGAAGTTCAATCTGCAATGCTCCCGAGAGTTTTTCGTGAAAAATAAATCAAAGTGTTCTCTGTTGGAGGCCAATTATTTACTACAGGCGTAGACGATTATCGAAAGTTTTGTTCTCTAAACATTTCCTAACCTACAACAAGCTAGCACCATGAACAGATTTAAATGTGCCGGTAGAGCACCATCTTAACACTTATCGATGGAATAAAGCGATAATTATGCCTTCACTAGCTTCTTCTTCCTTTTATCAGCGAGGTTATGATCCGAAAATAAGGGATCACAACCCTCCCACTTCACCGGATTTCTACTGATCCGCCTGTGGTGTTCGTCTATTTGATCTCAGAAAATAACGGCAGGCCCGCCGATTTTGGATCACTCGGTTACTGAGGCCAATGAAATGCCGATGTTGTCGCATTTGTGTGATCCAGGCGTTTTTAGGCCTGCCTTTCCTACATCGTGATGTCTTTGGAACATGCATTGATATGCCTTCACTAGCTGATCCCACCATACTTGGATTAGCTCGTCAAACTGATACTCTTCCATTTTTAGTTTTTCAGTCGCATATGTACCAATTTTATTTAGTTCCAACCAAAAGCTCTTTCTTAACTCCAAGTATTCCCTTCCGATCTTGAATCCTTGATCGATCAATATTTCAAATAAAGCGCTCCCTTAGGGAAGTCAGGCAAAAATTAAAACCCGACCCATTACACAATGTCGTCTGATACACGCTCGGATTCAAGATGCCAGATCTGAAACATTTAGTAAATCAAACTGTAAACATGTCGCAGCAAACCTCTGTACACACTTAATCATATTCCAGATATATTTCCCAACTCGGGCAACATAAAATATATTCACTTTCCCAAACATTCAAACTACACCCAAAGCCCTTGTCTCATCTGTCATTCCTTCCTCGATTCAGAGCTGATTAAGAGCTGGTGCTTCAGTGCTTCTGATTGCCTTCTAAGCATTCTTTAGTTTAAGCAAAAGTCGATAGAAGGACTCATCTATTCATGATAAGTAATACGGCACCGATGAATATGCACTAAAATCTTAATACATCGTAATTTGTAGTATATTTCTAGGTACTAGGTCAGGTTAAATATTTCACATATCTACGGGTCACCAGATAAGAACGTAAGGAACATAAATTTAAATAAAACAAAAACGGTGTGAGATATAAAATTGATTCTGGCTTTATTTTGAAGTTACATTCATGCTATTATGTGTGGAATAGCACATCATTTAAATGGCCGCCTCGGCTTCGCTGGCTGTGCTTCAAGCGGTCGGTCCATTTTTGATGACTTGGTCCAATACGTACGACGTTATTATAGCAATAGCATCTCGAGTCTTGGTCTCGAGCTCGTCCAAAGTGGTTGTTTTGTTAGCGTAGACTAAAGACTTGACGTAGCCTCGGAAGAAATAATCGAGTTCTCTAGTTCTCTAGCTCTTGCCACAGAAAGTCGGTTAACATCGCTCTGGCGATGCCCAATTCAGCTGAATGGCACCGAATCGACATTTCTGGGTCTTCTTCGATACTGACCGCTACGGCGCCTATGTTTTCTTCATTTCGGACCAATCTCTGTCTGGTTGGTGGCTTAAGGTCCAAAAGAGTGTACTCACGCTCAAACTTTGCCACGGTGCGACGAATTGCCTGCACACTGAAGCCATGATGACTACCGACATCACGACGAAATTCATGTTGCGTATTTACAGCTAAGCCGGAATTTCGATAATATTTTTTAATAGTTTCCGCACGTTCGGCAAGCGTGAAACGATGCATGATGAAATGACAAACCTTACTGAATATTTTGACAGATGGATGTCATTGGTAACTTTGACAGCTGCTGTAACATAACAACTGCTATCTGGTCACCCTTTGTTCTTATCTCTTGAGGAGCAATCCTTACACATTTCCATGCAGTACAAGAAAGAACGAATCCATGATTCTGGTCAGGATCAAAGGAAATGTGAAGTTGTTTCCCATTCTTTTCATTGCCACAGCTCTGACAGAATTCGGACATTCGGAGTTTCCTGGTGTGCCATACGATGATACGGTTTTAAAAAAATACATTGAGAAAATTACAAATCTAAATAAGTTTGGTCTGCAATCTTGCACATAAACAGTTTCAGATTAATCCTACTTACTTACCAAGGTGGCGCTACAGTCCGGGGTGGACCTGAGCCTCAACCAACAAACCTCTCCAGCCAGCCCGGTTAAGAGACAGCTGCCTCCAGTTGCGCACGCCAAGTTAGTTGAGGTCCCACTCCATGTGTTTGCGCCTCCTACCGCGAGGTCGTCCTCTACTGTGCCATCCATCAAGGGTCGATTTTAAGACTTTCCGGGCTGGAACGTTGGGCTTCATCCTCTCTACATGACCCAGCCATCTTAGTCGCTGTATGTGAACTCTTTTGGCTAAGTCGATGTCCTTGTATAAGCCGTATAGTTCGGCATTATACCTTCTTCCTTACTCGCCGTCTATACAGACGGGACTAAAGATCACTCAAAGAACGTTTATCTCAAAGTAACAAAGTGTCTCATCTGATTTTGACAAAGTCCATGCCTCTGCGCCATACAGCAGGACTGTGATGATTAGTGTTTTATATAGATTTACTTTAGTAATTTGAGATAGAACTTTGTTACTCAATTGCCTTCTTAGCCCATAAAAACACCGATTGGCAAGAGTAATTTTTCATTTGATATCCCCACTGGTGTCATTTACGGAGCTCACCATAGAGCCTAGGTAGACAAAGTCCTTTACTACCAAGGCGTTCTGTCCAAGACGCCGATGTTGTGTGTCCCTTTTGTAGAGAGCACATGTTTTGCTATCATTGACCGCTTAACCCATCTTTGCCTCCTCGATCTCAATACTCACAATCGCCCCACTGACGGCCCACTGAGTTCTTCCGATTATGTCAGTGTCATCGGCGTAAGCGAGTAGTTGTACCTCTGTAGTTGGCGCAGTTCCGAGCGTGTCCTTTCTTTAAGGAGGACCATTTGTTCCCCAAGAGTTTCAGACCCATAAGTTTGACCTCCTTCTTACCGAAAAGTATGGAGAGATTGGTGGAATTTCACTTGCGCAAAGTTGCTTTCAAGCTACATCCACTATCGGAGATGCATCATGCTTATCAGAGTGCGAAATCCTGCAAGAGCGCACTTCAAAATTTAGTGCCCAGAATTGAATGCGCGCCTGATAGGAAAAAATACGCGATGGGCATTTTCATCTACGTCGAGGGTGCTTTTGACAATGCGACTTTTGACTGCATGTGCGACTCGTCCAGACAACACGGGGTAGATGAAACATTAGTGTTGTGGATTAAAGCAATACTAATGAATAGAACTTTGGTAGTGGATGCGGATTGTGGCCGATATGTTATGTCTCCACTGTTATGGTGCATGGTGGTCGCCGCAGGACATGATCGATGAATGGTGCACTAGAAGTGGGCTTTCGGTGAACCCTCTTAAAACTGAGGTAGTTCTCTTTACGAGAAGGAGGACTCTGACCGGTCTGACTCAGCCAGTACTAAAAGGCGTCACTATCCGCATTTCCAAAGAAGCCAAATATCTAGGAATGATTTTGGATAAGAAACTTCATTGGCCTAAATACGTTTAGACTAAAACATCCTAGGCGCTCTCAGTTTTCTGGCAGTGTAAGGGTGCTTTTGACAAGACATGGGGCTTGTCACCGAATATGGTTCTTTGGATCTACACGGCTATGATAAGACAATTCCTCGCATATGCGTCGGTTGTTTGGTGGAAGGGGCTCTCGCGTAAATATGTGGTTGCCTTTTGCGCCAAACTCCAGAGAACGGCTTGTCTCGGCTGCACGGTAACTTTTCGGAGTACGCCTAGCTCTGCTCTAGATGCTTTGCTAAACTTACCTCCCCTTGATACTTATATCATGGGCTGCACTATCAAAGCCATTCATTGTAGGTATACTCCACACTGGAATTTTGATGAACGTGCGCGACACTTATCTTACGACTCCGGCCGTCTGACGCAATGACACCAGAACTCCAGCTGATGCGCAAATTCAGAGTCGACTTTCCTTGTGTCCAGGACTGGCTTCGGTCAGAGTCTGAGCCGGGAATGGAATGTAGTCGTATTTTCACGGATGGTTCCAAAACTAGTCAAGGGTCTGGCGCTGGGGTCTTCGTGGAAGTCGACAACATTAGACTTCACTTCTCGTTAGGCAATTATGCGTCTGTTTTCCAAGCGGACACTTATGCAATCCTAATGGCCATGAAGTATGCTGTGAAGAACAGGTGGAAGGGACGTAGCATTTGTGTCTGTAGTGACAGTCAGGCTGCGCTTAAGGCCTTGCTAAACCCTTTAACCATTTCCAAAATAGTTCGTGAAACCAAAAACTCTTTGAACTCGGTCGCAAGGCTGAATTCTCTGTCTCTTATCTGGGTTCCAGGTCACACTGGGATCTTGGGGAACGAGATCTCCAATGAGATTGCTAGACAAGGCTCAGAGGAGGTTTTCTCAGGTCCCGAACCCGCGTTGGGTCTTCCAGCGTCTTCGGTTAGGGCTTCCATTGACGATTGGGTCTCTTAGGTTAGTTTGGAGGGAAGTGCACTTATGTGCTTATCACGGGGGCCATTCGGTCCATTGTGTTTCCCTTTGTAGTGTGGAACCTATACTTAAATAATTATCTTGCGGTCGGTTCTGTTGTGAACCAGCCTGTGCTCTTTATAAAGCCTATTATGTTCCTTAGTGGGACTTGGATGAGGTCCCCTAGTTCGTCAAAAAACCTATTTCGCATATGATGGAGGCGGCGGTTTTGAAGATTTGGGCAATCGCATAGCAGGTGTTTGATGGTTTCTGTCTCCTCTATATCTTGACAGTTCCTGCTGTGGTGGGGTGTGTTGACGCCCAATCCAGGGGCCATTACCCCTATCGCGCAGTGTCCTGTTGGCGCACCTGTCAAGATGCGACTCTCTTTTTTTATTCATCTCCAAAAGGCTTTTTATTCTGTTTTTCATCCACTGTCGGCCATAAGGTGCGAGATATGACACAGTCGCTTCTGGGTCTCTTACGAACACAATTGTGTGCGGCATAACTCTGCAGGATGTAGGTTGACCAAACGAAGACTCCCGACGTCTGTAAGAAATCAGCAGCATTCAGCCAAACAATGTTCAGCTTCCATTCATCGGGCATATTTTGCTCCGACCAGATTTTACAGATAAGCTGGTGCATGCTCCTTACCAACTCATTCCCACTGCCTTGAAAAGGCCGTCGGTTCCAGTAGCTTTGTTGGATTTAAGTTCAAATATCAGTATCCTCCCTGGTTAGTGGGCGCCGTGGCGTAAGTGGTTAGTGTGTCGGATCACTACGCATGAGGTTCCAAGTTCGAACACCAAAAAGTTTTTTCACGGTCCCACCTCTCGCGAACGTCTGACAAACATCCGAGAGTAATTGTTGTCACGAAAAGGTTTCTCAAATCGCCGTTCGGATTCGGCACTAAACTGTAGGTCCCTTCCATTCATGTGAAGAATATAACGCACACAATATGAGTGGTTGCGAGGAGCTAGGCCCTGGCACTTAAAGAGCTGTTGCGCCAAATATTTATTTTATTTATCAGTATCCTCAATTCATTCTGATCGACTGTTGAATAGCTCTTACTGCTTAACAGCGGAATATTGGTCATTATCGCCGTTAAGCAGTCTGCAGAAGTGTTCCTTTCATATCTCTCAGCACCGACTGCGATGCTACTACTATATTACCATTTTCATCCCTGCAGGCTTCTGTTCTGTTTTGGAAATTCTGGCATTTTCTTTTTACCTTTTGGTAAAATTTTCCAACATTATGGTATTCCTCACATAAAGTCTCTCAATCTCCTCAATCGAGCGATTCTCATGCTCCTTTTTCTTCTTTGTGAGAAGCCGATGTTCCTCTTTTCTCCTCCGCTCATAGAACTTGCGAGCAGCTCTAGTCCTTATATGCAAGGCCGCTTTGTACACCTCTTGTTTTGCTGCATGTGCTCGCCGACATGTCTTATCAAACCAGGTTTAGTTGTGGTGGCCGAGAGAAACCCAGTACATCAGAGGCTGCATCTCTGATGGCTTATTGGCAAGGCTGCCACTGGTTCTTGCTGCTGGCGGCTTAGGACCTAGATTGCGATTAAAGGAGACTCGGTCGGCAGAGGCTCTGGCGGTCTTGCGATTAATCCTACAAATGCATGAAAACTGCTCGTCTTCACAATATCTTTTTTATGGTGTTGTATGCGTGAGTCTCTATGGTTTCGGAATTTGGAAGCCCTATTGTACCGTCCTATCCGATTTGTCTCAAACAACTAACCGTATCCAGCTTTTTTTTTTAAATCACTTAATCCTCCTTCAGTCAGAATTAAGTAAGAAGTACATTCCCCTAATTAAATTATATTATTTATTTCGTCACCGCTATGGTCTGTTGATCATAATCTTCACTCTTCCTCCCCCATAATATGCCCGTCAAGACCGTTCGTTTATATGGTCATGGAAGTAGCTTACTCATATCTCTTCGTTTTTGGTCATACGAACGCTGCTTGCATAAAAATGATACAGCACCAAACAGAAATTATAACTTATTTGCAATTTAATCGAAAATATTAGAATGGTGTGAGGCTCACCCCAAGAATAAATGGGAAAAAGAAATGAAAAATTGCAGGAACCAGCAATTAAATTGCAAACGAAACACAACGAGGCACGTTGCAGTGTCTGTTTTTTTTGTTTGCAAATAAAAATTTCGTTTATTGTTAGTGAATCCGCTAAATGCCTTACCTTGCATGTGAACTGAATTTTTTATTGCATATGCTGCGGTATTTGTGATTCGGTAAAAAAAGATGGTAATATGCAATTTGATAAAATTATTAACCAAAACTGCACACCCAAATGAATTGTCTTCTTCCTAGGTGGTGGGAGATGCGGATACACTGTACGTATCTCGAATAAAACGTGACATTAGCAACACATTGCATGTCTTTTGTGTGATTAACGTGACAGTCTTGATGGCATTGATTTGAAGTTTTTATTGTGTCATCATCTATGATGTATTTACTGAGGCGTGCATGCATTCTATTGTGTTGTAGAGAATGCCAAGTTATGAAAGGTTAAAGGTTATTCTACAGATACTCAGTTGAGAAGGTTAAAGTTGGGAGATCTTTTTTTTAACACTATCCCATTAGGTTGTGTAAATTTTAATGCATGCAAACATTTGCAATACAAAGTAATAATAGCTCTGTACTTCTAGTATGTATGTTTATATGTACATATGTACGAGTTAGCGCAAAAGTAGTGATTGGACCTTGAATTTTGTTTCATTAAGTACTGAATGCTGTCTCGGGAAAGCACCTACTCGTAAATACTCTAAAAAAAACTTCTACAAAACGTTTTAAACAGGCTTACTAGATGGGCGGTTCGGTGTGGTTTGGGTGTAAACCCCCACAAAACTGCATTAGTACTCTTCTCCAGGAAATATAAAATTCCGTCAGTCGACCCGCCTTCTTTCAGTGGTATCAACTTAACTTTCTCTGACACAGCAAAATATTTGGGTCTTATCCTGGATAAGAAATTAACACCCCTATTATGGTTAGCAAATCGAACTGTCAGCGAATTGCTTCTGTCGTGGTATTGCTGTTAGCAAACATTTTCATTCGAATAAAGAATAAGTGCTGACAAAGAAAAAACAATTAAATGTCATCTGTGAAGTGTATAAAGCGACAGAAGTAATTCGCTGGGAGGTTCGACTTGAGTCGAACGTTCGATTCGCTAACCATAATAGGGGTGTAAGCTGGAAACCTAATAGTCAAGAAATCTACAGTAGCACTTTTCTCTTGCAAAAAAGCTATTGGAGATAGATGGGGTTAACAACACCGAATCACTCACTGGCTCTATATCTGGGTCATTAGATCGATACTCACATACGGGGTAATTGTCTGGTGGACAGCCTTAGAGAAAGCTATAAATCGCGATTATCCCAGCAAAGTCCAGCGTACAGCTTGTCTGTGCATAAGCGGAGCACTCTGTACAACTCCATCTGCGGCGCTGGAAATTATGTTTCACCTGATACCCCTCGATATATTTAGCAAGCAAATGGAAGCGAATGCAGCCGTTCGCCTTGAAACTACCCAACAGTGGTCAAGAAAAGACAACACTTCCATTCTGAATAAATTTAAAATCTCTTCCGAAATCAAGGACTTCACCATTCCACGCCTAAGTTTTGACAAGAACTGCCTCGTCACCATCCCTTCCAGCACTCTGGAATAACGATAAATTCCTAGATGATGGGTCGATCAACTTCTACACTGACGACTCGAAAACAAAGGACGCAGTTGGTGCAAGTGTTTTCTCTGACCGGCTTAATCTTAAGCTCTCCTTCCGTCTACCAAATCTTTGTAGCGTGTTCCAGGCGGAAATAATGGCGATTAAGGAAGTCTTATCTTGGCTTAAGAAAAACGTGATATTTGCTAGAGATATCCGCATCTTTTCAGAAAGCCAAGCAGCAATCAAATCCCTGGAATCGACCTGTATAAATTCCTTAGTAGCTCTAGATTGCCGATCGTCTCTCGCGGAGATGGCTGAGCAGTTCAATATTCACCTGTGTTGAGTGCTGGGGCATAGGGACATTCCAGGGAATTATAAGACCGATGAACTCGCCAGAATAGGAACAACTATACCCATCCTGCCGGACATAAGGCTTCTTAGGTATACCAATCGCTGCTTGCAAACTCAAACTTAAGCTGGATGCTATCGATAGTACAAATCTTTGGTGAACAAGTGGACCTACATGTCTAGCGACAAAACGAATTTGGCCAAAGATGGACCTAAAACGCTCTAAGAATTTGATTTCTCTCAATATATTGCATATCGGCGATACAATAGGTGTCATCACTGCGCACTGTCTAATATGTAAGCATGCTACAAGGCTGGGCCTCTTTGACTTTTGTAGAAGCAGCATGGATGAAGAAGAGGAAGAAACTATTCCTCACCTTCTTTGTTTCTGCCCAGCTCTCTCCCGTAGAAGGAAGCTTTACCTATAACCCCATTATTACAACAATATAGACGACCTGATAGACATCGACATTAAGAGCCTCCTACGGTTCATAAGAAGCTCAAAATGGTTTAATGAGTAGGTAGAGAGAAAATGTCTCCCATGATTCACGTGGCATCCCAATGGACCTATTTATTGGTCTAAGTGTGTTGGCGATTCTAACCTAAAGGACCTTGCGCTTTGAATGTAAACCATCAGGATGAGGGTAATCAAGTGTCCCTGTTAAAGTAGGCACAAAATCGAAAAGGGGGGTTTTCTTTTTTGCTTAATTCAATTTTTTCATGTTTGTCATCAGGTACTCGTAGCAGAGAACAATGAATCATAAGAAATATCACCCCTTATGATTTAGGACGAAATTTCTAATGAGGGATATCAAGTTACCGGGAGTTTATGTAGTAGAGAACTGCATGCATCCACTAATTTGCAGTTGTGAATCATTCGCTAAAACACGAGTAGTTCACAGTCTCACGCACACAGAAAATAAGCAAGCATGAATCATTCAAGAAATGATAACGAAGTTCGCTTTACACGCTCATGAATATTTAAATGCGTAGTAGGTTAGGTTGAGTAGGGTTATGAGGTTATCATAAAACACTAGGCACTAAAGTAAGACCATCGCGATCCCTGGGGAACCTTCATGGCAAAAAGACCTAAATCAATTCTCCCATACACTTAATTTCCCTAAAGAGTTTGAAAAAAGTCCTTGTCGTAGTTCAAGGACCTTACCTCTTCTAGGTTATCGAAGAAGTATCTCTCAAGGTGCTTTAGCCTTATCCTGGTAATGCCTTGACATTCAAAGAGTATATATGTTATGTCCTCTGAGACATGTAGGTCAATGCTGTATCTACGAACATCCGTGTTAGATAATCCTAGTCTCATAGCATGCTTCCTTAGAAGACAATGGCCAGAGAGTATTTCTATCGCTGTTCTTACCCGTGATCATTCTAATTTTATGATCTCGCTAGATTTTCTGCGGTCTAACACAGGTCACAAGGCCTTGGACACCCTATGACCTCCTAAGTTTGACCATCTTAGATTAGTCATATCGATGATTCTATCACGAATAATTCTCTTAGCCAGGTTAAATGCGTAGGCTCGCACTCAAAGTATTCTTTCAATTGTGAAAGTGATTCACAAGCCTTCGAATGATTTCAAGTAGCTCGTATTGAATAAGTTCAATCTTCAGCATACATACACAGAGCACTGCAAGTATGTACATAGAAGATTGCACGAGCCACTCGAAAAATTCATTGCTTTATTCAGATTCATTATATGAAAGGCAATAAAGTGTCAGGGTAGCTAATCATTGCTTATGTGAATATGTGTGAAGTCAGTGAATGTTTCGAGTGGCTCGTAAAACGAGCTACTTCCTGCAGTTCTCTGATATGTAGCTCATTGCATATTTTCCAGCCAAGACCGGTTTGATTGTCGAATGTGAAATGTATCTTTTTTTTGAAGCTTGGTGTCACAGTTGTTTTTTTCCTCTGCAGATTTTAAAACATATTTTAAGCAACAATTTTCTCTTCTTTTCAGAGCAAATAACAATTGGCAAACAAATTTCGCCTCAATCAGTAAATCCAATGAGAACTCACCACAGACAAGTAAAAAGCAACGCGATTGTGGTGAGTCAGCACGCGATAGCTTAGCGTATTCTTGCCTGCTTAAAAATGAACTCCTGGGAACTGCCATTGAAGACGTGAAGGCCGTCAGTGACGAGCGTAATGAGAATAACTATCTGCCGAGTGCAAAGAGAAATCTCTTTAAATATCAGTCACCAACCAAACAGGTAAGTGTCAAATTTATAAAGTCGACGGAAAATTAATGAATATTGCAGCCCACGAGGAACGTGGCGACTATGTCAGTAAATTTTAAAACCCTAACCATACTCTGTTGGACCATGTCGTGGGAGGTTTAATTGTATCCCGTATTCGTATATCTAAATGTGCTGAAACCATATATGATACGAGTTCGTCTATTTTAACGAGTGACGCTGTAAGCTGTAAGTTGATTCTTTTGTTAAAAGGTGATTCCACTGCCTAGTATTCATTAGAGAGGTATTACTAAGATTTTGAAACAATTCAATAAGAGGCATTCTTTACGGCGAAATAACACAGTGGTCAATGTCGTTTGAAGACTTTAGAAAGTTAAGTAAAGCGACTAAGGGGCCAACGCTACCTTACACTTCAGCTCGAAGTCTTTTTTTTTTTAATTTACATAACTAATTATGGATAATGTATGGATTCATTTTGCACCATTCTGCGTTCTTCCATGGCAATCCATTTTTCAAGACTTTTTTCCTGAGTGAGGTTGTCAGTGGTTCCCTGCTCAGACGTTTGCATGCATTCTGTCCTAATAGAATCACACCTCTAGGGCTTGGAAGGACGTACATTAATAAGTTATTTTGGATACTTTTGTTTGTCTTCGCAGAAAACGCATTGTGCTTACCCTGTGTGTTACCCTTGTAACAACATCGCACCTTGTGGTTTTCTGCCAGCTTTCGTACTAGGTCCGTCAATACCTATCTTTCTCCTAGCCATGGACATCAAAAACGCATGTGCTGTATGTGCTCCAAGCACTTCTTATAACACAGAAAGTAACGGCTACCATTATGTACTAACTTACGCAGATATATGAGCGAATATATGCATGGTCGGTTGGAAACTCTAACCACACGGAAACCACAGGGAGATTTACGATATAACTAGGTTCGTTCACAGACTTAGAATCTTTAGAAGCTTTAAGAAGCCCTTTCTAGCATTAATTCGACAACTGTCTGTTTTCGTTGCCGTTGCCGTCTGTCCCAGAATGTCTATTGGATCCGAAACCTTGTCCACATTTTTGAGATCCTGCTTGTCAAACCTATTGTGATTCCTTTATATTTGGTGTCTTCCTGCTGCTCATGGAAACTACATACTACGTTATATGTTCTTCCAGTAATAATTTACCTAGTGTCAGCCCAACAACACCGTGCTATTATCATGCTCCCATTGCTGATCTGTGTTGCTTCATCAATTTAATTTCTCTAAGGGTATTTAGGGTCCAGACGTAGCGAAGGATGGGCATGGCTATAAACGCCTGGATTACACAAATGCACCAACATTTGATTTGCCTCAGTAACGAAGTGATCCAAAATCGGGAAGCCTGCCGATATTTTCTGAGGTCAAACAGGCGAACCCCCCAGGTGGATCATTAGAAATGCAGTGAAGTGAAAGGGTTATAATCGCTTGTTTTCGGATCATAGCCTCGCCGAAATAGGAAGTAGAACGGCCTAGAGCGCTTCGCATTAATACCTGTCTTGAAGTGCTGTAGGTAAATAATCGAGCTGTATTCCTTAGGTTAATTTAGGTTAAAGGGGTTAGTTGCAAACGAATGAGTGCAGTCTACACTCGGATCTCAAACGGATCCATTGTGCTCCCCTGACGTGGAGTTTCCTTTGGACCATTGGCAGGTCTTGTTCTGATCCCTTTCTTGCCAGTTCATCCGCCATCTCGTTCCCTGGAATTTCTTTGTGTCCTGGGACCGACCAGAGTGTTACATGGTGGCTTTGGATGGGCATATTAAGCTCCTCACTTAATAAGTCTAGCCGAATCAGTGCGAAAATTGTTTCAAGTGCTGCGGTCGGGGTGATTCTAATGTCGCCTGTGGTTGCTATGCAGGCAAGTCTCTGGATTTTAGTTCACTCTTTGAGATGTGTGTTTTTTTCTGCTATTGGCCACCAGACAATGCACCCATATGTAAGAATGGGTCTGACTATGGCTGTGTACATCCAGTGTATGATGGCAGGTTTGGGTCCCCATTTTTTTTTTTCCAAAAATTCTGCTGCAAGCATAGAACGCAATGAACGCTTTCTTTATTCTTTCATTTGTGTTATCTCTCTAGCTCAGTTTGCGGTCAAGTATGCACCCTAGATACCGTGCTTTATTCGAGACTTGGAGTGGAGTGTCACCGAGTCGTAGGGGTCCGAAGCTGGGATTACTCTTTTGTTGGTGAAGAGGGCCACTTCTGTTTTCGCTGGATTAACGTTCAGTCCACAACTCGCAGCTCCGAGTTGATGTGTCTCGTCTTGAGCATACATTCTATCCAGTCGGGGAGTGTGGAATCTATTCAGAGTCGGTCTAGTAATAATCTCATTGATTCGGTTTTTACATTGTTAAAAGCAATGCGAAAGGCTCCTTCCACGTCTAAAAAGGCCGCTAAAGTGAATTGCTTGTCAGCTGTATTCCTTAGAAGCTCTTCCGTATTTTGCGATCATGTTGATTGCATCCAATACCGTAGTTTTCTGAAGCAATATTGTTGGTCAGCCCTTCTGCGCTCTACTCGTATTTTGCGATCATGTTGATTGCATCCAATACCGTAGTTTTCTGAAGCAATATTGTTGGTCAGCCCTTCTGCGCTCTACTATCTTTCATTTTTATTTTATCTACTATCTTTCTACCCTACCGGCGAATATGTGATTTATAATTGCAGCGAAACGATCCTTTAAGCTGGCCCTAATCTAAGTTAGAAAGGCACACGCTGTGTGCCATACCTAGAAAATGTTTCTTGGAGACCAAATACACATGACTTCACTTCTATCTAACAAGTTTTCGCTTACCATCAATGCCTGCCACGAAGTGTGCTATGAGCATGCCAGTTTTGTGCAATCTTCACGGGTGTCTTGGTGTCAACTCACAAAGGAGGCATTCAACAGCTATACACTCAATTATATCATTTAGAAAAGAAGTGTTTTTATCTTTCTTACATTCCACAGAAAACTTTCGGCAATCATTCACTTGAAGATACAAAATCAGAACAGAATACGCGACATGTCATTAACGGTGGCTAGATCCTTTGAAGTCATTTGAATGGCTCTCGATGCTCACTGCAAATATTACACTACCATCCATAAAAAAAAAAGAAAACATCTATTACTAAGAGGCCCAACCAAGCGGATAGTCATCTCCTCCCAGCTAAACCAGGAAGTGTCTCATAACTCACCCTTGAACGGACACAACTTCATCACCTCATTTCCTATTTCCTTGTCATCCTCTGTTGAATCCATTAGAATGCTCACCACCGCATCTGTGCAATCCATCATCCAAATGCCCACTCCAATCCATAACTCATCCGTTCAACATTTCACCATAAATTTTCAGAAACTCCAGTCGTCTCCGCGATCTCCTCTGAGCCTCCTCACCGAAAAACAACCAAAGTACATGACATTAATTGACCGACAAAGATTTTTCATTTGTACACTAAAGGAGACCAACGAAAACACAGAAACTGATCTCGTATTCCTTCGGCCAAAGTTCCATGTTAGAGATCAGCTCACAGCCAGCCGATCGGTCAGTTAGTATTCCATGCACGGATTTAATCGAGAAAATATGCAAAAGTGACTGCGCGGCTTATGTACGCGAAACGTGAAGCGTTAGAATTACTATAACACACGAGTTCACTTGGATTGATATAGATCTAGGAGAAGTATTTTTTTTGTTTTGTTTGCTTCCTTACCAAACCGACCAGTATCTCACACATAATAAAGATTCATCCATCCACGGACTGGAGTGGAATGGTCATGTATAAAGTTGCTACTCTTAATAGCTGGACTACAAAAGCCTAAATGAAGTTGCGCGTATAGTACATTCCTTATCAACTTTCCAAAAGGCAACACAGAACACTTACGAGTAGTGGCCAGTTGTCTAAGTTCGTTGCACGAACGTTCTGAGAAATGAGAGGTGTACTACTACGACGTCGTTCGTCAACCTCGGAGACCTTTCGCTCTGATTGTAGTTTGTCAGTCAGCAAATTTCTAGAAGCGAGTCCAAAGCCACCATTCACAATAGATATCAATTGCCACTTATGGGGGCAGGCGGGTAGACTGCAAGAGTATCACTGCGGCGCGCAAAAGTCCGGCAGCATTGGACGCGGTTTATTGCACCCGAGTGACTTTTCTTTTATAATTCAATCTGAATGCAAGTCGATGTAAAATAATTGTGAGCTCCGTATGGGTAGGGCATGTAGAATGCACTCATGCATAGCTTGGATGTGGATAGTAATTGGTAGACGTCGTTGGCTCAGTTATTGGATTAAGATCTTTCACAAGCCGCTAAGATACTTTATCAATCAATAAAGTGAATGAGAACACTCGATGTCGTGTTGTGCTATTGTAGGTCTGGGAATTCTGTATTCCTTTGAAATATTGCACTCATGCAACGCAGACAGATTGTCTCTGCGCAGTGAATGGGGGGGCGAAGTTGACAAATTTTGAATTTCTTAAGAGTGTGTCAGTGGAAGTAAGCTACAGATTGACTCGACTCGGTGACAATTTGAATTCGTTTTGAGAGTGACAGGAATTGAACTTTCGCAAAAGAAATACATGCTCGTACATCAGTTGGTTAGATGGAAACAAATTTATTGACATAGAGGTGAATAATTTTGTCTGTCTGGCTTGTGTGCGAATTATGTGCATATAAATGTGTCCCAGTAGCTTAAATTTACGTAAATTCCACGTTAGTTGATGAATACACAAATATGTCTTATCTTAACCCGTATATACGAGTATGCTTAAGTTCATCATCTCAATACCAGACCAAGCCGACACATCAAATCGCATTACAGTGCGGTCATACTTGTAATTTTTGAAGAGTTTTTGATACTGTACTTTCAATTCAAAACAGAACTATCGGTGGCATTAATTTTGTTGACAAATGACGGTAGCGTTGATTGATCCAATTGTTACGAAAGTGTCTGCTTTCAACCCACCGATCTGAACTCGATCTACAAATGGTGGAAATACAATTTTCTGTATATTAGCAAATGTAAGGCTTTAGGCATCTCATACGAGCGTCTTCTTTAGTACCTATTACTTCCATAACAAATCCATTTCTTCAGTCAATTCTATCCACGATCTAGATATTAGCTATGATAGAGAACTCAACTTCCGTTCACATGTTGATCATATCATAAATAACGCCAACTCTACCTCTGGTCTTATCAAACCTTGGTCCAAGGTATTTTCGAATCCCTTTTTCAGAATTTAAACTGCAGCGTGGGTTCATCCGTTTCGCTATACGTGGTTTGCCTCCATATGAAGATCGGTAAAAACTAATCAGCTTACAAACTTTGGAAAAAATTACATCAAATTGCCTAACCTACGCCTCGTGCAGCAGTTGGTAGACGGTTCAATTCATTCCTCCGCTCTACTTCAAACGATCTACCTGATCACTATTGAAATCCTTTAGTATGTTCCTTCGAACTTCTGGAAATTGCGAAGCTTTTGGACGACCAACATTTAATTTAACTTTTGAAGCCATTTGTCTTACCAAACCGAAGTACCAGTGTTCTTATTTTTTCTTTAGGATATCGTTTAAGGATTGATGTTTACTAAGAAGTACTCGTAGGTTAACTCATTAAATATTTAAAAATCAACAGCAATGATTTGTCTGTGGACTGATATGACAGTAAGCTTGGAGAATCTAGAGCTGATACTCCAGTCATGAGCCATGTTTTTCTCCACCCGTACTTTGTATGGCTATTTCGCCATTTTCAGCATATTCTATTGGTGTACCATCTGCTTTGAAGCTAGGTGGAAGTCATGCCTCACCATTGATTGAATTCGAATTATCTAAGCCCTATACTCCAGCAGCTGCTGGAAGTACTTTTGAAACCCATCTGACTTCAGTTGCCAGTAACTTGGCTTTATTTCACTATTTTGAGGATGTTGAGCTTGGAGATCCCCCGACCAGGATTTTCTTTTCTTTCTCGTTCGACACACTTAGTCTAAATTTTATTGCAAGGAGAAAGTTGACAGAGTCAGCATTTCTCGTCATGAATTTGTTTGCATCCAAAATATGGAATGGATAGTCGATTAAGTTGTCGTCGGTTTGACCATTTTGAGAAAATAATGTTGCTGCTGGTGGCTGAGGTTACCGATCAGTCGGAAACGAATGCCTATTCTCTTGTTCGTTCCGACTAATGTGCCGATTAACTTCTACGATTTCAACACTGAAGTTTCCGAGCCCCATTATGGTATCGTACTCCAAGCAGACTCCTAAGGTAAGTCTAGACTAACTGATGCGGATCGTGTTTTTATCAATCCATGTACTTCACTTTCCTCCTGTCAGACCTATTTGCTGCTCCCTTAGCATATGAAGCAAAGCTTTACGTTTGTCACGTTGACAAAATTAAATTGTAAAATTGCCAAAGTAATTTGAAGGATTATATACTCTCACTGTGGTTCTTAAGAAGGCCTGGGATTATGCTAAACCTGTCTACACTTGTTTTGTGGTTTTGGGAAAAGCATTATGTAGGTCTCTACTGATAGGCAACGAACATCCAACCAGATCGACCACATTGCGATCAGTCGCCGCTTTAGAAATTGTCTCCTGGACGTCCGAAACAGACGTGGAGCTGACGTCAGACAAGAACGAGATCACCATCTTATGGTAGCTCATTTACGCCTTCGTACTGCACCCGTCAACAGCAATCGCTCGAACCTACTTAACATCACCAGGTTTAATATCGACAGGCTCAAGGTTCCCCAAGTGCGCTACCAATTCAGGGACCATCTTGCCTTAGAAGCAGAAGCAATCAGCAGCATATTGCGAGAGAACATGGATGACCACTGGAGTGCTGTGACTGGGGCACGCACGTATTTCGGTAAAAAGCAGAAACACCACCGCACATGGCTTTCTACAGACACCTGGAGACGGATCGATGAGCGTACAGCAATCAAGACTCGGATTGCAGCGGTCTCAGCAGTAGAGAGAACCGAGCTTGAAGCCCAATACCGTGCGAAGAAGAAAGAAGTGCAGCGTAGTGTGAGACGTGACAAACGTCAATATGCCAACTCACTGGCCGTTGAAGAAGCAGCGAGTAGGTGCGACAGTAGGACTGTTTAGAACACCACTAAGGAGCTCATTGGTGGTCGAAACTCCAAACAACATCCAGTGAAGAGTCTAGACGGCAACCTTCTGATTTCGGATGAGGATCAGCTCACTAGATGGAGAGAACATTTTGCTACAGCGCTAAATCACTTAGACGATGGCCGTATGATCTTGAATTCGAATGAGCAATTCGAAGCAACAAATTCCCGAATTCGCACCGTACCTCCCAGTAAAACTGAAATAATAACAGCAATCAAGTCCCTCAAGAAAAACAAAGCGGTGGGTATTGATGGCATCCCTGCCGAGCTATTTCAAGCGGCGCCAAATACATCGGCAGATTTGCTGCATCCGCTAATACGGAGAGCTTGGGACAGTGAACAATTTCTACAGGAGTGGAAAAGGGGGATGATCATTAAGCTTCCCAAGAAGGGTAACTTGATGGAGTGCGGTAACTGGAGAGGTATATGTGTTCTTCCAGCTGTAGCCAAAATAATAGCTAGAATAATTCTAGAACGAATTAAAGAACATTTAGATTCAACTCTCGATGTCGAACAGGCAGGCTTTCGCGCTGGATCCTCCTGCATCGACCACATAAACACCTTACGAATCATAATCGAACAATGCGTTGAGTATAGGTCTCCGCTACATTTACTGTTTATCGACTTCGAGAAGGCTTTCGACAGCTTGAATCGAGATGCTATCTGGTTGGCCTTGCGTAGGAGAGGCATTCCAGAAAAACTTATTGCTATTATCAAGGCTACATACGAGGGCGGCAAGTGTCACGTCGTGCACAATGGTAATGTGTCGGCCGATTTTGAAGTCCAAAGTGGAGTACGTTAAGGGTGCATACTGCCACTACTATTGTTCTTGGTGGTTATCAGCGATGTACTCCGTGCAGCATTGACGGAAGGCAACCATGGAATTCGTTGGACTATGGCATCTTACCTTAAACACATAGATTACGCCGACGATGTTTGTCTACTTTCACATCGAATAATGGATCTTCATCTGATGGCCCAAAATCTAGAAGCTGAGGCAAACAAAGTGGGGCTAAAAATAAACACAGCCAAAACAAAAGCCCTGAGTACTTCTAATAACCGCGCTCAACTTAACATTGCCGGAAAGCAAGTCGAGAAAGTTGATAACTTTCTATATTTAGGAAGTGTCGTCTCGGATAACCGCGGTGGCACCGAACTGGATGTGTGCAGCAGAATCGGGAAGGCTAAAGCTGCGTTCGGAATGCTGTCCAAAATCTGGAGAAGCAATGTTATTAGCTTAAGAACCAAGCTACGACTGTTCCGCTCCAACGTAGAATCAGTGCTGCTTTATGGGTGCAGTACCTGGAAGGTGGACACCATTAACACACGCAAGCTGCAAGTCTTCGTAAACAAATGCTTAAGAATCATCTTGACGATATTTTGGCCGAACCGCATCTCCAACGAACAACATTATCTGAGAACGGGACAAGAACCTATATGCATTACTATACGAAGAGAAAGTGGCAATAGATTGGACACACCCTACGGCGCGAAGACAACTTCATTGCGAAATACGCCATGTAGTGGAATCCGCTCACCAAGGCAGGCAGGATAGCGGGACGCCCTAGGCAAACGTGGCGCAGAACAGTTGAGGAGGAATCGAGCTCTTTAGAAATGATTTGGAGGCAGCTCAAACGCGTTGCAAAACTCCGAACACGATGGCGCGCAGGCGTGGTTGACCCCCTATGCGCCCCGAGGGGTTAAAGGATATAAGTAAGTAAGTATTATGTAGGGTTCCTCGAGGCAAACTCTGAAGTGTTTTGCGTGTTTTTGTATAGGATTGATGGTTCCCTTTTAAGGGCGATTCGGTCTATATACAAACTGTAGAAGCTGTGTTCGGATAAATGGCGTTTCCTTTCACTGTGGGCGTTGGACTCCGCTAAGGGTGAGTTTTGTCACCTCTGCTCTTCATTTAGGGTTATCGTGAACAAATGTTCCCTCGGAATTTTTCCCCCGAACAAAAATTAAGTATCTTCAAAAAAGAGAAAATAATTCCGCGGAAAAGAAATAGGTATCATGAATGACAATTCAGGAGAATTTGCGATATTTAATTCTTTCCTGATGAATTTTGTCCTAATTTTTGAAGATACATAATTTTTATTCGGACGAAAAATTCCAAGGGAAAATTTATTCACAATAACCCTGATTGTATATATGGACAGGATGTTGCAGCGCAGCCGCGGCGAAGAATGTTTTAAAGTGGGAGACATGGATTAGTTATCTGCTCTTTGCGGATGATTTGGTCATCCTTGGGTCCTCTCGAACCGAACTTCAGAGGGCACCCACAAGGTTTGTAGCCGTTTGTGATAATATAGGAATGAAGACGAACAGAAGAAAAGAAGCATAAACAAATCGGAAGAAATGGTCGTTTCCAGAATACCCATTCAGTGCACTCTGCATGTTAGTGGAGTCCTACTGAAGCAGGTGGATAAGTTTAAGTACCTCGGGGTCTTATTCACGGCTGATGGGAAAAGCAATACCGAGTTATCCTGTAGAATTGGTCAAGCTGGATCAATTTCGAGAGAGCTTTGTCAATCTGTCATAAGGAAGGCCGAACTTAGTGTTTTTTTTACTCGGAGTATGTTCCAACTCTCATCTCACCTACAGTCATGAGATTTGGGTAGTAACCGAAAGAATAAGATCGAGGATATACATAAGTTTGCCGAAATGAGGTTCCTTCGCAGTATTTCTGGAATAACTCGTAGGGATCGAGTTTGCAACGCCAGAGTACGATGCTCAATGTTGAGCAGCTACAGTTCCGAACGGAACGATATATTCTTCGATGGTTTGGTCACGTAGTGCGTATGCCCCCAGACCAGCTTCCAAGACGTACCATTAGGTAGACGACCTCCTGGTAGGCCTAGAAATAGATGGTTGGATGAAGTCCGACATCTCTCCTGGAGCCGTCTAGGGATTTCTCCTGATGAGTTGGAGTGAATGGCGAAGGATCGAGAAGGATGGAGAGTCCAACTGAGCATCCTACCCCCGCGAACCTCATGAAAGATTAGCGGGTCATTGAAAATGTATGTAATATATATGTATATCCTCTCACCATTATTGTGTTTAGTGGTCTTCAGCGATGTACTTCGGGTAGCACTGACTGACGGAAACCAAGGATTAAAACGGACAGTGGCATTTTACTTACGACTACATTGTCTGCCTCCTTTCACAGAGTACAAATCTTATGGTTCACAATTTATAAGCCGAAGTAAACAAAGAGGGACTAAAGATAGCCACGGTGAAAACAAAAGCCCTGAGCATTTAAACTTCGACGCTCAACTCAACATTCCTAGGCAGCAGGTCGAAAGGGTTGACAACTTTCAGTATTTATGAAGCATTGCCTCAGTCGCTGGTTGTACCGAACCAAAGGTTGACCAGATAGCAATGATACTGTTTCCAATTGTTATGTTTCAGCAGCTGTCAAAGTTACCAATGACATCCAGCTCGAGGCGAACATTCGTGACGCTATTGCCGTACATATTGGACCGAGTCATCAAAGATTGGACCGACCGCTTGAAGCGACCGCCAGCGAAGCCAAGGCGGCCATTTAAATGATGTGCTGTTCCACACATAAGGGCATGAATGTAGCTTCAAAATAAAGGCAGAATCAATTTCATATCTCACACCGATGTTGTCTTATTTTAATTTTTTTTCCTATCGTTCTTATCTGGTCACGCTGTATGTTGCAACCGAACCGTGAAGGCTACTGCACTCGGAATGCTATAAAAGGTCTGGAAAAGCAATACTTTTAGCTTAAAAACCAAGTTGCCACCGTTCCGTTCCATCGCTGATCAATTCTTCGGTACTTGAGTACCATTGTCACTTCCAAGCTGCTAACCCCCGCAAATACATAGATGTCTGCGAATCATCTAAGGATTGGTATCCCAATCGTTTCCTCAATGAACAGCTTTATTAGAGAACCGGTCAAGAACTTATAGAGTAGAAGTCGAAGTCCTTGGAAAGAGCTGAGATTTTTTTTTTATAATTAGCACTAAAGAGGTTATGAAAACCCTTATGTTACACACAGTGCATGCATTGGAAAGAATAGATAAAGAGAAAGAGAAAGATTTAGTGTAGTGGTTTGCTCAGTTGTTTTTGCTTCAGAGAAGCTCCGGGGATGGCGTCCAGATAATTGGGGACATTTTTGTTATTTTTTGTCTTTGTTTCTGATTCACGTTATTTTTTTTTTCCCTTGAGTCCCTATACCCCACGAGGGCTGACAGAATGTATTTACGAAGTTGCATTCCATCATTTTATGGCGAAATTGTCAGATGCGACAGTCATAGCCCATAAATGAAGCGCGATCAATGACGTATATCTAAACCCATCGTAGTTCTGGTCATTTGTATTCAACTCTTAAACCAACGTTTACTACATAGATGTCAAATAAAATTCACACTTTTTATTTGTTTCTTTTCTAAGCCACTCATTCTGCAATTAATAATCTTAAGCTCATAACTAATAGTCTATTTAAATTTTTTGACATATCTCTGTGGGTAAAAAAAGATTGTGTGGAGTTTTTAAAATTCATATTTTATCCTTTTGATTGGTTTAAATTATAAAACACTGAATAAATAAATTTATATATAAAGATATTTCTCTTCTAACAATGACATTTCATTAAAGGAAACAGGTTTAACTTAGATAGTTTGGTTGGTGGAGGTGAAGAGATTAGCGCGTGGGGCTGCTTTTTAACAAATTTTTCGTGTTTTAACTTGTCTTTCGCGAAATGATCGATTTATGTCTATTTAGATACTTTTTGGTGTTCACCTAAGGCTATATATTGTCTTGCAATACTGTCATTAGCTATATTTGGCAGTGAATTGATGGATGGGACCATGGAAGGTAAACGGACAAGACGATGAGTGTTTCAAAATTTCTTGTCGAACTTACTGGATATCTTTTTCCTTTCTGAGGTTGACAACCTTTGTTTGAATATTAATGAAAGTAAATGAAAATTTTGAGTGTTTATCGGAAGTTGGAATACAAATACAAATATTTGGCGCAACAGCTCTTTAAAGCGCCAGGGAAGTTGGAAGCTTGCGTGAAAGTATGTTTCTTAGAACAGAGATCCTAGTTAAAGTGCAGGATCATCGGAAGGTGGAAATCTTTTAAAGATGTCCGTACTCTGTCATAGTCTGGGATTTCCGCCCACTAAACCCACCTCCTCTTCTACGCCTGGTCCTCACGGCACTGCTGTCAAGCATTTCATCGTAAGGGGGGACTTCAGCCTTTTGTGTTCGGCTCGTTCGTGTATGCAGCCTCATGCGCTGCGTTTCGTTATTGCTCCTGTCTTCGTTGTTCTTTCATAATGGTTGCTACAATGTCGTTAACTGCTTCCCAGGCATCTCCCTGCTCATCATCTGTCTGGTGATGTTGTCTGGGGTTAGGTCCTCACACAGTTTGTTCACTAGCAGGTTTCGTTCTTCATACTAATATCGTGAACAATGGAACATGATGTCTTCCAAGCACTTTGGGCAATAGGCGTTGTCGTCGAGTCCAAACCTGTGGAGGTAGGTTCTGAAGCAACCATGGTAGCAACTGGGTCAGGTAGAAACTCAGCTCCCCATGCTTCCAATTGATTCAAGCGTTTATATTGGGGATCAATTTCTACGTTCACTTGCCTTTATCAGAGTATTCCCAACTTACCTGCTTTTCATCCAGACTTGTCCTTGGTGGTGCCTCAGTGACACTTCAACTCATCGCAGTTGGTGCCGCTGTCATGCTGGACGGTATTTCCGTTGGGTTTCTTTAACCAAAATGTCTATTGGTACCATACCAGCCACTACACATGCCGCGTTGTAGGAGGTTGTTCAGAAGGCGCTGGATACTCTCAACGCGTTGATTCTGTGAACTGTCTCCATCTTCCTTCTGTATGACTTCGTCTTCATGGCACAAGCTCATATTTGGGAGCCATAGAGCATTATCGATGCCTCAACTCTTGCTTAAAGCAGTCTCCTCTTGTGCTTTGGTCTGCCGATGGCTGCCATTGCCTTTGCTGCCGTCTCAGCTGCATATTGCAGATTTTGCTTAAAGGTTACCCTTGCATCTATGGTAATGCCAAGGTATTTCAGCTCTGTTTTGCATAGTCGGGCTCTTACGGACTCTGTGACGCCCCTCCTGCTTATGAGCACTATTTTTGTCTTCTCCTCTGCAAGTTCTAGGCCCATGTGTACTAGCCTAAAAAAAAATCATTGATCTTCGCATAAGAAACTCCGCCCTTATAGAACACCCCCCGAATAATATTCAATTTGCATATCAATTTGGTAAATCTACGATCACAGCCCTTCACCATCTAGTCAGCATGAAGAAACTTTGTCAAAGAAGGAAATAGCATTATGCTCCTTCCTGGACATCTCTGGCGCCTTCTATAACACATCGTTTCAATCAATTAAGTCTGCTGCTGATGTCAAAGGCATTGACCCGCAAACTACCAAATGGATATGCTCCATGCTCAGAAGCAGACTTATTACTGCCAAGCTTGGACAAATCTCAATCTCCCTTAGGACTACTAAGGGTTGTCCCCAAGAGGGTCCTCTTTTATGGTCCATTGTAGTGGACAGTATCATAAATGACTTCAATAGTTCTGGATTTCTCACCCAGGGCTACGCTGACGACGTAGTCATAGTAGCTAAGGGCAAGGTTGAATCCAGCATTTCTGAACAAATGCAACATGACCTAAACAAAGTAAATAACTGGTGCCAGTCAAATAGTCTAACGGTTAACCCTGCAAAAACCGTAATAATTCCTTTCACCAGGAGGAGAAACTTAAGCCTTCAAGCACTATCACTAAACAATATTCAAATTGAGTTCTCAAAAGAAACAAAATATCTTGGGATTACTCTAGACCACAAATTAAACTGGTAACCTCATATAGGCAGAACCACTGAGAAGGCGACTAAAGCCTTCTGGGCTTGTTCTAGGTATTTCGACAAAAAATGGGGATTAAATCCAAAAATGATCCACTGGACCTATACCACAATCATCGTTCCGATAATAACTTATGCTTTGCTAGTATGGTGGGATAAAGTTAATCAAACCGTTACCCGTTCCGCCCTCCAGAAGGTGCAGAGACTAGCCTGTGTAGGTATTACGGGCGCAATGCGCATCTGCCCAACAGCTGCGCTGGAAGTTCTCTTAAACCTTCCACCCGTACGCATAAACATTATGAAGACTGCGGCTGCCAGTGCTCTAAAGTTTCACCTTTTATGCAACAACACAAATTCCGAATAAGTTGGCCACATGAAGATGAGAAAATTCGGCTACTTACTTTTCCAGCAGTATGCATCTCTGACTTCATGCCTTAAAGAATCCACCTCAATCACCCCTTCACAGTTAACATACCTGACTGCAGCTACTGGAACTAAGTATCCTCAAATTCCTCAATCAAGATCTCAAATCAATTGGTACATTGATGTTCAAAAATGTCATCTGGGGTTGGAGCTGGTATCTTTGGCCCCAACTACAAACTCTTTACACCATTAGGTCAATCCACTACTATCTTCCAAGCAGAGGTCTATGCCATCGAGCTCTGCGCCAGAGAATGCATCAGACGAAACCTCCGAAGATCACATATTGTGTCCTTTGACTATAAGTCTAAGCTGATTTGGAATTGTCTCCAGACGCTTTTGCAGCTTGCTGCACGCAATAAAATCACCCTGGTAATGAAGCGGCTGATAAGATTGCCAGACTAGGTGCTCAATCTCCTTACATTGGACCTGAACCCTTCTGCGGTTTACCCACTAGCCAGATTAAAATAGAGCTATTCCGCTGGGAACGCGAGCAAATGCTCTCTCACTGGATTGCTCAACCCAGCCTAAGGCATTCCAAGAAATTTATTAACTTCTCAAAAAATAGAACTACAGACATTCTATCAATGAGCAAACAGAATGCTAAGATCCTTACTGACTTCCGAACTGGACATTGCTCTCTCAACTACCATCTCAAGAAAATGGGCCGTGCTCAATCGGAAACGTGCCGTCTCTGTCTTGAAGACACCGAAACAGCACATCACATACTCTGTGATTGCCCGGCCATAGCCAGACTGAAGCACTTTAATAAAGGCGTCACATCACCTTTTGATGTCACCTCTTCCTCAGCTCGAACTATTCTTAGCTTCATTAATGAACTTGATTTCAACTGGTTGACAAAATCAAAACAATCAACCAGGGGATAGCACAAAAGATCTTTTTAGGTCGCAATGCTCCAGGGGTCATTCTCTGCCTTCCTCCCCATTTACCTTAAAATAATAAAATAAAATGTGCACTAGCCAGTCCTGAACCATCCCGATAGCTTCATTGCCGTCATGCTCCAATTCCTCCAAGAGTTTGGCCACTACAACGAGTGCTATGTCGTCGGCGAAGCCTATTATTTTCGAGGATCTCGGGGTTCTAAGTCTGAGGAGGACGTCATCATACATTAGGCTCCACATTTAGGTACACCGCCTCCTCTGATGTTATACTGCCTCGTTCTATCGTCGGTGTCGTAGTGCAATATCACACTTTGCATGTATTTCTACGGTTATACATCATAGTCGAGTCAAATACGTACCAATGAATCATCTCTTTCCTGTGGAAAAGAACTCCTGTTCTAAAATATGTAACAAACCGCTGTGAAGAGTCACATTGGTCCACAGCCTGGTGCAGACTAGAGCTGATCACCATGACTAATCACTGATTCACTACGATTTATTTTACCTTGCTGAAAGGTTACATCAAGCATGATCACCGGCATCATAATACTGCTAATACTTCGCAGTCAGTTACCCATAAAACCCCAACGTATAACCACATCCGCACAAAGGGTATTCTCCTTTCGAGCCTCAAACAGCTTTCTAAGCCATTAATCTCCACTTCAATTACACTCCATCATATTGCATTTGCTTTCGTTTCCTCCTTCTTTCAAAATATACGAGTACATAGAAATCTAATCTCCGGGAAGAAGAGGAAAGAAACCTTCCCTTCGTGAGCCTTCATTACCCAGAGTTAATCTAAGAATTATGGTCGTTTAATGCGCATAATTATAGCTCGCCATGTATCTCTTAATTGAGTATCTCAACTCTGGCTTATGGTTTTCGTTTCGTGATGCACGCTTTTGGGTGGTGGCAGATGTGTTTTGTTGCACCCACTTAAGGATTTATTGCAATAAAATTGAAATTAAATTCCCTATCCAGTTAGAAGTTCGTGAGTTCTCCACCTTCATTCTCATTGTGCACCGAATTCGAGTAATAGACTCTACGTCTTCCCAAATGGGAACTACTTCCGTGTGGCTTCGATGCGCATAGTTGAGTTCAAATAGGAGATCTCAAATAGGAGAGAAAAGTCGTATCTTAAAGAGCAGACTCATTACGGTGGCTCTGATACTTTTCACCTGTGGTCGTCCGGGGGTAATGTTTATGATTACAATTTTATTAAATTTAATTCTCTGTGCGCGCTCGAGTTGGTGCAGTAAAAATTAATAGATGCGACGAGTGGTTTTGAATTTCAATCCAATAAGGAAAGACTTTCAAGCGATGTTGTTCACCTGTGAGCGGGGGGAATTGCTTGATGATGATCATGGGTTCATTCGGGGTCAATAGAGAGGTAAACAGTTGTGCATTTGATAGGAAAAGGTAAATGCCATCCCGTGAAAAGACAGCAAGTGAAAATTTGGGATAAAGAAAAAAATATCGCCGGGAAAATGCTTTTGGCATAAATTGGTTTTACCATCCCACGATAGGATTTTTTCTTGCCGCTGATCACGAATATGTAAATTAAAATCTATGGAACAGAAGTTTCTAAATTGCATATTCGTCATCAGTGGGAAAAAATAAATTAATTAAATATTATGGAATGTAATCTTGGAGTGGTGGAAACGATTTGCAATTGTTAGGCATTTGTGTTACATTTGTGCTTCGTGTCTGCTGACAGTTGAAATGAATTCAATAGTGTGTCTAGGCGAATTAGTAGAAATGCAGTGAAGTGGGAGGGTTATGATCGCTTTTTTCAGATCATAACCTCGCTGAAATAGGAAGAAGGAGAATTCAAGACTGTGTCTGCTCCACTTTTGCCTAACTGCTATCCCAACGCTCATTTACATTGACATTTCAGCTATCATCTCCTTAGACAAGGCCAATCTCCTTGCTGCTAACTTTGCAGCGAACTCCACCTTGCCAGACAGTGCTTTATCTCCGCCTGTACTTGAGAGCGTCAAATTTTCCATGGGACAAGTCCACTTTCGCACTCGTACAGTTGTATGAGTACTCAAAGGTCTTAACATACACAAATCCGTTTGTCTAGAAGGTGTTCTTCCACGCTGGCAAAACCTCTGCGTAAGTTTTTCTATCTGTCCTACTCTTCTGGGCTCTTTCCGAGAAGATGGAAAACGGCATTTGCCCAGCCCGTCCCTAAAAACTTTAAATCTTCCTCCCCGTCCAATTACTGACCCATTGCACTTACGTCCCTTCTTTCCAAGATGGAAACGCTGATAAATCGTCAGCTCATGAAATATCTTGATTCACGAAAACTCCTCAATGACCGTCAGTATGGTTATCGTAGCAACAGGTCCACTAACCGAGAAGTGGAACCAATCTCTCCATCACTTCGGCGAAACAAAGGTGGTTGCGACCGATATTTCTAAAGCATTTGACAGAGTTTGGCATCAGGCTCTTTTGTTGAAAATGCGGGCATATGGCATCGATGAGTCTCTTCTTCAATGGATTAGAAATTACCTTTCGGACCGTTCAATACAAGTTGTCTTGGAGGCTTCAAGTCTGCAATTCACCATATAAATGCTGATGTTCCCCAGGGCTCCGTTTTGTCTTCGACTCTCTTTCCCATTTTCATAAATGACCTCTTGTCTGCTACTTCTAATCCAACCCATTCCTTCGCTGATGACAGTATCCTCAGTTTTTCATATTGGTTCCCTAGGTAGGTAGGTAGAAGTGGCGGTTCTGTAAAACAGAGACCCAATTAGCACAGTTGTGCCGTTTTGAAGTTGAAGAAGCTAGGCCATGGCGCTTTAAAGAGCTGTTGCGCCAAATATTTGTGTTTTTTTTTTTTTTTTTTTGCCGTTTTGATATCACGCCTCATGCGACCTTGGATGTTGATGTGGACAATCTAGAGCAAGCCTGTGGAGTTTAAGAAGAGGGTTAGCTCATTTATGTTCTTACCTGAGATCTCCTCAAGTGAATTGTAGAAGGGTTTGCCTAATGCTTGATGTCTAGCCCTAGCTAGTGCTGGACAAGTGCACATGTAGTGGATAATTGTTTCCTTTTCGGTGGCTATGTTGCAACTACGGCAGTGTTTATTATATGGAATACCTAGTTTGGCTGCGTGCTCTCCTACCGGCCAGTGTCCCGTGATTATCACGATTGTACGGGCAATGTCTTTGCGCGTTCTGTTCAATAGGGCGGTTGTTTTGGTCTTGTTGTAGTTAGGCCACATCTTTCTGGATATGACGCAGTTCGTTGACCTGGACCATTTAAGATTAGCTTTTCTAAGAAAGATTAAGGAGATGTTTGCCTTAATTGCTCCGAGCGGGGTGTGAACAAGTTCAGCAAGTGAGCATTGAACGGCTGAGCCTCGCCTGGCCAGTTCGTCAGCATGTTCGTTGCCATCAACGTTGCTGTGGCCTGGAACCCAGACCAGAGGGTCACCATGCATTGGCCATCTAGCGAGGCCAGCTCCTGTCGGCATTCTAGTACTAATTTCGAGGAAATGGTTTCCGAGGCAATGGCTTTGATAGCAGCTTGGCTATCAATTACAATAGCGATTCTTTGCATTGGTAGTGTATTTGTGTGTGACTTGATTGGGCGACAGGCTTCGCGAATGGCGAGTAATTCCGCTTGGAAGACGCTGGCAGCGTCCGGGAGTCTATACGATCTTGCGATGTTCAGGAAATCCGAGAAAATACCCGCACCAACACCACAGTCCATTTTTGACCCATCGGTGTAGACTGTTAGATCGAAACCACTGGTCGCCTGTCCATCTTGGCAATCTTTTCTTATAGGGAATTGTACATCGAAACGCTTTGTGAAGTTCAATGTGGGGATGATGTAGTCTGTTGGAGTCGATACGAGTTCTCCTGGTAGAGAATCTAGGATATTGCTGTGTCCATAGGGTTTCACAGTCCAACACTTGGACTCTCTGAGTCTGATTACGCTGTGCGCTAAGATGTTTGTGATATGTAGATCTAGGGGTAAAAGGTGTAGCAGGACTGTTAGAGCGTCTGACGGAGTTGACCGTAGGGCGCCTGTGGTGCCTATGCATGCTGCTCTTTGCACTTTATTTAGTTTGGTTATGTTATAGGCTTTTTTAAGGGCCGACCACCATACTATCGACCCGTAGGTAAGGATTGGGCGTACTACGGCTGTGTACATCCGCAGGGTCAATTTTGGTTGCAGGCCCCATCTTTTGCCGAAGGTTCTGTTGCAGGCATAGAAGGCTATACATGCTTTCTTTACTCGTTCGTCTATGTTTGGTTTCCAGTTATCATAAGTTTAGGATCTAGAATAACTCCTAGGTACTCAGCACTGGAAGATAAGGAGAGTATCTGACCGTTTAGTCGAGGAAGATTGAATTCGGGTATTGAATTGGTTCCCTAACTCATGTCTCTGCTCTTCGTAGAAGAGGAACTTCAGCGTATGTTAAACGCATTGAGTGTTTCTTAATGTGTATATGTATGCAGGTGTTTTTTTTTTTTGGTTGCGCCGAGGGATGTGGTAATCTTCGAAAGATACTAAACGATGTATGCAGGTGTGCAGGTATGTATATGCTGGCTGGACGGCTGTAACTCGGTCTAGAGTCTGAATGGCTGTACGCACTTCATAAGATATGCTTCAACTGTCACCATCTGGAGTAGAAGTTGATTGTAGTTTCATGGATTAAGCATTTGCTCGTATGTGGTGCCCTTGTGGTGCTTGATTAGTTATATTTTCGGCGCTGTTTCATTCGAAATTGTGCAGCGTAGCTAAGCTTTTTGAAAATTTGTTTGTCGTCTTCTTTTTCGCTGGCGATTTCATTGCTGAGATCTCATTTGTCCTCGTAAAGCCTCTTCAAATTATTCAGCAACTTCAATGCAGCTCATCATTGTCTCTGTATATGGTTTATCGAGAAACTGTGTGGGAAGTATTGGAAACTATTAGAAAATTAGTTTCACAAATTTTATTTAAAATCACATTTTGGGCAATCAGCTCATGCAGGACGTAAGACCTAGCTGTTCACATCTATTTGTGATACGCGTATTGTATTTTTCGCTTGAATGGAAAAGCCTCATCAGTATCCGGCAGAATTGATACTCTTTTTCACGACGACTGTACTCTGAAATATTTGTAAATGTGCTTCTCAAGCCCTTCTAAATATAAAAGCTATTGCCGATCGACTCTCTTTTGATTGCAATCTAAGTCCTATACTAAGTCCTAAGCTGCAAATGCGGAAGACCAGTGGCAACGTTGCCAACAAACCATAAGATATGCCGCCTCTGATATACTGGGTTTCTCTTGGCCACCACAACGGAACCACTGGTTTGATGAGGAATGTCGGCATGCACATGCAGCGAAAGAAGAGCCTAGCGCGGCGCTGCATAGAAGGACTAGAGCTACTCGCGAGCTTTACGAGCGGAGGAAAAAAGAGGAACATCGACTTATCAGAAAGAAGAAAAAGGGGCATGAGAAGCGCTCGATCGAGGAGTTTGAGAGACTTTATTGTAGGATTGATGGCCGAAAATTTTACTACCAAAAGGTAAAAGGAACATGCCAGGCTTTCAAAGACAGAACAGAAGCATTTAGGGACGAAAATGCAAATACAGTAGTAGCATCGCAGTTGGTGCTGAGGATATGGAAGGAACCATTCTGCAGTCGGGTAAACGGCAACGATGACCGCTGTCAGGCAGAATGAGCCATTCATCAGTGATGATGGTGGATTCCCGTCAACCAGATCAGAATGAAGTGAGAATAGCGATATTTAAACTTAAATCCAACAAAGCTACTGGAGCCGACGGCTTTGCCGCTTTTTCGCTTTCACCTTTCGTCCTCTTAGTGAGCTCCTTCGCCTCCTCGGCTGCCGCTTCCACTCCAATTTCCGCCTTTTTGTCGTGGACATACCTACTTCCTCTCTGCCGCACGGAGATCAGTAGGGGTCACTCCCGCGACTATGAGGACGGCTGGTTCCGACACCGTTCGGTACGAACTTGCAGCCCGTACTGCCGCGTGCCTTTGTACTGCGGCGTTCAGCATATGGTATCTCTCCATCTGGCTGAATTGAAAGCATTTCGCACGTCCAGACTTGCTAGCAATACGATTTTCTTTGAATAGTGTTTGCCCTGTTAAGCCAATTGGACGGTCCTTACCACTTCTTCAGTTGCTCCAATCGTAAAGTGCCCCTTTCTGAATCCATGCTGTCTTTCGGACAAATCTCCTGCTCCCTACACGGCTGCTGTAAGCCTTGGTTTTAGCAACTTTTCCAGGAGTTTCCCTGCGGTGTCCAGCATACACAGAGGCCTGTACGCTGATCAGGAATCCGGGTCTTCTTTTCCTTTGCTGATCAGTACCAAGCGCTGTAACTTCCAGCTCCTAGGGAAAACCCCTTCCTGGAGACAGCTATTGTACATGTTCAGCAGCAACTAAGGACATGTCAGGGCAATCGTCTTGAGCACCTCCGCTGGTATTTCGTCAGGTCCAGGGGCCTTTCCTCTCTGCCGCACGGAGATCAGTAGGGGTCACTCCCGCGACTATGAGGACGGCTGGTTCCGACACCGTTCGGTACGAACTTGCAGCCCGTACTGCCGCGTGCCTTTGTACTGCGGCGTTCAGCATATGGTATCTCTCCATCTGGCTGAATTGAAAGCATTTCGCACGTCCAGACTTGCTAGCAATACGATTTTCTTTGAATAGTGTTTGCCCTGTTAAGCCAATTGGACGGTCCTTACCACTTCTTCAGTTGCTCCAATCGTAAAGTGCCCCTTTCTGAATCCATGCTGTCTTTCGGACAAATCTCCTGCTCCCTACACGGCTGCTGTAAGCCTTGGTTTTAGCAACTTTTCCAGGAGTTTCCCTGCGGTGTCCAGCATACACAGAGGCCTGTACGCTGATCAGGAATCCGGGTCTTCTTTTCCTTTGCTGATCAGTACCAAGCGCTGTAACTTCCAGCTCCTAGGGAAAACCCCTTCCTGTAGACAGCTATTGTACATGTTCAGCAGCAACTAAGGACATGTCAGGGCAATCGTCTTGAGCACCTCCGCTGGTATTTCGTCAGGTCCAGGGGCCTTTCGGTTTTGTAGGGTTTTCAACGCGAGGATCAACTCTTCTTCACTGAACATTGGGGTTTCTGGTCGTTGGACCGGAGAGGTGTCGGGAGACCGAACGCGATGCGTTGGGAATAATGTGTTCACTATAAACTCCATCCTTTCTTCGCCGACGTTTTCTCATTACGACTTTGAACCTAGCCCCCAGGGGTTGCTGTTGACATCCCCCTTTTTTTTTGCTGCAATTGATGGCCCTCTTGAGGTCGGATCTCATTGTTTTAAATTCTGCTAGAATGTCTTCCGTGGGTTCAGCTTGTCTCCTCCTACCCCTGGTGACTTTGCGTCTGAGATGTAGGCAGTACACCGGTTTCCTGTTCCTATTGGGGCCGCTCACTCGGGGCATCTAGGCGTCAAGGCGTCACATGCCAGCCGTATGAGTTGGAACGTTGCCTCAACTTTTATTTCAGCAGCTCCCACTGTTTCTAGAACCGCACTTTTTCCTTCTTCGATTGCGGATGTGAGAAGCTCTTCGTTGAGTCTGCTAACGTTCCATCTCGGCGTTCGGCTTTGGTTTTGGTTCGAAACGCGTTGCCCTTTTCGTATGTCAAAAACGATGTACTGGTGATCGCTGCCCGTGTAGTCTTCGATAACTCTCCAGTTTTCAACCCTTGCGGATGTCAGTTCGGATGCGAAGGTTACGTCCGGGATACCTAGTCTCTGCGTAGCCAGGCCTCCTAAATGTGGATGTGTTGCCTATGTTCGCAGTGTTAAGCCCTCATCTTGTAGCCATCTCGAGAATTTGCTTTCCTCGAGAGTCTGTGGTCAGCATTCCCCACTCCTGTGCTCTTGCGTTGAAGACTCCAGCTACCAGGATCTCCCCCTCGATCCCTTGAATGAAGTCCTCTAGTTGGTCCAACTTTTCTCGGAACTCGTTTATGTATTTATTTATTCTATTTATTCTTTCGTTTGGCGTGAAGTAGCAGCTGATTATCGTAAGTCCAGCGCATTTCATCCAAACGAAGCCTCTTTCTGCGCATTGGCTTTTTGCGGGGAATGTTCTTGCGTCTGGGATCCAGATAGCAGCTGTACCTAGCGTGTTCGCAACCAGCTAGGGCCATCTTTATCCTTGTACTGTTCGCTGATGATAATAATATCTGCTTCCAGTTCGATTCTGAGTTTAACGAGGAGGTCGTCTGCCGTTCGACTCCTGTGGAGGTTTCCTTGGAGTATTCTGGTCATTGGACGCTGTCTTTCTTCGGCCTTCTTAAGTGCCTCCCTGAACACTTGGCAGGTGCCCGACCCCGGCATATGAGACAGCAGAGCTCGTATGAGATTCCGCTCCGCACATAATCCGTACTTTGCACTCTAATTTTTTGTGTTCTTGTGCCCCGCAATTGAAACATAGGCCTTTGCTTCTTCTGTCCGTTCCCTTGCAGGTGTTTTTCTGGTGTCCATAGTCGAAGCATTTGTGGCAGCGAAATGACAAGTATAGACGAGTTGAAACGTCAAACAAACCGGCAGTTCACTTGGCACATCGCCGAGAAATCCTATTGGAAAATGGGGCGCCCCAGTTGAAAAACCCGATATATCTGATCATACCCTTCTATCAGAATGTACTTTCATAGCGCCGTTTATCGGTTTAAACTTAAAAATCTGTCAGTTGAAAGTATTAATCTCGGAGTGTGCTTAGTAAAGATTTATTTGCACTCCCACTTAGCGACATTTAACTTTGAATTGCAAACGAATGCTGACTCTACAAAGCCATACTTAAAAACGCATTTATACCAATTCAACCTCAAACTGTATCCTCTTTTAGAGAATTAACAAATTCTTTTAGTCAATTCTACGTGCATAACAAAATCCTATTGTTATTTTGGAACTCTCAAATCCCTACACTAATATCTGTCACCATAAATCCATTACCATCAATTCTCATCTCTGACAAATAACTCTGAAGGCATAAGTACTTTCATGTGTGCACACACGTATCTACCTCTCCTCTCAAAAAGAACAAGTACACACGACAATCAAATGCGTGTTTGCTGTCAAGTGTTGACCAGTCATTCAATCAAACTTAGTCTTCAGACAAAACGACAGATTCCTCCGCTCAACCCATTAACTTTATTGCTCTCATCGTCAAATTTATATTCAAGCGTTCCATAGTGAGAAACCTAAAATAGAAAGTATTGTATCTTTTATTCCTCCCCAGAGTATCTACGCACTTGAACAAACACCAACAGAGCCTAGATGGAGTGTTTGCTCATTTGAATATCTCTAAAAGTGTTTAATGCCACAGAGACATAAAGATACAGAGACAAAAAGAAAAAAAAAAAATTCGAAAATTATAGAGTTTGTCCTGAGTTCAAGGCTCTTCTTGTTGCGAAATTAAAATTCAGCAATTCCATTAGGTAAGCAGTTTTTTTCCTGGACTTTTTCGCCATATGCCCCTCTCACTTTGTTTGGTTCTTATCAGGTTCTGAGGTATTGCCTACATAAATATTCATTGGAAATTGATTCGATTGGGATACGATATGGATTTGGCAAACTGTTGTCTCTTTAATCATAAAAAAAACTCGAGATTGTTTGCATATACACCTGATTCGTCGAAAGTCCGCTCATGACACAGCTATTAAAATAGTTTAGCAGACAGCTACCAGGGTTCTGGATTCCCATTGAAGTTGATTTACATTTTAAATTAATTTTTTTTTGGTTGGATATTAGATATGAGATAGATTACATCTTTGAAGTGTCTAGTGTAAGCAACAGGTGATGTCGTCATTTCGAAATAATTGTACCTTTAAGTCAGGTAGGAGGTTCATTGATCCCTGACTGGATTCAATTGAATTTCAATTCAAGTAATTGCAGAAATGTCTGTTGATTAAATTCGTGGGGTGTTACTTAGTTTTATTGGTCATATAAAACCAGAATGAAACGAGAAATGAATTCTACATGTCGCGACTTGTTGAGAGACAGAGCAGAGGTGACTAATAATGGTGATGGAGGTGGGTGATTTCTGTGATGACAAATACAAGGTGTCATGGAGTTTATTGTTATGTAACAAAGAATAAACTTAATTACATGAAATGTAAGAAGTCGTGATGGCATTTGGCGCAAAAGTCTAGAAATAAACTAAGTTACCTTATTACTTATTCGTTGGGACCTGTCCCAGGTAAACAAAGTTCCTTGAATCTTTCAGCTAAGCCATTCAATTTAGTTTCCTCGAAAATCCAAGACATTAAGAAGATGGTAGCACTTTAAATGTATGAGAGCTGCTCGCGAGATCTATGACTAAAAAAGAAAAGAGGAGCACAAACTTCTCCGAAAGAAAAAGAAAGTATGAGAGGCGCACGGTCAAATCAATAGGAGTGGTACTACTGCACGAATGATGTTCGAAAATGTTACCGAAATGTAAAAAGTACATACCGAACAGGAAGAATGTAATAGTAGAGTCCCAGTCGGTGGTAAGAATTCGAAGAGACCATTCCTGCAGATTGTTAAACGGCAGTGGTAATCAGCAGCCCGTTGACAGGCAGAACGAAGCATTCAACATTGACGCTAATAGCAGAGAATACCGTCAACACGATCACAATAAAGTGAGGATAACAATATTTAAGTTTAAATCCAAAAAAGCTACTGAGGTTGACGATCTAGTTGTTGAACTTCCAAAATCAACGGATAATGACTTGGTACTCAACTCATCTTTAAAATATGATCGATGAACGAATGTCCGATAAATTTACTTACATACATACTTACTTAGGTAGCGCTATAGTCCGGGGTCGACCTGGGCCTCAACTCACAAACCAGCCAGCCCAGTTACGAGCCAGCTGCCTCCATTTGCACAGGCCAAGTTGGTTGAGGACTCCCTGAACTTTCTTGCGGCACCTACCGCGAGCCTAGGTAGGTAGACAAGGTCCTTTACTACATCCGAATTATATATGTCTACTATGGCGAAGAAGTGGTAAGAACCGTCCAATTGGCTTAACAGGGCAACCACTATTCAAGGAAAACAGTATTGCTAGCAACTCTGGACGTGCCTTCAATTCAGCCAGATGGAGAGATATGCTGAACGCTCTCGAAAGCATTTTTCATATTCCCGAATATCTCTTGCGGACTATCTCATGGATCGGAAGTTGTTATACAATATTGCAGAAGGTCCTCGAATAAAGGAGATTACTGCTGGAGCAGCGCAGGGTTCAATCCTGGGACCCGATATCTGGAACATCTCCTACGATGGCATCCTTCATATGGAAATGCCCAAAGACACCTTTGTGGTAGGGTATGCAGATGATATCGCCACGATAATTACGGCAAGAGACACCGATAGGGCGCAAAGAAAACTCAACCAGGTGATAATGCGGGTGCACCTCTGGAGGAAAGAACATGGATTAGGTTTGGCCACAGAAAAGACGGAGATAGTCTTTTTGGCAAAGAAGAGGATTCCAATTATTGTCGACTTCCAAGTCGGGTCTGAGGTAATAACCAGCAAGGAAGCGGTGAAGTACCTAGAGATGACCCTAAACACGAAGCTCACTTTCTGACATCAAATAAGCATCGGAACGAGCTGCGAAGGTCACAATGTCACTGAGCAGATTAATGGCTAACGTTGGAGGCCCAACAGCCAGCAAGAGAAAACTCCTGATGACATTCACCCACGCCATTCTCCTGTATGGGTGCGAGATATGGGCCGACGCACTACGAAGAGAAATACAGGAAACCAATGGCCGCGGTACAAAGGCGTGCGGCATTACAGGTTGCAAGTTCGTACCGAACGGTGTCGGAACCACCCGTCCTCATAGTCGCGGGAGTGACCTTGCGGCAGAGAGGAAGTAGGTATGTCCACGACAAGAAGGCGGAAATTGGAGTGGAAGCGGCAACCGAGGAGGCAAAGGAGCTCTCCAAACAGAAATGGCAGGAGAGATGGTGCTCAGAAAACAGAGGATGATGGACCGCGAGGTTGATCAGCAACATCGATTAATGGAAGGAACGGAAACACGGGGAAGTAAATTATTACGTCACCCAATCTCTTACCGGACATGGTTACTTCAACGCCTACCTCCACAGAATGGGCAAAACAGGGAGCTCGGGTTGTATGGCGACTCAGAACTGGACGATGCAAACCACACGTTCTTCGAGTGCAACAGATGGGAAGCTGAAAGGAGGGCGCTAGAATCTCTAATCGGCATCTCATCACCCCGAAGAACATAGTGACAAAAATCTCAATGAGTGACCAGAGCTGAAATCAAGTAGAAAAAGTGCTTAAATCAAAAAGGAGATTGGGAAACGTAATAATCACCCTCATGAGATTTATGGTGTAAGCCTTACCGGCAAGAAAGAATTAACCCGCAAGAGAAAGCAAATATGAAAAACCCGGCCCCGAAAGGGGAAAGAAAATGACACCACTCTGAAGCAATGCAAAAGCGCTGCCTCGATCGCAATACCCAATGTCATCGGCATAAGCGAGTATTTGTACAGACTTGTAAAAGATTATGTTGGCTTGTGAGTTTCGTACAATTATTCTTTGAAATAGTATGTTTAGGAGATCGCATGATGGCGTGTCACCTTGTCTAAGACCTTTCCTGACATCGGTGGTTTTCTTACAGACTTTGATGAAGTAGCGAGAGATCACTCTCGTCATCCTGCACAAACGGACAAGCTTGACAGGGATGCCGAGACTAGACATGGCTCTGTATAACTCGTCTCTATACACTAGGCAACTTTAAAATCGATGAAAAGATGATGTGTATCGATTTCATATTCATGGGTTTTTTCCAAGATCTGCTGTAGTGTGAATATTTGGTCAGTGGTGGACTTTCCCGGCCTGAAACCGCACTGATAAGGACCTATCAGGTTGTTAACGATCGGTTTTAGGCGTTCAGATAATACGGGAGACAGATCTTATATGTAATGTTGAGAAGACTTATACCTCTGTTGGCGCAGTTCAGAAGGTTCCTTTCTTCAGAATCGGACAAATGACTTTCGTCCGACCAGATTTTACAGATGAGCTGGTGTATGCTCCTTACCAACTCATCTCCTACTGCCTTGAAAAGTTCGGCGATTGGCCATCGGATCCAGCAGCTTTGTGGGATTTAAGTTTAGATATTGGTATCCTCACTTCATTCTAATCGGGTTGACGGGAATTTTGACTATTATCATCACTATTGAATGGCTTATTCTGCCTAACAGCGGAATATTGGTCATTATCGCCGTTAAGCAGTTAAGCAGAAGTGTTCCTTCCATATCCTCAGTACCGACCGCGATTCTACTACTATATTACCATTTTCGTCCCTGCAGACTTCAGTTCTGGCTTTGAAACTCTGGAATTTACCTTTTGGTACAATTTTCGAACATCATTCCTGCAATAAAGTCGTTCAATCTCCTTGATCGAGCGCTTCTCCTGCTCCTTTTTCTTCTTTCTGAGAAGTCGATGATCCTCCTTTCTTCTCCGCTCGTAGAGTTTGCGAGCAGCTCTAGTCCTTCTATGCAGCGTCGCTTTGTACGCCTCTTGTTTTGCTGCATGTGCTTGCCGGCATTCCTCATCATGCCAGATAAATGAAACCTCATTTGTCAATCTTGAAAAAATGAGGCATCAGTCTCCTCAATATGCTCTTATCTACTTACTTACGTAGATCCTTTAACCCCTCGGAGGGCATAGGACGTCAACCACGCCTGCGCGCCATCTTGTTCGAAGTTCTGCAACGCGTTTGAGTTGCCTCCAACTCATTCCTAAGGAGCTCGATTCCTTCTCAACTGTTCTGCGCCACGTTTGCCTAGGGCATCCCGCCATTCTGCCTGCCTGGGTGAGCGGATTCCACTGCATGGCATATTTCGCAATGGAGTTGCCTTCGCGCCGTGGTGTGTGTCCAATCCACTGCCACTTTCTCCTTCGTATAGTAATGTTTATGGGTTCTTGGCCCGTTCTCGTATAAAGTTGTTCGTTGGAGATGCGGTTCGGCCAAAAAATCCTCGAGATGATCCTTAAACATTTGCTTACATTTGATTTGCAGCTTGCGTGTTTTAATGGTGTCCACCTTCAAAGTACTGCAGCCATAAAGCAGCACCGATTCTACGTAGGAGCGGAACAGTCACAGCTTGGTTCTTAAGCTGATAACATTGCTTTTCCAAATTTTGGATACCATTCCGAACGCAGCTTTAACCTTCCCGATTCTGCTGCACACATACAGTTCGGTTCTATCGTGGTCAGCTGAGACCGCATTTCCTAAGCATAGAAAGTTATCGGCTTTCTCGACTACCTGTCTGGCAATTTTGAGTTGAGCGCGGGTGTTAAAAGTGCTCAGGGCTTTTACTTTGGCTGAGTTTGTCTAAAGCTCCACTTTGTTTGCCTCGGCTTCTAGATTTTGGGTCATCAGATGAAGGTCCATTATGCGATGTGAAAGTAGACAAACATCGTCAGCGTAGTCGAGGTGTTTAAGATTAGTTCTCATAGTCCATCGAATTCTGTTGTGACATTCCATCAATGCTGCACTGAGTACATCACTGATAACCAACAAGAACAACAGGGGTGACAGTATGCACTCTCTGATGTACTCCACTTTGAACTTCAAAATCTTTCGACACCTTATCATTGTATAAGACATGACACTTACTTCCCTCATATGTAGCCTTGATAATAGCTATGAGTTTTTCTGCGATTCCTCTGGGGTGCGCAAGAACAACCAAATAGCATCTCGATTCAAGCTGCCGAGATGATGTAGTGGGGACCTATACTCGAAGTAGTGTTCTATTATGATCCGTAAGGTGTTTATGTGATCGATGCAGGAGAATCCAGCACAAAAGCGTGCCTGTTCGACGTCGAGAGTTGCATCTAAATGTTCCTTAATGCGTTCTAATATGATTCTAGCTATTATCTTGGCCACGGCCGGTAGAACGCACATAGGTTAGGTCAGGTAGATAGGTGCCTTGTGACAAAAAGAGTCACTGCTCGCTTAGACCTACAGCTCGGGTCCATTGTGCCTAAGTTATTTAACCCTGGAAACGCTGTAAAGATAGTCCGCTGTTAGAATCACCCAAATAGTGATATGATTCTCAGGAGCTCCTTCAGCTCTACATTGCCTAAGTCCTCCAGCTCCGAGAAGGAGTAACTACCAAGTGTCCTCATTTTTCTGATGGAAAGGGCAGGACAATCACACAGCAGGTGGCGAATAGATTCAATTTCTAAGAAGAACGCACATACCTCTCCAGTTTCTACAATCCATCAGACTTTCCTTTTTTTGAAGCTTGACGATCATCCGTCTTGTGCACTCCTGGGGAAATTGTTCGTTTTCCCACGCTCTCCGTATGAGCGGGTGTAGCAGTTCAACCGATGTGTTTGCCGTCGTTCGGAACAGTTCGGCAGAGATGCCATCAATACCTAGCGCTTTGTTTTTCTTGAAGGACTTGATTGCTTCTATTATTTCGGTTTTACTGGGAGATCCTGTGCGAATTCGGGAATTTATTGCTTCAGAAGACTCATCAGGGTTCGAGATCATATCACCATCGTCCAAGTGGTTAAGGACTGTAGCAAAATGATCTCCCCATCTAGTGAGCTGATCCTCAACCGAAATCAGAAGGCTACCATATAAACTCTTCACTGAATGTCGTTTGGGAGTTCCGACCACTAATGAGCTCCTTGGTGATATTATAGACACTCCTACTGTCACTGCTTGCTGCTTCTTCAGCCCTTAAAGCAAGTGAGTTGATGTACGGACATTTGTCCCGTCTTACACTACGCTGCACTTTCTTCTTTTCCACGCGATATTGGGCTTCTAGCTTGGTACTCTCTACTACTGAGGCCGCTGCAATCCGAGACTTGATTGCTTTACGCTAATCGATCCGTCTACAGGTATCTGCCTATAGCCATGTGCGGTGGGTATTCTACCTTTTACCGACGCGACGTAGGTGCGTGCCCCAGTTACCGGTTTGGTGAAAAAGATCTGATGGAAGTCCTTAAGCATCAAAAATAAAGTCTGCTTCTGAAGTGGTTGCCAGTCGAAGACTTTTCTAATCTAGGTGCCATCTTCACTACGCCGATGTCGCTGTCGTATTAAATTCTCTTCTTTGTAATCCGTTATGGAGATAGGACTGTAGATCGTACGATGCATTTTTTTTTTTATCTTGAATACCATTTAGTGCTTGTATATAGTGCTACTCTGGATCCGCTGATCGTCGGCTCTAGTGTAGGAACAGCCAAAAGGCAGTACGTGGATAGTTTGGGATACTACTGCCTTTTCGCCCCCATCGTAGAGACTGTGATTGTCAATTATCTTGCGGACTCTATTACGTATTTTTGATGTCCAAGCTTGCCTTTCTAATAGCCGTTCCTTCATAACGTCTTCAGAATCTTCGATTGGGACATGTACATATCTGTGACCACAAGACAAAACAATCTAGATTTTCAAAGATTCTAGAAGTTTGAAGTTTTTGTTTTTCCCGAAAACGTATGGGATTTTGGTATTATAGTTTTGTTTCTTCTGTTCGGGGTGAACCTGGGCCTCAACCAACAAGCCTCTCCATTTAGCTCCGTCTTTAGCTAATTGCCTCCAGTTGCGCACTCCAACTTGGTCGAGGTCCCCTTGAACTTGTGCACGCCACCTACGGCGAGGAGGTCCTTTACTGCGTCGCCACTCGGGCTTAGATTCGAAGGCTTAGCTTCGATAGATAATAAAGTGAAAGATTGTTAGCATAAAGTTCGAATAGTAGAGCATCTTCTGGCATCCTTAACTCAATTTTGTCTTAACTCGACTTAGGTTGTTTTGTCTTGTGGCAACAGATATATTAGGCTAATGTGTTGTGTTAGAATATAAAGCTTTGCTTTGAATCGCTGTCAGCTTGATTAAAGACGATAACTCTTTATTTCCAGAAATAAATCTGCACTCCAGCACTCCTAATTTTATGGCCTTTGATTCTTAGAATTCCTGATCCTGATCACTTTATAAAGTTATTTGATTTGAGTGAGCATATTAGAGCTAAAGTAGAAGCTTCTGTTTTATATCTAGATCACTAAACAAGTTATTCCTGCACAGTGGAGACGTGTGCTGTTAATAACAAGTCAAAATGTCTCTCTATTAGACCGGTTTTCGCAATACCTACACAAAATGCGATCATCTTGTTCCCTAATGCGAAAAACGAACCCCAATTAGCCACGGACTACTGTAATGTCATCATTTGATCCAACATTCTTTCAACAATACAATACCAGAATTTATCATCGGGCAACCAAAAATGTGATCAACCCATCAGCTCACATTCGTGAAGATTATTGCTAAGCGTGATCACAGATCATACCAGTCTGTCTGGATGCTTAGCTACCTTGTCGCCAGACTAGAGATTACATCTACAAAATTGTCAATTACTTCTGTTGGCGCTCCCTTACGCCAACATAACCCTACCTACCTCATTAAGCATTAGATGGGCGCACGTTTCCTCTCTCATTTGGCAACAATAAATTCAACTTGCAAACCATGAGACACCTAAATTATTAGAACCAATGAATAACAATTTATCGCCTCTCGCGCGCAAGTGTCACCATGAATACCTAATTAGGTAAAGTTATGATTGATGACCAGGACAGGTCGGGAAACGATAACAGATCTAACTGTATCGAATATAATTAAACCAGTCTGTGAACCCTTAAGTGTCACAAAGTTTATTAATAGATACACAGATGCGGGGGGGCTTAATTAGTAATGCAAAGCATATAGTCGATCGAATTAAGAGATCCGTGGGAGACGCGGGTAAATTAATTTATTTCAGAGAAATCATTTCACGTTTGTCTCGTAGTGCCATGTGGTAGTCGGCTCCCTTCTTTTTATTTTGACGCAAAAGCTCCACCTTCTGGCGGATGAATTCACATTCGCGCACCAATTGGAGCTGCCGGTGAAATTTAATGGGTTTTTTTTTTGGTTGAAGTGGTCTTGTACTGCGTCCGTGGGGAGTTAAGAGTTTTGGAGAGGGATTTGACTTTTCTGTGGTACTTTTGACGCAATAAACTGTTGGAGCTAGTAATAACTTTATTCATTTCTTTTTTTATTTGCAGGTATGTACTCAGTTGATGATATCGGACTTTTTGGTGAGCTAGATTGTATACATATGTATGTGTATTTGATATTGAATACTGTATTTCAAAGATACACACCTGTAGCGGATTATACATGAGTTTGAGTTAAAATTTACGAGGATTGTGCTTCTATGGAATACTTGTCATGCTCGGTACTTATTCAAGAACTAGAAACGTTGGCATTGCTTTCTTCAATTAACTCAAACCCGTTTTGGTAGCAAAGCTTAGGCTTTGAGTCAGGAGATACTAGGCAGAAGAACAATGCCAACGATCTATCATATAGAGTCTTAGTTCGCCTTGATTACTTAGCTACCTGGGGAAATGCAATTATAAAAAGTTCTACTTGACTACTGGAAAGTTGCAAGCTGTACATGAAGAGCTGACTTTGAGTAAATAGTTTCAGTTACGTACATTGGCCTGCGAATTTCACACTATCTTCCAATAAAGCGAACACAATGGTACCTTTTTAGATTTTTACACGTTCGAAACAGATTGCAACTATGGAAGAACGGCTCACCGTGTCATATTTCGAAACATATTTGGCCTAAGCTGGACCAGAAACGTACCATCGTTAATCGTAGCATTGGTTAAGCTAAAGCGATCACAGATCAGCCGCGTTATCGGTGTCCTCATTGGGTACTAGCTTATAGGCCAACATGGCAAAAGACTTGGCCTCTTGGCCTCTCTAGCTTAGGTTAGGTTAAAGGGTTTAGCTGCAACGAATGAGTGCAGTCTGGATTCGCATCTCAAACGGATCCATTGTGCTCCCCTGATGTGGAGTTTCCTAGCTGAAGAACTGTAAGGAGAGGAAAAACAAAATAGCTAGAGTTCTGTGTTAATGAAACGGCCTCCTCTAAACCACCCTGAAGAAGTTATGAATTTCATGATGGTGGTTGGTGGCTTTTCAGACAGCTCGCCAGAGAAATACTCTTCAAGAGCCGTCTTCCTGGTATTGCAAAAACTACGGTATTTGCAAAGGAAGTATTCCGTGTCCTCCTTTACGTCTGTGTTGCAGAGTTCCTTTGTACTTAGCCGCATTCCCTTCCGGTGGACCGCCAATAGATTGTGACCGGTAATGATACCTATGAGAAGTGCAAAGTTTTGTCTATTTTGAGTGAGGATGAGCTTGTGTTTCATCTTGTCATGTTTTGTCCAGATGCTTCTGGAGACACGGCAAGATGGGAGTGTTCTCCATATTTCTTCTGCTTGTCGTTTGAAGTCAAGTGCTATATTTGATTTAACAAGTTTTAGGGGGGGAAGAACTGAGCTTTGGACCATTGACGGGTCTTGCTCTGATCCCTTTCTTGTCAGTTAATAAGCCATCTCGTTCCCTGGAATTCCTTTGTGTCCTGGGACCCACGAGAGTATTACATAGTGGCTTTGGATGAGCATATCAAGCTCCTCGCGGCAGCGTTTTATTAGCTTTGCTTCTATAACCGTAGATGAGATGGCCTTTATAGCAGCTTGACTATGTATGTAACATAAATATCAATCTCTTTCCTAGTAACAACTTACGTGGATAGTTCTCGTGCCGCCTCCGCTATCGCTTGGATTTCTGCCTGGAACACACTGCCGTGGTTCGGAAGGCTTAGTGAAATTGCAATATCAGGTTCCGCTGAGTAGAGTAGATGATCGAACCCACTCCTTCGTTTGTTTTGGACCCGTCAGTGAAGACTGAAATACTTCTTCTTCCTTTTATCAGCGAGGTTATGATCCGAAAATAAGGGATCATAACCCTCCCACTTCATTGCATTTCTACTGATCCGCCTGTGGGGTTCGCCTATTTGACCTCAGAAAATATCGGCAGGCCTGCCGATTTTGGATCACTCGGTTACTGAGGCCAATGAAATGCCGATGTCGTCGCATTTGTCTGATCCAGGCGTTTATAGGCCTGCCTTTCCTACATCGCGATGTCGTTGGAACGTGCTTTGATATTGTCTTTTTAACGGGGTTCAAATGATCTCTTCTTTGAACGTGGCAATACCAGCTGAGCCGGCCGCGCTCTATTTTTTGTACGATGGTTTCCTTGATGTGAAAGCTTCCACGGATCTTCGAACTTCTTATTCGATCAAGCTTTGTCACTCCTGCTGTCATGCGAAGCATATTCATCTCAGCTGCCGTTAATTTACTCTCATACGTTTTGTACATCGTCCAACATTGTGAACCGTATGTGAGCGCTGGACGCACAACTGTAGTGTAGAGCCTTTCTTTCAACTTAGGGGGCATTTTTCTGTCACAGAAGATAGCAGAATTTTCTCGCCACTTCATCCACCCTACGCTTATGCGATGATTGATGTCGTCATCACAGGTTGCTTTGCTATTGATCATAGATCCCAGATATTTGAACTTTTCGCACTTGGGAAGCACTGTTCCATTCAAATAAATGTCTGGAATAAGCCTGAGTGGGTCAGAGAACGGGCAGCACAAGTACTCTGGGTTTTTTGAACTAATGCGATACCCATTTCCTTCCAGAGCGTCCACCCACACATCAAGTGCTCGTTGCAGGGATGTAGGATCCTCACTTATGATGGCTCCATCGTCAGCAAGGACTAACTGATGTACCTTGGGGTCCATCACTTTACCCTCAAGCAGATAATCAAGGACTGTAATAAAGAGCAAAGGACTTAAGACGCACCCCGACTTTGATTGGGAACTCTTCGGTTACTCCAGCAGGGCATCTTACTGTTGTCTTTGCTCCTTCGTACATGTCCATGATCATCTGTACATAGGTTTCTGGAACCCCTCGATGTCTTAGCGCCACCCATATCCGATCTCGTGGTTGTCTGTCGAATGCCCGAATGCCGAAAGACTGAAATACTATGCGGATTAATGGTCCCACCGTCCTCCCAGTGTTCTTTGAGTCGGGGGATGGCGGAAGATAGTCTGTGGTGGCGTCTAGATGGGTCTGCCTATGGCTGTGTAAATTTTGGCGCAACAGTTCTTTTAAGTGGTAGGGCCTAGCTTCTCGTAACCACTCATGTTGTGTGCGTTATATTTTTGACACGAATGGAAGGGACCTACAGTTTAGTGCCGTATCCGAACGGCGATTTGAGAAGCTATTTTCGTGACAACAATACTCTCGGATGTTTGTCAGACGCTCACGAGAAGCATCCGAGAGTATGGATGGCAGGTTTGGGTCCCCATTTTTTTTTACCAAAAATGTTGCTGTAAGCATTGAACGCAATGTACGCTTTCTTTATTCTTTCATGATACCATGCTTTATCCGAGACCTGGAGTGGAGTGTCACCGAGTCGTAAGGGTCCGAAAGTTGGGATTATTCTTTTGTTGGTGAAGAGGACCACGTCTGTTTTCGCTGGATTAACGTTCAGTCCACAACTTCTCGCCCAGTTATGGAGGGTATTCAGGGCCGATTGCAGAAGTTCGGTGATAGTGTCGAGAAATTTGGCGGACATAAGTAGGACGATGTCGTCTGCATAAGCAACAACTTTTTCTCCGCTATGTCCTTATTTTAAAAGGATCTCTTTTGCGACTAGAGTCCATAGTAGAGGAGATAGGACCCCTCCTTGCGGGGTTCCTCTAGAGGCCAGTCGCCTCTCTAACGACTTTTCTAGGCGCTTTAGGGATGAGGAGGAGGAGGAAACCATCCTTCACCTCTTATGCACCTGTCTACTAGCCCTATCACGTAAAAGAATGCTCCATCTAGGGACCCCGTTCCTTGATAGACTCGGCGATTTGGCGTCCTTAAGCGTCATGAGCATCTATCGCTTTATCAAAAGGTCCGGTTGGTTTTAATTAGTCTCTGAGTGGTCCAATGGTAGATCCATGGCATCACAATGGACCTTTACTGGTCTAAGCCAACCCAACCTAACCTAACCTGTGGAGCCATAAAGAACAGTAAACTTTGAGGCTGTTCGCACATTGTATCACGTTTCATGCAAGGTCGGTTATGGTGAGATGATATCATGCCAAGGTCTTAAATTACAGATCTTTCGGGTCACCAAACCGTGAAGAGTCCGCTTGAATTACCGTAACATTCCGTCCGTGTCCATTGCACGTTTCTTCTATTTATCAAGCTGCCCGACATCCTTTTTTAAAAGGTAGGTTCGGTCTTTCTGCTTGTCCGGACTGAGACTTAATTCTCGACTACGCTGACTCTCTCACAGAATTATGGACCTCCACCAAATGACAGCAGAGAGAGCCGTGTCGTCAGGCTGAAAATTAATACGACAAAAGCTAAAATGATCAGCAGTCCAAACAGATCAGAACAAACTTATCGGCTCAAATATGCATTGCGGGACAATCAGTAGAGAGAGTAGAGGATTTTCAGTATCTTGGAAGTATTGTCTCGAACGATGGAGGAACCGAACTGGATATAGCCAACAGGATCGCCAAAGCAAAGTCCGCGTTCGAGTGTTGTGCAAAATATGGCGAAGTAATGTAATCAGTTTGAGCACCAAGATAAGACTGTTCCGCTCCAACGTTGAAATCGTGCTGTTTTATGGATGCAGCACATGCAAAGTGACCACTACTATCACCAGAAAGCTGCAAACGTTCGTTAATAGGTGCCTGCACAATATCTTAAGGATTTCCTGGCCCAATCGTATCTCTTACGAACAGCTTTACGAGAGAACGGGTCAGGAACCAATAGGCACAACCATTCAACGACGAAAGTGGCAGTGGATCGGTCACACGTTCCGAAAGCGTGCCAGTTCCATAGCGAACCATGCTATGCAATGGAACCCTTTAACTCAGGATGGCAGAATACCTGGCGGTCCGAGGAGAACATGGCGCAGAACAGTCGAGAACGAGGCACGGCACTTGGGGAAAAGATGGAAAGACCTCAGACACATTGCCAGAAACCGTACACGAGGGCGCGTAGGCATAGTAGAGGCCCTATGACCCACAAGGGGATACAGGAAATATGTAAGTTAGGCATTCTTCACATCAAACGTCACAACCGCACAATATTTTTTGTGCATCCTTTGCATCGTTTCCATCTATGACGGCTTCCTTATAGCAGTCATTGTTTTGATGGTGTCCATTATTGAGTGTGCTTTCCGGAAGTCATGTTGATGTTCGACTAATTTTCCCAAAACATCCATTGCTCTTTCAAGCAGTTTTCACATGATGCGCTCTAATATTTTTCCCATTGTGTCAATCATACACAGCGGACGGTAGGACGATCGTTGATCTGGTGGTTTTTTCCCATTGGATAGCAGTACTAGTCTTTGCTTTCTCCACTGTCTCGAGAGAGTTCCTAGGTACTCGTAGACTCTGTCTCGAACTTTATGTATACTGATTTGCCAGAAGATGTCAATCTCTATCCATCACCAGCACCTTCAGATTGCGAACTAAAGGAAATGAACAAATATTCGCTCTGCAGCTCACTTCAAAGTTCATTAGCAACAATTACGTTTGACTTACAACACCCCGAAGCTATGTATCCAATCGCCTGACAATCGGTTCCAATACATTTTGACACATATTGTTTACTTTCGCTTGATTGGGCCCACTTATCTAATTTTCAATTCGAATTCGTTACCCGTTCATCAGCGCTCATTAAAAGAAACAAATCTGAGAAGAGAAAACATAGAGCTCGCCGTGAGATTAATCAACCTCTGGTTGGCAATTGCCTCAAAGCCTCTAAGCTCACCGCTGCTGATCCGGTTCTGTCACATAAAGGCCAAAACTCAAACCGCACCGCGCCATTAAAATGTCATATCAGCAAGACGAATTCCAAATCTCCTTGCCACCGGTCGGTCAAATGAATGACACATTACAACACACACATCCACACAGATATGTACGTACTGCAAAGCGAAAGGTAAAGAGACGAAGGAAATAAAAAAACAGATTTGTATCTCAAGCGGTTAGTTTAGATACGATTAAGCGAACACTGTTGGTTTGTAGTACATTAACCTTATAATTACCTCAGTGACAGAACGCTTTTGCATTTCATTTCATCATTTTTATGTAAGCAAGTCGAAACATGGAGCCGGACCGAGCTTCTGGCGTTACTCCCTTTCGTATGTATCTGCACCGGCCGAAAAATGTATCTCATCACAAGCATCATCGCTCAGATGGATTTTGTGCATGTTACGCTTGTTGCAAGTCATTTCAAATGCAATTATGAGATTAAACCCAAGAGATGCCGGCAATGATGCAGCGCGCAACCCGTTGACAACTTTAAGTTGCAGAAATTAATCAGAGTTGAGCGACGACATAACTTTCGGTCATGGATTTATTTGAATTTTAATGTTATGGTCATGTTTATAATTTTTTCGCCGCATTTTTTTGTCGAGAGGATGCAATTGTAATCTCTCACCTCTTCCGTTGGGGGAAAGGCAGACTTATGACCAGTCACCGGATTAGAATTGTTGATGGCTCTTTCCTTTTTTTTTGAAACAGTATGACATCAAAATTTGAACATACTTGTTTTAGTAAATAAAATGAATAAATCAAGTTAAACAAAAATAAAATCCAGGTTTTTCGCTCTGAGTGGGTATTTAGATTCGCGAAGGAGTTCCAGACAAATAAATATTAATAATCAGAGTTTCAGACGACACGAGTTTGCGTTTTATTTTTTAGCTTTTTGCAGTCTGAATCTGCATTTTTGTACAATGATTCAAAGAATAGCAGATTTTTTGTACTTATTGGTCACGAAATGTTTTAAAGAATCTTAAATCGACGTAAATGAGAGAATAAGACGAGGATTCTTGTCTTGATTTTCTAAGAGCCTTAAAAGGTTTTTTTTTTCTTTTTAGGAAAGGGCAAAGAGCACTTACATCTAGCTACAAGATGTAAAACAAAACTATTTTCTTTGAATCCTGTTAAAATGAATCGGGCTCATGTACAAGGTGGTGCAAAATAAATCATCCAATTTTGTTTTTGAATTAATTTTTTACTAAATAAAAAAAAAAGATTTTTAGTAATGGAAATCTTTATTTGGACCTTTACAATTTTTTCTGTTAAGTGGAAAAGATGATATTCGCCAAGTGGCTGCCGCCAGTTTTATTGCCGCCGTTTTATGCTGTTTTATGGCATTTTTCATGACTTTCCGCAAGATTTCCGGTGATAACTGTTCGCATTCCTGTCGAATATTCGGGGCTGCGATTGTCTGAGGCTTGTTGGCATAAACCCGCAACTTCAAGTAGCCCCAAAGAAAAAAGTCTGGGATGGTTAAATCGGCGATCTTGCTGGCCAAGCCAAATCGCCAAAATGGGAGATTACGCGACCAGGAAACGCTTCCTTCACAATATCCATTGTAGCTCGTGCCGTGTGTGCGGTTGCACCGTCTTGTTGAAACCACATGCTCACTAAGCTCCGCTCATCCAATTCCGGCAGTAAGAAGTCGTTTATCATGGCCCTGTAGCGTTCGCCAGTAACAGTGACCGTATTGCCGATGGCGTCCTCAAAAAAATACGGCCCAATCACTCCTCCCGCGTGAACGCTGCAGCACACAGTGGCTTTGAGTGGATGTAATGGCTGTTCGTGCATCACACGCGGATTTTCAGTGCCCCAGAAACGAAGATTTTGCTTGTTGACGTAACCGCTTAAGTGGAAATGCGACTCGTCGCTCATGATGATTTTCGACACAAAATCGTCCTCTTCGTTGTTGAGATTGAGGATGGCTTGACAGTAATTCACACACGACTGACGGTCAGGAGGTATTAACCGATGGACTATTTGCACTTTGTACAGGAACATGTGTAAGTCTTTTATCAAAATTCGCTGTAGGGTCCGTCTGGTGATACCCAATTGCGTGGGCCGTCGTCTGGTTGATGTTTCTTCGTTCTCAGCGACATCGACAGCCACAGCCGCGATATTCTCGGCCGAACGGCCAGTCTGGTGGCGGCCACGCCCTGCATGGTCTCCTGCGGTTCCATTCTGTTCGAATCGAGTAGCTAAGCGCCAGAATGTTTGCCCAGTTGGCGCGGCACGATTAGGAAATCGACGTCGAAATTCACGCTGCGCTAACACCACCGACCGATAATTGGTAAAAAAATCGACACAATTATTCCACGCTCTTGCGGAGTATAGCACTCCATTGCTTGTCGGTTTGTATACTGCATCTGTCTAGTTCACAAATGTCAAATATGATTGACGTACGTCGCCATTTGCAAACATTATAACATCTTCCGATAGGGTGATTCATTTTGCGCCACCTTGTACGAGAGCCCGATTCATTTTAACAGGATTCAAAGAAAATAGTTTTGTTTTACATCTTGCATCGGGGGAGTGTCCTGTTAGTCCGCATATGGTGTTGGTCCTCAACAACGCCTACGCCCTATCATAAACAGAGGCTTGTTACGTGGATTAACTATCGCGAAGGGAGCTGATATCTTTGGCCCCAACTACAAATCATTAGGTCAATCCTCTACTATCTTCCAAGCAGAGATATATGCCATCGAGCTCGACGCCAGAGAATGCATTAGACGAAACCTCCAAAGATCACATTAATATAATGTCAGACAGCCAAGCAGCACTCAAGGCTCTCACGTCCTTTGACTATAAGTCTAAGCTGGTTTGGAATTGTCTCCAGATGCTTTTGTAGCTTGCTGCACACAATAAAATCCACTAATGTGGGTCACAAAGATATCCCTGGTAATGAAGCGGCTGATAAGCTTGCCAGACTAGGTGCCCAATCTCCTTACATTGGACCTGAACCCTTCTGCGGTTTACCCACTAGCCAGATTAAAATAGAGCTACTCCGCTGGGAACGCGAACAAATGCTCTCTCACTGGAATGCTAAACCCGGCCTAAGGCATTCCAAGAAATTTATTAACTTCTCAAAAAATAGAACTAGAGACATTCTATCAATGAGCAAACAGAATGCTAAGATCCTTACTGACTTCCTAACTGGACATTGCTCTCTCAACTACCATCTCAAGAAAATGGGCCGTATCCAATCGGAAACATGCCGTCTCTGCCTTGAAAATACCGAAACAGCCCATCACATACTCTGTGATTGCCCGGCCACAGCCAGACTTAGGCTAAAGCACTTTAATAAATGCGTCACATCACCTTCTGACGTCACATCTTCTTCAGCTCGAACTATTCTTAGCTTCATTAATGAACTTAATTTCAGCTAGTGGACAAATTCAAAACAATCAACCAGGGGATAGCACAAAAGATCTTTTTAGGTCGCAGTGCTCCAGGGGCCATTCTCTACCTTCCTCCCCATTAACTTAAAAAAAAAAAAAAAAAGCAATCGCGAACTCTTGATTCCTGAAATATCCAGATTCACATTTGACCACATTTATTCAATGCTGGGAGATGTAACCATCCGAAGAAGGGTGTGCAGAGGAACCCCTCACGGCAGAGTTTTGCCTCCTCTTATATGGCTTCATGTAGTGGATGAGATCTTGGTAATACTAAAGGAAAACGGTTTCAATGCGACGGCCTATGTCGATGATGTGGTTATCCTGGTTTCGGGGAAATTTCCTCTGGTCCCTTAGGACCTTTCAGCTTTCACTTATGAAAGTTTCAATCTCGCACTACAAGTAGTGGATAACTGGGTCAGCAGCAAAGGGCTGGGAGTGAATCCCCTCAAAGACGGAGGTAGTTCTTTTCACTGAGAAAAAAATCGATCCCTACCTCCAGGCCCCCAAGTATCGGTAGTATTAAACCAAGTATCTCAAGTTCAGCTCGATACCTGGGCGCAATTCTAGATTCCAAACTAAACTGAAAGGATAACATTGTCGGACGCATCAAAAAAGCAAGCGTAGCTTTCTATTTGTCGAACCAGCTGTGGTGTACTGGGATATACACGACGGCCGTAAGACCCATTCTTACATATGGTTCACTAGTATGGTGGATTCTAGTTGAGAAGTAATACCAGCCTTCAAACCTCATCAAAATCAAGAGAGCAGCGTGCATCGGAGTCATGGGATCAATGAGAACAACACCAACAGCGGTAATGAAAACCATGCTTAGTTTCATTCCGCTTGATATATACTTTAGCAGTCTGGCGGCCAAACCACTGTAAGACTGAGAAAAGGCCGATTGTGGTCATCGAGCTCTTACTGCCACGCCTGTATTTTGGCCCGATGGGGACTAGCAGCGGATCGATAGTAACTGATCACATGAACCCGATGCTAGCATTTGAAAGGAGATTCACTACAAGAATTCCTGACAGAATATACTGGAAGAACCGAAGAACCATTAGGAAAAAGGAGTTGGCGTTCTATACCGACAGTTCTAAGATGGACGTTGGCACAAGAGCCGGAGTTTATTGTGAAGCCCTAGGAATAAACCACTCCTTTAGAATAAGCAACGCCTGCAGCGTCTTTCAGGCCGAAGTCACAGCCATCATACAGGCTGCTGAAGCTATACGCGGAAGTAATATAGTTGGTAGAATGATCACTGTCTATATAGACAGCCAAGCAACCGTTAAGGCTCTGGACTCTGCTGTGATTAGGTCGAGGCTTGTGAGGGTATGCAAATCACTTTTAAACGAGACATATAGAGCCAATGCGTGGACCCTCTGCTGGGTACCCAGGGCATATGGATATCGAAGGAAACGAAAGGGCTGATGAGCTTGCTAGGAAGGTGTCGGTTCTGCATGTATAGGGGGGTCTGTCCCTTTAGTAGTGATCCCAATTAGTTCCTTACGAAAGAAAATAGAAGATGAAGCCACCGGTGGAGCAAACAGACTCTAGGTTGATCTGAATACATGTGCAACGATCAGGGCGCTATGACCGGCCTTTAGCATGAAAACATCAGCCTCTCTGGTGAATATTGTTTGTCATAACGCACCGGTGATTTCCGGTATAATTACTGGTCACTGTGCGATTCGCATTCATGCGGAACGACTCGGTGCACTACACTATCTGTTCGTCACTTGGTGTGTGATTGTCCTGCCCTATCCATCAGAAGAATGAAGACTTTTGGTAGTTACTTCTCCTCGGAGCTGGAGTACTATCTGGGTGATTCTAACAGAGGACCATCACTACAGTGTTTCCAGGGTTAAATAATTGGGCACAATGGACCCGCACTGTTGGTCTAAGTGAGTAGGGGGACTCTTTTGTCACAATGCATCCATCTACCTTGCGTCAGGTGGATGGAAATTTTGACTATCATCGTCTATGTTGAATGGTTCATTCTACCTGACAGCGGGATGTTGGTCTTCGTCGCCGTTATACAGTCTGCAGAAGTAGTTTTTCCATATTCTCAGTACCGACTGTGATTCTACTACGAGGTTTCCATTTTTATCTCTACAGGTTTCTGTACGGGTATTGCTTCTTTGAAAAAGAAGCAATACCCGTTTACCTTTTGGTAAAACTTCCGTACATTGTTCCTGGAGTTTAAGCTCTCGATATTCTCAAACGCGCGCTTGTCTTGCCCTTTCTTCTTCTTGTGGAGAAGCCGATGTTCTTCCCGTCTCTTTTGCTCGTAGAGCTCACGAGCAGCTTTCGTCTTCCTTTGCAGCGCCGCTTTGTATGCCTTTTGTTTTGCTGCATGCACTCGCCGGCATTCTTCGTCAAACCAGGGGTTTCGCGGTGGTGGGCGAGCGAGACCCAGCACATCAGTTGTGGCGTTTCTGATGACATGTTGGCATCGTTGCCACTGGTCTTCGGCACTTGATGCTGGCGGCATAGGGGTGATTGAGAGATTTCGGGATATGCGTTCAGCGAAGAGTCTGGCGGTCTCTTGCGATTGTAGCTTTTCGACGTAAAATTTTCTCACAGTGATTCTTCTTTGTTGCTCAGATTGGGATATCCGCATTCGTACCTTGGCTACAACAAGGTAATGATCCGAGTCTATGTTGGCCGCTCGGAAGGTCCGGATATCGAGAATACTGGAGGCATGCCTTGCGTCGATCGCAATATTATCAATTTGGTTGATCGTTACATGATCATTGGACCGCCATGTCTGCTTATGAATATCGAGATGAGGAAACCATGTGCTTGCTATAGTGACATTTCGCTCCACAGCGAAATCAATTAGCCTTAGTCCGTTATCAGACGTGGTGTCGTGTAGGCTATGCTTACCGACTGCCCTACCAAAGACGTCCTCCTTTCCTATTTTGGCGGTAAAATTGCCCAAAACGATTCAAAAGTCGTATTTAGGACATTGCTCGTATGTTTTGTCGAGGAGCTCGTAGAAAAACTCTTTGGTGGCAGGGTCCTTTTCTTCCGTGGGGGCATGAACACATATTAGGCTTATGTTAGCGAATTTAGCCTTGACCCGGTAACACCGTTCTCTTCAAAAAAGAATGCAGAATGGCATGGAGATTGCTGAATCGAATCCTGTTAAACTACGTGGTCGTGCAGGAGACTTCTTTTTGAGTGCAGAGCCTGTTTCTCTAAGATTTGACACCCAAAGGCGTATTGTTTTTTTGACAGGAACGGAATCACGTCGACCGAGTGCGAAGTGTATGCGAAAGCACTCTGCGACCCGCTATTTTTAATGACAACTAACGCACGGTTGCAGAAGCTGCATGGACGAAGAAGAGGAAGACACCATTACTCACCTTCTTTGTGCATGTCCAGCTCTCTCCCATAGAAGGAAGCTTCACCTAGGGGCTTTCTGATAGGAGCAATCTGATAGATTTAGATATCAGGAGCCTCCACCCCTTTATCAGAAGCTCTAATTGGTTTTAACGAGTAGGCTGGGATTACATGATCCTCGTGGTACCACAACGGACCTTTCTTGGTCTATGTGTGTTGGCGTAACCTTGCCGCCACTTCAATCTAACCTAACCTAACGCACGGTGTACGCACCTACCGTCCAAACCATTATGACAACTGAAAACCGCACGATTGCCGCCGCCTATCGCCTCCTCCCACGCTTTGCTATCCCCACCCTAACCTCTCTCTTTATATCGGGGAGTTCTTTCTGCCCCACCCTGTATAAGGCATACATCCGCCTCAAGCTCGAGTATAATGCCCATATCTGGTCCGGTGCACTTAAAACCACATTGCACCTACTAGATCGGATTCAAAACCGTGCGTTAGAACTAATCCGGGAAAGAAGCATTACGAAGTCAATAGACTCGCTTTTTTTTTTTCTTTTTTTTTTTTACAAACAGTGCTCCAGAGTTGCATTCCACCCCTTCAACAGTTCTCTCGCAATACTCGTCATGCCTCAAGCCTATTTTCGGGCGTGCTATGAAATATAGAGATTCTTTCCTGAGCCGTATAACACAGATATGGCATGCTTTGGAAAGCCCTGTTTTTCCCTCTCATTATAACCCCCAAGTATTTAAAACCAATGTGCACTGGTTTCTCCTCTAATCTCCTTCTAATTTTCATATCGCCCGCGCTGTGTCTTAACATATAAGGGTAGCCATAACCCCTTGGGCGTGTTAAAAAAAAAAAAAAAACAACTAAGCGAACTTTTATTAGATCCTCCGTAGTTATAATTTGACTTCTTCGATGGCCTATCGTTGTCTTCAATAGACCAAGAGATTTCGTAAGAAAAACATGCGCTAGATGTCGGGCAATCTATCACAGATACAAAGGTTAGATCTAAGATACTAAGAAAGTAAAGTCAGTATCCCCACAGCTATAGTATATTACAACAGAGGACAATGCAACTTTTCCCAGTCAGAATAGAATGTTCTGGTATTTCTGTTTCTAAGTTATAAATCTGCCGTGAGGCATTCTATAGAGATGCTAATGAAGTCAATTGTTTATCATCTTTTGTTTTCGCTGAAATCGGCACAAATTTACATATCTCTACGGTTTGTCTTTCCAATCTACCATTGTCACTACGTCACCAACTTCAGCAAATGAATCACCTTAATCGTCACAAATATCAAGATCAACTTTATTGTAATCGTTTTGTAATCACCTAAAAAGAAACAGTATATTAAAGCTGAGCCTAATAAAATATCTCTCTCTGCTTTGCGTGTTAATAAAAATGTTAATACCGTTGCTCAATTTTATTGTAAATTCATTTGCATAATCGCCAAAACGGTAGCTTTTAACCAAAACAGCATCAATTTACCCAAAAGCAGAACGTCTATTCTTGTTTGGACAACAGGTGCCAGATAATAGATACCAAATATCCAGGTATCTATGGAGACACCTGTTGGCCCTTAATTAAAATTCAACGATGTTGTAACCATTACGCTAGATTGTCTGGTTTGGCTCGTGTCTAGAACCTTTTTTTTTTTACTATTTCTATTTCAATCTCAAAATCTCACAGCCAATTTAATATATTTTGGGACAGTTCTATACCGTTTCTTTTTTTCGATCGAATTTGTGTAGATTATGACACTCCAATTTATCCGCTGAATAATTCATGTGTCACCCATGGGCCTAACGATTGACTCTTATTCTGTCGCCAATTTAACAATTTTCTGCGCCCGCTTATCGATGGAAAATCCACCTAATAAAATCACATTTACATTTTGCGAGTCGAGTTTAGAAAAAAAAAAAAAAAGCAGACCGTAGATCACGTACTAAAGTTTAATGAGCTGAGTGAACTGAATAGAGTAGGCCTACTCGAATGTCTTACGACTCCATCGTGCATTACGCTGGTATGGTAATTTTTATTACCCACTGTTGGTGGTTGGGTGAACTCTCTGGTGGTTAAAAGAGCCCATTTCTAGGTCCTTCACGATTCGGTGTGGTGCGATTTTGGTATCAGAATAGAAAAGTATGTGTACAAGGCTGCAAATCGTGGGAAAGAACCCATTAGGTAGTGTGAGCAGTGATTGAATGGAAATGTCTTTCTTTCATCACCATCATGCGGACAGAGACACTACAGGTGATGCGACGACGAAGAAGAAATAATGACCACGATAAGGTAAATGGCTACTGGAAGAGCAGCAGTGTGATCAATTTCCACATGGTGTGGTCAGATGAGTGCCACAGTTGCACAATCCGAGGGCATGCGAAAAATACTTCGGATATCCGATACAAATTTATGAATGGCAGCGCGAAGAGGATGGAATCAAATTGATGGTAATGCATGAGGCAATGCGTAAAGAATGTTGTCTTTAGTTTGAAAACCGACGGTATAAGCTGAGGATTGTGGTTCCGATGCAGGGAGTGCCAAATTTGCTTATTTTTTCTTACTATTTACATCTACAGTTGTGGAATCAGAAAAGTATGTTTATCGCAGACTTGACACTATCACACAGTTTGCCCCGTGTTATGCAAATGTTTCTAATAAAATATCAAAGCTCATTTTAGTGTAGTTTTGAAATTTCCTACGCAGAGCATCCATCTCACAGAGTTTCCATTCAGTGCTATGAATCAATTTTTTTATATTTTATCAAGACTGCAGCTGCAAACAAAGCTAGCAGTCTTTCTTGCCGTGTCTTACTCGTACAATATACCCGGTTTTTCTATAATTTTTGTTCATCATAGGTATAGTATTAAATTTACGATAACAAAGATACATACTCGTAGATACATTTTTTTTTTTACAAATTAAAGTCAAGATTCTTCAGCCATTCAATGGCGTTAAGTGGTACATTATAGAAGTATCGGATATGTCTCCAGGGTAGCATCTTCGTGGAGATTCAGTAACGATGTGCATTATGTTTTGTCGTTCTGCTTCACAGTCACACATCGGTGACCCTAACATATTCCACTTATGCAGCGTGTCTGCACATACACCGCAGTTGAATTGAATGCGGTTGGAGTTGTATCCATAGGTATCGTGGGGTTATCGATTGGGATTTGGCCAGTTATACGATTATCCATCCACTGTCTCATCTGGGGATTGTTCGGGTCAGAGTTATTGCCGCACCCGTTCTCACGGCTGGTTTTCGAGATTTCAACTTCGTCGGTTGGATAAGGGGATTTGCAGCCATTTTTGCATGCTTCCGTATTAATGCATGTGAGTGGCGAATCTTCAGTGGTACAAGAAGCCAATGTGTGGGTGTAGATCTCAGAACCCCTGTTATAAGGCGCATTGTGATGTTAAGCTGTACATCTACTTTTGAGATATGTACACTATTCATCCACAACGCAGAGCAGTATTCCACCGCTGAATATACAAGTCCTATTGCTGCGGAGCGAAGTTGTGTTACGTTTGCTTCCCGTGTCGTACCGGCATGTTTTTGGATGACGTTATTCCTCGTTCTCAATGTTCCCACTCTGTTTGAAAGGTGGAACCGGTAGCATAATGATCTATCCAGTGTCTTTCCCAGGTACTTCTAGTGGTTCAGAAGAGCACCATTAAACACCGCCCTCAGTTTGTAGGGCGGCAGTTTTTTTTTTTTTTTTTATTTAGGTGCCCTATAGTACGGCCCAGGGGTAAGAAAAGACTCATTGGTGGAATGCAGACTTAGGTTCTTTAAGAACTAATTGTAGAAAACTTCAATGCCAAAAGCACGATGGATGGAACAGACTGGGTCTTATACAAAGCATCCCTAATTATCTACAAAAAAGAACTGAGGAAGGCTAAACGCAGTTCTTGGAGACTCTTTTGTGGCAAAATAGAAGAGGTCTCTGAGGCATCTAGGCTAAGAAAAATCCTCTCCACAAATCCAATAATGCCCAGTTATCTCAAGAAGTTAGATGGGACTTGGACGACTTCTAGCGAAGATTCGCTAATTCTACTACTTGACACTAATTTCCCAGGTAGCTCGCAAGTTGTCAGCAACATTGTCTCTAATGGACCAGCTGCAAATTTAAACAACTCCTCTAACTTAATTACTCAGAACAAACTCCGCTGGGCGATACACAGCTTCAAACCATACAAATCTTCAGGACCGGATGGCATAATACCAGCCGAACTACAGAGTCGTCGGACCTTATCTTGCAGGTGCTAGAAACAATTCTTAAAAGCTGTATAGATCTGGTCCATATACCAAAAGTATGGAGAGAAGTCAAAGTAGTTTTCATACCCAAAGCTGGCAAATGTTCTCACATAAGTCCGAAAGATCTTAGACCCATTAGTCTATTTTCTTCTAAAAACATTAGAACGATTGATTGATATCCACTTACGCAACAGTATTGACATAAAACTTCTGTCAGCGGCCCAACATGCCTATTGCAAAGGTAAATCAGTTGAAACGACATTACACTCGTTGGTTCGTAACATTGAGTACTCCCTGTTTCAGAAGGAATATACAATGGTAGCCTTCCTAGATATAGAGGGTGCTTTTAACAATGTCAATGCATCAGCGATTGCAGATGCACTCTCGGACCTGAAGGTAGACAACTCGCTATGCGAATTGATCAATTTACTGCTTAATGGTCGAATTATCAACTCAGAGCTAGGTGGGATGTCTTCTAGAAGATCTGTCAGTAGAGGCACTCCGCAAGGTGGTGTTCTATCTCCTCTCCTTTGGAATTTCGTGCTTAATGAACTATTGACAATACTGGAAGGTGAGGGATGCACGGTGATTGCTTATGCAGGTGATGTTGCTATAGCAGTCTCAGGAAAGCACCTTAATACTCTAAAAGAACTACTACAAAACGCTTTAAACAAGTTAACCAGATGGGCGGTTCGGTGTGGGTTGAGTGTAAACCCACATAAAACTGAACTGGCACTCTTCTTAAGGAAATATAAAATTTCGTTCATCGATCCTCCCTCTCTTAATGGTATCAGCTTAACTTTCTCTGATAGAGCGAAATATTTGGGTTTTATCCTGGATAGGAAACTAAGCTGGAAACCTAATATTCAAGAAAGAGTCAAGAAAGCTACAGTAGCACTTTTCTCTTGCAAAAAAGCTATTCGAAATAAATGGGGTTTACAGCCTCGAATAACTTACTGGCTATACATCTCGGTCATTAGACCGATACTCACATACGGGGTGTCTGTTTGGTGGCCAGCTTTGGAAAAAGCTATAAATCACGTCCAGCGTATAGCTTGTCTGTGCATAAGCGGAGAACTGCGTACAACTCCCTCTGCGGCACTAGATATTATGCTTCATCTGTTACCCCTTGATATATTAAATGGCAGCGAATGCAGTCGTTCGCCTTGAAGCTACCCAACAGTGGTGAAGGAAAGAATTTGGTCGCGCCTCCATTCTGAATAAATTCACAATCTCTCCCGAAAACACGGACTACACCATCCCTCGTCTAAACTTTGACAAGAACTTCCTTGTCACCATCCCTGCCAGATCACTCTGGAATGAAGACGCTTTCATAGAAGACGACTCGATCCACTTCTACACTGACGGCTCGAAAACGAAAGACGGTGTTGGTGGAGTTTTCTCTGACAGGCTTAATCTTGAGCTCTCCTTCCGTCTACCATATTATTGTAGCGTGTTCCAGGCGGAACTAATGGCGATTAAGGAGGTCTTATCTTGGCTAAAGAAAAGCGTGATATCCGCCAAGGACATCCGTATCTTTTCAGATAGCCCAGCTGCAATCAAATCTTTGCAATCGATCTCTATAAATTCAGTAGTAGCCCTAGACTGCCATTCGTCTCTTGCGCAGATGTCGGAGCAGTTTAACATTCACCTCTGTTGGGTGCCGGGGCATAGGGATATTCCGGGGAATTGTAAGGCTGACGAACTCGCCAAATTAGGAACAACTGTACCCATCCTTCCAGATAAGGATAATTTAGGTATACCAATCGCTACTTGTAAACTTAAATTCAAGCTAAATGCAATCGAAAGAACAAATCTTGGTTGGACAAGGGGTACAACATGTCTAGCGACTAACATATTTGGCACAAGTTGGATCTGAAAGGCTCTTAGAAATTGATCTCTCTCAATCGATTGCATATTGTCTCTATTATAGGTGCAATTACAGGACACTGTCTAATAGGCAAGCATGCAACAAGGCATGGCGTATTTTCAAATGATTTTTGCAGAAGCTGCTTGGACGAAGAAGAGGATGAAACCATTACTCTCCTTTGTGCATGTCCAGCTCTCGCCCATAGAAGGAAGCTTCGCCTAGGAGCTTTCTACTTTAACGATTTAGGCGATCTCATAAATTTAGATATAAAGAGCCTCCTTCTCTTCATCAGAAGCTCTAATTGGCTTTAACGAGTAGGCTGGGATTACATGATCCTCGTGGTACCACAACAGACCTTTCTTGGTCTATGTGTGTTGGCGTAAGCTGGCAGCCACTTCAACCTAACCTAACCTAGGTGGAAGCAACAAAGGTGAGTCTTTGACATTCTTGGGCACTGATGCCATTCTCTGACGTACATATGTGTTCAGAACTTCCAGATAGGCGTTCAAAATACTGTAGGTTGGTTCTAGAATCTGGTGCTGAGTGGGTATAACATAGGAATGTCATCAGCATATAAGAACGTTCTCGGCACAGTTAGAGGTATATCGTGGATTTTTTTTTTTATATAATTTGATCTTTTTATCGAAAGTTATAGCCGTCTCGGTGAAGCACTTTTAGTTGGATACTTCTGGTGGGATGTGCCGAATGCAACTGTCCAATTGCTTAGAGAACTCTTTGGAACTAGCTTTGCTGAAGTTCCAACGCAGTCGAGGTACGGAATTAACAAGTGAGACTTGTATACCGATTGTAACTATGACGGAACGGTGCTGGCTAAGGGGAATATATGGGAGAACTGTTCTGGGCACCGGGAGAGGTTAGTTTTTTCTTGGATCTCACGATATAAAGCACAGATCGATTGTCGCGGCGACATCCCATCTTAATTGGAATATTTCTCGGTCCTTAGCATCAAAGAAAATGTTGTTGGAATTGGCTCAGCTAGCTTGTGCTTCTCCATTTGTATCGTTCGCTGCATACTTCCGCAAGTTATAATAGCTGTTAAAACCGCCGATGTACTCAGTGGGCTTCTGGAGCACACGTAAAACATTGCTTGCCCAGGAGGTGTTCGGTCGCTTGAAAATGTTCACAATATTCAGTCCAGCAGCGTTGATCGTGACAGCATATGTTGTCTCCAGAGTTTTCATCTATTTGTTTTAGATTAGAGAGTTTATCTCCGACAAAGATGCCTGTTCCATATACGTGATGGTAGGTTGCACCAATCAGCGAGTACCCTGGAATCTTTCCTCGATTAAGACTGTATTCAAACATTAGAGCGTTGCAATGATCGACAGCTACTTCTAAGGAGTGTAATCTGTTACCTGCTGTCCGCCTTTTTTTTTTAAATGCCGTCGAAATTACCCTTAATCTATTGTCTGCTTGACAGATAATCAATTTGTCATTTTGACACACAGCTGCCTTATGATAGGTCTGTTGACGTCTATAATGAGTCGATTGATGTTGCTGGATTCCAGATCCCAGTTGTGTGCCATTTGACGAGTATAGGTATGCCAAAGGATCTTGCTTAAAACTTGTTCTTACATTTCTAACCCATAGTACCTTTATGTTCTCTAAAATCTCTGCTTTTATTTATTTATCGGTGTGTTTTGATATACATATTTACCTTAAATTTGCTTGTCTAGATAGAACAATCTCACAGATATCAAAATGTCATAAACCACACTGGCAAACCAATAAAATTCCCACAATGAATTCGATTCCTAATTTATTTATTTATTTAATTTCTCTTTTGCAAAAACACTTTTTTGCAAACAATCACTCGCGCTAATGTATCTCATCCATTAGAAGGCGTCAAAGTCTCCAGAGACAGAGAATGTGCTTTTTTTTATTTAGAAAACAGGAATTCCAATTCAGATGTCTGATGTTTCTGGGTTCATTCACTTTCCTTATCAAAAAGGCTTTTAATTCTAAATCAATAAATTTTTTTTTCTCCTTTTTGAAAGGCATAAGGTATGATAAATTGTGAAGTAAATTTAAATAACAATCAAGATGTTTAGCATATGGAAAAAAAAGACAAGAAATCCAATAGTAGGTGGTCGACGAAGACGAGAGTCACAATTAAATTGGTCACACTAGCAGACAATACAGGTTGCCCCTCTTTGAATCCGCGTCTGAGTATCTATTTGTCGATTGAACTATTGATTGAATTGTGAAATTGAATAAATTTATAAATATTCTATATCCCTGTTCGTGAAAGAGTTGTTTTGTTCGGCGAGATATTAGATATCCCTTGTTCGTGTTGTTGACATTTGTTTAAATTGTTTTTATGACAAATAGAAGAATTTGCAATTCAGATACATATTTTTTTTTTTTGTTGCTTAAACGTTTTTTACTCTGCGACGACAGGTGTGTTTGTTGGCGAAAATTAATTCGTTATCATTTCCATTTTGATTCAATTTTTCTGAACAATTGTGCTAGAATCTATTTTCACTGATAGACAATCTAGAAATACTGTGACGACATTCATTTCTACGCTTTGTATTGTTGACCTAAATTGGAAACGCCAACGCTAATGTTTTGCATTGCAAATTTGTGAAAAATAAAAACTTAAAGTTGAACATATGTTTTTTGCGCAAGTAATGCGACATTGAGGGTTCTATTTCTGGTGGCACGAGCTGTAAGCCACCCACAGATAGACTATGCGATAGTGTAGTTTTATGGTGAGGTATCGTCTTTCATTTCATTAAAATTGAAAGCGAAGTTGGAAGTAAGGTTCCAGGGCATCATTGCATGTGGGGCACTTGAGTCTGATATGAGATACATATTACACTTCTTATTACTGTTGGAATTGCGCTATCAATCAAGCTGAATGTAAGGCTAAGAGGAAGTATAACATTAAGTAAGTATTTATTTCGGTAAGTTAATGAGCTTCTTAAGGATGGTATGGGAATATTTTAGGACATCAATCAATGTCACCAACGCAATACGAGTACCAATGGCTGCATGAATCTACGTCCTACGTAAACCCACTACTCCAAACAAAATCGATTTTATTTATAACATGTACGACATCACTGTATTCCAATATGTAGCTACCGACAGCTATGTACATTTATTACACTTGTACCATCTAAGATGAGGTGGTTTTTCTGGCAGAGGAAAACTTCGAAAGCCATATCCTTTCACTTTGCTGCAATCCCATTTTCCCTGCGGGTACTACTGTCGAATATTCCATTAAAGAGTTTTGGCTTGTTGTACGTAATCCTCTCCATCTGTCGAAGTGTGTTTAGGCTGATTACTGCATGATCATTGACGACTCACCTTTCAATCGATAGTTTTCAATAGTTTGATGGTTTTGTAGTAAGAGTCTGCTTAACTTTTAGGCTGTATACAAATGCAGCTTCATCGGATGGAGGTATTCTCGAAATGAACTGAACCCACTTAGCTGACTGGCCAGGAAAATTGAGTGTCTGGGTGTATACCTAGATAATAACTTGGAACTTTCACGTAGAAGAGAATATCCAAAAGCGGAAAAGGTGCTCCATCAATGCAAACGGGTATGTAGAGTAATGTGAGGAATCTCGCCGAGGTCAGCATACAGGATATATACGATGATAGTTAGACCAATTACCTTATATGTATGTACATATACGTCAGTGGTATGGCAGCAAAAAGCCTCCCAGAAAACTGTACACATGCATCTGGATAGGGCCAACATCTGGCTTCTTTAGGGATCATCGGTGTAATACGGACGACACCTAAGTACATGCACAATGGAAGTAAGCCAAGGTGTTCTACTGTTCGACTTACGACTTACTCGTATTTATTAAGAAAGCTGGGAAAATTGTTCGCTCTTATGATGATGATTTGCTTATGACATCGGTTATCGGGAAAAAATACTGTGAATCAGAAGCAAAGACAAAAAATAACAAAAATCTCCCCAGTTATCTGGGCGCCACCCCCGGAGTTTCTCTGAAGCATAAACAATTAAGCCTCAAGTCGCTACACCAGAAATCTTTTCAGAAGAACTTGAACTAGCCTGTTATATTCGTTTTGGGGAAATGTATCTCAGTTTATCAAGCCGAGTTGCATGTGTTGGATCACTTGAAAGATGGTCAGGTTGTTGGTAAACATATTACTATAGCACTGGACGATGAATCAGTGATTAAACGGATGGAACAAATAGATATCAATACATTATTGGCATTGGAAGGTGTTCAGAAACTCAATGAGTGCTCAATTCGAAATCAAATGACGCTGCTCTGGGTGAGAAGGCACGTAGGGACTGAGGGTAACGAAAAGGCGGACTCTCTTGCAAAGCAAGGGTTCTCTGGTCCGGAACCATTTAGTACAATTATCAAGAGAATGGTAAAGCATCTGATCAATAACTAGGCCGCGGCGGAGCACCAGAGAAGGGGGTCAACCGTGGAAAGTTGCAGGCAGACAAAAATGGCTTTTAAAATGCCGAGTGGCAACACTCGTAGAGAAGTTCTAAGCCTGGAGCGAAGAACCAGAAATGAACCAGATTTCCGTTAAACAGATGCTAGCGTTGACACGAGGATTCAAAGCAAGAGAAGGACTGAAATCGAGAGTATCTGCGGCTAAGATGAATCGTGGTAGAGAGACGAAAAGCTACCCAACGCGGTTGTCTGAATCGCAAATCTCTCGAATTATATATATATGTTATATAGCTGACTGCGACAGAATTCAACTTTTTCACTTAGCTGGTTTATCCATTCTCCTAAGTCCGGTATTCGTCAGTTATTTGAACTTCCGCACTACATTGCATTGACTTGCTCGTAGTAGGTAGGTTATAGCCTATGCTGCTACCATCATTGCTAGTTTTCTGCACGCAAGTTTTAGTCCATATTCAATTAGTTGAACAGTTTCGCTTCCAAAAGTTTTGAGTTCCAAAACAACCATCGTACATTATGTTTCATGGGATAGATTCCAATCCTGTCAAAGACGAAGTGTAGTTTTACCCACTTCTTATCTGGTCAGGGCTAAGAACAGCGATAGGAATACTCTCTGGACATTGTCTTCTAAGGAAGCATGCAACAAGACTGGGTTTATCAAATACGGATGTTTGCGGGTACTGCAATGACCTACATGTTTCGGAGGATATAACACATATACAATGCCGTTCGAAAAATGTTGGTAAAACTTTTGTTTGTCGAATTTTGTCAAATTTGTTGCAATAACTACATATTTTTTAATGAGGATTTGTTTTTTTATGCAGTTTCAATCGTTTCATGATACATTTAGAGTGTTAAAATTTTTCACACGCGGTCACGGGAGCAAAAAGTTGTTAGACCGAAAAATGGGTTTTTTAGGTGCCTGCCTCATTTTTAGGGATTAAAGATGAAGAATGCTTTATTGGTGCAGTGTTTTTGTTTTTTTTTTTTTTTTTATTGCTTCTCAGAAACATTCTCTATCTAATTAGTACATTGTTGGACCTCCTCTTGCTTTTATTACAGCTGCACATCGGCGAGACATTGACTCAGTTAGGTTTTTCCATGTGGAAGCAGGTATGGTGTTCCAGGTCCGGATAAGTAAAATTTTTAGGTTTTCAATGGACTTTGGACGCTTCTTCGCAACCTTAAGTTTCATTATTGACCAGATATTCTCAATTGGATTGAGATCTGGACTGTAGGGAGGCCAACTTAATACATCGACATTATTTTCTTTGAAGTACTTTTTAACCTAAGAAATAAAAAAAATATTATTTTTAGTCATAAAAATGCTAGCTTATTTAAAACCTTGATATTAGTCTTTCATGTTAAAAAAAAAAACAAGTTCGTACTTACAATTTTGGCTGTATGGCAAGGAGTTCGCACCACTACAGCGTAGGCATGCTAGCTCTGGCTCGTCCCAGCTCGCCGGATGGAGGGGTTCTTGCTGTAGTGGATACAAACGGGGGTTACGATTTTACATGCCTGTAGTTAGATGTTATTTCTACGTAGAAGTGATAGTTAATGAGGCCCGATATGTCTTCTCGCAGCACTAGCTCTGACTATACTGCACAGTTCCAAAAGTGGGAGGGGAAGCAAAGATGGAGTATGTCCCCTGGTGTACCCGCCCCTACACACCACCGACTAAAAGTCAATGGCATGTTTCCGTGGTCTTCACATCACCGGATACTCATGAAGACCCCTAACTCGGCCCATCGATAGCAAGCCCTTTAGGCAAATTCACCGCCAACCCATCTCACCACCAACCAAAAATTTACCACGCTTCCATGATTAGGAATTACAGGTACCTCGAAAAATTAAATCTAGACTAAGAAAAATCCAACTAAGAGAAATGCCAGATTTGAATTTCATTTAGAAGTATCTACCATTTTATTGGACGATATATCAGTTAAGGGGAGGGAGGGATTTTATTACAAAAATGAGGTTATTTATACTTAAAGCTATCTTGCGAAAAATTCCAAAAAAGAAAAGTAAATATAAACCTAGATACTAAAGTTATCATCGAGATAAAATAAATCACAATTATCGTAAAAAAAAAAATAGAATAAAAAAAAGGATACAACAATAATCAATAAAAAATCAAAGAATTATTCAATGAACTTATTACCAGGGCGTATGTGTAACCCAAAATTGACATACTATTTATTTATGTATTTATATATATATATTTTTTTTGCTCTTGAGTTTACAAAAAAAAATTGGATGTTAACTTTTTTTTATATGCGATTCATTGATAAGAAGTATATGAAAAAAAATTAATAGAAAGAACTTAGCTATACATACATACTTTTTTCTCACAAAAAAATAATAAGAAATCTTCACCTACTATTCGTGCAAATACAAAAAAATATCGATCGTTTTGGACTTACCCCAATTCTTTTGTTCTTACTTGGATGTATATACATATGTATGTATGTAAGTGTATGATGATTTTTGAAGGTGCTCCAAGGGTGAGGTGAGGGTGTGCACATCCTTTCCGCCCGAGACTCTCATAGGTATTTTTGGTCTAAGTACCGCAGGTTTGTACATAGATATATATGTACATATATCCTAAGCTTGGGAAAAAAAATTATAAATTTTTTTTTTGTTAATTGCACGAACTTTAACTATTATTAACTCTTATTTGGTTTTTTTGTTTATATACGAAAATACTTAGACATTATATAAACTAGATAAATCTTCGGATCCATATTCATCCGGCAATACAGGCATTTCCTGTGGTATTTTCCCTCGATGATGATGAAGAAGCTGCTGATCACTAGATGGGGAGATGTGCTGCTATCGTACCTTCAGCCTTTTTTTTCAGGGTGAGACTCAGCGGCTTCTGGGGATAAATTTAGGATATTTTTCTCTTATGGTGCCGCGCTCTAGTTTCACGAGTGACACTGATTTGTCTTGTACAATTTTTTTTTTTTTTTTTTTTTTTAAATAATTTGGTCACTTTCCGCACTTAATCAACACCACATCCACCGGCGCGGCAGCTTCGGCTATCTTTTTTCTTCTTTTCTTTTTTTTTCTCCTATTTTTTTTTTCATTCTCGGGGTTCTTGCCTAGGCTTAGTCGGGAGGTAAAAGCTTTTTGATCAATACGATCTCTGGAACATTTTATTGTTTGCATCCCAGACATAAACCCAAATTTTACCGCAACCTGGGTTCGAACCTTTTTTTTTTTTGGAACTACCCTTGAGGTGTAATGTAGGATTTTTTTTAAATTTTTTTTTGAATATAAATTTCCCACACCTTTTCCTCACTGAGCTTGACGAAATTATTTTTCCTGTAACTCGACACACATCGTTTTTAAGATCCACCGAAGTCTTGAACCGATGTCGACGGCTGTACAGCACCAAAAAACGATCTTCCACTGGGGTCGTCTTTTTTGGCCTCCCTGAGCCTTTCTTTCTGCTGGTAATCCCGGTCTCACGATATTTTTTTAAATTCCATGCCACAGTCTGTTGAGCAACATTTAATCTTCTAAAAATTTCACGTGTTGTCAAATTGAGACGTGACAGACACAAAATATTAGCTTTGCACTCCGAACTGATTTTTCCCCTTTTTTTTTTACTAAATTACTTTGGTTCGTTCCGGACTGTTATCACGAGCTAAATGCACCTCTTATTCATAATAACATCGACTTTTATGCACTATTTGAACGACATTTTGCTACCTAGTGCAAAAAACCCCGTAGCTCTCATAAATTCCAAGAACTGCGCCCGAAAAGAGTAATAAAATGTTTGACCAACATTTTTCGAATGGCACTGAAGATACTTCTTCGATAACCTAGAAGAGGTAAGGTGCCGTAACCACAATAAGGACATTTTCAAATTCTGTAGGGAAATCAAATCAAGTGTATAGGAGAATTAGTTTAGGTCATTTAGCCGTAAAGTTTCCCTAGGGATCGCGATGGGTCCGCCTTGGTGCCTAGTGTCTTATGATAATCTCATAACCTTACTCAATCTAACCTAACCTAACTTTACCCACTTATGTATTGGGTCCAGGTCGGTGATTCAGTCTATAACAGTCACAGTCAGTATATAATGCCGTTCCACCTTTAGACAAAACTTGTGAAATTATTTTCTACTTATAAAATAGATTCAGGAAGCCTATGCTACATCTTTGGATCTTTGTTTGTTAATACATCTGTACGATACTCATGCATAAACTTTGCTTGGAGAAATTCTTGTTTATGTTTGGCTCTGATCTCTGACAAGGACCCTTTCAACTTTTTGCTTGCAGTACGAACAAATTTCTATCAAATCTTCTTGGACTATGGTACTCTTGTAGACAAAGCCAAATATTTGGGTCTCATTCTGGACAAAAACTTAGCAATACCCTAGAACGAGTGAAGAATGCCAATACAGCTTTGTACTGCTGCAAGAAAGCAAGGAAATAAATGGGGCTACAGCCACGAATTACATACTGGCTCTATGTATCCATAACCAGACTCATACTAACGTATGGCGCGATCGTCTGGTGGACGGCTTTGGAGAAAGTTGTACACCTAACCTCACTTGGCCGTGTGAGGTTGTGGCTGCTGCCACTGCGAAGTTGTTTGGTTCCTAGAGATATGTTCGTATAAAATCGGCTGGCTTTGGCTGGGTGGCAAATCGTTTAAATGAATGACTGGCTGGCTAGGTTTTAAAAAAAAAACACTACTATTGTAGTGTCTTCCCAGCGGATATCATGACATCTGAATCGGGTTGAAAAGTCACTCATTGCAACTATAGTAGGTGTCATTACGGAGCACTGCATCATCGGTAGGCATGCCATCAGGCTAGATGTCTTAGCAAATGACTTCTGCTGAAGTTGCATGAACGAGGAGGAGGAGAAAACCATGTTTCACCTTCTTTGTACGTGCCAAGTTCTCTTCGCTCGCAAAGACTACACTTAGGAGCCTACCTCTTCGACAATGTAGGCGAGCTAACTAACGTTAGCATTGGCATTGTGGAAGCATAATGGGCCTAGTCTGACCTAGGTGCGGTTGCATTCTGCAGCCTGCCACTCTAACCTAACCTAGCCTATGATAAAATAGGCTAGGTTAGGTCATATGCTCCGAGAGCATTTGTTTTTGCTTCTGTTCCGGACTTGTTTTTTAAGTCTGCTGATAACATCTTCCAGTCTTTTTATCTTCCCAAGTTTCTGCTCCTCAGGAACTTTGAATTTAATCCTTTAACGGGTAATGTACTCATTTACATGAAGAAGATCTATCCATCAAACAACCTTTCAGGCAAAATTACAATGTAGCAATACGTTGACACATTGTTGAAACCACGTATCGGATTTGAATCTAATTACATACCCTTCTTCTATCCACCGGAGAATTGTAATCGATTTTGGTATTGAAATTCAAATGGGATTACAAAATTCCGTCCTAGACCTAGTGTTACACATTTTTTTTTTTTTTTTGGCAAAAAATTGGAAACAATTGGCACCGAAATCATGCGTATGTGGAATTTTAATTTAAAATACGACGACGGCACGCACATCAGACATTGCTGTTAGTCATTTAGACATGCTTCTGTTAATAGTGGGTTTCCGACTCAGATCGGCGCACGTATATACTCGCAGCCTTAATGAGATAATTGTGTTTATTTTTATTAAACCAGAAAGGAATGCCCCCGAGAAGATGAAATCATGCTGCTGCCGCTAACCCTGGAATTAGAAAATCGAAAGAACAGAGTTTTTATTTGAATTTCTTGGTATTTTATAATTAATTTTTTTTATGGTTGGAAAATTGTCTGGAAAAGCAATTTTCCACTTATATATGGTCATGGTGTAACACTAAAAATAAACCAGTTTGTTTTATGATATTACCAATTATTTGTATAACACTGATAAGTATTTTTAAGGCATGGAGAGTATTAACAAGAATTATGTTGATAGAAATACACTTGTGAATACAGTTTTTTAAGAAGGAAAAAGTATGAAATCATAAGTCAATATTTATAGAAAATAAACTTTGTAAACTTTGTGGAACAGATAAGATAAAGTTGGTAATATGAGATACGAGTACGGGCGCCTGAATCATTTTGCAATCACTTATTCGTGGAACGAAATAAATTCTCGTGGGAAAATTCAATTTAAAGTAACAAATGATATACCGTGGCAATTTGATAGTTTTAGCGTCTAGATACATTTATTTTCGAATACATATGCTGGTTTAGCAATAGTATTGACTGATTGCTTTGATTCGTAGCTCCAAAGAATACATACATGCTGCGCAATAAATGGTGAAATTAGAGACGCCTTCTGTAGCCAAACAGGTTCTCAGTAAAGATAAAACCGTGATACGAGGGCAAGGTGAAAAGTTCTCGGCCTGACAATGAAAGACTGCGATTTTCAGTTAAAATATGATTTTATTTTTCTACATAATCTCCCTTGACTTCAACACACTTAGTCCAGCGTTACTCCAACATCAGTATTCCTTCTCGGAAGTGAGAGTCTGGAAGGCTGTGAAAATATTCATCTACGGCCCTCTCAACTTCTGCATTGGATGCGAAGCGCTTCCCAGAAACAAATTTCTTCAAATTTGGGAGCAGATGGAAGTCTAAGGGTGTCAAATCAGGTGAATAGGGGGGATGGCCGAGCAAATCATACCCCAAATCCCGCAGTTTTCCCATCGCCAGCGCACACTTGTGTACAGGTGCATTGTCCAGGTGAAAGATGATTTTTTTCTTCATCAAGCCAGGCCTCTTCTCGTGAATTTTGGCATCCAGCTCGTCAAGAAGGTTGGAGTAATATTCGCCTGTAATTGTTCTGCCTTTCACAAGGTAATCAATTAACAGGATCCCTTTTGCATCCCAAAACACACTGGCCATGATCTTTCCGGCAGATGTGATCGACTTCACTTTCTTTGGCGCTGAACCACCGGCTTCCACCCACTGCTTCGACTGCTGTTTCGTTTCTGGCGTGAAGTGGTGGACCCATGTCTCATCCATGGTGACAAATCGCCGCACAAAATCGGCCGGATCCCTATTGAATCGGTCCAAAGATGCCGCTAAAATCGTTTGCGCATTTGCTTTTGATCGGCATTCAACAAATCTGGCACCCGTCTTGCGCAGAGCTTTCGCATCCCTAAGTTTTTGTGCAAGATGTTTCGCACCCTCTCTTCCGATATACACACAGCCTCAGCTATCTCACTCACTTTCACTCGCCTATCGTCCAACACGATATCATGCACTTTTTCGATGGTTTCGGGTGTGGTTCGGTTTTTGGCCATCCTTCACGTGGGTCATCACGTTTAAATTCAGCTGCCCACTTTTTAACGGTTGACATGGAAGGAGCTGAGTCACCGTAGAATTTTGTTAACTTTGGATGAATTTCCTTAGGGGTTAACCCATCCAAAACGAAGAATTTTATGCCCGCACGATATTCAAGTTTATCCACTTTCGCGAAAAACGCAAGACGTCTACTGCAAAAATTCGTGTAAACAAACTGCTTGAGAGAACAAGTTGAAACTTGTCATACGAACTAATGAGAAGTGCACCCAGGCAGGAAACATAATTTTTTGCTGACTGGAACGCTATCTCTGCGTCAGGCCGAGAACTTTTCACCTTGCCCTTGTACATGTAGTACATTACACTTGAGCCAGGACAGAACTTCCTCAATCGCCATCATTTCCGCCTGAAAAACGCTACAATGATCAGGGAAGCGGAACGAGATGCTTTTCGGAGAAAACACTACAACCGAACCCACCTTCGGTCTTAGAGCAATCTGTAAGGAAGTGAAACGACCTGCCATCGACAGGGGAGAGACAAGGTTGCATACTATCACCACTACTCTTCCTGGTGGTGATTAAAAACATGCTGCAAATTTTTGTTAATCGGTGTCTCAGGGACTTGTTGCTGCTTTGGCCAATACGTATCTCAAACGAACAGCGATTATATAAAGGACTTTCGCCTTTTGACAGTGGATTGGTCACTCTCTACGAAGGGAAGAAAACTGTATAGGGACGGATAGGAGATGGACCTCGTAAACACAGGACAGTTGAAGAGAAATGACGGCAATTGGGAAAGAGTTGATTAGATTTGAGAGATATTGCAAGGAACCATGCACGATGGCGTGTAGCCATGCTAGAGATCCATAAGAGGGCCTACATATACCATAGCATCCGTAAGCGGATGTATCTGAGAACAGTGAGTGCACACAGTTGTCTCGATAGCATTCAAATTCGCTCTCTCTTGCTATTACAGAGTTCGATGGTTCATCTTTATATACTCCGTACCGGCATCACTGAGCCCTTTTATAAGAACTTTTTTGTGCCCTACCATTATGCTCCCGTCACACATTATGAGCTTTAGAGTCTCTTATAGCTTGCACTATAAATAAACTCTGGTCCATTGAATTGGAACAGTGCATGCTTCAGTAGCATTATACACCTGTTGCTCTACTCCAGAACATGAACTCCTTCCGTTACAAGTGGACCTCAATAGGACTTTTCTTGGAAAACTTCTTGTTAGCTTGATATTATTTGAAATATGATATTCCTGTGGTAGTGGCAACCAGTTCCCACGTGCTGCGCCCGTATATTATCACGTGAGGAAATACGTATCTTTATGTTTTAGCTAATCTTGCCAATTCTGCGGATAACATCTTGTTCAGCTCTACCATCTGAGATCTTAATCTCACGCCGCTGTACCTCACAATGCAAAAAGAAAATATGCTATTAGGCTACCTCAGATAAAAGAACTGAAACCTGACGAGTTCACAGGCCATCTGAGCATTCTTGAAAATGTCCAAAACAACCCAATCTTCAAGATTCCATATACGATGTTCAAGAATTTGTTTTCCAGGAAATTTGAAGTCGTCATTAGTAACCACCAAGAATGGAAAAACAAATGTCTCAACACACCAGCCAATGTACAAATCGGGTACACAGATGGCTCCAAATTGGAAAATGGCAGTGCTGCAGCTGGGGTCTATAAAATAAATAATAAATAAATATTTGGCGCAACAGCTCTTTAAGTGCCAGGGCCTAGTTTCTCGCAACCACTCATGTTGAATGCGTTATATTTTTCACACGAATGGAAGGGACCTACAGTTTAGTGTCGTATCCGAAGGGCAATTTGGTTTCAGAAGCTTTTTCGAGACAATACTCTCGGATGTTTGTCAGACGTTCGCGACAGCTGGGATCGTGAAAAAAACTGTTTGGTGTTTTCTGGGATTCGAACTTGGAACCTTACGCGAAAGACGATTATGAGTCAATTTTGAAATAAAACCCAGATCTCTTAAGAGTCGATGATTCTTTATTGATTTCCAAAACTGAACTAAATCTAAACTAAACCTATTCAATACAAAATCAAAATTATTTCTGAGCGCAAATTTTGCTTCATCGGCTAGAAGTCATTGAACGGAAATAAAAGTAGGGCACAACAGGAAATGATGAATGTGCCGTAAAATGAATTTATGAAACAATAAATGAAAGAATGATAGCAGAATTGCATATTACGGAGAGTACTTAAAATATGCTGATTTAGATGCCGGATGTGTTGGGTCAGATTGCGTCCGGGACGTAACACGCGCAGTGGTCCGACACACTACCCACTTACGCCACGGCGATCACTGGGGTCTATGGTCTCAACTTTTAGGGTGCGGCAGCGCTTGGTAAATCATGTACCATCTTCCGAGCAGAAGTTCATGCGATAGAACTATGTATTTGTGAATGCCTGCGGAGAAACACTACCGGAACCCGCATCTACATCTATGCAGACAGTCAAGCAGCACAAAGGGCCCCTTATTCCTATACGGTAGGGCCAAAGCTCGTGTGGGACTGTCTCGACCTCCTTGATAGCCTCGCATCCATAAATCAGATTACCATAGCATGGATTCCTGGGCACAAAGACTTTGAGGGCAATGTACAAGCAGACTGTCTGGCAAAGAGAGGAGCTGGACACTCACTCATCAGCCCTGAACCCTACTTCAGGGTGTCCACTCCACAATAACAAAATGAGAAGCCAAAGGGCTCGCCGAAAACTGTACCAACCAAAAGGGCCTAAGACAATCGAAAAAATTCATAAACCCTAACAAAAATAGAGCAAGCAAGCTTCAACCGGACATTGTCCACTCACGTACCATCTGAATAAATAGAATTATCAATTACAGCCATGTGCAGACCCTGCGAGGAACAAAGAAAAACAGCAGAACACATTCTTTGTGAATGCCCAGGGGACGCAAAGAAACGATTACTCCATCTAACGAGGGTCTCGATGGGCCCAGCGGATACCTGGAACATACAACCCAAGACATTATTGAGGTTTATCAAAAGCCTCAATTTTACTTCTGGTTAACCATTGGGCTAACACAATAGATCTTATAGGGCGCAGTGCACTTGGGCCCCACACATCGTATCGTATCATCTGAGACAATGCTCCCTAGGTACTGGGAACTACTCTCTCCCCAGCTATGTTAACTTATGCGGACAAATGTCCTCTAAAGCAGTTATATTTTATTTTTGCCCCATAACGTTTGCCTGCCTCTCCAGGGATGTGGTTATCTAGTGCAGATCCCTTATTTGGGGGAGTATATCCCTGATATGGAAGAGTATAGCCCAAATATCTTAGAAATTATGTAAGGGTCCAATGAATTCTCTGTTACCGATCAACGAAGCTGTAATAGCACGACGATGCATCCATCCCGATCCTTGCATTAGGCTTTCCTTTAACAGACGCCCTCTGAACATGGCATTTCGATCTAGTTCATCGGGTTGAAAATGTAAATTAATATTATAACGAATAATTCTTTTTCGAAATAAAAGCCAAGCTAAGCTCCTTATTGATATTGACACTGTCGAAGGCCTTGAATTCAACACATGAACTGTAGGGTCGTGATTTCATCATTTGCACCTTCGTTGGGGCTTCGACATTATTATAGTTCTAACTATTCGAGCGATTTCTCTCTACCAGTGGATGAAGAAGATCTGCCGATGTTGTTGACATCATTTAAAGATGTTCAACAAGAACGCAGTCATACTGCAGTTGTCTTCGAATGATTTGATAGTCGCAGGATTGAGCCTCTTATTTATTGCACTTTGTGGTACGGATGTAGATATTAGTGTGTCGGGGAGCTGAATCTGATTTGATTTGATCCTCTTCCGAAATTAGCAGAACTTCTCTCAGCTGCGTTTGCAATTGTGTTCCAATTTCGTCCTTTTTATGCAAAATATTAGACATCGACCGTGTGATCCAAATACGAAATGTTCTACTGCTTTTGATGGTTGTCAACATTGAGCTACTAATAGCTGTAGTATTGGTCAAGTATTGGTTTCGTGAAAATTTTCGATCTTGGGATTGACATTACTGTTTCAGAGGCTTGCTTCGAATTTCATATATGCGGTCTGTGAAGTCACAATTCGAGGTTGGCTGGTTAGTTGGTTAGGATCGACCGATCGAGGATGCATTTAGACCACAAATAGGTCCATTGTACTGCCGATATGTAAGGTGGGTGGGTCACTCTCTTACTCTAGGAACCATTTGCTTCGTTGTATGAAGGAGTTGATTTTAGCCGTGCAGGCGTTCCAAGATCATTTAGATCGTTGAAAAAGTATTCACCCAGGGTGGCCTTCCTAATGTTGGCGAGCGCAGGACAAGCGCATAGGAGGTGACCAATGGTCTCTCCTTCCACTTCATCCCCACAGCTTCTGCAGAGGTCGTTGTAGGGGATGCATAGTCTTTGGATAGTTTCTAATGGCGCAGTGACCAGTGAGAACGTTTGTTATTTTGGAGAGAGTTCCTCTCTTGTGTTTCAGGAGTCCGAGGAACATAGATTTGTTAAGTTCTGGCCAAAGTTGTCTGGCGGTGTTGCAGTGGCCTAGATGTTGCCATCGGTGATTGGCCACCTTCTCCACGTCGGTTTGAAAAAGTTACTTAACATAATATGTTGGCGCCTCGATGTCGGTAATACTTTTTGCTTTTTGTACCAGAGGAGCATTGTTGGGCCAGCTAGACAGCTGCACAATTCTATGTCACAGTGACCTGGTATCCAGTAGAGAACTAGGTTGTACTATCCAGCTATCTCGTTAAGAGATACCCGGCAGTCTTTCACTGCCTTAGATCTCGTAGTGCTGGATGCGAGGGTTTTGACTGTTACCTGAATGTCGATGTAAATAACAATATCCGATGTTGATAGAGTATTAGTCGCTAGCTAGTCAGGGGCTTCCGAACCTCGGTAACTTCGGCTTGAAAAATGCTACAATTGCTTGGAAGGTTAAAAGAGGTATATATCCAGGTCTTCCGAGAAGATTCCGGGGCCGATTCCGTGCTTGGTTTTAGACCCGTCCGTGAAAATTGACAGCGATTCGTTGTGTAGGACATCGCGTTGCGTCCACTCAGTTTTGTCTGGTATTGAGTGCATATAGCCCCCGTTGAAGTCATATTCAGTGGGCAGGTGGTTAGTGAAATTGGGCAGATGGTGGTGCCTCGAAAATATTTTGGCCCGTGTGTTGCTCCTTACACTGCTTGGAGCCTCTTAGAATTATTGCCGAGCTGATAGCCATGTGTTTTCTGACGATGTAGGTGGAGCATGCAACTCATTGAATGTTTTCCATTATGGATACACAATTCGAGTTACATACATATGTACATATTTGACACGAGAGCCCGTGAAGGGCCAAGGGCTATGTTGCTTTTCGTAACCACTCGTGCTGTATGCGTTATATTTTTCGAATGAATGGAAGAGGCCTGCTGTAGGTTTTTATTTTGTTTTTGGTTCAGCGAACATCCAACCACACCGGATTAAAGAGTTGAGCTAGCGTCCTAGACCTGTATGAGAAAGAAGTTTGGCGATGGATGAGGCGCCTAGTACGATACAATTGCAGTCCATTCGAGTCAAGTCAGAAGACTATTCATATTGCCTATCCAATTATAATTTACTGGCACTACTTCTTCACCCCTTTACTTAATGAGCAAATTAACTATTGACCTTGTCCGCCTTTATTCAATTTGAATCCTACAAAGTTCAACCCTTTTAAGCCTCCTCCAGCACATGAGTTCATATCTCGCAACTCATTCATTTAATTAATCGAATCAAATTTACTTAGCTTCAATGGAAACAAATTAACTCGAAACATTTCAACTGAACGTTTAATCTTTGCCACACAATCTACTCCATAGACAGGCCGACAAGTTTCAAGTGATGAGGCGATAAACCATCATTTTTCAATTTGAATTATTGTTACCACATACCGAGCATGAACTGACATAAGCTAGAAGTGTCTTCTAAACAACTTTTGTTGTTACACGTAAATAATGTTTTTTTTTATTGTTTTTTTGCTTGGTAGTCTGTTTTCTAATTGCGATTTGCCGTGAAAAGAGTTCATTCTCCGCGCGAACAAAATCGTGCCACGGCAATCGGGGAATTAAAGCCTTTCGTCCAACCATCAACCAGCATGATGGTGCCATGAGAGTGAAAATATATTTTTTATTACACAACCAATACAAGTAAAAAAAAAAATTGTTTGTTGACTCACTCACTCACCACCTCAGATATCACACAAGCAATTCTCGCATTTAAGTGGCCAGAACGTGACTGTTTAATTACCGACCGCTTATCGGTTATATGTTAATTGACAGCATAAACTTGTTCTAAGTGCGAGAGGAGAGTACCAGCAAAAATGTTCAATTCTACCCTTATTTTGTTGCAAAAATACTAAAAAGTTTTTTTTTCTCAATTTTTTATTTACAGGATTTCAATGAACAGTGCCCGTATTCGTTATCACCAGTTAGTACTAAAAGCCAAAAACTTTTGAGATCTCCAAGAAAAGCTACAAGGAAAATATCGCGGATACCATTTAAGGTAAGAAAATAAGTTACTTTTTGTTAAGTTACGCAGCTTAATCGAGAAGTAAGCACGGGCTTTGGTGGTTTACGAAAGGAAGAGTCTACCTGTCCGATAAGTTCTTCAGTTTTAGTTCCTACTTGCTACTTAGGACTATGGGAAATGCTTTCAAGCATACTCATCAGGGCTGCCGAAATGACTACCAAGGGAGTATTCGTACTATCCTCTTATACACTGTACTCCCGTATTCCTCTCATCATGATTTTACTCCCTTTAAAATATTTAGATTTTTTTTCAAACAGATACGTACTAATTTGAGTATTTTGTTAACTAAATCGTACTTTGTTAACCGTTCGATGTCAGGAATGGTCTTAGACAAGGTGACGCGCTATCATGCGCTTTCTTTAATACAATACTTGAACGAATTGTACGAAACTCACAAGCCAACACCGGAGATACAATCTTTAACAAGTCTGTACAACTATTCGCTTACGCCGATGACATTGACATAATCGGAAGAACTCAGAGGGCGTCAGTGGGTCATTTGCGAGTATTAAGGTCGAGGCATCGAAGATGGGTTTAGCGGTCTATGAAAGTAAAACAAAATATAAGCTGTTTACAAAAAGGACACCCAACATCTTGAACAGAATGCCACAGAAGACAGATATAATTTTGAGGTAGTAAAGGATTTTGTCTACCTAGACTATATGGTGAGCTCCGGAAATGACATCAGTGGAGAGATGAAACGAATGCAAAGACCAATCTCGAACTACTAAGGTAACTTTTTATAAGACACTAATCATCCCAGTCCTGTTGTATGGCGCAGAGGCATGGGCTTTGACAAAATCAGAAGAGAATGCCCTTGGTCATTTTGAGAGAAAAGTTCTTTGAGCGGTCTTTGGTTCCGTCTGCATAGACGGCGAGTGGAGGAGAAGGTACAATGCCGAACTATACGGCCTATATAAGGACATCGACTTAGCCAAAAGTGCACATACAGCGACTAAGATAGCTGGGTCATGTAGAGCGGATGAAGCCCAGCGTTCCAGCCAAGAAAGTCTCCGAATCCACCCCGGATGGACGGCGCAGTATAGGACGACCTCGCAGTATGTGGCTTAAACAAGTGGAGAGTGACCTCAACCAACTTGGCGTGCGCAACTGCAGGCAGCTGGCTCATAACCAGGCTGGCTGGAAAGGTTTGTTGGTTGAGGCCCAGGTCCACCTCGGACTGTAGCGCCACCTAAGTAAGTAATGTTTAAATCAGATATAAAAATAAATGTAATGAAGATATATTTTTAAATGATTTACATGTTTGGTTTGCAATGTTTGTTTTTTGTACTCCCCTCGGACAAAAAATACTCTCCTTTGAACTTCTAAAATACTCCGATTAATAAATTTAAAATGGTAGCCCTGATACGCATACACTCTGCGACAACTGTTCGAGACACCCCCCCCCCCCGATTTCGGCGTTTCTCGATAATTTTTTTCCGTATGTGCTGCAGTTATTGCTACTAGGTTATCATTATCAATTTTCAGAAAATTCGAATCACCATAAAGTAGTGATGGACGCATTCGAATGATATAATCGATTGTAATCGATTCTTCCAATATCTCGAGACATCTCGAGACATCGTCTGAAATCATTCGAATGATTTGGTATACCTACATACTTCTCTCGAAGCAGCGAGAATTGCGAACGAGCGCAAAACAGAACAAAGGCTCATGTCTCAATTCTGAATTCATGTAACTGCAGGGTAACATTATATAATCGAATGATCATTCGAGATATGAGTGCTAACACACCCCAAGAATCGAGATGTGCGATGTGTATCCGAGTAAAATATGTAGTACTCGATTCATTTTAAAGCCGAGTAGTAGCAAAGCGAATGAATCGAGTACTATTTTACTCGGATACACATCTCATATCTCGAATCGTGATATGAGTGGAATCGAGAATTTAGTTGTATTCAACCACTTAGGGAGTGTCTTCTCATATGCATATAGCACTTATATCTCGAATGATCATTCGATTATACGGATCACTCGAGTACTAATGTCTTTATTCTTTGAATCATTCGATTATGCTTATCGCTACCATAAAGCCTTTTTTGTGACTGGGTATAAATACTTTGTAATTTTAGTTGCGCATTTTAAAAGAAAGTATTTAGACACGTCTTAGAAGTAAAAAGGTTAAAAATGGGCTCTGGAAAGATGTTAAACCAAGCGGAAATTCAAAACATTAAAAAATTGCGCCAAGAGCCATATTCTGTCAACAAAATTGCAAAACTTTTGAGCCGCAGTCATACAGTTTTTTCACACTATCTAAAGGATCGAGAAAACTATGGGAAAAGATACGTACCTGGACGAAAATACAGCTTGACACCAGCAGATCGGTGGCCCCAACTAAAAAAAGCGTCAAATTCTATAGCAACAACGCGGTATCAACAGAGATTTCGGATGTGGACAGAAAGTTAAGAACTTGCCAGCGTGTGTTAGCTGAAGCGAATCATCTTGAAAGAAAGCGTTTGAAAAGAAAACCCGCTCTACTACAACGTCATCGAAATGCCCGTTTGACCTTTGCCAGAAATCATTTAAGATAGAAGAAACGTTAGAGAACTCTCATCTTCACCGATGAGAAACGCTTTTGCCTTGATGGACCTGACGAATTTCGACATTATTTTCACGATTTGAGGAAGGACGAGCTGTTTTTAAGAGGCGGAGGTAGAGTCATAATTTGGGCAGGAATATCATACTAAAATATGACTAATATCCGCTTCGTAAACGACAGGATGAAAGGAGACGACTACCTTAAATCTTAGACGAAGACATCGTACATCATAACCAAGAAAAAATCGGCCGACATTTCATCCTGCAACAAGATAATGCAGCAATCCACACAGTCCGGAAGGTAAAAGAGCACTTCGAGCGTAACAACATTGACTGGCATTGTCTCCATACCTCAACTTTATTGAAAATGTAGTAGGACAACTCTCCAGAGCTGTCTACTAAGGCGGACGACGAAGGAGACCTTAAAGACGTCATTGAAACTTAATGGACCAAAATCCCACGAAAATTAGTTTAAAAAAACTTTTTAAATCTCTTCCATCAAGAATGTTAGAGGTTGTAAGTAATGAGGGAGGACGTACTTATTACTAAAAAAATAAAACCATTGTAATAAAACTCCCAATTTAGTTTCTATTTTTTAAAGAAACCCAATTCTGACTCAACCACTTGTCGCGGCCATTTAGGGACAAATTGCAATGTCAAGAAAATTAAGGGAAAAATGGATTTATGGTGATTACCTAACAGCAATATTTGGAGCACATACGGAAGAAAATTATAGAAAAACGCCAAAATCAGGCGGGTGTCTCAACCAGCTGTCGCGGAGTGTATCACTAGCTTTAGACCAGGTTTGTATGCAATAGGGTTGCCATACTGTCGATTATGCATTTTTATATTTCCAAGTTTGTTTCGATCTCCATCTACATATGTTAGTTTTGCAATACATCCGCTGAAAATGCTAATTTTTCCCAGTCATTGCTTGCACCAATAACTATAAGGAACGTTTTGGTTTCGTGAAAAGTTCGAAAAAATCGATCTCGAAATTTATATCAAAAATGATCTTCCTATTTCGACGAGGTTATGATCCGAAACCAAGGGGTCATAGCCCTTCCACTGATCCGCCTGTGGGGTTCGCCTCTTTGACCTCAGAAAATATTGGCAGGCCTCCTGATTTTGGACCACCTGGTTACTGAGGCGGATCAAATGCTTGTGTCGTTGCATTTGTGTGATCCAGGCGTTTATAGACCTGCTTCTCCTGCCTCGCGATGTCTTTAAATCAAAAATGATTTTACAATTACATATATGTATAGAGAAACCCGAAAAGTTAAAGAGAATTTTATAGAACTACAAACGGAAACGTGATACTGGATGGCACACACGCGTGTAAATCAACCACAGATGCAATCAAAGGTATACGCCTGCACGGCTAAAATCAACTCCTTCATACAACGAAGCAAGTGGTTCCTAGAGTAAGAGAGTGACCCACCCACCTTATATATCGGCAGTACAATGGACCTATCTCTGGTCTAAGTGCATCCTCGATCGGTCGATCCTAACCAACTAACCAGCCAACCTCGAATTGTGACTCCACAGACCGCATATATGAAATTCAAAGCAAGCCTCTGAAACAGTAATGTCAATCCCAAGATCGAAAATTTTCACGAAACCAATACTTGACGAATACTACAACTATTAGTAACTCAATGTTGATTAAAGGATTTGCATATTGTATTAGACAAACAGCCATGAAATCTGATATGGGTGACGCTAAGACATCGATGCTCATGGACATGTACGAAGGCGGAAAGACAAGAGAAAGATGCCCCGCTGGAGTAACCGACGAGTTACCAATCAAAGTCGGGGTACAACAGAGAAGCGTCTTAAGTTATTCGCTCTTTGTTGCAATTGTTGACTATCTACTTAGGTAAAATGACTGATCTCAGAATGCACCAGCTATTCTTTGCTGACGAAGGAGACTTCATAAGTGAGGATCATACGTCCCTGCAATGTGCACTTGACGTATTCGTGGACGTTTTGAGAGGGATCGTATTAGTTCAAAAAAGACCGAGTACTTGTGCTGCCCGTTATCTGATCCATTCAGGCGTATTTGAATGGAACAATGCTTCCCAAGTGCGAGGAGTTGAAATATCTGGGATCTATTATCAATAGCGAAGCAACCTGTGAAGAACATATCAATCATCGCATAAGCGTAGAATGGATGAAAAGGCGGAAAAACTCCTCTATCTTCGGTGACCAAAAAATTCACCCTAAGCTGAAAAGAAGGTTCTACACCGCGGTTGTGCATCCAGCACTCACATACGGTTTACAATGTTGGAAAATGTACAAAAAGTATGGAAGTAAATTAACGGCAGCTGAGATGAAGATGCTTCGCATAACAGCAGAAGTGACAAAGCTTAATCGAATAAGAAGTTCGAAGATTCGTGGAAGCCTTCACGTCAAGTAAACCATCTTACGAAAAATATAGCGCGACCGGCTCAGCTGGTATTGCCACGTTCAAAGAAGAGATCAATTGAACCCTGTGCAAAGTTCCACTGGTATCACGAAAGAGTAGCGGGCCTAAAAACTCCTGGATCACACAAGTGCAACACCAGCATTTGGTTTGTCTCAATGTCGAAGTTATCCAAAATCGGGAGACCTGCCGATGTTTCCTGAGATCAAACAGGCAAACAAGCAAACTCCGCAGTCAGATCGGTAGAAATGCCGGGAAGTGGAAGGGATATGTTATGATTCCTTGAGTTCAGATCATAACCTCACAGAAATAGCAAGAAGAAGAAGAAGAGAAGCACGAAAAGTGTCTCTCTCAGTTCTGTCGGTCTGTCTGTTTCTGTACGCTCGACTGCAGCTTAAACGGCTGACCCAATTTGCTTCAAACTTCATACACATGTACATATGAGTACTTCTATACGAGTATGTTGTTTGAGTGGTCACAATTCAAGGCGAAATCAAAATGGTCATTCGAACCTTAAAAGTAACGGTACATTACTTAAAGTCGACTTTCTCGAAATCATCTACAGTCGGCGGATTGATTTGAACGGCCCCTCAATGACGTACGCTTAAACCAGACAAGGTCCATTGTGCTGTCACTAGGAAGGTACAGGTGGATCACGCAGCCTACTCCGGGGAACCTTTAACATTTGGTGATGAATTTACGGACTTTTAGCCGTGCAGGCGTTGGAGAAATCGCTTAGATTATTAAAGATACCTCCCCAATTTAGCCTTCATAATGTTGGCGAGTGCAGGACATGTGCAAAGGAGGTGACCAGTAAGAACATTTGTAAGTTTTTACAGGGTTCTTCTTCTGTGTTTCAGAAGTCCAGAGTGTAGGCCAAAGTAGCCTAGCGATGTTACATTGGTTTATATGGTACCATAGGTGATTTGATTTATTAATTGCGTCGGCATGGATGAGGTATTTGGCAAGTGACATTGGGCGTCTTGATGTCGTCAATGATTGTACTGTTTTTACTACCTTGCGGAGCTAACTCATCAGCTTTACAATTCCATGCAATTTACAGTGACCTGGTACCCAACAGAAGGTGAGGTTGTACTGCTCAGCTATCTCGTTAAGAGATACACAGCGGTCTTTCACTGCCATTGATGTGATGGTCCAGGATGCAAGGAATTTGATAGCTGTCTGACTGTCGATGTATATTGCGATATCTGTCTGCGATACAGTAATAACCGCTACTGCGAATAACGGTGACCTCGGCTTGAAAAACGCTGCAGTCAGAAGGTTAAAGGAGAGGTGAATGTTCCGATAAGACTCCGTCATCAAATCCGTCCACGGTCTCGGACACATCTGTAAAAATTGACAGCGCTTCATTTACAGGACATGGCGTTGCGTCTACTCTTTTTTGTCCGGAAACGACTGTTAATACCCCAGGGTGAAATCTATTTCGACGGGCAGTTGATCGGCGACACTTGAAAGATGTTGGTACTTGGGTAGAATTCCAGCGTGACCAAGGTAAGGTTAAAGAGGTTGGCTGCATCGAATAGTTGCAGCCTGCACTCGGATCTCAAAATTATGTATTGTGCTCCCCTGACGTGGAATCTTCTGGCTGAAACACTGAAAAGATAGAAAAAGAAACGAAGTGACTATAGTTCTGTGGTATTGAAGCGGCCTCCTCTAAACCATGCTGAAGAAGTAATGAATTTCAGGATGGTGGTTGGTGGTTTTTCAGACAGGTCGCCCAGATGATTGAAGAAGTATTCTCCGAGGCCCTCTTATGCTCTATTCTGGTTCTGTACAGACTAGGGCATTTGCATAGGAAGTGTTTTGTATCTTTTTCTGCTTTTCGGTGCTTTTTCGGTGGGTCGGGTCCAATGTGTTGTCCTTTCAATTACTTGAAATCTCGCATTTTTATTGCAGAGTTGGGATAAGGTATAGCATGGTCTGGATCATATGAGTTAGTTTAACCCTTGTGTCAATGCGAGTGTCGCACAACGATTAATCAACACGTGCATACTCTGGTATACTCGTACACTTATGGTTAGTGCGGTTTACGTATGAAAAACTTGTAATCTAGTAGATATTTATCAATATTTATATATTTAAAATTAATTGCAATTTGTTGACTTTCCATATTTGGGAAGCTACTGGAAAATTCAGTCCGTTGATTTTTGCATTTGAAAATGCAAATACACACCCAGGTATGTCGTATTCGTATCGCTGTCAGCTTAAGAACCAAGCTACGACTGTTCCGCTCCAACGTAGAATCAGTGCTGCTTTATGGGTGCAGTACCTGGAAGGTGGACACCATTAACACACGCAAACTGCAAGTCTTCGTAAACAAATGCTTAAGAATCATCTTGAGGATTTTTTGGCCGAACCGCATCTCCAACGAACAACTTTATCTGAGAACGGGCCAAGAACCTATAAGCATTACTATACGAAGAAGAAAGTGGCAATGGATTGGACACACCCTACGGCGCGAAGACAACTCCATTGCGAAATACGCCATGCAGTGAAATCCGCTCACCCAGGCAGGCAGAATAGCGGGACGCCCTAGGCAAACATGACGCAGAACAGTTGAGGAGGAATCGAGCTCTTTAGAAATGAGTTGGAGGCAGCTCAAACGCGTTACGATGGCGCGCAGGCGTGGTTGACGCCCTATGCCCCCCGAGGGGTTAAAGGATATAAGTAAGTAAGTAAGTATGTCGTATTGACACAAGGGTTAAGCACATGATACTGGATGGCGCATCAAGTTTTTGCCAAAAGAATGTGTATGACGGTATTTTACTTAATGGCTGACTTTCGAAAATTGGCTATTTGCTTGCCTCATTTGATTCCGTTCAAAATTGCCATATAACCATTATAGGGCATATGCAAAATTCCCAAATTTTGGGTAGATGAGTCCAAGGCATGGCTTGGTGGGCTATATGCAAGTAGTTGTCGGCAATGAGGTTTTGTTTTTCAAACTTAAGTTATTGATTGTATCTGCGAGTTAAGTGGCTTAAATCGTCCGCTCACTCAAGGGGTTATGAATACCCTTATCATGTTTTTTACACAGTGCGGGCGTTGGAAAGGGTAGATAGAGAGAGAGAAAGATTTGGTGTAGTGGTTTGAAGCTCAGTTGTTTATGCTTCAGAGAAACTTATTTTATTTCTTTTCAAATGTGATCGCTGAAGTGTATGTTAGTAATTTGGACTCTGCTTTTCAACACTTTTCTTGTGTAATGCGTTCGAAATGGTTGTTATGATACTCACTTGCCAGCAAATATGTAAGAACTAAGGGCAATATTGTTTGTTGTCTCTCAGAGAAAATGTATTGCAAACATTTTGACATCATTTGAATCGCACTTATGACTGGCAGAAGTGTATACTTTCTGTCATGTAATATGAACTTATAGAAGACTTAAAACACACCACTTTATTTGGTTAATGGTATTCCTAACATTCTGCATTCTTCTTTCTCGTTTTCAGGTGTTAGATGCCCCCGAACTACAAGATGACTTCTATCTAAATCTGGTCGATTGGTCATCACAAAATGTGCTTGCTGTTGGTTTAGGTAGTTGTGTATACCTATGGAGTGCCTGCACAAGTCAAGTAAGTTCATCCGTTTCATCTCTAATAGATTTTATATTTACCTGCTAACTATTACTTTAGGTTACGCGATTATGTGACCTTAGCCCTGATGCGAATACCGTCACCTCAGTATCATGGAATGAACGTGGCAATTTGGTAGCTGTCGGTACACATCACGGTTATGTGACAGTATGGGATGTAGCAGCCAGCAAACAGGTAAGAAATCATAGAAGTAAGACAGTGTTTATTCTAAACATGGTACGGCTGGTAATTTGACGCAATAATGTTTGAAATGGTAATATTTGCTTTTACTGGTCAAGATCACCTTCTGTGTGTGACACGGTATCCAAATTTATTTTAATTTAACCGCTAATTGGATGGTAAATAAAAGAAAAGGGGTGCCTGGTATTAATTTGCATATATTTTCAAAATTTTAAATAGTAACGGGTGGGGTATTGCGCCTCCTTCTTAGTTGGGTTGTTAAATTTACTAATCATAGTCCTTTTTGGTATATTTCTAGATAAATAAATTGAATGGTCACTCAGCCCGCGTTGGTGCCCTAGCCTGGAATGGCGACATCCTATCGAGTGGTTCCCGCGATCGTCTGATCATCCAACGTGATACTCGAACACCAGCGCAACAATCTGAACGCCATCTAGCCGGTCACCGACAGGAAGTTTGCGGTTTGAAATGGTCTCCGGATAACCAATACCTGGCCAGTGGTGGCAATGACAACCGTCTTTATGTTTGGAATCAACATTCTCTGAATCCAGTTCAATCATACACGGAACATATGGCGGCAGTTAAAGCCATTGCCTGGTCCCCACACCACCATGGACTCTTGGCAAGTGGTGGAGGTACAGCAGATCGTTGTATCCGCTTTTGGAATACCCTAACTGGTCAACCTATGCAGTGTGTCGACACTGGTTCACAAGTGTGCAATCTAGCCTGGTCAAAGCACTCCTCAGAATTGGTCTCAACGCATGGTTACTCGCAGAATCAAATCTTGGTGTGGAAGTACCCCTCGCTTACACAAGTTGCCAAGCTGACTGGACACTCCTACCGCGTACTGTATCTAGCGCTAAGTCCCGATGGAGAGGCGATTGTGACCGGTGCTGGCGATGAGACATTACGATTCTGGAATGTATTTAGCAAAGCACGCAGTCAAAAAGAGAACAAATCCGTGCTCAATCTCTTCGCCAACATTAGATAAACTGTAAACTAGGACAATTTACAAGGAGTAGTGTCTTACCACTCTCTCTCCCACTCTCTCTCGGTCTCACGCTCTATGTATGCTGCTTTTATCCGTGGAAATTCAAAATAAGTAACTTGAAACAAAATCTACATTTAGTTAGAACTAATGATTATTATTTCTTTATTGTTTATATTTTTTTAGTTACTTTTATTTTGTTTATATTATTTTTTATAATAATTTACTTACCACACAGCTACTGTGTGTTGGACATGAGATAACTGAATTCGCGCGCGCACTTTGGGTTAGAAGAAAATAATTATTTATATAGAAATTATATAATATATTTTTTAAGTAATTTTCAGCAATTTATTTTTTTGTTTGTTTAAATTTGTTTCTTAAAACAAAAGCAAAAACAATATTGAAAAATAGAAATAAAATAAAATTGTAGAATTCATAATAATTATACACAAACCATGTATGTTACAATAAGAAAAATAAGAAATCATTTTTGGAGAGATGTAGCCGTGCCAGGATGGTGGTACATTCAAATTTAGTTTTTTTTTATGTTTTTTTGGAATTTAATTAAAATGAAAAAGAACTAATTGGATCAATAAAGATAAGAAAACGGCATTATTGGAAAAGCTGTGCAAAAAGTAAATGTAAAAATCAGTCGAAGCAAATTATAAATAAAAGTTGGAATTTTAAAATTGTGAAAAGTCAATGTTTATATTATATCTTGAGAGCCAGAACTAAATATACACTAACAAGCAAAAACAAAAAGTCGCACTCGAGTAAAAAAAGAAATCAACTTTGAACTGCTCTGTTTTCTTTTTTTTTTTATTGAACGGGAAAAAACTCTTCATTATCGAGTAATGGTGCTTTCAATAATGTAGAAGGGGGGGCCATCAAACTGGCCCTAAAAACTATGAATGTCGAGCATAGCATTACCAATAAAGGTTTTCCGAACTTTGACAGGTGATTGCGGCCATATTGTTGAAGCTACATCTGTCAAATTGGCTGTCATTTATTTAGTCTGTCTTGCCAAATCAACATGGTGAGTTATAGCGATCAACAACATGTGAAAATGAAAATTGCTTTATGAAAGTGGGGCTGAATTCCTAAACGTCAAAATAATGCGCATCGTGAATGCATCACTGCCGTTGTGATGCGATGTTATGATGCTTTCGTTATGCGATGCTTTGACGATGCCTTGCAATCTTTGACGTTTTGGAACGATATGAATTAAAACAAAAACTACTATCAAAAAAAAAAAAAAAAAATGTTCTGGTAGTTTTTTTTAGTAAATTTTACAAAATTTAGTCACCCGAATTCTTCAAGTCGAATGCCCAGTCGATGCATACGACAGCTCAAAAAAAAAACCAACGCGTATCATCGCAGTTATGCAAGTATCGATCTCCTCCACCAAGATCGAATAACTCCGGGAAAAGAAGTCCACCGAAAGCCAGCGCGCGAAATTTAGGACTCAGCGAAATACGAAAGTCTTGAGGAAGAAAATAAAACACTCTGAATCAAGCTTAACGAAATGGATCTACTCTATCAAGATCTTAAGAAAGAGATAGACTTATTATAAGAAGAAAATAAGGTCCTAAAGAACACGCATATCCAGAGAGAACGCGAATGTACTCCAGCACGCTTAGCTAGGCTGGAATATCACAGACGAAGAAGAGGCAACACGAAACGTATCGGGTCCCAAAGAAAAGACCTAGTAAAAAACGGAGAGCCGGTTCATCGCCCGAAGTCAAGCCCGTGAAACAAGAAAATCACAAAGAACCGCAAGTAAAGCAACTTCGAGCGCAATTTCGTCCACCCCCACCAATAAACATCGTCGGGATAACGGAATACAATAAGTTGCAAAGCCTCCTTAAAGGAATAATAACCTCAAAGTATAAGGTTACGTCTTTGAGGGATAATGCGTGGAAAGTCAACGTCGATGACTACAATGACTACCGAGCTGTGTCCCAAAAGCTAAATACCGAAAAGATTCAGTGGTATACTTTCGAAATCAAGTCAGAAAGGACACATCGTGTCGTTGCAAGGGGACTCCGCCCCTCATGCACCAAAGAAGAGGTTATGACTGACCTTCAAGCCAAAGGCTTTAAAATTCTTGATGCCGTTAATATCAAGAAGGAGAAGCAACAAACGAAAATAGATAAAGACGTCTTGGTAAGGCGTGGACTTCCGCTTTTTATGCTGACCTTCGATAAATTGGATAATATCGACGATATCTACCGTAATTCGGTAGCCATACTAAATATCTTGGTCAAAATCGAGCCCATGCGTAGAAATTGCCAAGGATTTAAGCGTACGCAAATGTACTGCAGAAAAGAACCGCGATGTGTGAAATGCGCCGGAAATCACGTCTCCCAAGCCTGTGGAGTAAATAAACAAACTTCTGCAACATGTGCTAACTGTAAGGGAAAGCACCCGGCAAATTATAAAGGCTGTGAAGTAGCTAAGGAGTTGCAAAAACGGAGAGATGTGCTCCTTAAGCCCCTTGCAAAATCTAAACTACAAACTAAGCCAAAGCGTAAGAATGCACGGGAGAAACTGGGCAAACTAAAACTCCCGGGTTCAGAGCGCAAAAAGGTCAGGGAAAGAGTGACAACAAAAAAGTCCTCGACCTCTGTTCTTAAAAGAATCGATACTGAAAAGTTAACATCGAAAAAGCCGCCAGGTAATGGGCCTCGGACAGCAGGGGTGCAGACTTACGCTCTGGCCGCGGCATCCGAAAAACCAAAAAACCTTGAAATTTCGACGGACCCTGTCTCTTATTTTTTTTTCGGTTATTCTCGAAAAATTCGAAGAACAAAGCAAAATAAATAAAATTATTCTTGATAGGCTGGTTAAGCTTGAAAATAATTCTCAGAAAACGCGTACTTCAACTAAAATATGAATGACAAACGAATGTTAAAAACGGACTTTTGCAAAAACTCGACGAATTGGAAATATTCATGCGTGAAAAAGATATTGATATTTGCTTGATTTCTGAAACCCACGTAAAAAAGGAATCGCATTTAAAAATAAAAGGCTATAATGATTACCACGCTTGTCACCCTTCGGGAGAAACGAGAGTCGGATCATCGTTATTTATTAAAGACTGCATCAAACAATCCGAAGACCTAAAGATAGAACTTGAAACTTTGCAACTGTGCACGATTCGAGTTAAAAATATCGGCGGCGACTATGCGAAACATACGTTCTGAGGCTCAAGATGCAGCTCGAAAAAAGGTAGAATGCTCTATGGGGCAGGTATGAAGTACAGTCAGTTGTGATTTCCATTCGACGGGTAAACCGGCTTACTGGCCAACTGATAGCTCGAAAATACCTGACCTGATCGTCTGATCATTCCCCGGTTATTTTAACAATCAGCGAAAAACTAGTCTATAACCTAGAGCCAGCGAGATTAACTGGTCGAACAACTAACTCGGAAGGCTTTAGGAATGAAATTGAAGATAATGTTGAACTGAGCGTTCCACCTACCACACCCTATGAACTTGAGGTGGAAGTTGATCGCTTCGTTGAGATCGTACAGCTCGCCTCTTGGAATAATACGCCCAATCCAAGGAAAACGCCGGACAGATACGGTTTACGATATCCTCCGGAAATAAAAGAGTTGGTCAAGAAAAAAAGAAAAGCGCGTAAAAAATGGCAACAGAGTCGAGCTTCGCAACATAAAGCACACTTGAATCGTCTGTGCAATTTGTTGAAGAAGAATATTAAGGATTTTAAGAATAGTGCAATAGCCTCTTACGTTGAAAGTTTAACAGCGAAAAAAGATTCCAATTATTCACTTTGGAAAGCTGTAAAAGGCACCAAAAGGCCCAAAGTCCCCGCGCCGCACATCAAATTAAATCAAAATGAATGGGCGAGGGAAGATAAAGAAAAAGCGGACGTCTTTGCGGCCCACCTGGAAGAAACCTTTAAACCGTACCATGGTCAAGTGGTTTACGACAACAATAGGCTGGATTTACCATCTGACGATTTGACGCTCACAAGTGCAACGCTAAGGGAACTCACACATGAGATCGAGAATCTAAAACCTAAGAAATTTCTTGGTTATGATTTGATTACCGAAGAAATTCTGAAAGTTTTACCTAGAAAAGCATTAATTAAGCTTCTCCATATTGTAAATGCTGCACTCAGATTAAAACACGTGTCGAGCCAATGGAAAGTTGCGGAAGTCATATTGGTTTTAAAACCAGGAAAACCGCCAAATGAAGTAAAATCGTATAGACCAATTTCGCTTCTTCCAATCATATCGAACATTTTCGAGAGGATATTATTAAGGCGTCTCCAACCGGTTATAGAACAAAATAATCTTATCCCTGACCACCAGTTTGGGTTCAGAAGTAAGCATTCGACGATTGACCAGGTGCATAGAATTACTGACGTAATCGAGAAAGCACTTGAAGAAAAAAAGATTTGCTTAAGCGTATTTCTTGACGTCTCGCAAGCCTTTGATAAGGTGTGGCATGATGGCTTGAAATGCAAACTACGACAAGTTCTCCCTGTATGCATATACGATATTCTAGAATCATATCTCGGGAATAGAATCTTTCGTGTTAGACATGGAGTCGAATACTCCGAGCTCAAAGAAATTTCGGCTGGTGTACCGCAAGAAAGCGTTCTTGGGCCGCTTCTCTATTTGCTATATACTCGTGATATACCGAACGTAGATGGCACTATCCTTGCTACGTTTGCCGATGACATCGCTATCCTAGCAGTAGGTAAAACAATCGAAGAAACGACTGCAAAACGCACTGAATAATGTAAATGAATGGACGAGGGACTGGCGGATCGCCCTCAACGAATCTAAATCTGTTCGCGTGAATTTCACTTACACAAACTCGGCCCGAATACCCTTTGCAAACGAGGCCAAATACCTGGGAATGACACTCGACGCAAGACTGAAATGGAATTCGCACGTGAAAATGAAACGAAAAGAACTCAAGAACATCAAATATATGGCAGAGAAATGTACTGGTTACTCGGAAAACATTCCCAGCTCAGTACTGAGAACAAACTGCTTTTATACAATACAAGCAAGTGCTAAAGCCGGTGTGAACCTACGGTATACAACTTTGGGGTTGTACCAAGAAAACAAATCCCAATATTTTACAAATTTTTCAAAATAAAGTGCTAACAGAAATTGTCCAAGCACCGTGGTATAGTAGAAACGACGATGTCCACAGGGATCTCGGAATTTCGACAATCAAAGCTGAAACTAGAAGCTTCGCGAGAAAGCATAGAAACCGACTAATCGGACATGTCAATAATACAGTGCTACAAATTTTGGATGAGAGCAATTTATTGCGCCGACTACAAAGGACGAAACCTTTCGACTTGGCGAGATAATGATTAACCGCGTCTAGATTGTGGAATATGCAGGATCTTTCAGTGGAAAGAAACCTGCCAAACATTTTTATTTCATGATAGTAAAATTGCTTGATAAGTTTAACTTAGTTGCGATATCTAACAAATTTATATCGAAGGGTGGTGTTTTTTTAGTCAGTAAGAATCTGACACGCGCTTGCGATTCTCATAGTGTCTATGGAAGATTTTTCACCTAGCCTCGGAAAAAAAAAAAAAAATCCAATAACACCCAGCTACCTTAAGCAAATCGATGGGTCTTGGACTACTTCAAGCGAAGATTCGCTAAATTTACTGCTTGACACTCATTTCCCAGACAGTTCCCAAGCTGTTAACAACATGGTTTTCAGTAATCCATCTGCACAAAAAAACAAACTCCTCAAAACTGATTACACCGAGCAAGCTTCAGTGGGCACTGCACAGCTTTAAACCATATAAATCCGCGGGACCAGACGGCATTATACCCGCCGAGTTGCAGAAGTCATCGAACATAATCCTGCCGATGCTTGAGACAATTTTTAGAAGTTGTCTTGACCTGGTATATATCCCAAAGATATGGAGAGTAGTCAAATTTGTCTTCATACCCAAAGCGGGCAAATGTTCTCATATAAATCCAAAAGATTTCAGACCGATAAATATATCATCATTCCTCCTAAAAACATTAGAACGACTGATTGGTATCCATCTACGCAACAGTATTGATAAGAAACTACTGTCGGCGGCCCATCATGCATATTGCAAAGGCAAATCAGGGAGACGACATTACACTCACTGGTGCGTAAAATTGAATACTACCTAGAAGTATACAATGGCTTTTCTGGAGATAGAAGGCGTTTTCAACAATGCCAATGTATCAGCGATAGCAGATGCACTATCAGACTTGAAGGTCGACAGCTCACTTTGCGAACTTATTAATCTACTGCTTAATGGTCGGTTTATCAACTCTAAGCTGGGTGGGACGTCTGCCAGAAGGTCTGTCAGTAGAGGCACTCCGCAAGGTGGTGTCCTATCCCCCTTCTTGTGGAATTTGGTGATCAATGAGCTATTGATAATCATGGAAGGCGAGGGATGCACGGCAATCGGTTATGCAGATGATGTTACTTGGCTGTCTCAGGAAAGCACCTTAATAATCTAAAAGAACTCCTACAAAACGCTTTAAACAAGCTCACTCGATGGGCGGTTCGGTGTGGTTTCAGTTTCGGTATCAGCTTAACTTCCTCTGACGCAGCAAAATATTTGGGTCTCAGCCTGGTTAAGAAATTAAGTTGTTAACCTAATATCCAAGAAAGAGTAAAGAAAGCTACAGTAGCGCTTTTCTCTTGCAAAAAAGTTATTGGAAATAGATGGGGTTTACAACCCCGAATCACTTACTGGCTCTACATCTCGGTCATTAGACCGATACTCACATACGGGGTCATTGTCTGGTGGACGGCCTTAGAAAAATCTATAAATCGCGATTATCTAAGTAAGGTCCAGCGCACAGCTTGTCTGTGTATAGGCGGACCACTACGTACAACCCCCTCTGCGGCACTCGACATTTTGTTCCATCTGATACCCCTCGATATATTTAGTAAGCAAATGGCAGCGAATCCAGCCGTTCGCCTCGAAGCTACCCAACAGTGGACAAGAAAAGAATTTGATCACGCTTCCATTTTGAATTAATGCAAAATCTCTCCCGAAAATACGGACTACACCATCGCACGTCTAAATTCTGACAAGAACTTCCTCGTCACCATCCCCTCTAGATTACTCTGGAATGATGATACATTCTTAGAAGATGGGTCAATCCACTTCTACACTGACGGCTCAAAATCCAAGGATGGAGTTGGTGGAGGTGTTTTCTCTGACAGGCTTAATCTTAAGCTCTCATTCCGTGTTCCAAATCATTGTAGCGTGGGGTCCAGGCGGAAATTTTGGCGACCAAAGAAGTCTCATCTTGGCTTAAGAAAAACATGATATCTGCTAAAAATATCCGCATCTTTTCAAACAGCCAAGCAGCAATCAAATCCTTGGAATCGTCCTCTATAAATTCCTTAGTAGCTCTAGACTGCCGCTCGTTCTCGTGGAGATGGCTGAGTGCTTCAATATTCACCTGTATTGGGTGCCGGGGAATAGGGACATTCCAGGGAATTGTAAGGCCGATAAACTCGCCAGAAAAGGAACAACTATACCTATCCTGCCGGACAAAGGCTCATTAGGTATACCAATCGCTACTTACAAACTTAAATTTAAGCTGGATGCTATCGAGAGTACGAACCTTAGGTGGACAAGTGGATCCACATGTCTAACGACAAAACAAATTTGGCCGAAGCTAGATCTAAAACGTTTTTGATTTTTCTCAACAGATTGCATATCGGCGCTATAATAGGTGTCATCACTGGATACTGTCTAATAGGCGAGCATGCCACAAGGCTAGGCGTTTTTGCAAACGATTTTTGTAGAAGCTGCATGGATGAAGAAGAGGAGGAAACTATTCCTCACCTTCTTGCCCAGCTCTCTCCCATAGAAGGAAGCTTCACCTAGGAGCCCCCTTCTACAACGACATAGGCGACATGAAAAATATGGATATTAAAAGCCTCCTACGCTTCATAAGAAGCTCAAAATTGTTTAACGAGTGGGTAGGAGGAAATTTCGGTGGGCAAAATCGCATCATCACCTCCTCGCGGTGCCCGCTGAATAGCTATCTGATAGTGAACTAACGATGAGCGTATGCTGAGTCTGACGATATATGTGCAGCTGTGCACTTAGACCTGCGTAAGCACATCTGGGTGAACTTCAGCGCGCATATGTCTAACCGGACGAGGCATCTCTTGTTGACCTGATCGGCTGAAATATGCGTCTCAGAAGTCTAGCAAAAGCTCCTCAGAAGGAGGACGTGCGGCGGATGAATTCTCTCGATGGAATCAACGGTGACGTCTACGGACAAGCGGATACATTACCGGAGATACTTCAACATATTTGGAGCTGAGGTCTGTAAGGATTTTCAATACTAGGTCAGGGTATTGAAAAAGAGATGGTGGCGGATGAACCCTTAATGGGCCAACGGCAGCGCTCATATCCCCGAAGTGGGTTACTGACATCGGTGTATACGACCTCTTGTCCTAGGGGTACAAAAAAAAAAGGATCTGGCCCTCCAGGTTGGGGTTTGTGCCGTCGGGTTAACTTCCCTACCACGTAAAAAACTTTTGGTTACGAAGCAACCAACAGCCTCGGATACGGATGATTTTACTGTTGACGACCCATGCAAAAGTAAAAAGGACAACGATCTTCGTGTCTGCACGTGGAATGTTAGGTCCCTCTACAAACCACGTGCAGCCGAACAACTTGCGGAGGCCCTAGAGTGTTTTAAAGCAGACATTACTGCCATCCAAGAAGTGCGATGGGATGGGCCGGGCAAAAGCAGGATGAAAACCTGCGACATCTACTACGGCGATTGCTACAGACAAAAAGGACAGCGTCTATTCGGGTGCGGATTTGTCATTGGAGGCAGACTTAGGCAAGAAGTCTTAAGTTTTCGGCATGTGAACGAGCGCCTCATGACTATCCGTATCAAGGCTAAATTTGCCAACATAAGCCTAATATGCGCTCACGCCCCTCACGAGGAGAAGGACGACGCGTCAAAGGATGACTTCTACCAGCTCTTGGACAAGACGTATGAGCAATGCCCTATCCATGACGTTAAAATTATCCTAGGCGACTTTAACGCAAAGCTAGGAAGAGAGGACGTCTTTAGTAGCGTGGTCGGAAAGCACAGCCTGCACGACATCACTTCCGACAACGGACTCAGGCTAATCGACTTTGCAGCGGGGCGAAACTTTGTCGTAGCTAGTACGCGGTTCCCAGGTCTCGATATTCACAAAGGAACATGGCTCTCCTTTGATCGAAAAATCGTCAACCAAATCGATCACATTGCGATCGACGCAAGGCACTCTTCCAGTATTCTGGGTGTCCGGACTTTCCGATGAGCCAACGTGGACTCGGATCACTACCTAGTTGTAGCCAAGGTACGGATGCGGATATCCACAACGGAGCGAAATCAACGAAATACTGTGAGGAAATTTGACGTCGAAAAGCTACAATCGCAAGAGACCGCCAGAACCTTTGCCGATCGTGTTTCTTCTAATCTCAATCTAAGTCCTATGCCGCCAGCAGCAAGTGCGGAAGACCAGTGGCAGCGTTGCCAACAAGCCATCAAAGATGCCGCCTCTGATGTACTGAGTTTTTCTCGGCCACCACAACGAAGCCCCTGGGTTGATGAGGAATGCCGGCAAGCACATGCAGCTAAACAAGAGGCGCTGCATAGAAGGACTAGAGCTGCTTACGAGCTCTACGTGAGCAGAAGAAAAGAGGAACATCGACTTCTCAGAAAGAAGAAAAAGGAGCATGAGAAGCGCTCGATCGAGGAGATTGAGAGACTTTATTGCAGGAATGATGTTCGAAAATTTTACCAAAAGGTAAAAAGAACATGCCAGGGTTTCAAAGCCAGGACAGAATCCTGCAGGGACGAAAATGGCATATAGTAGTAGAATCACAGTCCGTGCTGAGGATATGGAAGGAACACTTCTGCAGACTGTTAAACGGCGATGATGACCAATATTCCGCTGTCAGGCAGAATGAGCCATTCAACAGTGACGATGACAGTCAAGATTCCCGTCAACCCGATCAGAATGAAGTGAGGATAGCGATATCTAAACTCAAATCCAACAAAGCTGCTGGAGCTGACCGCCTTGCCGCTGAACTTTTCAAGGCAGGAGGGGATGAGTTGGTAAGGAGCATGCACCAGCTCATCTGTAAAATCAGGTCGGACGAAAGTATGCCCGATGAATGGAACCTCAGCATCGTTTGCCCGATCCTGAAGAAAGGAGAGCCTCTGAACTGCGCCAACTACAGAGGTATAAGTCTCCTAAATATCGCATATAAGATCCTGTGTGCCGTATTATGTGAACGCCTAAAACCGATCGTCAACAACCTGATAGGTCGTTATCAGTGCGGTTTCAGGCAGGGAAAGTCCACCATTGACCAAATATTCACACTACGGCAGATCTTGGAAAAAACCCATGAATATAAAATCGATACGCACCACCTTTTCATCGATTTCAAAGTTGCCTATGATAGCGTGTATGGAGACGAGTTATACAGAGCCATGTCTAGTCTTGGCATCCCTGCCAAGCTCGTCCGTTTGTGCAGAATGACGATGGAGAACTCTCGCTGCTCCATCAAAGTCGGTAAGAACATCACCGAACCGTTCGATGTCAGGAAAGGTCTTAGACAAGGCGACGCGCTATCATGCGATCTCTTTAACTTAGTACTTGAGAAAATTGTACGAAACTCGCAAGCCAATCCCGGAGGTACAATCTTCTTCAAGTCTGTACAACTACTCGCTTATGCCGATGACATTGACATAATCGGAAGAACTCAGCGGGCCGTCAATGGGGCATTTACGAGTATTGAGAACGAGGCAGCAAAGATGGGTCTAGCGGTCAATGAAAGCAAAACAAAATATATGCTGTCTACAAAAAAGGACACCCAACATCGGCATCTTGGGCAGAACGCCACAATAGACAGATATAATTTTGAGGTAGTAAAGGATTTTGTCTACCTAGGTTCTATGGTCAGCTCCGCAAATGACATGAGTCGGGAGATCACACGGAGAATTACTCTTGCCAATCGTTGTTTTCGTTCGTTCGTTCGAGTAGCAAAGCCCTATCTCGCACTACTTAGGCAAGTCTTTATAAGACATTAATCATCCCAGTCCTGCTGTATGGCGCAGAGGCATGGGCTTTGACAAAACCGGATGAGGATGCCCTTGGTTATTTCGAGAGAAAAGTTCTTCGAGTGATCTTTGATCCCGTCTGCATAGACGGTGAGTGGAGGAGAAGGTACAATGCCGAACTATACGGCCTGTACCAGGACATCGACTTAGCCAGTAGAGTTCACATACAGCGACTAAGATGGCTGGGTCATTTAAAACAGATGGAGCTAAGAAAGTCTTCGAATCCACCCCGGATGGACGGCGCAGTAGATGACGACCTCGCGGTAGGTGGCGCAAGCAAGTGGAGGGGAACCTCAACCAACTTGGCGTGCGCAACTGGAGGCATCTGGCTCGTAACCGTGCTGGCTGGAGAGGTTTGTTGGTTGAGGCCCAGGTCCACCCCGGACTGTAGCGCCATCTAAGTATGTCTAAGTAAGGAGGAAATTTCTCCCATGATCCATGTGGTATCACAATGGACCTATTACTGGTCTAAGTGTGTTGACGTTTCTCAGCTGGCAGCCACTTCAACCTAACCTAACCTAGGGGTACAAATCGAATGGCGTCGTTGACTTTTTTCGAGAATTTTTTCCAGCCTGCCTTCTGAAAATTCCACCTTGCCTTTGGGGTCGAGTCTACTCTCGAGATTTTACACTTGACATCTATTATGACAGGGCGGTGTTGGCTATTTGGGAAGTCATCTTCAATTTTGCGGAATGCGTTTTAAGGTCCGTTCTCTGATCTGATTACAAAGCAGAGGTCTGGGTTGTAGTCTGTACCCCATCTAGCTGAGTGGAAAGTGCCCTTGGCTTTGACACCGAACACTAAGTGAAATCCATGAGTGTCCGCCTACTCCATCAATTTTCCTTCATTTTCATCATCTTCTTGATAGCGCCAGAGACTGTGGTGGCTATTGAAAGGTCCCTCGTAGACGCATGGGTGAGGGTAGTAGGAGACAACTTGGTCCGGCCACGGCACATTTGGAGGTTTGTAGACGTTGACAATGTGTGTGTCGCTAACCTTCACTCGAATACTTCCACGTCGTTTATGTTTCATCTGACATAAGTGGCAGTACCGTACGATGGGTGGTTGATTGATGCAACTAATTTGAATCCGTGAATTATCCCACGGTTAGCAAGTGCGTCATCTGTTAAGGTGTGGGTGTAATGGATCACTACTCCACCTATACTTTCTTCTGCCAAAAATCGAGACAGGTAGTCTGACTGAGATCTGCTTATGCTTTCAATATTGATTTGACAAATACGGAGTGATTGTCCGATAGTCCTAGGTCGCATCTGATCCATTTGGTGTTTGTGGAATTTAGTAAGGAAACTTACTGTTTTGGAGCTTAATATATTTCTTTCGTTGTGGTAGCCAGGAGATCAATTTTGATAGAGCTTTTGACGTGATTTTTTTATTTATTTCTATTTTATTTGACGTGCTTGTATGGCTTCCACTGGTTGTAGTTCATTTTGCTTTACCCAGGATGCACCATGAGGAGACGAACTACTTTGCATCCCAAGAAAAAAAGAAAATGAAGTGTGCCAGATATTGAATGGCAAATCTGGGCACCAAAGAAACACCCTTCACAAGTTCGTTAATGAACCCTTTTGGTATAAGAATTTAATTATTAAAATGTTGAATTATTAAAATAAGAACTATTCTCATCAACAGACGACAAAAATGTCAGAGTTGTACTTTTTTATTATTTTTTATTTGAACCAATAAAAAACTATAATTATTATCATTATTATTACTTTGTTTCTTCATTCACTCATTCAATATTTACTGTCTCTATACAATGAAGTCTATCCCAGGTGAACATAAAAAATACCAGTTATACGTATTTCCTACTTGATTGTCCATAAAATAAGATAGATACCAACAACAGTGTGACGCCCTATGACGAGCAGAGATAACAGGAGCTAAGAAGCAATAGGCACGAAAAGCTTCAGTAATTCCCATCATTTCGTTGTGTACATGACTGATTGAAATTACCATCATTCCACATTCAACTTAGTCAACAACCTCCATCACTAACACAACCCCAAACCACCCCTTCTCAGCGAGCCAACTTAACCCAACTAGCCTCAACGTCATAAAAATAAATGAACCAGTCATCGCAAAAAAAATCAAACAAGCCCCAATCAGCAGTTGAACCCCTCGCTTCTGCATTCAACCAACCCCCATAATATGCTCGCTCCGTCTTCCCCCCGATCGAATGACTTTTTTATTGGACGTTTTTATGAGACAGCTTCCACTAATTTTCGGTCATAAATCATTTCATGAATTCGAACAGGCTACCAGCGCCAGCAGTGTGCTTCCACCGGCATTCTGCTGTCGCTCTGGAATGGAACTGAGAAGCAACCAGTTCTCATCGCAGTAGCTATCAGAAGAGAACTCAACTTAGCTCAGCCCCCACTTGTAAATAACAACGATATACTGTGACGTCACAACCAGAAGCAGTCATTCCAGATAGAATCCCCACAGGTTCCATTGGATTGTTCCTACTGCTTCTGGTTGCCATGTGCTGGCTTCCTGTCTGGGGAATTCCCAGGGTAAATCGTTATCACAGTGAAAAAGGAAGGTTACCCCCAGGGGTGGGTGTGTATCCACAGTGCGTCGTCTTGTACCGAATGAATTACGTAAACTGGTCGACTGATTCTCTACTCATCTACAGGTGTGGGGTATTTTTGGGTGGTTTGTTGTTATTGATTGACCGGTCTGTTCGGTCGAGGGGGTTGTTTCTTGTTCATATGAACAGCAAAGAGGACAGCTACACGAGGGAAATCCAGCGTTGTCGTCGTCTCGTCGCATTGTTTGTTGTGATTGTTTTTTTAATGCGCTGATAAAGAACAGGAGAACAGCGTGTGCAGAATGTGTGTGCGGATTGAACTAAATGCGAACGATGACGCAGGACTGTTGTGAGGACTGAAGTTGATGTGCTTACTCTTCTTCTTCTGACGTATGTATTCAGTTTTTGTACTGACGTTGTACTTGTTCGTATCTCGGTTATGGAATGCGACGAGATGATGAAACATTGCTTGTGCTTCCTTTATACTCGTATGACTACTGTGCTGTATAGTACTATGCTGAAAGGGGTTGATTTGATTAAGTAGTAGTAGTATGGAGTATGTACTTTGTACTTGTACGATTGAAATGCTGTTCCGGTTTCTGAACGCTTGATTGCAGCGTGACGAGATATGCAGGTTAAATTTCAGTTTCAAAGGGGAAGTGGTTTGCTTCACAGTTGGGGTGGAAAAATGTTGTAAATGTATGCCAGCAACCAAGAAATGGTGAACTGAATTCAGTTCACTTTCGTTTAAGGTCAATCGAATCGTGAAGTCGGGTGACGGCTATCAGCGAAGCGTCTGTAGGAATTGCTCGTTAATGATTGTTTCTAGTTTTTATACAGAATTTAGATCTAAACGTGTCATGGGCATCCACCAACAAGCCGCTCAATTAAGCTCGATCTTTAGCTAATTGCCTCCAGTTTTTTTTTTTTTTTTTGTCGGGAAAGGAAACACTCGACTGGAGCACTCAGACGCAACTGGTTCATTGTACTACCAAAGAGCAAACCCTGATTTACTCATTTTATTGGAATTTCCTTGTCTTTATAAGAAAGCCAAGCAAGCACTTCAGTGATGAGGAGCTTACAGTACCAGCACCGAGGATCTGCCACCTGATACGAGCAAAGGCCGGACACTCACAGAGATAATGTTCCGCGGTGTCGTCGCTCTCTCCATAAGCGTCGCAGATTGTAGTGTCACTCAAGCCCAGCACGTTAAGGTGCTTGGCGAAAGAAAAGTGGCCTGTCAAGACGCCAATAAGTTGTCTTCAGTCTTTTCTGCAGAGAGACAGCAAGAATGCCGCTAATTTCTTACCGACGTTCGGGAGCATGCGTTTAGTCAACCTGCATCCTGAAGAGTCATGCCACACACAATTGTGCTCGTGAGAGACCCAATCGTCAATGGAAGCCCTAACCGAGGACGCCGGGAGACTCAACGCGGTTTCGAGATCTGAGAAAGCCTCCTCTGAGCGTTGTCTAGCAATCTCATCGGAGATCTCGTTCCCCAAGATCCCAGTGTGACCTGGGACCCAGATAAGAGACAGAGAATTCAGCCTTGCGACCGAGTTCAAAGAGGTTTTGGTTTCACGAACTATTTTAGAAGTGGTTAAAGGGTTAAGCAAGGCCTTAAGCGTAGCTTAACTGTCACTACATACACAAATGCTACGTCCCTTCCACCTGTTCCTCACAACATAGTTCATGGGCATTGGGATTGCATAAGTTTCCGCTTGGAAAACAGACTTTCCCGAACTTCAAGACTGTTATTGCACTCCTTACCTCAGAGTCGTTGGACACTAATTATGAACGCTTTTTTTTAGCTGCGCTCCAGCTAGCCCCGCTCTCATCTTAGTTTGGAAATGAAATCATTTGTAACCCAACGGCTTAGTTATTCCCCTAACCCCCCGACATGAAGTGTCATTGTAGAGGTATACATCTCTTCAACACATGGACTCAACTTTGATAGAGCAGGGGGTTTTTATGAATTTCTTCCCTATTCCATCTACTCGTACAAGTAGTAAAGTAGTAAATTAACTTTATTCTAACTTTACTCTACTACGCCTACGCGCCATCGTGTACGGTTTCTGGCAATGTGTTTGAGTTCTCCCCAACTTTTCCCCAAGTGCCGTGCCTTCTTGTCGTCTGTTCTGCGCCATGTTCTCCTCGGACCACCATGTCTTCTGCCATCCTAAGTTAAATGGTTCCATTGCATAGCATGGTTCGCTATGGAACTGTCACCCTTTCGGAACGTGTGACTAATCCACTGCCACTTCTGTCGTTGGATGGTTGTGCCTATTGCAGTGGCGTAGCGTGGGTTGGGGCCGCCCCTAGTAATTTTTTCACACACTAAAAAAAAAAAACCTTTGTCTGCGGTTTCAACCAGTTATACCTACACATATGTATGTCAATAAACTTGGTAAAATTTCTCTTCAAAATTTTGTCAACTGTTGTTCTTACTACTTTCTAGCAAGTGAAGCAAAAATGAAGCTGCAAATTTAAAATTTCCCCATATTGGTTACATTCCGATTTCCCAATCTCTAAGCGGATAAAAATTACTTACCTCAGGGTATCAAATAAACAACGGTAATTCCCATTAAACTTTAATTATCTAAATTAAAATTCCTCAGAAAAACAGCCACTAAATACAAAATCATAATTGCCAACTAAGCCAAAGCGTAAGATCGCACCGGAGAATGTAGGCAAACTAAAACTACCGGGTTCAGATCGCAAAAGGTGAGGGAAAGAGTGACAACAGAAAAGTCCTCGACCTCTGCTCTTAAAAGAAACGGTACTGAAAAGTTAACATCGAAAAAGCCACCGGGTAATGACCCTCGGACAGCAGCAATGCAGTCTTACGCTCAGACCGCGGCTTCCGTAAAACCAAAAAAACTTTGAAATTTCGACGGACCCTTTTCTCATGTTTTCTCAGTTATTCTCGCGAAACTTGAAGAACAAAGCAAAATAAATAAAATTATTTTCGATAGGCTGGTGAAGCTTGAAAATAATTCACGAAAAATGCGTACTTCATCTAGAATATGAATGAAATACAAATGTTAAATTTATGTACTTAGAATGTAAACGGAGTTTTGCAAAAACTTGACGAATTGGAAACATAAAAGTTAAAGAGAGCTTTGATCTGTCGTCTGATCATTTCCCAGTTATATTGGCATTAAGCAAAAAACTAGTCTATAGCCTAGAGTCAGTCAAATTAGTTTAGTCAGATTAACTGCTAGAACAACTAATTGGGAAGGGTTTAGGAACGAAATTGAAGATAATGTTGAGCTGACGTTCCACTTACGACACCCTATGAGCTTGAGGTTGAAGTTGATCGCTCGTTGAGATCGGACAGCTCCCCTCTTGGAATAATACTCGCATTCCAAGGAAAACGCCGGACAAATACGGCTTACGATATCCTCCGGAAATAAAGGAATTGGTCAAGGAAGGACGAAAAGCGCGTAAAAAATGGCAACAGAGTCGTGCTCCGCAGCATAAAGCATACTTGAATCGTCTGTGCAATTCGTTGAAGAAGACTATTAAGGGTTTTAAGAATTATTATATCCAATTATTCACTTTGGAAATCTGTAGAAGGCACCAAAAGGCCCAAAGTGCCCGCTGCGCCAATCAAATTAAATCAAAATGAGTGGGCGAGGGAAGATAAAGAAATAGCGGACGTCCTTGCGGCCCACCTGGAAGAAACCTTTAAACTGTACGATGGTCAAGTGGTTTACGACAACATCAAAAGGGCGGATTTGCCATCTGACGATTTAACACTCACAAATGCAACGCTAAGCGAACTCAAATATGAGATCGAGAATCTAAAACCTAAGAAATCTCCTGGTTATGATTTGATTACCGGAGAAATTCTTAAATGTAAATGTTGCGCTCAGATTAAAACACGTGCCGAACCAATGGAAAGTTGCGGAAGCCATAATGGTTTTAAAACCAGAAAAACCGCCAAATGAAGTAAAATCGTATAGACCAATTTCGCTTCTTCCAATCATATCGAAAATTTTCGAGAGGATATTACTAAGGCGTCTCCAACCGGTTATAGACGAAAATAATCTTATCCCTGACCACCTATTTATAAGGTGTGGCATGATGGCTTGAAATGCAAACTACGGCAAGTTCTCCCCGTATGCTTATACAATATTCTAGTATCATATCTCGGGAATACTCGGAGCTCAAAGAAATGTCGGCCGGCGTACCACAAGGAAGCGTGCTTGGGCCGCTTCTCTATCTGTTATATACTCGTGATATACCGAAAGAAGATGGCACTATCCTTTCTACGTTTGCCGATGACGCCGCTATCCTAGCAGTAGGTAAAACAAACGAAGAAATGACTGCAAAACTGTAAAACGCGCTAAATACTGTAAATGAATGGACGGGGGACTGGCGGATTGCCCTCAACGAATCTAAATCTGATCACGTGAATTTCACTTACAAGAAAACTAATAACTTGCCAAGCTGACACTAGAAGCTTCGCGATAAAGCATAAAAATCGACTAATCGGACATGTCAACAGTCCTACAAATTTTGGATGAGAACAATTTATTGCGCCGACTACAAAGGACGAAACCTTTCTACTTGGCGAGATAACTATTAACCGCGGCTAGATTGCGAAATATGCAGGATATTTCAGTGGAAGGTAACCTGCCAAACGTTTTTATTTCGTGATAGAAAAATCGGTTGGTAAGTTATTACTTAGTCGCGGTATCTAACAAATTTATATCGAATGGTGGTGTTTTTTTAGTCAGTAAGAATCTGAAACTACAATGAGCACGTGCTTGCTATTCTCATAGTGTCTATGGAAGATTTTTCACCTACCCTCAAAAAAAAAAAAGAGGATTCGATAATTTTTTGTAATTTATTTTCCATTTATTTATTTTTTTCTTTAGGTTTTGAAAATTTTTAATTTAATTACATTAAATTATATTGAATTAAATTAATTTTTTAAATTATTTGCATTAAATTATTTTTGTTTATTAATTAATTAAATTCATTAATAAATAAATAAATAATTCCATAATTAAAATTTGTTTAAAAAAAATAATTTTTAGATGAAAGGATGAAAGCATTTAATTTAGTTTTAAGTGAAAGGGAAAAAAGTTATATAGGTAGGTACATAATGCAGGTACGTATGTAATTAATTTTTTTTTATTTACAATAAACTTATTTATTTATTTACAGAAAACTTCTGTAAAATTGTATTTTCCTACTTTTCATCAGGGCAAGATCTCTTATTATTCTTTCAGTATCGATGGTCTCTGTGACTTCCTGCTCTATAGTCATGATACCCAGATTAGATAGCCTTAGAGCGCTCCTTGTGGACCTTAATTTTTAATAAGTTTCAATTTTGAGAAACTCCTCTCACAGCCGGCATTACTTATAGCAATTGTGAGAAAAAGACGAAGCATTATTGTTATGTTAGGCAGACTAACTTCCAGTCTAAACTGTAATATATATTTTAATAGTTCGAGTGGGCTTTTATTGGCGAGTTCATTTGCTTTGCCTGTAGAAAGTGCCGCCCGGGGCCTGTGCCTGTAATTTTAATGTAACTAATCAATATAAACCAATTTTGACCGTTCAGTATTGCAGTTAATTCATCCACTGTAAGAACCTTTTTTCTCCAGTGAGCAAGCCTGATGGCGTCGACATACTCCTATGAAATGTCACATGTCCTCTATGGATCTTTGATTGCAAAGCGTGCATTCCACATTGCGATCGCTTCGATGAGGGATATAGTTGAGACGCAGGAGCTCACTTCTTACTTTAAATATAGTGGAAATGGTTTCGACGCTAAAGCTGTCGGTGAAATAGTTTTTTTCCTCCAGATTGTGCTGTAGAATGCGATATGTTCTCCTAGTCTCACTTCGTTCCGCCCTATCTCTAAATATAGCAAATTAACTAATTCCTGTGTCTTCTCCCATATTGTCCGTAGAGAGGTCCTCCAGGATGACGGGTCCTCTTCAAATAGTTGGACATTGTGCTCCGCACATAGACTTGATCACTCACGGAAGAATTGCGTATTTCTTTGTGGAAGATGAGTTACTACTAAGTGAGGAAGTCGATGATTAGGGAGTGCCATTACGTTCACGATAAAATTAAAATCCGTCTTCAGCGCAAACATGTACAGTGGTGGAAGACCTGTTTCCAGATCTATCATACAAGTTGAAGTGTTTTCCGGTAGCCTAAATATTTTCTTAATGAAGTATCTAAGAAGTTTTTCGACTTCTTCAAATTGAAAGATACCCTATACTAGCACATGATTGCTCTCATAACTACTTCAAAAAGTTTAAATTTCACGGTGGGAGCAATTTTACTCTTCCCCAAAATACATTTCTAAATACAGTTTATAGCCGTCTTAGATTCCTCGAGCTTCCACTGCAGGTGGTTTCTAAGCGAAAGACGTAGAGTGATGATAATACCGAGGTATTTGTAGTCCTTGACTTTCCCCAACTCTTCGTTTTCCCAGTCCATTTTTCTTGACTTGAGTAACGTCCTGATCCGTTTCGAAAGATCATTATTTTCTACTTGCTTAACACAAGCAAGGTTAGGTTCCAAATTTGGCAATACTGATGCAATTTATTGATCATTATTCGCTTGCACGGGGTTTCCGCAAACAAAACGATATCATCTGCGTACATGAGGAGCTTAATATTGCGATTAGCAAACGTAACTCCACCTGGAAAGTATGATGTCAGGTCATCAAGGAAGATCGAGAAGAGAAGTGGGCTTAGCAGGCATCCCTACTTCACTTCCATTTTTGACCTAAATCGGTTAGATAATATGCTACCATCCAAACAGGTATTCTGTTTCCTCATAGGCTGCAAATTACTTTGAGCAATTTTGTAGGCACTCCTACCAGTTTATAGAATAGGGGGTTCCTATCAATTGAATCAAATGCGGCCTTGAAATCAACAAAGCAGCCTTCCATCTACAATATTTGAATGGTCGTTGCTGAGGCATTTACGATTTGTCGACGGATATTTCTAGTCTAAGTACAATAATGGAGGGTGTTAAATTTGCACCTTTAAGCTCCCATACATACCCCCAACCAGACCTACATATTGAAAACAACTAATTCTTTAATCACACTCATTTAATATATTATGTACATGTGCATTTGGTCAATAATAAACTCATTTTTATTTTTTAAATTCACTTAGAATCTGTTTGGTCGATTAAAATCTGGTCTTCTCGGTTGATTAGGTGGTAAGGTCTGTGGCCGTCGTGGTTGTCCCAAACCGGAGCGCTGGTTTCCTCCAAAATTTGCGCCATGAATTACTTGCGTGAATGCCAAGGCCAAAACACAAAATACGAAAAAGATTTTCGATGCCAACATTTTTATTTAATTTTTTTATTTAATTGATACTCGATTGAATGCAAAGAATTGAATGCTTGGAGCTTCTCTAGCATTGGACTATTTATAGTCAAACAGAAAGGTTGATAAGAAGATGACTACAGTTCATCTCTGGCTAAACTTTGAATGGCGGGGAAGTTCCGTGCTATCTTTGCAATGGGAATTCACATTCACAATCTGCGCGTGATTTGAAAATAAAAAATTTATAAGCAAATATAAAAGTTTATTTGTTTTGTTTTGATATAGGGGGAAGTTTTACAGAATGTGATTTTTTATCCGCCAACCGTAGTAGCCTATACTTCACCCCCAACAAAACTTCAGCTTCGGTGTTTTATGTAAATCACTGAACATCAACGTTTCATATACAGAAAATCCACGGATGACTTCAGTGACTTTCAAAGTTGATCAAGCAGAAATCAGAGCTAAAGAGTTGAGCGGATATGCCTAGAAAATTCCTACTATATGAGGAATATAGTAATACGAAACAGACAAGTGATAGCTATTGAATTTGCTACACCCCCACTGTAACTGCATTGTATTCGCACTGCATCCGCACTGCAAACATTTTTTTATCTTTTAAGATTGCAGACTGCGGGTCTACTGTTAGGCTCCAAAGCAAGTAAACAAAACTGTGGAAGACTTAGTTTTTTTTTTCAATTTGAACCATCCACCATCTACCATTGTGAGCACTTTCATCAAAACTCTACCATCCTCATAGTAAATGATAATAAAAACCAGCAAGTCGTAGGAGTAAGAATTACTTACTTACCTACGTCCTGTATCCCCTTATGGGTCCTAGGGCCTCTTCTACGCCTTCGCGCCATCGTGTACGGTTTCTGGCAATGTGTCTGAGGTCTTTCCAACTTTTCCTCAACTGCCGTGCCTTCTTCTCGACTGTTCTGCGTCATGTTCTTCTCGGATCACCATGTCTTCTGCCATCCTGAGTTAAAGGGTTCCATTGCATAGCATGGTTCGCTATGGAACTGTCATCCTTTCGGAACGTGCGACCAATCCACTGCCACTTCCGCCGTTGGATGGTTGTGCCTATTGGTTCCTGACTCGTTCTCTCGTAAAGGTGTTCGTGAGAGATACGATTGGGCCAGAACATCCGTAACATATTACGCAGGCACCTATTAACGAACGTTTGCAGCTTTCTGGTGATAGTAGAGGTTGCTCTCCACATGCTGCATTAATGTAACAGCACGGATTCAACCTTGGAGCGGAACAGTCTTAGTGAGTGAGTGATTGCATTAGTTCGCCTTATTTTGGACAACATCCGGAAAGCGTACTTTGCTTTGGCGATCCTGTTGGCTATATCCAATTTGGTTCCACCATCGGTCGAGACAATACTAGATACTGGAAATCATCTACTCTCTCTACTGGTTGTCCAGCAATGCATATCTGAGCCGAGAGTTTGGCTGATAATTTAGTTTTTGCCGTATTAATTTTCAGCCCGATGACGTCTGCCTCCCTCTCCATATCTGCTGTCATTTGGTAGAGGTCTATACCATAATTCCGTGAGGGGGTTAACAAACAACATCAGCGTAATCGTAGATGTTTCAGTTGAGATGTAAGAGTCCGTCGAATTCCACCATTTCCCGTAGACAAAGCTGCACGAAGCACATCGCTAACCACCAATAGGAATAATATTTGTGAAAGGATACACCCTTGTCTTACTCCACTTTGGATCTCAAATTCCTCAGACAACCTTTTTCTGTGCAGAACGTGACATATGCAGCCTTCATATGTAGCTTTGATAATAGCAATAAGTTTATCCGGAATATCTCTACTGCGTCAGACACGCCAAATAAACTTCCTGTTGATACTATCGAACGCCTTCTCAAAATCGATGAACAGCAGGTGGAGTGGCGATCGATATTTAACGCACTGTTCAATGATAATCCGCAGGGTATTGATGTGGTCGACACAGGAGGATCCAGAGCGGAAATCTGCTTCTTCGGCATCGAGTGTGTCTTCGAGATGTGGTATGATTCGCTCCAGGATGATTTTGGCTATGAGTATTATCTTAACTACAGCACGCAGATACCCCTCCAGTTTCCGCACTCCATTAATTTTCCTTTCTTAGGAAGCTCTCAGTTTCCCAAGCTCTCTCTATAAGTGGAAGCAGAAGCTCAGCCGATGTTGTTGGCGCTGCTCGTAAGAGCTCCGCGGGAATACCGTCAAGTCCTACCGCCTTGTTGGTGTTGAGTGCCTTGATTGCGGTGCGGTGATGCTCTTTCCTCTCTTGAGCTGGTCCTCATCCGAAATGAGCAAGGAGCCGTCTAGGATTTTCATTGAGTGTTGGCTGGAGCTGCGACCACCTGTCAGCTCTTTGGTGATTCTGTAAAGGGTCCTGCCGTCGCACCTCCGTGCAGCTTCTTCTGCTTCTGTAGCCAGCGCGTTGATGTAGTGGCGCTTGTCATGTCGCACGCCACGCTGAACTTCTCTCATCTTCATGCGATATAGGAACTCTAGCTCGCTTCTCCCTGCTGCTGGGGTAGCTGCAATGCGAGCTTTCAGCTGTTTTCGTTCGTCAATCCGTCTCCTCGGGAACCCACGCCCTATGTCTTCCCTGCGATCGACCGACAATTCTTTCAGCACCAGACGTAAAAACATTTTTCACAGCACACCAATGGCCTTGGATGGTTGCTGGCAGAGAGCTGCTGATTGCTTCCACACCTTGCGAAAAGTGCTCCCTTAATTGTTGGCGCACTGAGGGATTACTGAGTCTATCGATGTTGAACCTGGGCATTCTTGTGTTGTCGTGGGATCTTCGAACTGCGGCAGTGCCCAGTTGGAGAGTAGCTATCATAAGATGGTGATCTCGTACTATCCCCACACCTGCCCCTCGCCTGTTTAGTGAGGTGGTCAAATACTCAAAAAAAAAAAACGAAAAGCGGTTGTGCCAGACGAGATGCCCTCTGAGCTCTGGAAAAAGATGGGAGACATTATCTCCAAATTTATGAGAGATGATCCAATGCCGAATCAATGGAGGGAAAGCTATCTTCTCCCTGTATACAAAGGGAAGGGTGATACGCGAAACTGTGGTAACTACGGCTCAATCAAGCTGATGTCACACACCATGAAAATCGTTGAGCGGGTATTAGATGGTCGACTGGGAAAAATAATGCGGCTATCTGATGATCAGTGCGGGTTTGTCTCGGGTAAATCAACCACAGATGCGATCCAAAGTATAAGGATCATAATGGACGAACATCGTGATTCCTTAAAGGATTTGCATATTGTATTGGTTGACTTTAAAAAGGGTTTCAACAGACAACCACGAGATCGGATGATGGGTGGAGCTAAGACATCGAGAAGTTCCAGAAACCTATGTACAGATGATCATGGACATGTACGAAGGAGCAAAGACAAGAGCAAGATGTCCCGCTGGGGTAACCGAAGAGTTCTCAATCAAAGTCGGAGTGCATCAAGGTAGCGTCTAAAGTCATTTGCTTTTTATTGTAGACCTTGACTATTTGCTTGAAGGTAAAGTGATGGATCCCAAAGTACAAAACGCTTTAAACAAACTCATTAGATGGGCGGTTCGTGCGGTTTAGGTGTCAACCCCCACAAAACTGAACTAGTACTCTTCTCCAAGAAATATAAAATTGCGTTAGTCGACCCTCCCTCTCTCAATGGTATCAGCTTAACTTTGTCTGACATAGCAAACTATTTGCGTCTTATCATGGATAAGAAATTAAGCTGGGAACCTAATGTTCAAGAAAGCTACAGTAGCACGTTTCCCTTGCAAAAAAAACGATTGGGAATAGATGGGGTTTACAACCCCCAAATCACTCACTGGCTCTACATCTCGATCATTACATCGATACTTACATACAGGGTGATTGCCTAGTCTGGTGGACGGTCTCGAAAAAGCTATAAATCGCGATTAACTAAGTAAGGTCCAGCGTACAGCTGTCTGTGCATAAGTGAAGCACTACGTATAACTCACTCTGTGGTACTGGACATTATGTTTCATCTGAAACAAAGGCAAATGGCAACGAAGGCAGCTGTTCGCCATGGTCAAAGAAAGAATTTGACCACACTTCCACTCCGAATAAATTAAAAATCTCTCCTGAAAACACGGACTACACCATCGCACGTCTACATTTTGACAAAAACTTTCTCGCTTCCTCTCCAGATCACTCTGAAATAACGATGCATTTTTAGAAGATGAATCGATCCACTTCTACACTGACGGCTCAAAAACGAAGGACGGAGTTGGTGCAGGTGTTTTGTCTGACAGGCTTAATCTTAAGCTCTCCTTCCGTCTGCCAAATCATTGTAGCGTGTTCCAGGGCGGAAATAATGGCGGTTAAAGAAGCTTAGAAAAACGTGATACCTATTAGAGATATCCGCATCTTTTCAGACAGCCAAGCAGCAATCGAATCCTTGGAATCAGCCTCTATAAATTCCTTTCTAGCTCTAGACTGGCGATCGTCTCTCGCGGAGATGGCTGAGCGGTTCAATATTCACCTGTGTTCAGTGCCGGTGCATAGGTACATACATTCCATGGAATGAATGAAAGAAGGCCGATGAACTCGCCAGAATGGGAACAACTATATCCATCGTGCCAGACCAAAGCTCCTTCGCTATACCAATCGCTACTTGCAAACTCAAATGTAAGCTGGATGCTATCGAGAGCACAAATCTTAGGTGAACAAGTAGACTTACGTGTCTAGCGACAAAGCAAGTTTGGCCAAAGCTGCATCTAAAACGTTCTAAGTTTTTAAATTCTCTCAACAGATTGCATATCGGTGCTACAATAGTTATCATCACTGGGCACTGTCTAATAGGCAAGCATGCTGCAATGCTGAGCCTTTTTGCGAACGACTTTTGTAGAAGCTGTGTGGATAAAAAAAGAGGTAGAAAATATTCGTCACCTTCTTTGTTCCTGCCCCTATTACAACGATATAGGCGACCTGTAAAACATCGACATTAACAGCCTCCTACTGTTCATAAGAAGCTCAAAATGGTTTAACGAGTAGGTAGAGAGAAACTTTCTCCTTTGGCCAAAAACCGCAAATCGGCCATCAGAGAACTGGTAGTGGACTTGAACATTGCTTATGGATCTGTTCAAGACATTTTGGTTAAAGATTCATGAATTCTTGCTACAAGATCAGACAGTCAACAAGTCAAGGCTGGCGCTGGTTTCAGTCAATGGAGAGTATAATACTCATACTTTGAAGGGGACAATATCGATCATCAAGAATAAACTTGTATTTTCAATTTTCTGAATAAATTCCTAAAACTTTTTGATCAAGGTAATATCTCGGCGTTATTCTAGACCCCAAGTTGTCTTGCAAAAGAAATGTTGAGCAAAGGGAAAAGGTGTATTCAGCTACAGGGAGTATATATTGAAACATAAAAGTATTTGTCTCGTTTTATTTCTATTCCTTATATAATATAACAGGTTGGAAATACATGGACCTTACTACGTACTTATGTACTCTACATATTTGGTCAATAATAATTTATTTTTTAATTTTAAAATTCACTTAGAATCTGCTTGGCCTTGGATTATAACCTGGATTTCTCGGTTGGTTAGGTGGAAAAATGGGTGAAGTGTGCGGCCGGTGTGGTTGCCCCTTAGGGATTTTTGTAAAATTTGTGCCATGAATTACTTGCGTCAATGCCAAGGCCAAAACACAAAATACGAAAACGATTTTCGATGCCAACATTTTTATTTTATTTTTTATTTCTTTATTGATACTCTAGTGAATGCAAAGAATTGAATGCTTGGAGTTTCTCTAGCAGTGGGCTATTTATAGTCAAACAAAAAGGTTGATAAGAAGATGACTCGTTCATATCTTACTAAACTTTGAATGGCGGGGAAGTTCCGTGCTGTCTTTGCAATGAGATTCACATTTGCAATCTCCGAGTGATTTGAAGGCACAAAAATCGGTGACCAAACATAAAAGTTTATTTGTTTTATTTTTAAATAAGGGGAAGTTTTAAAGAATGTGATTTTCTCTCGCAACAATATTCTCTACACTGATTGTGGACAGCCACTGTCACTCTTGAATGCCCAAGGAAATCGATTTTAACGAATAATATGTGTATATAAACAGCGGAAGAACAGTCTTGGAAGGAGTTTGGCGAGGAATTGGACTGTGGCCACAGATCTGCACATTCCAAACTGAAAATATTCCAAATATTTCGTATCAAACTTCTATAGAATGGAAGCAATATGATACTAAGTAAGGACACTTAAAGTGAAGTACTTATAAAATTGTACTTCACTTGTAAATAAGATGTTCTGGCAGACCATCCGCCGACCCAGAGAAATAAAGTTGAATATCGTACTCACTTACTTATGTCCTGTATCCCCTTGTGGGTCCTAGGGCCTCTACTACGCCTACGCGCCATCGTGTACGGTTTCTGGCAATGTGTCTGAGTTCTCCCCAACTTTTCCCCAACTGCCGTGCCTCCTTCTCGCCTGTTCTGCGCCATGTTCTTCTCGGACCGCCAGGTCTTCTGCCATTCTGAGTTAAAGGGTTCCATTGCATAGCATGGTTCGCTATGGAACTGTCACCCTTTCCGAACGTGTCACCAATCTACTGCCACTTCCGCCGTTAGATGGTTGTGCCTATTGGTTCCTGACCCGTTCTCTCGTAAAGGTGTTCGTTAGAGATAGTAGTGGTGATAGTAGTGATAGTAGTGGTCACTCTCCACGTGCTGCAACCATATAGCAGCACGGATTCAACGTTGGAGCGGAACAGTCTTATTTTGGTGCTAAACTGATTGCATTGCTTCGCCATATTTTGGGCAACATCCCGAACGCGGACGTTGCTTTGGCGATCCTGTTAGCTATATCCAGTTCGCTTCCACCATCGCTCGAGACAATACTCCCAAGATACTGGAAATCCTCTACTCTCTCTACCGGTTGTCCAGCAATGCATATTTGAGTTTGTTCCAAGGCTGATAATTTTAGTTTTTGCCGTATTAATTTTTAGCCCGACGACGCCTGCCTCCCTCTCCACATCTGCTGTCATTTGGTGGAGGTCCATAATTCTGTGGGAGAGTAAGCATACATCGTCTGCGTAGTCAAGATGTTTCAGTTGAGATGTAAGAGTCCATCGAATTCCTCCGTTTCCCGTCGACAAAGCTGAATGAAGCACATCGCTAATCACCAATAGGAACAATATTGGAGAAAGGATACAGCCTTGTCTTACCCCACTTTGGATCTCAAATTCCTCAGACAACCTCCCCCTGCACAGAACGTGACATTTGGAGCCTTCATATATAGCTTTGATAATAGCAATTAGTTTATCGGGAATACCTCTCCTGCGTAAGGCACGCCAAATAAACTCCCTGTTGACACTATCGAACGCCTTCTCAAAATCGATGAACAGCAGGTGCAGTGGCGATCGATATTCAACACACTGCTCGGTGATAATCCGCAGGGTATTGATGTGATCGACACAGGAGGATCCAGAGCGGAAACCTGATTGTTCGGCATCGAGTGTGTCTTTGAGATGTTGTTTAATTCGGTCCAGGATGATTTTAGCTATTATCTTAACTACAGCAGGCAGCACGCAGATATCCCTCCAGTTTCCGCACTCCATTAAATTTCCTTTCTTAGGAAGCTTGACGATCATTCCCTTTTTCCACTCGTTAGGAAACCTCTCAGCTTCCCAAGCTGCTCTTTCCATCTCTTGAGCTGGTCCTCATCCGAAATGAGCAAGGAGCCGTCTAGGATTTTCACTGGGTGTTGGCTGGAGCTGCGACCACCTGTCAGCTCTTTGGTGATTCTGTAGACGGTCCTGCTGTCGCACCTCCGTGCAGCTTCTTCTGCTTCTGTAGCCAGCGCGTTGATGTAGTTGCACTTGTCAGGTCGCACTCCACGCTGAACTTCTCTCATCTTCATGCGATATAGGGACTCTAGCTCACTTCTCCCTGCTGCTGGGGTAGCTGCAACGCGAGCTTTCATCTGTTTTCTTTCGCCAATCCGTCTCCAGGTATCCTCGGAAAGCCACGCCCTATGTCTTCCCTGCGATCGGCCGACAATTCCTTCAGCACCAGATGTAAAAACATTTTTCACAGCACACCAATGGTCTTGGATGGTTGCAGGCATAGAGCTGCTGATTGCTTCCACACCTTGCGAAAAGTGCTCCCTTAATTGTTGGCGCACTGAGGGATCACTAAGTCTACCCATGTTGAACCTGGGCATTCTTGTGTTGTCGTGGGATCTTCGAACTGCAGCAGTGCGTAGTTTACTATCGTACTATCCCCACATCTGACCCTCGCCTGTTTCGGACGTCCAGGAGACTACTTCTAAAGCGGCGACTGATGGCAAAACGGTCAATTTGGTTGGAGGTTGCTTGCCTGTCATTGGAAACCCAGCCGACTTTGTGGCAGGTCTTATGCTCAAACACGGTGCCACCTATCACAAGGCGATTGGCATTGCAGAAATCCACAAACCTTTCGCCGCTGTCATTGCGGTTGCCTAGTCCATGCTTCCCGATTACATGTTTGAGCCCTTCGTTGTCGTTGCTTACCTTGGCATTCAAATCCCCCATCACTATGACAATGTCTCCATTTGGTGTTGTGTTGAAGACGGCGCTTAAGAGATTCTAGAAGCTCTCCTTTTCGTCCTTAGACGAACTATTCGTTGGGGCGTAACACTGTATGATGGTGACGCGTCGTACTCTAGTCCGGAATCTGGCCGTCAAAATCCTATCACCATGAGGCTGCCAGGAAATTAGACCCTTGCGTGCTGTTGTTGTTAGCAGTAGTCCGACTCCATATTCCCGCGGACTTCCGGATGGTCTTCCAGAATAGAATAGTACAGTGTTACGCGTTGGAGACTGGTACTCGCCCGCTTCTAACCAACTTACTTCACTTACCCCCAAAATGTCCAGTTTATATCGCATGAATTCGTTTTCCAATTGGAGGTATCTGGTATTTTAAAGACCTTCGCTTCCCGAGTCGAGGAGCGTCTTTACATTCCAGAAACCTATCTTTGTCCGGTACAATAGCCAAAAGTCGTCAACATGTGATCATTCCTTATCCGAGGCAAAGTGTCGGTTTCTGTAGCGGACAATATTCAGTAACGCAGGTTGCTGGCCCACGTTACCTAGCCTAGAATCAAGGCCCTAGAGAACCCGCACTTAAAATTTTAGCCTACGCGTACAAGGGTTTATACGTATAGTTGCCCGTGGACCACCACTAGGAGGTAAAGTAAGCACCTCATCACAAACTTGATTGTTGCGCTACTGGCCCAAGCCAAGTTTTGGGCAGTCAGTAGTTTCCCGACCAATCGCAATGCAGGTCCCCAAAACTTGAATATCGTGAAAGGAGTCGAATCCAAAGACGGTACACTTTAGAAACGGGATAAGTCGTGAATTTTCATTTGCAGTTATAACTGTGAATGCGATTTCTTATTCACTGTAAATGTAAGCTGCTAATGTAAACTGCTAATACAAATCCGCAATGGTGTTATATATGTAGGTACACCTGTCCGGCTATATTGCCTGAGTCAGACAAAATTAAATTTTCTTCCATAATCGAATTTTCATTTTATGGTGCAAGGGCCCCAAATAATGTTATAACTCTTTAATTCAACCTATGTACATATTTATGCACACGTATATACATCTGTACAATGTACATACATATATGCTTTAATAAAATACTTACTCGCACATCTGGCTCCGATGAACTTGCTGAAACTAAAGATACAGTAGGATGCTTAGTTTCAAAATGCTTCTTTAAATTCGTTGTACTGGTACAACGGTAGGAAATTGCATTCGTAACGCAGTAGCACCAATAGCAATTTCGCAAGTATAACCCCTGTGCTACTATATACCAATCAACCAAACTTTCAAACCAGCTGCGACTGCAGTAGCAACTAAGCAAGTATGTATAACCCCTGTACTGCTATATACCAACTAACAAAACTTTCAAACCAACTGCGATACGACATGCAATCCTACGAATTGGTTTGGTGCCTGTTGCCGCATAATAAGAAGCACATGGCACATGTTTGAAAAGAAAAGACATTCAGCAGACAACGTGCATAAATGGTAGTTTAGTTTTATAATTTTGTTATACCTCTTCGACACGTATTTGTGTGTAGGGCTTGAAAAATGAGATTGTGACTCATGAATAGATGCCAGACAAACTATCATTAGGAATTCATTAGCAATAGCAGTTTATTTAAAAGTTGTTAACAGGTTGTGAATGCGAATTTCCATTAGCAATGAATGATTAGCAGGTTTCGATTTTTTGCCCAGCTCTAGTATGTACGTATCTTTCCAATGAGGAGGACATCTTACGCGGATGGAGCGAACACTTTTTTAGAATTGCTCAATCCCAAACAGAATACCGAAGATGATATACCTATGGTCGAGAATAGGGCGGAAAGTGATCCTACGGTAGAGGAAGTGATTTTGGCGATCAAATCGCCAAAAGTTAGTAAATCCGATCAGAAATGCTTTAGGTAAAGGGGGAGTGCAATTGCCTGGTGATTGACAAATGGAGGTGATTGTTCCTTTTTTTTTGAAAAAGGGACAAAAGAGATTGCGACAACTATAGGGGTATATCTCTTTTAAGTTTCCCTGGAAAAGTCGTTGGCGAAGTGTTAGGTTAGGTAGATGGGTGCCTTTTGTGACAAAACAGTCACTGCTCACGTAGACCAACGATTCGGGTCCATTTTGCCAAATGAGGTTAGAAACGCGTTCCAAAGCTGTCGTTAAGAATATTTCAGTAGTAGCAAAAGCGACCAATTATTCACTTTCAGAATGGTTCTTGAGAAGGCCTTAGTCTATCTACCATGTTTTGTGGATTTGGAGAAAGCATATGAAAGGGTTCCTCGAGGCAAACTCTGCAGTGTTCTGTTGGAGAATGGGATTGATGGTTCCCTGTTAAGGCCGATTCAGTTTTTATCTCTTACATCTATAAAAGAGAACGCATTTTTTCTGTTTGTCCGCAAAAAGGGTGTAGGTACGTAACCATAGCTCAACAATATACCATATATATATCAATCGATTTGTCGTGAGAAGAGATATACCTTAGGAGTAATTTTAATATCCTGAATGCGTTATTTGGCTTTTAACCCCATTTTGTATGTTTTCTATGGTTTACACACATATGTCTACAAAATAGTTAAAACGATTTAAATGCAACTTGATTTGTCGATTAGAACATTTCCTGCTGAAGAGATTGGGGTATAAATAATTATTCTGCGATTCTTATAACGGAAGTAATAGGCAAAAATATAATTATTTGAGATATAAAGGTATCACAGATACATATGCGTGGGTCATTGCAATCAATGGCCCACCAGTGGAGTGCACGCATATTCATGTTCATCAAACAAGCAACAATACATCGTATAAAAGGAAGTCCCCAAAGCGTGACTTCTCGAGAACCACTGATGGGATTTGGATGCGGTTTTCATTGTTATAATCTGCATTTCCTGGGGGAGATTGTATTAAGAATTGCTCTACCGCTTACAGGAACTGGGCATTCGTGGTTTAAGTGGCAGAAAGGGAGTTAAATTAAATTCACACGGTCCTGATTCAACAATGTCTTATTGGATTTAAAAACAAAAGAAATCGTTTTTAATAAATTCGTTTAAACTCATTTGAGCTATAAGTCACCCTTTTGCGTTGTCCTTAAGGTGAGCCATGCTTAAAACAATTAATCAACTCATCGCCGACAATTTTCCTTCTGTGAAGACCACTGCCAGCATCATGCAGCATAAGCTATCGTTTTCATATGTAATAAACTATTTCATTGAAACGTGACTGCATATATATAAATAAAATGTTTTAGCAGACCGTCCGCCGAATCAGAAGAAGAAAGTTAAATATCATGATAGGAGTCAACAGCAAAGACGGTACACTACTTTCCAATGAGCGATGGAGACGGAGCGAGCACTTTTCAGAATTGCTTAATCCCGAACAAGCCATGTCATCAGGAAGATGAGAGACCTATGGTCGAGACTTTGGCGATCAAATCGATAAATGTTGGCGAATCTACCGGTGTGGATGAAATCCGGCCAGAAGTGTTAAAGGCTTTTGGTAAAGAGTGAGTGCAATGGCTCTCACGTGTCATTAAAGTGACATGAGAATGCGGCGAAACGTCTGGTGATTGGCAAATGGGAGTGATTGTCTCCCTTTTTAAGCAAAGGGACAAAAAAGATTGTGCCAACTACATGGGTATATTTCTTTTAAGTATCGCTGTAAAAGTTTTTGCTAAGGTGTTAGAGACGCGTGCCAGAGCTGTGGTTGAGGATAGTTTGGGGGATGAACAATGCGGTTTTCGTCCCGGTAGAAGTAGGGCCGACCAGTAATTCACTCTCAGAATGATTCTTGAGAAGGCCTGGGAGTATACTAAACCTGTATACACCTGTTTTGTGTATTTGGAGAAAATATGTGTTAGGGTTCCTCGAGGGGAACTCTGGTCGATCGTTCCATATTAAAGGCGGTGCAGTATTTATATACAAACTATAGAAGCTGTTTTTGGGTAAACGGCGGTTAATAAAAACCTTTCACTGTGGGGGTTGGACTCTGCCAAGGGTACGTTTTGTCACCTCGCCTCTGCATTGTGCATATATTGACTTGATGTTACAGCGCAGCCGTGGGAGAGAATGTTGCAATGTGGAGGACTTAACGATTACTCATCTTCTCTTTGCGGATGATTTGGTCATCCTTGGGTCCTCTTAAATCGAACTTCAGCTCGCACTCGAAGGGTTTGTAGCCGTTTGTGATGATGCTGGAATGAACGTAAACGTGAACAAATCGGAAGTAATGGTTGTTTCCAGAACGCCCATTCAGTATATTCTGCATGATAAATCTGTTAAAAGGAAGGCCGAACTTAGTGTTCAAGCTAAATTATCGGTTTTTAACTCGGTATATGGTTCAATTCTCACCTATAGTCAAGGATACAAGCTGCTGAAAGAGGTTCCTTCGCGGTGTTGCTGCAATAAATCGTAGGGATCGAGTGCGCAACACAAGAGTACGCGAGACGCTCAATGTTGAGCTGCTTCTTCTCCCAACGGAAGGATTTATATTTTAATGGTTTAGTCACGTAGTGCGTATGTCACCAAACTTCCAAGACATGTTATGATTGCAGTGTCATCAGGTAGGCGACCCTCGGTAGGCCTAGAAATAGATGGTAAGATCAAGTTCGACATTTCCCCGGGAGCCGTCTAGGGATTCCTCTTGATGAGTTGGAGTCAACGGCGGAAGATCAAGGATAATGGAGAGTGCACCTAATCATCCTACCCCCGCGATCCTCATAGGGGATTAGCGGGTAAACTATTTCAATGATAAATCTGAGAGTGCTCTAAAGAAGTGTACTTGAAATCGCATATTAAAAGACCCAGCAAAGCGGGTACAAGCAGCTAGTAATATATAAATTGTAGAAACTGTGTTCGGGCAAACGACGTTAAATCAATACGTTTCACTGTTGGCGTTGAACTGCAGCAAGGGTGCGTTTTCTCACTTCTTCTCTTCATTGTATATAAGGACTTAATGTTACAGTGCAGCCAAATTTATCGTACGTTTTTTAGTATTTATTATAAAAGGAGGAGGATGAAACTTATCATTCAAAAGGTAAAGTGCCATAAATGTGCAGAAAAAAAAAATCATGTTTGCATATTACCGTAATGTCAGGTAAAATGAAGCGAACATATTTACACACATGATTTCCCCATACAAAATACTTTAATAACCAATTAAATTAAAGCACTTTGATCACAATCACGGCTGTATGAGCTAGATCCCTTTTGCTTCCCTGCACAGGAGAATATTAAAAAAAAAAAGAGTTATGCAAACAAATACATAGCGTTGTTTCTCTCGATGTTTGTTTATTTCTCTCGGTCGAATTTCGACCACATGCGATATTAGTGTATATAAATACTCATATATCCGAGTATATACATATGTATATAGGTGTGTGTAAGCAGCGGTGAAGTGACGCGTATCGCGCGACAATTTATTAAACTCCTAGGAACACGAAATTGTTAAGGGCAAACCAAGGTGGGACCGTTTGGCGCAGTTTTCGGTACACCTTATTTCATCAAAAATGAGCCCGGAGTTCGCGTTATGTTCAATGGAAATCTATACCAGACCATGATCAATACATGTTTCTTTGAAAATTGATCCGGATGAGGTCCTGCGTTCCATATTTCGACCGAAACCATTGACTTATTGAAAACACAATTTACTTAATTACTGAGGCGGCGGTATAGTTCGGGGTGAACCTGGGCCTCAACTAACAAGCCTCACCATTTAGCTCGGTCTTTAGCTAATTGCCTCCAGTTGCGCACTCCAAGTTGGTCGAGGTCTCCTTGAACTTGTGCGCGCAGCCTACGGCGAGGAGGTCCACTGCTGCGTCATCCCTCGGGGTTAGCCGAGGTTAGCCGACTCTGTAGGCCGGAGCGTTGGTGTCCATTCGCTCTACATGTCCTAGCCATCTCAGACGTCCAATACGAAGTTTCTTGACTAGGTCGATGTCGCTGTACAGCTCGTATAGTTCGCGATTGAATCTTCTCCTCCAAAACCCATCAACGTAAACGGGACCGAAAATCTTTCGAAGAATTTTTCTCTCGAAGAGACCAAGGATATCTTCATCCACTTTTAATAAAATCCATGTTTCAGCACCGTAATGCAGGACTGGTCTTATACAGAGTCTTCTTAGTTGTTCGAGATAGGGCTTTACTGTTGAAAAGCCCAAAAAACAGCGATTGGCAAAAGTTATTCTTCGCTTGATTTCTTCGGGTATCATTGTCTGAGTTAATAGCAGAGCCAAGGTAGACAAAGTCCCTTACTACCTCGAAGTTATAGCTGCCCACTGTGACGTTCTGTCCAATTCGTCGGTGTTGGCTGTCCCTTCTTGTTGACAGCATATACTTGGTTTTGCCCTCGTTTGTCGCTAAACCCATTTTGGCCGCTTCCGCCTCAATGCTTGCAAACGCACCGGTGACAGCCCACTGAGTTCTTCCGATAATGTCTATATCGTCGGCGTATGCAAGCAGTTGTACAGACTTGTAATAGATTGTGCCTTTGGTGTTGGCTTGCGAGTTCCGCACAATCCGTTCAAGTACAATATTAAAGAAGTCACATGACAGCGCGTCACCTTGTCTAAAACCTTTTTTGACATCAAAGGTCTCGGTGAGGACTTTGATGGAGCAGCGAGCGTTCTCCATCGTCAGCCTGCACAGACGAACAAGTTTGGCAGGGATGTCAAAACTAGACATGGCTCTATAAAGCTCTTCTCTATAGATGCTGTCATAGGCGGCTTTGAAATCGATAAAGAGGTGGTGAGTATCGATTTGGAATTCTTGGGTTTTCTCCAGGATCTGCCGAAGTGTGAAGATTTGATCGATGGTGGACTTTCCTGGCCTGAAACCGCACTGATAGGGTCCAATCAGGCTGTTGATAAAATGTTTCAGGCGTTCACACAATATCGCAGAAAAGATCTTGTATGCGATGTTGACGAGACTGATGCCTCTATAATTGGCGCAGTTGAGGGGGTCTCCTTTCTTGTGGATCGGGCAAACGATGCTGAGGTTCCATTCATCAGGCATACACTCGTCTGACCAAATATTAGAAATGAGTTGGTGTATGCACTCTACCAATTCATCCCCAGCTGTCTTGAAAAGTTCGGCCGGTAAGCTGTCAGGTCAGGTCAGGTCAAGTCAGGTCGATTTTAGCTTGGATATTGCTATCCTCACAGGTGGACGGAAATTTTGACTACCATCGTCTATGTTAAATAGTTCATTCTGCCTGACAGCGGGATGTTGGCCTTCGTCGCCGTTATACAGTCTGCAGAAGTAGTTTTTCCATATTCTCAGCACCGACTGTGACTCTACTACGAGGTTTCCATTTTCATCTCTACGGGTTTCTGTACGGGTATTACTTCTCTGACACGTTCTTTTTATCTTTTGGTAAAACTTACGTACATTGTTCCTGGAGTATAAACTCTCGATATTCTCAAATACGCGCTTCTCATGCTCTTTCTTCTTCTTTTGGAGAAGCCGATGTTCTTCCCGTCTCTTTTGCTCGTAGAGCTCACGAGCAGCTCTCGTCTTCCTTTGCAGCGCCGCTTTGTATGCCTATTGTTTTGCTGCATGCACTCGCCGGCATTCTTCGTGAAACCAGGGGTTTCGCGGTGGTGGGCGAGCGAGACCCAGCACATCAGTCGCGGCGTTTCTGATGGCATGTTGGCAGCGTTGACACTGGTCTTCGGCACTTTATGCTTGCGGCATAGGGGTGATTGAGAGATTTCGGGATATGCGTTCAGCGAAGAGTCTGGCGGTCTCTTGCGATTGTAGCTTTTCGACGTTAAATTTTCTCACAGTGATTCTTCTTTGTTGCTCTGATTGTGACATCCGCATTCGTACCTTGGCTACAACAAGGTAATGATCGGAGTCTATGTTGGCCGCTCGGAAGGTCCGGACATCCAGAATACTGGAGGCATGCCTTGCGTCGATCGCAATATGATCAATTTGGTTGATCGTTACATGATCATTGGACCGCCATGTCTGCTTATGAATATCGAGATGAGGAAACAATGTGCTTGATATGGTGACATTTCGCACCACAGCGAAATAAATTAGCCTTAGTCCATTATCAGACGTGGTGTTGTGTAGGCTATGCTTACCGACTGCCCTACCAAAGACGTCCTTCTTTCCTATTTTGGCGTTAACATCGCCCAATACGATCTTAACGTCGTATTTAGGACATTGCTCGTATGTTTTGTCGAGGAGCTCGTAGAAACAATCTTTGGTGGCAGGGTCCTTTTCCTCTGTGGGTGCATGAGCACATATTAGGCTTATGTTAGCGAATTTAGCCTTGATCCGGATAGTCATTATACGCTCGCTAACGTGTCGGAAGCTTAAGACTTCTTGCCTAAGTCTGCCACGTATGACAAATCCGCATCCGAATAAGCGTTGTCTGTTGCCTCTGTAGCAGTCACCGTAGTAAATGTAACAGTTTTTCATTCTCTTTTTGCCCGGCCCATCCCATCGCACTTCCTGGATGGCGGTAATATCTGCTTTACAGCAGTTTAGGGCCTCTGCTAGTTGTTTGGCTGCACGTGATCTGTAAAGGGACAGAATATTCCACGTACAGATCCGAAGGTCGTTGTCCTTATTTCGTTTGCTGGGGTCGTCATTAGTTGAGTCATCCTTATCCGAGGCTTTTGGTTGTTTCGGAACCATAGGCTTTTTACGTGGTAGGGAAGTTACCCCGACGGCACAACTCCCAACCTGGAGAGCCGGTTCCTTAATTATTCCCCTAGGACGAGGGGCCAGGTACACCGGTGCCAGTAGTCCACTGCGGGAGTATGAGCGCTGCCGTTGGCCCATTAAGGGCTCCTCCGCCACCATCTCTATTCCAATGTCCTGACCAACATTGGAAATTCCTTACTGACCTGATATCCGAATACGTCGAAGTAGCTCGCGAAAGGTATTCACTAAGGTCAGCCTAACTGGAACTATAGACGCCACCGTTGACTCCGTCTAGGGAATTCGTCCGCTGCCACAGGAAAAAGTGCTCTAGTGAGAAAGCACTCTTCCCCCCCTCTCTCATCTGCTGCCGCCAAGAATCCGACAAACGGGGTTGGTTACCCATTTCTTCGATTAAGATACTAGGCACTCGGCTGTCACCGCGTGGATTTTGAGAGTATGAGTTAGTAGGACTCAGCTAAGTGAAAACGCTTGTGTTTTCATATGATCGCATGCACTACCGTTTGACCTTCAGATGAAATACGGTGGGCCCCTATAGTTGAGCCAACATTTAATTATAAGTTATAAGTCTAGTTCTAAGTCAATTTGTATATAGAAGCAAACATTTAATAAAAATTGTAATCGTAATCATACGATATACATACTTACCCAGGACAATTTAGTGATATGAATTACAGTTAAGTGTGGTAAGTTTGTTTTGGCGATAACTTGGTTTTGAAAAATTTCATATGGTGCGTGATTGTGAACTGCTTCATATAGCTTTGGATTACAACGCACTACATATTCAATTTCTACAACGCACAACAATTTTTACTGGGAAGAGTTATGACGACATTAAACGCACAAGATTGTTACGAGTATGAAAGGTTGTATCTTAAAAGATACCATAATCATGTCATTCCAATACGCTTTTCCATTACCATTTTTGGAAGAAAAAATGTATCAAACATTCAACGACCAGGCAATCATCAAAACCAACACCATTCGATTGGAAATTCTTAGAATTCTTCTGTAGCAGCATTCCTTACGTTGACCTTGCATAATCAAAATAAAAATACATTTTTTTCCTACATCATGTACATTGTACACCCTCCTAAGGGAAGAAGAATTCCTGCCACACAACGTGAATACTTCTAAATATGTATTCACTACCCTCGAAAATGGCAATGTACGTACATATATATGTATGTTTCTGAACATAACGTCTACTTGTTTCTTTTTTGGTTCATGTGAACCTTTCACTTTGCTATGAATCCTGAAAGGCACGTTGCAGAGGTGGTAGATTAAAATTTGTTTAGGGGATGTCATGTACGAGTATAGCAACAGAGCAATTGCAGAGTATATTCGCAGCCAGGACTCTTGTTATGATAAACGAATCTCTGTGCGCCTGGTATCGGAGAGTTTTTGTTATGTAAAAATTTGTGTGCACAGCACGTGTGTAGTTATGCATACTTGTACAATTTATATACGCATTCTATTTCGAAAAAGGACATGCGAACTTGAGAGACAAATGTGTATTGCTTACATATACTATGTACGAGTACAGGGCTGAGAATATCATTATATTCCTACATATGGATTTCTTTGTTTCCGTGGGAGATTTGAAAATGGAAATTTTTGTTTCGGCTTATGACCTTTTCGTCTGTTCAGCTCTTCGTTGAAGGAGATTTGGTTTGGAGGTTGAGATTAAAGTCGGAGTCTGGATGTAGGTTGTCTGTATTTTGTTTTTTGTTTTCACCCATCCACCTTGATCATTTGAGGCGAGAGACACTTTTTGCAGCTATTTCCTTTGTGTATAGATCGACAGATATTAACCCGATTATAGTTTCGAGGGATGTAGTGGGTTTTGTTCTCACATCTATAAATATATTTGCGGCTGAGCACTAAATTAATATAAGAAGGAAGTGCAGCGTAGTGTAAGACGGGACAAACGTGAGTTCATCGACTCACTTGCCTCAAGAGCTGAGAAAGCAGCATGTAGGTGTGACAGTACGACTGTCCTTAACATCATCAAGCAACTCACTGGTGGTCCCAACTCCAAACATCATCCCGTGAAGAGTTTAGGTGGTAACCTTCTGATTTCGGATGAGAATCAGCTTACTAGATGGAGAGATCATTCCGCTACAGTTTTTAACCAGTTAGACGATGGTGTTATGATCTCGAACCCTAGTAAGTCTTCCGAAGCAATAAATTCCCGAATTCGCACCGAACCTCCCAGTAAAATCGAAATAACAGCAGCAATCAAGTCCCTCAAGAAAACAAAGCGGTGGGTATTGATGGCATCCCTGCCGAACTATTCCAAACGGCAGAAAACACACCGGCTGAACTGCTACACCCGCTCATACGTAGAACGTGGGAAAATGAACAATTTCCACAGGAGTGGAAAAGAGGGATGATCATCAAGCTTCCGATAAAAGGCAATCTGATGTTCCCTTGATGATCTGATTGTGGAAACTGGAGAGGTATATGCGTCCTACCAGCCGTAACCAAGATAATAGCTTGAATCGTATGAGAACGCATTAAGGAACAGTTAGATTCAACACTCGACGTCGAACAGGCAGGCTTTCGTGCTGGATCCTCCTGCATCGACCACATAAACACCCTACGGATCATAATAGAGCAATGCGTCGAGTATAGGTCTCCGCTATACGTACTGTTTATCGACTTCGAGAAGCTTAAATCGAAATGGTATTTGGTTGGCCTTGCACAGGAGAGGTATCCTAGAAAAACGCATAGCTATTATCAAGGCTACATACGAGAGAAGTAAGTGTCACGTCTTACACAATGGTACTGTCACCGCTTTTGTTCTTGGTGGTCATCAGCGATGTGCTCCGTGCAGCATTGACGGAATGTAACTATGGAATTCGATGGACTGTGACAACTTATCTTAAGCACCTCGACTACGACGTTTGCTTACTTTTACATCGGATAATGGACCTTTATCTGATGGCCAAAAATCTAGAAGCCTGCGCACTTCTAACACCCGCGCTCAACTTAACATTGCCGGACAGGTAGTCGAGAAAGTAGACAACTTTCAATACTTCGGAAGTGTGGTCTCGGCTAACCGCGGTGGCACCGAACTGAAAGTGTGCATCAGAATCGGGAAGGCAAAAGCTGTGTTCGAAATGCTATTGAAAGTCTGGAGAAGCAATGTTCTCAGCTTAAGAACCAAGCTGCGATTGTTCCACTCCAACGTAGAATCAGTACTGTAGTATGCATGCAGAACGTGGAAGGTGGATACCACTATCACACGCATTCTGCAAACCTTCGTAAACAAATGTCTAAGAAGCATCTTGACGATATTTTGGCGTAATCGTATCTCCAACGAACAACTTTATCTGAGAACGGGCCAAGAACCTATAAACATTACTGTGCGAAGGAGAAAGTGGCAGTGGATTGAATATACCTTACGGCGCGAAGACAACTCCATTGCGAAATAAGCCATGCAGTGGAATCCGCTTACCCAAGCAGACAGAACAATGGTACGCCCCAGGCAAACGTGGCGCAGGACAGTAGAAGAGGAATCAATTACTTTGGGAATGAGTTGGAGGCAGCTCAAACCCAGAACTTGCACAACTTACAGAACTCCGAGCAAGATGGCGCACAGGCATTATTGACGCCCTATGCCCCTCGAGGGGTTCAAGCACATTTACTGACTTTTGTGAATCAATCAATCTGGATATTAAATACTATTATTAAGAATCTAAAAAACTAGGTGTCCAAATTATGTATGTTTGTTCGACGGTATGTAAAGACGGCTGCAGCCTAAACAGCTGGGTAGATATGCTTCAAACTTCTCTTCTGAGGTCTGCGCGGTCACAATTCGAGTCGAAATCTGAATTTTCATTCTAACTTTGAAAGGGTGAAGTTTGATTGTAACCAAGGTATAAACGCGGATATCCCAAATGGCACAACAAAGAAGAATCCCTGTGAGAAAATTAAACAACACCGCAAAACCCCTGGTTTGACGAAGAATGCCAGCAAGTGCATGCAGCAAAACAAGAGGCATATAAAGCGGCGTTGTAAAAGAAAATGAGAGCTGCTCGTGAGCTCTACGATCAAAAGAGACGGGAAGAAGATTGGCTTGTCCAAAAGAAGAAGAAAGAGCATGAGAAATGCGCGATCGAGAACATTCAGAGCTTATACTCCAGGAACAATATACGAAAGTTTTACGAAAAGGTAAAAGAACGTGTCAGAGGAGCAAAACCCGTACAGAAACCTGTAGAAACGAAGATGGAAACATCGTAGTAGAATCACAGTCGGTGCTGAGAATATGGAAAAACTACTCTGCAGACTGTATAACGGTGACGAAGACCAATGTTCTGCTGTTAGGCAGAATAAACTATACAAAATAGACGATGATGATGATGTGGGCGGAGTGGCGCAGTTGTTAGTGTGTCGGACCACTGCGCGCGATGTTCCGTGTTCGAAAAAGGTAATGCTATTTAACGACACTCGAACCCGAGGCAGAAGTTGAGATGAATTGCACCTCTGCGTGCGTGCGTGCGTGCTAACAGTTGCAGAACAAAGGAAAAATATGTAAACAAACATTCAACGCGCTTTCGAGGTGGATGGGACTTAACAGGAGCAAAACTGAGGTCGAGGCCATATTGTGTTTTAGACATCACGGTCCCACCTCTCGCGAACGTTTGACAAGCATCCGAAAGTATTTGTTGTCAAGAGAAAGCTTCTCAAAAACAAAAATGACCTTTGGATAAGGCGCAAAACTGTTGGTCCCTTCCATTTGTGTGAAAAATATAACGTACACAACACGAATGGTTGCGAGAAACTAGGCCTAGCCACTTAATGAACTGTTGCGTCATATTTACAATATATGCTATATATATATATAGACGATGATAGTCAAAATGTCCGTTTACCTGACCAAAGCGAAATGAGGTTACCAATATCAAAGATAAAGTCCAAAAAGGCTTCTGAACCTGACGGCTTACCGGCCGAACTCTTCAAAGCAGCTAGTGATGAATTGGTAGAGAGCATACACCAACTCATCTGTAAGATTTAGTCAGACGAGTGTATGCCTGATGAATAGAATCTCAGCATCGTTTGCCCGATCCACAAGAAAGGAGATCTCCTCAACTGCAACAATTATAGAGGCATCAGTCTCCGCGGCATCGCATGCAATATCTTTTCTGCGATATTGTGTGAACGCCTGAAACATTTTATCAACAGCCTGATTGGACCCTATCAGTGCGGTTTCAGGCCAAGAAAGTCCACCATCGAGAAAACCCAAGAAGTCCAAATCGATACTCAACACCTCTTTATCGATTTCAAGGCCGCCTATGACAGCATCTATAGAGAAGAGCTGTATAGACTCATGTCTAGTTTTGACATCACTGCCAAACTTGTTGTTCTTCTTCGTTTTTTTTTTTTTTTTTATCAGCGAGGTTATGATCCGAAAACAAGGGATCATAACCCTCCCACTTATTTGACCTCAGAAAATATCGGCAGACCTGCCGTGTCATGTTTGTGTCGTCGCATTTGTCTGATCCAGGCGTTTATAGGCCTGCCTTTCCTACATAGCGATGTATTTGAACGTGCATTGATATTGCCTTTTTAACGGGGTTCAAATGATCTCTTCTTTGAACGTGGCAATACCAGCTGAGCCGGTCGCGCTCTATTTTTTGTACGATGGTTTCCTTGATGTGAAAGCTTCCACGGATCTTCGAACTTCTTATTCGATCAAGCTTTGTCACTCCTGCTGTCATGCGAAGCATCTTCATCTCAGCTGCCGTTAATTTATTCTCATACGTTTTGTACATCGTCCAACATTGTGAACCGTATGTGAACGCTGGACGCACAACTGCGGTGTAGAGCCTTCCTTTCGACTTAGGGGGCATTTTTTGGTCACAGAAGATAGCGGAATTTTCTCCCCACTTCATCCACTCTACGCTTACGCGATGATTGATGTCGTCATCACAAGTTGCTTTGCTATTGATCATAGATCCCAGATATTTAAACTTTTCGCACTTGGGAGGCACTGTTCCATTCAAATATGTGTCTGGAATAGGCCTGAGTGGTTCAGAGAACGGGCAGCCCAAGTACTCTGTCTTTTTTGAACTAATGCGATACCCATTTCCCTCCAAAACGTCCACCCACACATCAAGTGCTCGCTGCAGGGATGTAGGATCCTCACTTATGATGGCTCCATCGTCAGCAAAGAATAACATCAGCTTGATCGAACGGTAGCCATCACAGTTTCGCGTATCACCCTTCCCTTTGTATATAGGGAGAAGGTAACTTTCCCTCCATTGATTCGGCATTGGGTCACCTCTCACAAATTTGGAGATGAGAATTCTGAGCCATCTAAACCCGATGTCTCCCATCTTTTTCCAGAACTCAGAGGGCATCTGGTCTGGCCCAACCGCTTTTCGTTTTTTTGGAGTGTTTGACCGCCTCACTAACTTCTTCGACTGTAATGTCGGGTATTTCTTCACACTAAGGGGTGGCTCTTGGAATGTATAGCCGGGGAAACTGTTCATTTAAAAGTTCTTCACAATACTGCCGCCACCTCTGCAGAATTTTGTCGTCATCCACAAGAAGCTGGCCAACATTGCTAATGAACTTTGGCGAACGAATCTCCTGAGCATTCCTCCTTCTTTGGGCGGCTATTTTGAATATGGTTGCGCTCTTGTTCATATTGTGTCTTCGCAGCTCCTGGATAGCCTGGTTTGCATCAGCAACCGGGGAAGACATTTTCTCCAGCTCCCGATACAGGCCCTCCGTACTCTCTGCTTGAAGCTGGGCGCACTTTTTCTTCGCTTTTTTCTTGCAATATCTGTATTCCACTTCGAGGCGAGCTTTTTCGTCTCTATTATTAGAGGGGCACTTTGACCAAGCTTTGAAAGCCGCTTTCTTCTCATTTATCACCTTCTCAGCTTCATCACTCCACCACCATGTTTCTTTGGCGTGTTGATGGTGGCCTTTTGAAGCTCCATATTTTGTGCTCTGCACTCCTCGTCCTCAGCTCCGTTGATGGTGTGAGAGAGGTAATTTTTCATTACGAAAACAAAAGCCTCGCCTTTTTCTTTGTCCAGATTGTACCACTTGATTTTCTCAGAGACCCTTGTTTGTTTGCTTTTCTTCGGTGTTTTCATAAAAATTTCTGTTAGCAGGAGACGGTGTCAAACTTGTTCGCCTGTGCAGAATGACGATGGAGAACGTTCGTTGTTCTATCTAGGTCGGTAATGACCTCACCGAGACCTTTTATGTCAAAAATGGTTCTAGACATGAGGCGTTGTCATGCGACCTTTTTAATATTGTACTTGAACGGATTGTGTGGAACTTACAAGCCAACACCAGATACACACTCTATCAAAAGTCCGTGCAACTGCTTGCATACGCCGACAATATTGATATTATTGGAAAAACTCTTCGGGCTGTCACTGGTGCGTTTGAAAGCATTGAAGCAGAAGCGGCCAAAATCGGTTTAGTGACAAACGAGGATAAAACCAAGTATAGGCTGTCAACAAGAAGGGACAATCAACACCGACGGATTGGACAGAACGTCACAGTGTTGCAAATGTTTCAAATGTTTATTCTTTATTTATAGTCCTACACAGTAAGATACAATATCTTTTAAGCTAGTGTAAGCTTCAGTATTACGATACCATTTGTATATTTACATTTCTGTTACTAAGTGACAATTCAGCTGTATCTCAATAATAAATAAAAAAGAAAAAATACAATACAAATAAAATAACATACAATATAATAAAGATAAATACAAACGATTCAAGTAAGAATTATATCAATTAAGTTAATTAAGCTAGTTAACCCAAATAAAACCATCATCATCAAAGGGCTCCTAAATATTGCCTAAGTCTAACCTTAAACTGGGTTGCACAATTTATCGATCTAATGGTTCGTGGAAGGGAATTCCATAGCCGGATGGCGTGAATGAAAAACTGCCGCTCAGATATAAGAAACGAGTAGCGTACTGGAACAATGTCACGACTTCTGGTAGAACGCGGAAAACAAATCTTATTATACAGATAGGGCGGTTGACGTGTTTGCATGACATTGTGAAGCATGCTTATTGTTCGGAATCTAAAAAGGTTCTCTAGAGTGAGGCAATGTATTGATTTTGAAAACGAGGAGGAGTGGGCAGCTATAACTTCGATGTAGTAAGGGACTTTGTCTACCTTAGCTCTGCTATTAACTCAGACAAAGATTCCCGCGCAAAAATCAAGCGAAGAATAGCTCTTACCAATCGCAGACTTTTGGGCTAATAAGGCAATTCAATAGTAAAGCCCTATCTCAAACAACTAAGGAGATTCCGTATAAGACTCTGATCCTGCTTTACCGCGCTGAAACATGGACTTTATTAAAAGAGGATAAAGATATCCTTGGTCGCTTCGAGAGAAAAATTCTTCGTGAGACACGCGGTCCCGATTGCGTTGACGGGTTTTGGAGGAGAAGATTCGACGTCGAACTAAACGAGCTGCACAGCGACATCGACTTAGTCCATCAACTGCGTATTAGACGTCTGAGATGGCTAGGACATGTAGGGCGAATGGACACCAACGCTCCGGCCCGCAGAGTCTTCGAATCCAACCCCGAGGGACGACGCAGTAGGGGACCTCCTCGCCGTAGGTGTGCGCACAAGTTCAAAGGGACCTCGACCAACTTGGAGTGCGCAACTGGAGGCATTTAGCTAGAGACAGAGCTAAATGGAGCGGATATATGGTTAAGACCCAGATTCACATGGACTCTAGCCCCACCTAAGTAAGTAACTGCGCTTTTCACTTCCCTTTTTGAAAACAGGGATTAACAGATCCGTTCGCTACCCTCCCAAAACAGCGAATTTTTACGAAGTTACGAATTATTACGAAAACCTGTTTCGTACGGAGAATTTTCGTAGTTTTTCACAGAGGAGGGCGCTCTCGAGAGTGTAAGGAATTTTCTGATTTCCCGAAGAAATTTCTTTGGGCAGATTTGTGAAATCTGCGAAATCGCTGTATGTCATTTCTTGTTGGCTTGTTACTGCTCTTTCTTTCTTTCGCGTACAATTGGGCTTGAGGTTTGACGTTTAAAAAGTGGGCAACTTTTGGGGTTCAACGCGTTCGACAATCTACGAATTTTAGTGCAAAAAGTTCGCGAACAGACCTAACATTAAGTACGTTGAGTACCTTTTATGATCTTGTACTGACAGCATACGGGTCTTAAAGCATATTTACCCATAAATTGCGAACCCATGTTATTGTTTTGGGAAAACCCAGAATGATTTTTCTAGCATGTGGTGCCAAGACTCTCACTAAGTATTTCCTGCAAACTTGTACCGTCGGCAAATTGTTCACTAAGCATATTTGATCATAAAATCATTTGCTCATGCTATTACTTGGGAACAGCCGGATGTGTTGTAGCATTGAAAGGGTAATAAAGCGTGTTAGCGATTTGGCAACACTGCTGAAATGAACGAAAAGAAGAAAAGAAAACAGAGTGTGCAGAGAAAGGACGAGCAGTCAGATCGAGAGTGCGGTTACTCAAGTCGCTGAGAGAAAACAACCACTTTTTGTGAAATCCCTTTTTTATATTACATTTAAATTAACCTACCTAAATTTTATAATTAAATAAAAATCTTCAAAACTAAATATTTCTAACAAGCGATTAAGCTTATCAGTGCTTTGCAATGAAAATGGTAAAAATGACAGCAAAGTAACAGCTCTATTGGCAGTAGGTGGTATGCGATGAGAGCATGCTTTCTATCGCTTGCTGTGAAAATATAGCTGCCATCGTTGACGTACTATCTATGGACTGCTAGTAACTTCGGTCGGTTCCAACATTAGCGCTAGCTTTCTTGGTTCGAAGCGGAAAAAAATGGAAACTCACACTTGTTTGAAATTTCGTTGGATACAGTTGGGTGTACAAAGACACTGTTTTCATTATCATAGGTAGGTAGGTAGAAGTGTTTGTGTCAGCAAACACTTGATTAGCATAGAAGCGCCGTTTTAATACCACAGCTCAAGTGACCTATCGGATGTAAAAAGGACGTTAACTGCTAGAGAAAAAGGAAAAGAAAAGGAGTGAGGATTATTCAAATCCACCCCGTTACATTGAGGAAACTGATAATATCCCCAATAATAATCTCCGCTAGCTCTATTAGGTTGTCGTAAAATGGTTTACCTAAGGTGCGCTGTCTGGGCTTGCCTAAAGCCGGACACTTGCAGAGGAAGTGTAAGATTGTTTCTATCTCGTCAGCAGAATTGCAGCTGCGACAGTGTGCATTAAATATAATGCCTATTCTGGCCGCATGATCCCCGATGGGCCAGTGGCCAGTACTAACTGCCAGAACTCTTGCGATATTTGCGCGGTTTCTGTTTAGTAGATGTTGTGTTCTTTTCTGGGAATATTTGGGCCTGGAGATGACACAGTTCCGCACCCCCTGCCATCTGCTATCAGCCTTTAGCAGATAGTGCGCGAAGGTTCCTCCCTTGAGGACCCCCTCACCTACTTTGCTAGGGAAGCATCAAGGGCAGATCCATGACTCGCGACTTCATCAGCTCGCTCATTCCCCTCAATGCTGCTGTGACCCGGAACCCAAAGGAGACAGATCCTTAACCGATGACCAAGCGAAGCGAGTTCTTTTTTGCACTGTTCTACTAGCCTTGAGGATGTAGTGGCAGATACTATAGCCTTGATAGCCGCCTGGCTGTCAATGAGGATGGCAATGGTATTTAGAGGTGTTGAGGTTTGCTTAAGTAGGCGGCAAGCATCACGTACAGCAAAAACTTCCACCTGGAAAACACTGCACGAATCAGAAAGCCGGTGGGAGGGAATCAGAGAATATCCCCGCCCCTACCCCGCAGTCCATTTTTGAACCGTCGGTGAAGATTGTTGTTACGAACTCATTTGTCAGTAGGTACGCCAGTTTCCCATTCCGCCCTGGCAGGGAATCTGACCGTGACTTCATTTCTAAAGTTCATTGTGGGAGTTATATAGTCGGTCGAATTTGCTACCAGATCCTGCGGTAGCAGATTCAGGATACTGTTGTGACCATACGGATTGGTGCACCAGCATCCTGTTTCCCTTAGCCTGACCGCACTACATGATGATAGATGCATAATATGGAGATCGAGTGGTAAAAGGTGGAGAATAACGTTCAAGGCTTCGGTTGAACATGTCCTAATGGCACCCGTTGCGCTTACAGACGCAGTTCTTTGTACCCTGTTGGTGAGATTGATGTTATAAACTTTCCTTAACGCAGGCCACCAGACTAGCGATACACAGGAAAGAATAGGATGCACCACGGCAGTGTACATCCATAAGACCATCTTCGGGTGGAGTTCCCACTTCGTACCAAAGGTCTTGCTGCAGGCATAGAAAGCCACACAGGCCTTCTTTACCCGTTGCTCAATATTAAGCTTCCAGCTTAGTTTAGGATCAAGTACCACACCTAGGTACTTGGCACTGGAGGATAGGGAGAGTAGATGATTATTTAGCCGTGGAAGCGTAAAAGTCGGTATTTTGGTTTTAGTGGTAAAGAGCATCAGTTCAGTTTTGCTTGGGTTGACGCTGAGTCCACATCCAGTGGCCCATGAGCTAATCTTGCCCAAGGCACTTTCCATAATCTCACTGATTACAGATGGAAACATACTCGATACCAGTATTACCACGTCATCCGCATACGTCAACCTTAACTTCATCCCTATCAAGTCTACACAAAAACCATAAGCCATAGAAGAGGAGACAAGACCCCACCTTGAGGAGTTACTCTAACAACAGATATGGTGGAACTGCTGTTGCCGAGAGTCGATTGAATGATTCTAGTTTTTAGCATTGTCAATATCCATTTGCTAATAAACTCTTCCACACCCACTTGGATCAGAGCTTCCTGAATCGATTCCGTTCTGACATTGTGCAAGGCGCCTTCAACGTCTAAGAAGGTAGCTAGGGTATATTGTTTGAAGTGAATTCTCTTTTCTATGGTTCGCACAACTTCGTGGAGCGCCGTCTCCGTCGGTCGCCCCTTAGTGTACGCATGTTAAGATTTGGATAGAAGGGATTCGTCTAGGGTATTTCGAATATGTGTATCTAGATGCGTTCCAACGTCTTTAAAAGAAAAGAGGATAAGCTGATGGGTCTGAAATCCTTTGCGGATCCTTGACCCCGCTTCCCAGCTTTTGGGATAAACACAACACGAACACGTCTCCAGCTCAGGGGAACGTGGTTTAGGAGAATACAGCTACTGTAGATCGGTACTAGCCATGGGACCACCTGGTCCAATGTTTTTTGCAGCATAATAGGGAGAATGCCGGCCGATTTATAGGGAGAAAACCTGTTAATAGCCCAGGAGGTATAAACTAGTGCTCTTGATTTTACCCGGGTAATACCCATTTCAACAATTATCCGGGTACCCGGGTAATACGGGTAATACCTGAGTTCGCGGGTACCCGAAAATATCAGGTAACGGGTACCCTAGGGTCACAAAAACTCTAATTTAATATAAAAGTTGGTAATCTAACTACGCCTTTAGTGGTATAGATATACCACAGGAAGGGAAGGGGAAACGGTGATGAAATCATGTATAGGTCATTGGTGGAGCTCATACTAAAAGTCATAGAAATATAAAATGTATTTAACGTACACTGATAACGCACTGCAATTAAATTGATTGTAATTAAGCATAAGTTCGAATTCATTTCGTTAACATTCTTAATCTAGTCCCGCCCACGCGTCTTCACTTCAGCTTTAGTATGAGCTCAATACAATTGTGTTTACGTGACTGAAAATGTTCTTATCAGCTTACCGTTAGCTTCTAAGCTTGATTCTTAATATCGTGTGTAAATATTCTGGAAATGTGTTACTACAAGGCAGTCTCTCTGTAGCATACATACTACATACGAGTACGTGGCATTATCAATTTCAAGTGTTAAAATATAAAATGAGTGAAAAAAAGGAAAAGCTGGGTATGGCGGTTTTGCAGATTAAGTGATGATAGTAAAGATATTATTTGCAATATTTGTGGTGCTACGATTTCCTATAATCACTCGCCATCAGCGATAAATAAACACCTCAGATATTTTCATAAATTTGACCCAGAGACTCAATTACCATAAGCTGCTGACAATAATGGATTTAAAAGGAAAGACATAATTACAACGATAAATATTAAGATCTTCTGGGGTCACACATTTCATTGACTTTCACTATCTATATCTATATATCTTTTATCCCTTTTGTTTTATCCTGTGCATGAATTCGCACATATTTCTGAAATAAAAAAATTGGATTATCCTAGTTGCGATCTAAATACAGTTTAAAGTATTTGATTTTATGATCCAACGGTCACCGGTGTAATGGCTAAAACGCTAATAGTTTCTTAAATCATATTAGTGACATGTAGTAAGTTATGTTTTTTTCATTGTTTTTATTTTAGTGCCGAACCGGTAAGTTCTACGCCTTCTTCATCGAACACTTCAAGAGTTATCACTACTAGCAGCAGTAGTAGTAATGATGATAAGTAATGACGATAATTACGACGCTCATCGGCAAGAACAAATTTCGCAAGCAACCGCCTACATGATATCTACTATCTACTATCTAATGGAATGCCAATTTCATTTGTTGAAGCGCTGAATTTAAACATTTTATGTCTGTTGTTGAACCCAATTGCGAAATTCCTGTGGCTTCGACTATTTTATCCCGGTTGCAATTATTATATAATCAGGTTCATGACAAAATACAAAATATGCTAAGTTCTGTATCCTTCGTAGCTTTAACTACAGACGATTGGTCATCCAGAGCTCAGGACTCGTTCATATCGGTTACCTTGCACTATGTTAATGACGACTGGGAATTACAAAATTATACCTTGTGTGGTGAATACATGGAGGAAAGGCACACTGCAGAAAACTTAGCTCTTTTGTTGAAAATGGTCATAGCAGAGTGAGACTTATGTCGTTTTCCTTAGAACATGTGAAATCGTCTTCTGCTTACTTCTGCGTGTGTTGGTGAATGTCTGATTTTCGTTTACATTTTTCACAGAAAAATAAATCAAAAAAATGCTTCTTTTTGCTTCTTTTCTTCTTTTTTGCTGTGCAGCACACACGTTACAAATCTGTGTGATACAGTCCTCGCAATCAGTGGAATCATACTCTTACTTACTTACTTAGGTGGCGCTACAGTTCGGGGTGAACCTGGGCCTCAACCAACAAGCCTCTCCATTTAGCTCGGTCTTTAGCTAATTGCCTCCAGTTGCGCACTCCAAGTTGGTCGAGGTCCCCTTGAACTTGTGCGCGCCACCTACGGCGATAATTCCCTCTACTGCGTCGTCCCTCGGGGTTAGATTCGAAGACTCTGCGGGCCGGAGCGTTGGTGTCCATTCGCTCTACATGTCCTAGCCATCTCAGACGTCCAATACGCAGTTTTTTGACTAGGTCGATGTCGCTGTACAGCTCGTATAGTTCGTGATTGAATCTTCTCCTCCAAAACCCGTCAACGCAAACGGGACCGAAAATCTTACGAAGAATTTTTCTCTCGAAGCGACCAAGGATATCTTCATCCTCTTTTAATAAAGTCCATGTTTCAGCGCGGTAAAGCAGGACTGGGATGATCAAGGTCTTATATAGAGTCTCCTTAGTTGTTCGAGAGAGGGCTTTACTGTTGAATTGCCTTATAAGCCCAAAAAAACAGCGATTGGCAAGAGTTATTCTTCGATTGATTTCTGCGCTGATCTTGTTTGTAGAATTTATAGCAGAGCCAAGGTAGACAAAGTCCCTTACTACCTCGAAGTTATAGCTGCCCACTGTGACGTTTTGTCCAATTCGTCGATGTTGGTTTTCCCTTCTAGTTGACAGCATATACTTGGTTTTGCCCTCGTTTATCGCCAAATCCATTTTGGCCGCTTCCGCCTCAATGCTTGCAAAAGCACCGGTGACAGCCCGCTGAGATCTTCCGATAATGTCTATATCGTCGGCGTATGCAAGCAGTTGTACAGACTTGTAATAGATTGTGCCTCCGGTGTTGGCTTGTGAGTTCCGCACAATCCGTTCAAGTACAATATTGAAGAAGTCACATGACAGCGCGTCACCTTGTCTAAAGCCTTTTTTGACATCAAAGGTCTCGGTGAGGTCATTACCGACCTTGATGGAGCAGCGAGCGTTCTCCATCGTCAGCCTGCACAGGCGGACAAGTTTGGCAGGGATGTCAAAACTAGACATGGCTCTATAAAGCTCTTCTCTATAGATGCTGTCATAGGCGGCCTTGAAATCGATAAAGAGGTGGTGAGTATCGATTTGGAATTCTTGGGTTTTCTCCAGGATCTGCCGAAGTGTGAAGATTTGATCGATGGTGGACTTTCCTGGCCTGAAACCGCACTGATAGGGTCCAATCAGGCTGTTGATAAAAGGTTTCAGGCGTTCACACAATATCGCAGAAAAGATCTTGTACGCGATGTTGAGGAGACTGATGCCTCTATAATTGGCGCAGTTGAGGGGGTCTCCTTTCTTGTGGATCGGGCAAACGATGCTGAGATTCCATTCATCAGGCATTCACTCGTCTGACCAAATATTAGAAATGAGTTGGTGTATGCACTCTACCAATTCATCCCCAGCTGCCTTGAAAAGTTCGGCCGGTAAACCGTCAGGTCCAGCAGCCTTGTTCGATTTTAGCTTGGATATTGCTATCCTCACTTCGTTTTGGTCAGGTGGACCGAAATTTTGACTATCATCGTCCATGTTGAATGGTTCATTCTGCCTGACAGCGGGATGTTGGTCTTCGTCGCCGTTATACAGTCTGCAGAAGTAGTTTTTCCATATTCTCAGCACCGACTGTAAACCTACTACGAGATTTTCATTTTCATGTCTACAGGTTTTTGTACGGGTATTACTTCTCTGACACGATCTTTTTACCTTTTGGTAAAACTTCCGTACATTGTTCCTGGAGTATAGACTCTCGATATTCTCAAACGCGCGCTTCTCATGCTCTTTCTTCTTCTTTTGGAGAAGCCAATGTTCTTCCCGTCTCTTTTGCTCGTAGAGCTCACGAGCGAGGAATCATACTCTATTGTACTGAAAAAAATAAACACTTTAGTAAGTCATTGCCACCACTCCAGTATTGCAACTTCCGCTTTAAGTAAGAAACAGGCACAACTGGGCTTGAAAGAGCTGAAATTAATTCAAAGTTGCCCTACAAGATGGAATTCGTCTTACTTAATGTGTGAAAGGCTATAAACAAATTGAGGTGCTGTTATTGCGGTTTTGACGGACAGAGATATTACATCTTCGGTATTGGTTCTGAAACTTGAAGTAAGCGAAAGGGAATGGACACAAATAGAGGCGATGGTTAAAATTTTAAAGCCATTCCAAGTTGCAACTAAAATACTTTGCGAAGAAAATGTAACAATTTCCATTCTACGTTCCATTATCCATAGCCTGAGTAATAAACACCTGAAAACAAACATCGGAGATGATGAACATATTGTCAGCTTCATGGGAATCATGAAAGAAAGCTTGCAGCGCAGGTTCAAAATGGATAGGCAGGAATTTGAAGAAGTTCTCACAGAACAAGTTGCCTCTTTTTTGCATCCAAGACATAAGAACTTGGAAGTCGAAGTTGAAGAAGTGAGAGAAGTTATTAGAAAACATGTGCAGAGCTTGGTAGAAACCTCTATGTCTATCGCGATCAGAGAAGTTGCGAGTGAAAGATGTAGTGCCATGGATTTTTTCTTAGAAGCCAAATCAGATGGTGAAACAATTAATGAGTTCGATATGTATCTGTGTGAAGCACAGTTAAATCACCATGTTTCTGACCCATTAAAGTGGTGGAAAAATAATGCAGCAAAATATCCAAACCTGGCATTGCTGGCCAAAAAATATTTATGCGTACCAGCGACATGGGTATCTTCAGAACGTTGTTTCTCCGCTGCAGGAAACATTGTAACACCCAAACGAAGTTGTGTTTTGCCAGAGAATGTAAACTTGTTGACATTTTTGAAGAGAAATCAAGAATTGTTACAACCAAGTATTACATAATACGAAAACCTTGGAAAATTGGGAAACTTTTTCTTTTTTGTTTCTAAAACATTACTTTTTGTTTAAATATTTCGCTTATGTTAGTTTAATACCTATATATGTATATATTTCATTTACAAAATGAAATACTCGTAAGTCTGCTTTTGTGAATGAATCACAGTTTATTTGTTGATAGCATTGTTTAATTGTTATTATGTTTTGTGCTAATCGTCAAGTCTTTTCTGAATAAAATGTTTTTTTAAGTTATGATTGCAACATTTTATTGTTTAATCTTGATATACTAGTGTTATGATCCTAGGTGGCCAGGTTGTAAAGATCGCAGGATCATACAAAAATGAATATACACCCCTATTATGGTTAGCGAATCGAACGTTCGACTCAAGTCGAACCTCCCGGCGAAGTACTTCTGTCGCTTTATACACTTCACAGATGACATTTAATTGTTTTTTCCTTTGTCAGCACTTATTCTTTATTCGAATGAAAATGTTTGCTAACAGCAATACCACGCCAGAAGCAATTCGCTGACAGTTCGACTTGAGTCGAACGTTCGATTCGCTAACCATAATAGGGGTGTTAATCACAAGTACTTTGTTGTTTATTAATTAGCGTAATCTTAGATATAAATCATAGGAAAAGAAATACAAAATTAAGAGAATAGAAAATGTACGTCTATCACTAGAACCGGCAACTGGACGCCAGCCTTGATGATGTCATGCACAACAGTGTTGATAGACGTCAGGATCCTTGTAGCTGGCAGTGACATCTAATGGAGAATAGAATCGCCATTACTCGCAACAACTAGAAATATGAGAAATAACGCGGGTACCCGATATTGTGGTACCCGGGTAATACCCGAAGAAACGGGTACCCGGGTACCCGTGTAATTACCCGGGTATGCGCGTATTAAGAGCTGTAATATTAACTGCTGTAATTGCTGTCTTAATGTCATTCCAGGAAGAAGATTGCGCGACCTGAGAAACTGGTGGGAGGGCAATCTCATTATTATATTCTGGAAAGTGTGTTTGCATTAAAAGTTCCAGTGACTCATTATACATATATTGAAACTATTAATATGTTAACAGTTTTTTACAGCCAGTACACTTGAACAAACAAAGATGCAATGTGGGATGTGTTGAATTATCCTTTTCACTCAGGCCACATGCTGGCCCATTTTGTGAAGAAGGTATGTGCCTAAACCACAATTTGATGGTTGTGGCCAACCCAGCCGTGTTGTGAGATATCGGACCGCCCAGCGGGGAACAGCAATCACCAGCCACCTGAGTATAAAATGAAAAAAAAAATACCATTGAAGTTTTTCCAACCACTGCACCAACGACCTCTCACGACGATCGGTTCTACGTACGTACGTACGTCCCGGAGCGACTCGAGGACAATACCTCGACCAAGGATCGTCAACCTCAGCTTCACAGCTGCTACAACAACAACAACAACAACAACAACAACAACAACAACAACAACAACAACAACAACAACAACAACAACAACAACAACACCAACAACAACAACAACAACAACAAACAAAGATGGCGCAAGTTTCTATAGCGGATATTGAGGGTTATCGTGAATAAATTTTCCCTCGGAATTTTTCTTCCGAACAAAAATTAGGTATCTTCAAAAATAGGGACAAAATTCATCAGAAAAAAAATTAAATATCGCGATTGCGTTGAAAATGCTCCAGAATTGTCACTCATGATACCTATTTCGTTTCTGCGGAATTATTTCCTCTTTTTTGAAGAATTTTTGTTCGGCGGAAAAAGTCGGAGGGGAAAATTTATTCACGATAACCCTGATTTTCTTTCATTTTAATACCGAACTGAAACAATGGCGCTTGAAATGTTGCAACATGCGTGAAGTTGGGCACTAGCATTCCATATATAATACGTCAATGGCCATGATGGTCTCCACTTGCGATACTAAAAGCATGCTATGGACTTATAGCTAGTGGAGACCGCATGTAATGTTCCCTTATGTTTGCAAAAGTGAACGAACATTTAACGAATCGACGCTGGGCTGAACTATAGTAGTCGGAAGCAATTGGAAGCTAATGTCATAATTCTACGTTAAGTTTCCTTCAGTACGGTCAATTGCTAAAGTTGCCCATAATAGGCGTATGTGTTCGGAAGCAAATGGATTCGCTCTTTCGTAAGTGATAAAAGTGAACGAAAGCTTAACGAATCGAAGCAAAAAGCTATGGTCTCACAATACAAATCCTCTGTATTCGCACTGTTTCGGAAGTGGTCGTACGAAACAATTCTTCCATTATAGTTCAGTGTTGGATGATAAGATTGTGAGTATTCGTGTGTTTACATACGCGTACATCTGCAGCCGAATGTTGATTATGTTTCTCACTTCAGTATTCGTTGTTGGGAATTATACGGATAAGGTGAATTTATTTTCTTTTCCAGAGTGCAATTAGGTTTTTCATCGTATTATGAAAAATCATTTCTCACTGCTTATAATCGTAAGGCAGTAGAACTTTACATATCCCCATTCTGAGGTATCTTTGTTAGGTATCCTGAGGTGTACTAAAACGAGTCAGATCTAAGACAAGCAAAAAAATACAAATACAAATATTTGGTGCAACAGCTCTTTAAAGTGCCAGGGACTAGCTTCTCGCAACCACTCATGTTGTGTGCGTTATACTTTTCACACGAATGGAAGGGACCTACAGTTTAATGCCGAATCCGAACGGTGATTTGAGAAGCTTTTTCGTGACAACAATACTCTCGGATGTTTGTCAGACGCTCGCGAGAGGTGGGACCGTGAAAAAACTTTTTGGTGTTTTCTGGGATTCGAACTTGGAACCTCATGCGTAGTGATCCGACACACTAACCACTTACGGCACGGTGCCCACAAGACAAGCGATACTTCTTTAAAGTCAGTGCAGTGAAGTTATCACCTTCGAGTTGAATAATTTTTCAAACAATTTGTTTTACATTAATTACATTTATTCTGTAAGCTTACATCAAATACCTATATAACTTCATTCTTCATAAATAGATACATGTTACTTGAAGTTTCTTTTGTATAATACAAAAGGAAAGAAAACCATAATAACATGTAACAAGATCATCCAGTTTAAAAACTAATCTTAACAGTATAAGTACAAAAAAAAAGTGTTTATGCATTAAACATGATTTAATATAAAACAAGAAATAATTATATTTGTTTTTAACGAAAATTAAGGTTTAACAAATTTTAAAATTCTATTAAATAATACTTCATTAAATAAGTGTGGAGAAACATTACAAACACTTTTTGTAACTTTCTTTAGATCATGTATTTTGTAGCGTAATATACATAATATTGTAATTCTATACAAAGACAGGAATTGATACTTTATTCTCTAAATTTACATTTAAATTATTACGATCATGTTGATGATCAGTAAGAATGTTAGACTCGAAACAATCTACCCATGTGATAGAATATTGATCTCAGATTGCGTGTCTGATCAAGTGTGTAGGGTTTGACACCTATCCTAGGTAATAGTCGACTGCTTTTGCGTTTGATTTCGAGTAGAATCACTTGTGCGAGTTTGTTTTTCTTAGGTGTGTTCTGCCCTTTTATATCCGTTAGAATAATTTGTAAAGCGGACGCCTTCTTCTATTCTTCACATTGGCAATATAAATTCGTAATCTTTGTACATAGTAAAAGACATTTGCTCTACAGCATCACTTTGCATCAACTTCTCTTGTTATCACAACTTTCAAACCTTTTTATCCAGATTTGTCTTTTTTTTGTATCGAGATCGGCTGTGGCCTCGAATTTTAACTAATTCTATATGAAAAAGTTGCCTGTACATTTATTAAAATATTAAAAAAAAAAAGTAATTTCTCAGTTATATACATTTGGTTCTTAGTACACACAAGCGATCATGGAAGCCATGAAGATGTGGTACAATGTCTCTCAGAATGAATATCTTTCGATATCTTTTACAATCTAAGCTAGTAGATTGTTTCTTATTCTCTAGTTCAAATTGACTGTTAGCCTGAAGACTATGTCAGTTTTTTTCTTTCTCGATAGTCCTTGTAACTGCAATGATCATAGCTAATCATTTCCATTTCTTTATCAATAATTGTGCCCTTTACTGTCCAACATGGTCCATCTTGATCGATCGGAGCTCTAAGAGTTATCGTTAACAGGTTCTCGATCGCTTATATCATTCTCTCTTAATCTCTTTTTCATTTCCTCTTTGCGACGAGAGAATATTTACTGTTTGTATTGATCAATTCGTTCGAATTCTTTTCCTATTCATTATCAATCATTTCTAGCTTTCATCGATCGAAATTACATCTGTTTAGATCATGGATAATCATATTTGATCATTTCTGCCTCCACACCAATCGCTAAAATCGATACTCAACCCTGACGTATTCGCTTTTTAGGCGGATAATTTCTACTTTTTCACCGAATCACATTCATTCACTTCAAACAATTCACCAATCATGTTCTACTTTTCTTTTGACTCCACACCTACTACCTCCACCGACAATTTTCTCTGTTCTTTGCTAATGACGGATGACTCTTATATTTACACCAACCTCTTCTTCTTGCTCGCTGGACAAGGTTTACTTGTTATTCTACTCCTCTTCTTCGGTCCAAGGTTCATTTTGTCAACCACAACTTTGGCGTTCATTTTGAACAGGAGAGCAAACTTCTTCACCGATACCGGTGCGTATTTGTCTCCAATGGCGATCTGTGTGTAGACTTGGGACAAGTCTACCGGTTCCGATTGCTTTCCATAGTATGATACGCCTATAGAAACCTCTTTAGCTGTTGGAGCATCATATTTGACTACCGTGGATGTATCGTTATCCTCACTCGTGCTTGTTGTGATCGTACTAAACAATGGCGCAGGTGGTTCCGGACGATCTTCCGATATCGATGCTTTCCTCTTCCTCATTTTCTGGGGTCCAGATGGAGGCATAAATTCACTTAATCCGCGATCGCCCGCACCCATGGCAACAGTGCTCCTGCGTTTAGCGATCCTCTTTGCCGTCACTGGAACTGGCGGTGGTGGAAGCAGCGGTTTTGATGGTGTAGACTCCTTGGCTTCAATTGATTTCTTCGCCATTAATCGTGCCATGCAGAGTGGTGGAATGGGTGGTTCCAGGGCCTTCTTGCAAATCTCATCGTACATTGCATAGATTCGCTCAGTACTTCCATATTGGGTGTGCATCAAATTTCTTTTGTTCACGATCAGTCCATTGGGGAAGATCAACAGCATCTGACCAAGGAATGTGGTCATATCTGAAAGAGTGTAGATCTCTTTGAAGTCCTTCAGCGCAATTCGATGATTCGCATAACAGTGCTGCATATAACTGTTGAAACTAGTCTGATCCTCCATGCAGAAGTGACAGTGCATGAAGCCGCCAAAGTGATCGATCATGTGGCGCAGAGTTGCCAGCTCATTGGTCGATGAATACTGACACATACCACAACGGTAGATCACCTCGTCTTTGATTTGTTTGTAGCGGAAGTTGGAGCTCCCATGACGTTGTCGTTCGTGTTCGATTATCGCATTCTTATCGGCACAGATCTCGGCGCAGAAATAGCACTGCATGTAGATCTGACAATCTCCAAGCGCAAGAACACTCTTGAGTAGGCCCGTTGACAGATTTTTTACATCTGTTGGCTTATGCTCACGGTGGTAGTGCCTAGTGAGCACCTCCAGTCGTTTAGGTGGATATACAAATGGGCAATGACCACAGGTGTTAGGTAGTTTAGGATCAGCAGCGCAGAACGTCCGCTGACCGTGGATGTTGAATGCATGTAGTTGCAGGAAAACATAATCACCCACGTATGAGCATAGCGGACACTTCAAGATCGAATGGATGCGAAAGAAGAATGGTACTATCGGCACGAGTTCGTGGTTCTTCTCATGCCAATGCTTTGTTTTCCAATGGACGGTGACATTGGCAATATCCTCGCTTTTGAATTCGCAGTGGAAGCAGCCTAATACGCCAGGTTTCATTGCTGACTCGGATTCAATAACTTGCACTATCTCGACATCATCATCTTCATCGTCCAGATCCACGCCAGCGTTGCTTAGACTCTGCTTAGTTCGTTCGGCGTCTTCTTCGTTTTCCATAAGAATACCGCGAATACTGCGAACTCGTTTTGGATCGTCACGCGTCCATAGTGGCCGCGTATCAGCCGCTTTGTCTTGCGCCGTCTCATTGATTTTGTAGAACATGTACTTTGCTTCACGCGTCTTTGTCGGGTGCTTGGTATCAATGTGATCCATAATGTGCGCCAAGTGAGCGGAGCCAAATGTGCAATGTACGCAATTGTACTGATGTTTGGCATGGTGCACGGAATTCGCATGTGATATCATCTGGTTCCACGTGACCGTTTGCTGTTTACAAAGTGCACACTCCCATTTGAATTTGTTTGGCTGAGGTGCTGATGGTGTTGGTGCGGCTTGGTGCGATTCGGTTTCAGATGAGCTAGAATTGGCTCCTTTCCCCACCACCAGTTGCGTGGTCTTGTTGATTTCTCCTCCTGCCCGATCGTAGCTTATTAAGTTGACAAATGGAACTGCGTTGTGCTTGTCATGAACATGCCGCTCGACTACATGCTTGGTGTAATGTAGGTACTCGCACTCGCCGCATTGGTATATCTTAGGACCGTGGAACTTAAGATGCTGGATGATGCGCTCGGCGCACATGGTTTTTTTGCAGATATCCTCTTGACAGTGAGGACACTGGTAGCCCTTCTCTCCACTGTGCAGGGCATTCAAGTGCGAGCGCAGCATTTGGTCGGTGATGGTGAGGTAGTTGCAACCTGGATGGCCACACACAAATCTCCTCATATCGGGTACAAAGCTTGGAATCTTTACAGCGCCTGTCGTCTCTCTGGGCTTAGCGCTGCCGGTTGCATTCGAACTACAGGCGAGATTCAGCATCTTGTCAAAGTGTTTCTCATTCTTCTCTAGACATGGGACAGGATTGACCGGATCAACGCTGGCCACGTCCACCTCTTGTTTGTGAAGTTGCAAGTGTCGGTACATGTTGGTTCTCACCTTGGTCTTGTAGTTGCATACTGAGCAGAAAACCTGGTTGTTGAAGATCGGATGGATCGGGAGTAGATACTGTTCGTTCGGTTTGAAGTGCGTCTTATTCAGGGCCTTCTTGCGATCCGATTCGGCCAGAAGTTTTTCTCCAAACTGCACTACCTCCATGGCGCTCAGTTTATCCAAACTAACGAGGAAGAATGACGGTGTGACTTTTGACTCATCGAGGATCAGAGCCTGTACTTGTGCATGGTGGGAGCGACTATGAGCTTCACTGTAGTGCCTTTGCGCTAGCTGAAAGGTGGCGAATGTAGCACAGCACTGATAACAGAAATATTGATGGCGGGCGTGAGTCTTAATGTGACCTTTCAACATCCCCGGACGAGTGTAAGAAATGGTGCAGTGTGGACACTGCAAAGCTGTGCGGGGATTTCGACTGGAATAGGTGACTGACATATGTGTGGACGCATGTGCAACGAAATCTTTTTCGGTCATTGGCTTAGTGCACTCTGGATAGAGTGGGCATACCCAGACCTCTGAGTCGGGCATACCAGTGCTAACTACCATTTCTTCGGCGACTTTCTTTAATTTCTCTGAGAAGCTCATGATATTGGCTTCCAATTGGGGTTGCTGCTCTTGCTCTTCCTCTTCGAACGACTTGCTGGGATTGGCTGTAGCTCGGAGAATGTCTTGGATTTTTTGAGTCAGTTCATTGGTCGATGGATGCGGCGTCGTTGATGTGGGACTCGTGTGCCCTTGTGACATGTGCTGAAAGTAGTCAGTGATGGTCCTACCCACAAACACACACTCGTGGCATTTAAGTGCTCCTCGATCTTTGTCGGTTCGCATGTGGAACAGGATATGTTCATTCATCGCCGAGCGCAGAGGTGTAGAAAATAGGCAATTTTTGGCACAACACTTGAAGGCTGCTTTCTGTGAAGGATTTTTCAGTGGCACTGGTGAGATCCGCTGAGATGTGGAACCACTGAAGGGAAGATTGACTAGAATCGGCGTTTGAGAACTGCTGTGCGAGGCAATCTCTGGCAGCTGCAATGGTGAATTGCGATTTGGAATCAGGTCTGGGATGTGTGATCGTGGCACAGGCGACAAGGATTTACTTCCCACGTTCAGACTTACCACCTTAAAGAGAGAAATAAATAAATTTGTATGTATATAAGTACGTTCCATAAGACGACGGAAATTTTTCTCATTTACCTGACTAATCTGCATTCCTCCCGGTGTTGATTCGGCTTGATTCAGAACTAAATTCCTCAAGTCGTCATCAGTCACTCCCTCAGCTACTGCGGTGATAGTAAATTCCTTACTGACATTCTTGTACAAAGGTATATCAACCTGGAATGCCGGTGGAGCTGTTGGTATCGTCATCGCCCTTGGCTCACTTTGCAACAGAGTCGAAAGACACAATTCAGATGCTTGAATGGGCTCTGGCTCCATTGTAATTGGCTTTGTTGGAGAAGTAAGAGCCTGTTCTTCTTGTGCAAAAAGAGCAGGAGGTGGAGGACGTGGCTGTTGCTTGCCAGTAGATAGAATGTCTCCCGTGAGGCGGCGGAATTTTATTCTCGGCTTGTCGCTATGCTCTTGTTCTACTACCTTTGGCTTCGAATGTACGTCTGACATATGCTGCATCTCACGACCTCCTTCGGGACATACTTGCTTTTTGCAAGTATGACAATAGCCATTCCACTTGAGCATTGGATGTTCAAGGAGGAAGTGATTCTGTAGACCATCCGGATGATCAGAAAATAGGAAGGTGCAAGCCGCCACCATACAATAGTACTTGAGCGAGTTGCCAGCCCAAGAAAAGCCAAAATTCCCTATCCGATGGGCACTCGTGGAGGATGAAACCTGTAATTGAGGCTGAGCTGTAGGCGCGGGTAGGGGATCACCCAGAACGTCGTATTTAATCTGATCCATATCGGTGGCCATGGCAATGGCATCTTGGAGATTCGTTTGCTCTTCCGCGAGGAGAAATCCTAGGGGAGAGTCCAAGTGGTTTAAGTCCAAGTGGGGGAAACTGGTGCCGTCTCCTTCAAGACAATTGAAGTTGGTGGCCAGCAACATATCCAGTGAGTCGCTAGGTGAATCTGGTAGAAGATCTGATAAGTTTGAAATTTGTGGTGGTGGTAGTGGTGGTACCGCTGAAGTTGCCACCGGTATCGGAGGTGAAATTGGTGGTTGTTCAGCTACCTGTACTGACTGTGGGGTGTCTGGCTTTTTTTTCTCCTTTTCTTTTGATTTTTTAGAGCCCTTCTTGGGTGCTATGGAGGCATACAGCCGACTTAGGGTCTGGAAAATTGATTTATTTTTATTTTTATCCTTCGGACAGGTACCCTTCGTTTCTGTTATTTCGATATCTTCCCAATTCTCATTGTCATCCTCGTCATTATCATTTTCATTTGCCCATTCACTACCTGAACCATCGTCATCGGCTATGGATTTATCGCCTTCCTGCTCGTCGATGATTAAATTGCCAGATTCGTTGATGGAATCCACTGATGGGCAACCTCCTGCCGCTGACATTGGTGATTCTGATGGCGGGGGAACTGTTGGAAGAATCTCTTCAATGTCCATCGGAGTGGAACTTTCTTGAGTTTCTCTTGATTCCTCTTCAATTTGAGGGGGATTTGTGGAATCATCTTGTCTGAGGATATCTTCATTCTGTTTTTCAATATTTTTAAACCTCTGGCTCAGTCGCTCAGCGATGGTTATCCGCGCTGTAGACGGCTGTCCGTCTTTGAATGGTGAAACCGTATTGACGCTCGCATCTGAGGTCATTCCATCGTCTTGATCGATAGATTTCAAACGTTCTGTCAGCACGTCCGACGTCGGCGAGGCCAACTCGCGTGAGAGAAACACATCCATGTTTGACTCATTTGACAAGCTCGGCTTACTGGCGGCCGCACTAGGCGGAGGAGGAGGAGGTGCAAGAATCTCCTTTGTTGGCTCTACTGCCACGGGAGTCTCTTCCATTTTTGGAACTCCAGCGGTGTCGATCAATTTCACGTCAGTGATGCGTGCAATCGATGCATCGTCTTCCACATTGTGTTGCATCTTTAAATGCTGAACGATTCCACTTCGCACAATTTGGATAAAATTGCATAAATGACATACATAGGCCTTAATCGTTTGATCTTTAAGATTCACTGGCTCTCGAATAATTTTCTTCGCATTCACGCAAACATTCTTCATGTGATCCACCAAGTGGGTGCATCCATTCATTGCCTTGAAACAGCCAGAGCATTTGTATTGATACTCGCCAGTGTGGATGGTAAAGTGTTCTAACCAGCCGCGAAGTGTACTAGTCGCTTGGAAGTCACAGAAAGGACAGCGATAGTGGAAGGCTGTAAGATTGGGTTTCTTTGGCACCCAGTATAAGGCTCGATTACCGATATCTTGCTTTAGGTCATCTAATACAGCCGGAGGAAGTCGTGAAGAGTAAACTTCCGAGTCATGATGAGCGGTCAGATAGTGCGGGGCTATATAACGAGATTTTGCATTGCAGATGACACAGCAATAGGCGTAGTCTGACATCGTGTGCCACTCAGGATTGGTGTTCTTTGGTGGCAGTAATTCCTTTTTCTTAGAACTATCTTCTTTTTTGTTATCCGCTTTTTTAGTTGTAGCCTCCTTTTTGTTTTTAACTTTCTGAATTTCTACTTCCACTTCTTTTTCCTCCTCCTTCACCTCTGTATCTTCGTCTTTTTCCTCCACTTCCTCCTCATCTTCATTACTTTTGATTTTCTTTTTCAAGTGAACCAACTGAATATCATCATCGCTGGCCGTTTCCAAGTTAAGCGATGGTCGACGTTTGGATTTCGGTCCAGGTTTCTTTTTAGGCGCTTTAACTACTTCCACTTCATCGTGTTCTTTCTTTTCCTCGTCTTCATCTTCTTCTGGAAATTTAATCGGCGTATGGGGTGTGAGGACACGCATTTCTGGTGTACGTGTTTTCTTTCGGCTTCTACTTCGCAGAGCTCTCATATTCAACGGGCTGATCATCACTTTTGCCCTGCGCATACGACGGCGCTTAGTCATAGATGGAGTTGGTGAAGGAGTAGCCGACGGTGTACTGGCACGCAATTTCGTCTTCTTCTCCTTTGGTTGCTCTTTGGACTTAGTAACAGCTGGTTTTTCCTTTGATGTGTCCCTGGCAAGAGTACACATTCGGCGACCTGTAGCTGTAACCACGCCCTGACATATGAACATATCACGTATGTCTTCGTTCAGTCGGTCTAGCTCGTTCTTTTTTGTTCGCGTAGCCCGAGGTGTTTTCTGCTGCTGTTGTTTCTTAGTATTCACAGGTGTTTCGCTGTCTTCCTCCTGAGGGCTATATAAGATATCCTGCACAAAAAAAAACAGTTAGTAATAGAGGTCTTCAAAAAATTGAGAAAAGCACTTACTTTCACCTGCTGCAGTTTCTTCTCGTCTAACACGGCCTTTAACATGTCCAATATTCGATCCTTGTTTGTGGAAGGATCGACAATACTTTGTAGAAATCCCTCCAGCCATTCTTGTTTCTTCTGATTTTCATCAGCATCAACCGGTGTAGCTGGTGGCTTTGAACCAGAACTGCTGGGTTCCTCTGGTGATCCTATCTCGTCTGCTGTCATTGAATCGCCGTTATGCGACGCATCTGCATCACCACCTTGCGATGTTGTACTGCTCACTGCACAGATCTGGCCATCGTCCGGAGTTTGGTTTTCACCCGCTTTCCTCCTAGTTGTTCGTATATTCACAGGAGGAGATTTCTTTGCTCCCGGTTTGGGACCAGGTTTCCCACGGACAGGAGGTGTGGCAGCTGGGCTGTTGACTTGTGTCGCTTTTGGTGTGGCCGGTTTTTTAGTTGCTTTCTCATTAAAATTGATAGAAGCCCTGGTCCTCCGTTTGCCAGTGATTATATTCTGTGTGGAGACTACAGAATTGTCTGTCGATGGCGAGAAGATATCCGAAGCAGACCGACAGGGTGTGAGAGACGGAGAGCGAGATTCACTTTGATCGTTCATTTCTTCCATTGGCGAATCTTTTAAAATTGATAAGCGACGGGTGCCGATTCGTCGCGGCTTTATCTCATCTTCTGGGTCTTCTTCGGGTTCTTTCTCCAGTTTAGAGGAGGGTATGGCTTCTGGTTTCTTAACTTCGGGAGAAATAGTTTCTCTTTTAATAACCTTTGGACGTCCACGTGTACGGGTCACAACTGGTTCATTTGTTGAGTCTTCTTCTTCATCAATCACTAGGGCATCTTCTGGCTTTGATTCATTTAATGATTCATTGATTTCCTTTTCTTCAACTTCAGTTTGAATGGTTTTTACTGACTTTTTGCGATTTATTGGGGAAGTGGCGGGACCTTTAGACACTTTTTTTGTTTCTGCAACTTTGTTCATTGGCTCATCAGATGTTTCTACCGATCCTTCGATCTTTTTCACCGGTTCTTCGGGTTTTTTCGTGAGTTCTTCAATCTTCTTCACCGGTTCCTCGAGATTTTTTATTGATTCTTCTGGCTTTTTCACCAGTTCTTCAATTTCTTTTAACGGTTCATCTTCTTCGTCTTTCTTCGGTTCTTCTTGTTTTAATTTCTTCGGAATTTTAAAGCTATGCATATTTCCACCCAATTCCTTGCCGTAGTCTGCATTTCTATACATTTTATCCAGTGTTGATGGGGTAGTTGGTAGTGTTGAGGTGATGACTGGAATCGGTTCGGGCAGTGGAGCTGTTTTGGCTGCTTCCTCCTCTGCCTGCTGTCGACACTTTGACTGTTTATATTCGCCATATGTCTTTGGCTCTGGCGGTTTCTTTTTCTTAGACTCCAAGTACTTCATTCTCTCGGTTTGATCATTTCGTTCAGGATTGAATTTTTCAGTATAGATTGATTGCTGCTTTTGTGTCCTTGGGTCCAGTCTGGAAGACGGTGGTATACCATATGGAGACTTTGGACTAGCAACAGGTAGAGGAATCTTCAGATTAATATCCAAGAGACTTGGAATGGGTGCAGCATATGGTATTGGCGAACAGAATGGAGCTCCTGGCTTAGGATCCATAGCCGTAAGACGCGTATTTCTTAATCGTGGGTCGTACGGATTGAGTGTTGGCAAGACATTGGGCACAGGAGAGACAGCTATTGGTGACGTAACCAATGGTGATATTTGCCCGAACATTTTGCCCACTCGTGGGTCAGCTGTGCGAATCGGTGTAACCATAGGCTCCCTGCGCGGATGTGGATTGTATTTAAAAGCCAGCCGTTCCCCCATCGAATCAATAGTTTTGTCTTTGGTCGATGGTGATTGGATGTCTGGTGTGTCTTTCACCTGATGTGAACTGTATTTCACAGGCAGATTTTCTTGAGGCATAACAGGTATAGAGTCTCGTCTTCGATGAGGATTGTACTTCAGGGCCAAGCGTTGGATAACATTATCGATAGGATTTGATGGAGACTTTGGCATAGGTTCAGAGTAATTCTTAACCAACGGAGGCTGTGGTCTGAAGATTTCTCGCTGAGGACTTAGCAGATATGAGTTATGCTTTACAGGCTCCACGGGTTTTTTAGTTGGAGTTTGCCCTCTTCTGTAGAATGGCTCCTTTTCGTCCTTATCTGTAGTTGGTTGTGGCGGTGGTGACTCCATCTCAGTGCTAGGTGTCTTTGAGATCATAGCCAGCTTTTTCCTCACCAACTCAAGAGCACTTGTTTTGCTATCGTTTGAAACCTCGCTCGGGTTGGATTTGACAGTTTTTCCAATGGCTGCCTCGAGAGATTCATTCAACAAATCATCTATGTCATCCGCACTAAGTGGTGGACTCTTGAGGACCTCATCGATTGGTTTCACTTGAACCATTGGTGCCGCAAGAGGGGGAGGTGTTGGTTTTGGTGGTTTTGGTTTCATTTTGTCATTTTTTACCTCGATGCGGAAGTTTTCGAAACTATGATCCACCTTGTCGCCGAGACGATTGAATATATTACTCACCGGGAGTGTCGATATGGGCGATTCTGGTGGCGGAGGATTCATGAAATGATTGAAAATACTTGGCGGTTCAGGTTTCTTGTATTTGAATATTGTGTCGTGGTAAAGTTTCTTTTCATAGGCATCCTTTTCCAGACCAATGTCCGGTAAAGATGGAAGATCACGACTATGTTTGCTACTCTTCTCATGATGGCGATGGTGATGGCTATTATTTGATGACTCTCGGTGTGATGATGGTGGTAGTGGGGACGGATGTTTTGGGACAGACTTTGTTAGCGGTAGTGGTTCCTCATCCTCGGGATCATCCCAATTCTCCTCCTCTGAGCTGTACTTTGGTTTGGGTTCACTTCTTTGCTTTTCTTCTTTTCTTTGTTTGGTCTCATTTCTCGGTAGTGATCTTTCACGTGGTCTATGACTACTAGATGACGCAGGCGAGGAAGATGAATTCCATGCCCTCTGGTAAGAGGAAGAGCTGGAAGATGACATGGCTGGTGGTTTTTCTGGTGCCCACTCCGATTGATCTGACCAGCGAGAGTGGTTGCTTTTTGGACGATCTAAGGTTGGTAGATGTTGCTGATATTTGCTGTTACTGTTTTGATAGTAATTAGAAATTGTTCGACTTGAAGGCAGTCTCGCAGAACCCACTGTAGGAATCGGTTTTCCAATATCCTGTTCTGACTTTTGTTGCTCCCAGTGTTTACTCATACTTGTTCGTAATGGTGGCGAACACCGACGTTCTGTGGGTATTTCAACAGGCGGACGAAAATCCTCATCACCTAATTGTGTCGGACTAGCTGGACAAGTGTTGATTTCAAGCGAGCTACTGTTTTTTGGCACCAAGAGTTTGGCGGCAGATGATGATGATGATGACGACGATACGTGTGTTGATGCCAATTTATATGGATTTGGCTGTAATTTATTTGTTACTGTGGAAGATGGATTTCGTGTACTCGTTGTTATTGTGGAAGGTTTCTTTGACGTCTTTGGCGGAGGACTCAATTCATCAGACTGTAAATACAGGGAAACCATATACGATCTATTATTTAGACTGCATCATATGACTTACCTTTTCGATTTTAGCGTGCAGTTTCTTCAAAACCGATTCACACTTTAAAAGAGTTTCAATCTTAAGCCTGCAAATGGACAAAAAAAAGACCAGTAATGGCAATGTTAAAGGGCGCCTCTACTCACTTCTTCTGTTTGTTGTTGAGCAAATTATACAACATTTGCATTTTTTCAAGTTGCGCCTTACGTGGCTTATCATGGTCATTATTCTTGAGCTTATCAATGACACGCTCTAAGAATGGAATGTATTTTTGCATTTCATTAAATTTACGTTCGTAAATTATGTCTCCCATTGTGTCGGACGACATTGTTTTTTTCGCTCTCAGTGGAAGGATTTACTAAAACAAAAATAATAAAAATCGGTTAGGGTTGTGAAAGGAATGGAAAATAAATATTTGCACATCTAAGGAGAAAAGGACATGGGGTAGACTAAAAAATAAAATTAAGACTAAGAGTTATTTGATAGAGTATCCTGGCATAATTGGTGGAGCAGTACGAATGTCTTAGTATTGTCTTTTGGTTATGGATTTCTAATTAACGTTTGTGATCATTGGATAGTTTTGATAGACATGAGTTTGATTTCTAACTCAGTAATAAAAACTGGTGGTGATCGTGATAGTAGACACACAATGGACCACTGCGCGTGAGGTTTCTAGTTCGAATTCCAGAAAAAACCAACAAGTTTTTCCACGATCCCACCTCTCGCGAGTGTCTGGCAAGCATCCGAGAGTATTGTTGTCACGAAAAAGCTTCTCAAAACAAATTGTCTTTCGGATACGGCACTAAACTGTAAGTCCCTTCCATTTGTGTGAAAAATATAACGCACACAACATGAGTGGTTGCGAGAAGCTAGAAGTTTTTAGAAGCATCTCCTTAAGTAGCAAACAACTGACTGCCTTAAATCTGCATTTCCTTCTGCGGAAAGTTGATGCTTGTTTTCTTTTATGGGTAAGCACATTATTGTATATTCTCTTTGATATCAAGCCTTTTCCCATCCTTTTATCAGCATATCTCAATTTTCTGAAGCAGGAATGCATTCGATTCTGGAGGTATTGGTGATCACTGAACATTGAGCTTATTGATTGCCTTCTTATAGTTCTATTTCGCAACGCCTTGAGTGGATCGAAATACATATTTCTAGTGTTACCTAGCTGCTATATCAATTTCTTAGGACATCGCAGTTTACAGGTAAAGAAGGCGCTTCTTGAAGCCATTGAAATAAAACAAACTGTTAGCACAAGATAGGTTACTTCTTTCTGAAAGCGTATCATTCTTTAAAAAGTCCCATAGGCCATCCACTCTGTAAAAGAATCCATATCAGGTTAAAATGGACTCTTCCTTAGTCAATGCGATTTTTCCACATTCCACTTTGCATTACTTTTGGGAGCATTTTAGATTGTTCCGCACGTTACCAACACAACTTGAGCATTTTTGGTTAACGTCTTGATTCTGTGTAGTTTGATGATACTTCTGCTTAGTTTCTAGCTTTCACTTCCAATTTCACAATTTTTTTTTTGTGCCCTTGCTATACAATTTGGTTTGATTTCAAAGCATTAGTTAAGCTTGACACAAGTGTTTTCGCCGGTCTGTAGGTTTTCATAATTCGGTCACACCTTACGGCGTGAATGGAAATCGATTGCGAAATTCCTATACAACCAGATAATCATTAGACACAAAGTACAAAACATTGAGTAGCATTGGTGTTATGGTACCAAGTTGCTCACCGATAAAACATGAAAAGTAAGAAACCTGACTAAGCTGACGTAAAGGATGACATGGGATAGATCATAATCATTTATTATCAGACCAACATCATTTATTGTTAAGACAAGTTAAATTGGCATCAGTGGTCAAAGGTAAATGCCTTAAGGAACCTCGGACGTGGCGTTAATGGGGTTAAACACTGAACATATGAAGAGGACTCTGTCCTAGTGATTCTCTAAATATGGCCTAATCCAGGCAATAAAAGATGGCGGAAAATAAGTGCTTTTACTTTGAGTGATATTATTTGGGGGAGATTTTGTTGTTGTTGTTGTAGCAGCTGTGAAGCTGAGGTTGACGATCCTTAGTCGAGGTATTGTCCTCGAGTCGCTCCGGGACGTACGTACGTACGTAGAACCAATCGTCGTGGGAGCTCGTTGGTGCAGTGGTTGGAAAAACTTCGATGGTATTCTGATATCGAAGAGGAAAAAAAAGTATGTTCTGCAATCTTCTTAGACGTATGGCAGGAAGATCTACCTAATAGATTAAAAGTGTACCTGCCAGAACAGTACTTCCACCTAATGGAGTCTTACTTAACATCGCGTTACTTTCGCATAAAACAAGAAAACAGTTACTCTACGCAGGTGCACATCAAAGCCGGAGTTCCTCAAGGACCCCTGTTATACCGCGCGTGCCCTGAACATCAGTATAAGGGTATTAATAATCTCTTCGGCGCGAGCGAATTATAAAAACAAAAAACCTCCTCTATACCAACACCATACAACGAGACTGCAACCTTTGCCGATGGCACGGCAATCCTAGCAGTGGGAAACACAACGCTAGATTCGAGGCAAAAACTACAAGCTGCTACAGATCAAATAGTCAGGTGGACTCAAAGATGGAGAATAAAACTTGATTCGAGCAAACCTGTGTATATTGACTTCACAAATACGTCTGTCTCGTACTTCCCTATAGAAATATCAGGCACGGTAATACCATATGCTAATTCAGCGAAACATTTAGGTATGACCGTCGGAAAGACCATATCAAAATCAAAAGAATAGAATTAAACATTAAATGACAAAAAAATGGAATGGCTTTTAGGCAGGAAGTCATGTCTATCAATTAATAACAAAATTCTTCTTTATAACCAGTGTGGAACTATGGCGCTCAACTCTGGAGATGTGCCAATCCAACCAAAATTGCAGTCATTCAACGCTTTCAGAATACAGTACTTAGAAGTATTGTGAATTCTCCATGACCATGGTACATCAGAAACAGTGACCTCCATCGGTATCTAAGGATTCCTACTGTTCTTGAAGAGATCAACTACAGGGACAAAGCACACGAGAAAAGACTCGAGGAGCATGTAAACGAAGAAGCAACATATTAACATATATGGCGTTAGTCGACTGCAACGTACAAGACCGTCAAACCTTGCCAGGCAACCAGAAATTCCGGAACTTACCACATAAGCAACGAGATAGTAGAAGAGCGACGACAACGAGCGAAATGAGGCGCTCGGAGTGAACTTAACCTCCAACGCTCTGGATGGATTAAATCCCATCTATGCTCCTGTTACTATCATTAAAAGTTAAGAGCATATAACAATTGAACCGGTGAGTACAAGAACTCTACTATACAAGCGCCAAAAATTGAATTTTGGGTTAAAATAGCCAAAATGCTCTATGTATGTACATATGTATGCAGACATGCCAATCAGCAAAATAACAGCACCTTAGAGAGGCGAATGTATACAAAAATGGACTACTCTTTTCCCTGATTGTGTGGAAGCACAGTACAAATGCGGTTACTTATTTCTGTTTTTCTCAAGAGCGATATTTTGTACATGTACTGTTCTTCTACTCACCAATTCAATTACAGTCAACTACGCTTATCTGAACTACGCTTTACTGAAAAAATCGGTTAACTGAAACACAAAATATGTTATGGAGCGTTCTTTTCACAATCTTCATACAAATTACTCCGCTTTACTAAAATCCGCTTAAATGAAAAAACTGGTTAACTGAAAAAACGTTTACAACAGAAACTATTCATTTATACTCAAACTACTTCGCATAACTGAAATCAAATAACTGAATGCGCCCATTCCTAAAATCGTTTCGTTTCTCCTTTCCTTAGCGAAAAATCCAAATTTTCCACCAAATCTATCTTCCAGTTTTGACACCACAATATCACTTCGTAGTCGGCTTTGGAGAAAAAGATAATGTTAAATGTTTTTTTTAATAAAATATTGACATTAAAAATGATGTTGGTATTTCTTGATTTTCAGGTTGGATATTTGAAATTGTTTTTCACTTGTCCGAGCTCCGGTTAAATGAAATTTTTTTTCAGTTATCCGAAGAGAAAATACCGCTTAAGTGAAAAAATAATTGTGCAAATTGGTGTTTCAGTTAAGCGGAGTCGACTGTATACAATTAGAAGAGTAATCTAAAAATTAGTTAACTGTTAGCCATTTACTGCTCTTCCCCTACTAATTTTGAAAAGCAAACTGCTCGTTAGTTATGCAACTAGTCGCAGTGTTAACAATATTTGTAATTCTTTGTAGTTTATTGTTTGAAGTAAAAAAAAAAAAAAAAAATGCCTTCCCAATGATCCTGTCATACTGCACAAATCACAGAAGGCTACAGGCGTGTTTTGGCGAGACTAATGTAAAGTAAAGTAAAAGCTTCTCAACAAAACGATCCACAGTTAATCTGGTTTAAAGGTTCTTTTTATTTTTTTATTTGAAGATTAATCACAATAAGCACGTTACTCGTTAGAAATAGACATTTTGCTTTCAACATTTCGTCTATATATTGTCCACTGCGATGTAAACTTGAAGAAAGTGATTTCACAAACATTTTCAACTTCCTTAAATCAAATTTTATTATTGGTGGCGACTTCAACGCGAAACACCCCTTCTGGGGCTCTAGGTACACCTCTCAGAAAGGTAGAAAGCTTTATAATGCGGGTATGCAATACAGTTGTGATTTTTACTCGACATATTGGCCGACTGATAGAAATAAGATACCAGATCTGATTGATTTCTTTGTTGTTAAAGGAATATCTGGCAACTGTATAAAAGTTGAAGAAAGCTTTGATCTCTCCTCTAATCATTCTCCAATCATTATGACGATAAGCGAAGCTCTGATTAAAAGAGTAGGACCGGCCAGATTAACCGGCGCGAAAACTAATTGGGATGGCTTTAAAAAAGATATTGAAGCAAATATTGAGCTGAGCGTATCACTTAAAACGCCCTATGAACTTGAAGTTGAAGTAGATCGCTTCGTCGAAATCTTACAGGATGCCGCGTGGAGGAATACTCCCAAACCAAAGAGAACCCCGGCCAGTTACATTCAAACTTATCCGCAGGAAATAAAAGAGATGATTAAGGAGAAGAGAAAAGCGCGTAAAAGATGGCAACAAACTCGGGCTCCGCAACATAAAGCACATCTTAACCTTTTGTGCAACTCACTAAAAAGATCTGTTAAAGACCTTAAGAATAATGAAATGCAAACTTACCTAGAAAGCTTAACGGCAGAAAAAGATTCTAACTATTCGCTTTGGACGGCTATAAAAGGTATTAAAAAACCTCAAATTCAAGCCGCGCCAATTAGGAAAAATCAAAACGAATGGGTCAGGCATGATAAAGAGAAAGCGCAAGTTTTTGCCACCCACCTGGAAGAAACTTTCAAACCGTTTGATGAACAAGCTCTTATTGAAAATATAAATATGTACGTCGTATATAAACAATAGCGTAATAAGAAATCCAACACTTACCGAACTTAAGGAAGAAATAAAGAAACTTAAACCTAAGAAGGCTTCTGGATATGACCTAATTACGGGAGAGGTTCTTAAAGCACTACCAACAAAAGCTTTAACTAAGCTTCTGTTCATTATAAACGCCGCGCTTAGACTACAATATGTTCCCAGACAATGGAAAGTCGCCGAAGTCATAATGGTCCTTAAGCCCGGAAAACCGCAGAATGAAAAAAACGTCTTATAGACCAATTTCGCTTCTTCCAATTATATCCAAAGTGTTCGAGAGAATATTGATTAAGCGAATACAGCCGGTAATAGAAGAAGGGCATCTCATTCCGGATCATCAATTCGGATTCAGAAGTAAGCATTCTACAGTTGAACAAGTACATCGAATAACACATGTAATCGAAAATTCACTTGAAGAAAAAAAGATTTGTTCAAGCGTATTCCTTGACGTTTCTCAAGCCTTTGACAAGGTCTGGCAAGAAGGCTTAAAGTTTAAATTACGACAAGTTCTGCCAGAGCACCTATATAATATTTTGAAGAACTACCTTACGAATAGGCTATTCCTTACGAATAGACTATTGTGGAAACGAATATTCTGATTTTAAGGAAATAATGACCAGGGTGCCGCAATGAAGCGTTCTTGGTCCAGTCTTATATCAATTATACACTCGTGATATACCGCAAGTAGAAGGCACTGAGCTAGCTACATTTGCCGACGACACTGCTATCTTGACAGTAGGTAAAACGGTCGAAGATACTACAAAAAAAAAAACTGCAAGAAGCTTTGGATAGAGTAAATGAATGGACAAAGAGACCAAAATCTCAACGAGACCAAATCTGTTCATGTAAATTTTACTTTTAAGAAAATAAATAATTTGCCGATCTTTTCAAACTCGGTTCAAATCCCCTTTGCAAACGAGGCTAAGTATCTTGGAATGACACTTGATACAAAGCTGAAATAGAAAACGCACGTAAAGAAAAAACGCAAAGAACTAGATAATAAATATAGAGAAATGTATTGGTTACTTGGAAAATATTCAAAGCTTAATGTAGAGAACAAACTGCTTTTATATAAGCAAGTGCTAAAGCCTGTATGGACATATGGTATACAATTCTGGAGTTGTACCAAAATAAGTAACATTAAAATTTAATAAACTTTTGAGAACAAAGTGCTAATAGGTTTTGTTAATGCGCCATGGTATATCCGAAATAGCGATATCCATAGAGATCTTGGCATTAAAACAATCGAAGACGAAATCAAGAACTACGCGAGTAAGCATAAAAGTCGACTAGAAAGTCACGCTAATATAACAGTCCTCCAAGTTTTAGACTTAGCGCGTTAAGTAACCGTGTCTAAACTGCGGAGCTGGCAGGAACTTCTAATGGGAAGGTACCTGCAAAACGTCATTATTTCGTGAAACGAAAACTACTTGATAAGGTTTTTTAGTGGGTAAGAATCCCAAGCGCACGCGCTGTCAGTGTCTTGTTGAAGATTTTCACCTACCCTCGGAGAAAAAAAAAAAAACGATCCAGTCAATCTGGTTTAAAGGTTATTTTTTTTTTATTTGAAGATTGGTGCACCTGCTCCCCAACAGCCGCTGCAACAGTAACAAAATCGTTTCAGAACTCTCTGAAATTGAGTGTTGCAAACTATACATCCCAACTCACGTTTGACTGAAGATAAAAGCTGAAGTCGATGCCAGTCAGTTTTCTTGTTGGTCTCCGTGCGAAATCTTACTTTACTAAGAACTACTGTTTCACCAAAACACACTTTATATCGCCTTCTCGAAGAGCACTCAATTTTTGATTTTCATTTAAAATAAAAATTGCAGTTAAAACTAGTCATAAACCGAAAATAATTTCCGACATTTCGCAAATACTGCAGATCAGAAAATAAAGTAAAAGTATTTGTAGGTATGCTCTCCTCGACAGCGCGTATCGTGCTCGGCGCAATGCCAACATGTTTTGTTTTGAATTAGAAAGCAATAATTGGTTTATGGATATTGTTTTTCCATAAATACACGCTTTTAAAAAATACACGTGTTCCCGTGTCTGACATGAATTGCACGTGTTTTCAAGATTGCATATTTTCAGGCGAAATTATAACTGCAACAACCGGCACTTTTCTTCCCTGTACAACTCTGCAACTCATAAAGCACCTTTTTACAAAGTGCTATTGTTCCTCGTTTAGAGGTATGACGGCAGGTAGGTAGGTATTATTATTTCGTTCAAATTTGCATGGGAAATTTAAAGGCTTATATCTTCGATAACTGGACAAGTCCGACCATAAGTATCCATATACATATGCATGTATGTATACAGGGAGATCTCGATGTACGTCATTTTCGGGACCGAGATAATGCGATGTAACTTGAAAATAAAATGTACACTTCTTCCTACGAAAAGCAAACATCGAATGTAAGTTTCTTGTACAGAATTTGTATCTACAAATTCAACACACTGCAGTAAAACGGTATGGTATGCATGTATTTCTGCAAAAAAAGACCTGCACATGGGCGAAATCAGTGTTGTGCATCTCGGTTAAATAAGAATGACGAAAGAGCGAATCGTGAGAAAATTGTTTCAAGAAACGCCATAAATTGAAATTGAGACGACGTTAATCGAAAATGGAAAGTACCGGACAACGTAAATTGAAATAACGTAGAGGCGACGTAAATCGAGGTCCGCCTGTATATCAAAATGCCTGAGCCTTTTATCACATATCTTCAAAACCAGCGAGGATGCCCTTTTCCTAAATAATTACCAATGGATTCACAGGAATTGATTGCGTTTTTTTTTTCATTGCCTTGCGGCGAAATTGACTGCGCCCAAATTATTTTTTGATCGACTGAAGAAAAATTTCAAGAATACGTGCGAGAATGTGTCGTTGCCTATTCGTTAAGTGTGCATTAAACTTGCCGGTGCCGTTTCGTTAAGTGCCGACGATTGTGAATCAACTTATATTCATTCATTCACCGTACTACCAAGTAAAATACTTTGGTTTTGGAGATTGTACTTTGCTACAACACAGCCTTTTCTTCCTTGTACAACTCGGCAACTCATAAAGCACCTTTTTACAAAGAGCCTTTGTTCCTCGTTTATAGGTATGACGGCAGGTAGGTAGGTATTATTATTTCGTTCAAAATTACACCAACAGCGGCACAGATGTACATTTTCGATGACTCAGCTGTTATCCTGAAGCAGAAATCTAACGCACTTTTAGATAAATTAAAGTAACTCTCTCAATTCACAATGTTACGAACGCCTTGTGTATTATCTTATCTCAATCATTTACTTTGCTCTAATCCTGGATCAGGTTTTTTTTTTTAAAGTCAGATATAGAAGCAATCTATTCGTCCCCTCTGCGAATCCATGACTATTTTTCTTTCATCCGTTGGTTTCCGCTTCAATGGAAAGATCTCGATTCTTGATTGGCAACTATCCTCCTTTCTACCATGCATCACCGTTTTTTTGTTTGTCCATTAATCTGAAAGGATTTCTGCTCTGTACTGCTGCCATACACTTTATTGATTGCTGAAGGACAACCCACTACGTAGCCAGCTCTGCATCCATTACATAGCAGCCCCCCACATCCAGTCAGCGTTAATTTCCATTAAATCCCGGACTCACGACACAACCTATTAATATACCAGCACATCCCACTGCCCACCCATCCAGGATATCTCTATTTTCCCAGGTAATACCAGTGAAAATTTTTGAAATGAAAAAGGTGATTTTGCCAATTATTCTGAAATAGTGCAGCCACTGCGCAACACTTACACACACACGACGGGAAACAGGAACAGGAAATTTGCATGCTCAAATCAACACCAACGAAAAAAAAAATGAAAAATAGTTGTTTCCAAAATTAAAGTGAGGAACCTGGAGCACCCGCCGTCGTCACTTCCACAGCCATCTTTGCCTTAATAATTGTCTTCATTTCATATCCGCGAACACCGCACTCCATAAATTTAAGAAAAAATAAATGCTTCACTGTCGTCGTCCACTACACCACAAGAATTTTTTTCGCCGTGGAGCGCCTTTCGTTACTTTGAGGCCTTGCACTGGAGTTTTCTTCTTTTCTCACGGTTCCCACGACTCACAATACGCACAGCTAAATATTTATTATAAATTAAGTTTAATTCTTGTGCAGATTTTAAAATAAAATAATAAAATTGCGGCTTGCACGGAGAATTCACACGAAGTATGCACCAGCACGAGTACACGAATACGAAAAACTGCTGAGAATTTTTTTTTCGATTTGAGTTTGACAGAGGCGAAGAGCGAGGTTTTGACTTTGGTCATTTGTGTACGTGTGTGTGTGAGGAAAGCCCGCCAGTTTTAGCAAAATCAGTGCGGCTCTAGGGATGGTGTTGTTGCTTTGCCTAGACAAAGTGGAAAATTCATGGAAAAACGATCTGAAATAGGAGAGGGCGCTGCCTTTCATTTAAGAGAATTCATTTCCTAGGTATGTGGTTTAGTACTAAAAGAGAGTACATACAGAAAATAGAGAATTTTATTTTCCAGAGGGCAATCATTTGAATGGTTTGTTGCTAGAGGCAGTTGTTGTTGTGTGTGGTAATGTTGGATTTGTTCGTTCTTCGGTGACTTAAATGGGCTCATTTTTATTTTACAGTTGTGGATGTGTTCAGAGAGACATTAGTGTAAACAATGTGATTAGATAAAGAGGCTTCGAATAACGTTGGTGATCGGATTCACCTAATATAAGGTAAGGTTTTGCACTAGATTTAATTGGTGGACAGAATTCTTTTTTCTTCAAAGTAGTTAAACTAAAATCGGATGCTGAATTGAAATGAAGATACAAAAAAAAAAACAAATATTTGGCTCAACAGCTCTTTAAAGTGCCAGGGCCTAGCTTCTCGCAACCACTCATGTTGTGTGCGTTATATTTTTCACACGAATGGAAGGGACCTACAGTTTTAATGCCGACTCCGAACGGCAATTTGAGAAGCTTTTTCATGACAACAATACTCTCGGATGTTTGTCAGACGCTCGCGAGAGGTGGGACCGTGAAAAAACTTTTTGGTGTTTTCTGGGATTCGAACTTGGACCCTCATGCGTAGTGATCCGACACACTAACCACTTACCCACGGCGCCCACATTGAAATGAAGATATTGGGTGTTATTAATAAAGACCGACTTTGCTAAAATATGAAGTAATTGCTGAAAAAAGTAACAATTTTTAGCATTTACTTCCATTCGTTTTATAAAAACAAACTGACTTTAGTAATTGCTATATTCGAAAATGGCGTTTGCTCAAATTGGTAGGAATAAAAGACAAAACTAAGTCTGCTTTTACACGTCGACTTTGAGACTGGACTCCTTTCAAAGTGTTAGATACTTATTTATTAAAGTAAAATTAAAGAAATGTAAACTTTGAGGGAAAAAAACAAATTTTATCTCTCATGGGTCTCAGGATGCCGTTCACCTCTTTTTTGTCTCGCCTCTGTGGGTTCTCTTTTGCGAGCCATCTGTCAGCTCTCGTATGTGTTAAGCAGCCCATACACAATTCAATTCGATTGTAAACTGAGTTGTCAACTGAACTGGTACTTGGCCGCACACTACATCAACTGAATTGAAAGACTTTGCTTCATCAATACATAAGACATAAGATCTTATGTTTTGTAACGTTGAATTATTTATTGTAAACTAATATTTTTATATATACTAAATAAACATACACATACATACATAGATACGTCTGTCAAAAACATTATTATTTTTTTGGAAGTGGTACGACGCGACGTAAAAAAAAATCACGACGAGCCCATTTGCAGACGATTTGACAATGAATATCTACTGCGAATTCTTGAATTTGACAGCTAGTCAAATAACTTGCCCACACACAGTTCAATTGAGTTGAAAGACTTCCCAGTCAACTTCCAAAATTCAAAATCGTTTGGTTTTTCTTCAACCAACTCGTCAACCATCAAACTGATCGACTGACAAAGCCACACACAGGTTGATTTCACTATAGGCACATAGAGCTCGAGCACATCGAGCGTGCTCTGAACCGAGCGTGCTCAGAGCGCTCTGATTTATTTATGAAACACACTTGAGCACTCTGATGTCATTTGATTAGAAATTATAGGTTGAGCTGTCAAAATATGATTAGAATATCTATTGATAGTTATTTTTTATGTTATATTTACTTTCTGCACCAGAACATCAAATTTCGTCCGCCATTTCAATTGTTTTGGAATTTTTTTTTTTCTTTGTCCTGTCAAATATGAGAAAATGGGTGTGCTCAGAATTTTGCTCTGAACGCTCGGTCAATTTTTTTAGAGCTCGTAGAGTGCGCTCTCAGCATACTCTGAACGAAATAAGAAAAACAAATTCAGTGCTCTGATGTGTCTGAGCTAAAAAAGAAACACAACTCTTTTTTTGACAACTCAGGCTCTGCTCTGAACTAAAAAAGAAAAACGCCTTATGATTTGACTGAGTTGATGATTGAATTGAAACGTGTATGGTCTGAATAATGTGTATCTGTCGGTTCTGTCCGTTTGTAATGTATCTGTCAGTTCTGTTCGTTTGTTGCTATCAGACGTTCTTTTTGTTATTTTCTTTAGTGAGTCTCGAGCTTTTACACTTGGGACTTTTTTTCTTGACTTAAATTTGACATTCCTATTTTATTTTGCAGTTGAGTAGGTGAAAATTAAGAAGAGAAAAAAAAAAACGTCACAATTAGTCGATGAAAACTTTACCCTCGACTCAAAGGAAAAATATTTTTCTTCTCAACTTATCGAATTTTCTTTCTCTTTTGCACTTATGTGAGTCCAGCCTCAAGAGTCTACGTGTAAAAGCAGACTAAGCTGTGTTCAGGCGATCACCAGATCTGACAATATTGTCAGGTCTACCAATGTTCTGACAACGAGCAGCAAATGAGTTGACAATAGCGAACTACCTTACAATGTTAAATTGTCAGTTCACACGGTTGCCAGATTTTGTCCCAAACTCTAACAATTTCATTGCCAGATGGTTGGCCTGGCAATAGTTTGTCTGACAACGTTGTCAGGTTGAAAATTGTCAGTTCACACGGTTGGCAGATGTTTTTCCTACAAAAAATTGGTGGATCCGTTGACAAGCATTGTCAGACAAATTGAAAATAGTTCTTTCATTCTGTACTGAGTGCAATAAAGTGTTTGCTCAGAGGCTGGGTGGCCCGCCGTCGGCGAAAGTGGTAGAATTTCAACCGGTCGAAATATTGGATCGTTTTCTACCTCGATGTATTTAAAATTTAGTTGACTCATCTTCACAAAGAAATCCAACTCGAAAATGTAAAAAAAAAAATAGCAGCGAAACTTCGCTTTGCTCATTCAAATATGAGAAATAATTATCTGGCAATGAAGAAATTGTTAGACGTCATAAGCACAGCACATCTGACCATACCAAATGAGCCTGCAAATGTCCTAAACGTCTGACAATGGTACAGTTGTGTGCTCAGACGATTGCCAGATACCTGAAAATTTCATTGTCAGATGGCGGTCTGACAATGATCTGACAATGTGTTTTCTGCAAATATTGTCAGGCAAAATTTCAGTTCAGTTCACACGGTTGTAAGACATTTGGGACAATTTTTTCACTGACAGATCTGACAATATTGTCAGACCTGGCAATCTTCTGAACATAGCTTAAGTATTTACTAAGAAACTCCAAGTCTGTTATTTGGTTGACTCGAAACACTTGTTACGTACTTTTAACACGCAAATGAATTGAATTCTTATTGTTTCTTTTAGTTTCCGTGAATTTTCTTTTAAAAAAATAAGCAAATAAATTTAATTTGAAATGGATTTGCATAGCGCTTTTGCCGATAACGGCTGCAAATATAAACTGCGCTCGTGAACAAAAGCAGTATGTATAACCTTGTGTCAAAAAAGCTAGAAAAAAAAACCTTTTTCAAAGCTCTCACGACAATCGGTTCTACGTACCGGAGCAACTCGAGGACAACACCTCGACCAAGGATCGCCAACCTCAGCTATACAGCTGCTACAACAACAACATCCTTTGGTGTCGATACAAATATTAAGCTGTTGTATCGGTTCACAATTCTTAATATGGATTATTTGGCACACCAATTTTTTGCCTGAAAAAAAATTAGAAACAGGTGGTGGCGTGCTAATTTCGATACACTTGCGATGTAGATGGCGACGATACGCCATCGGATTGAAATAAAACACATAACAACATTCCCCTAACATCACAAAAAGTGAGAGTAATTACTGCAGATATTTCACATCAGTGGTGATTCCATTTCGTTTCATTTATTTTTTTCCTTATAAACCCACAAGAAATAAATAAATAATCCAATGCCAAGCTATTGCTTAGTTCGAAAACTCGAACTTGCTATAGTAAAGTGCAGTATTATTTATACGGATCCGAGCAATTGCTTTATGCGTTTACTTTGCTACGAGACTTATCTTCGAGCAATTGCCAATTTTAATTAATACCACCCATTGAGTTAATTATGTGCATTAATGATTTGATAATGGATATAAATAATATAAAGAATTATTTAAATATAAATAAACTTTTTTTTTATAATTTCCATGCACTCAAGGGGTTGTGAATACCTCTAACATGTTTTTCGACACAGTGCAGGCGTTGGAAAGAATATTTAGACAAACAGAAAGATTTGGTGTAGTGGCTTGAAGCTCAGTTGTTTATGCTTTAGAGAAACTCCTGCGGTGGCGTCCAGATAACTGCGGAGAATTTTGTTATTTTTTGCATTTGTTTCTGATTCAAAGTATTTTTTCTTTTGCAATTACCGAAGTCATAGGCAAATCAATCATCCAACAGAGCGAACAATTTTTCCTGCCATATGAGCAAGCTACTGCCAGTGTTATGCCTTCATAGTAGTGTTCACACAAGCCTTCGCAATTGATAGGACTAGCTTTATATATTTCATGAGAAATAAATTAATGCTTGCTGACGCCAGGATTCGAACCATGAACCATTAGCGTGGCAATTGACGACGTTACCACTACACCATTGCCACCCCCACTTAAATTAAATATAGAAAAAAACGAAATAATGTTATTACCGGAACATAATGTAAAAAAATATAAATAAATATTTGACGCAACAGCTCTTTAAATGCCGGGGCCTAGGTTCTGGCAACCACTCATATTGTGTGCGTTATATTTTTCACACGAATGGAAGGTACCTACAGTTTAGTGCCGTATCCGAAGGGCAATTTGTTTTGAGGAGCTTTCTCGAGAGAACAACACTCTCGGATGTTTGTCAGACGTTCGTGAGAACTGGGACCGTGAAAAAACTTGTTGGTGTTTTCTGGGATTCGAACTTGGAACCTTATGCGCAGTGATCCAACACACTAACCACTTACGCCACAGCGCCCACATAATGTAATAAGTAAAATAAATGAAGTAGAATGTGTTAAAGAAACAAAATACCTAAGAATAATATTAGACTGTAAATTTAATTTTAACAAACATTTTGAAATGGTTTATAAAAAAATATCGCACACAAAATCGTTTGTTTTTTCGCAGGATAAGAAAACGACTTTATAGTGCTACAACCATTGTACAATATCCATCATACAGCCCCATTTTGAGTATTGTCCAACAATACTTTTAAGTATGCTACGCACTATCATTTTTGAAATGACATTCCTAGACTGTCATTTCTCACCATTTCATTTTAGGCTGTACAGTATAATTCCAGGAATGACATTCTTTCGATTTTTTTATTAAGCCTAGTTGTGCCTTAAGAAGAAGAACAATAACGCTTAGTGAGAGACTGGCAATAACGCTAAAGTTTCTCGCCATGGAAAGGAACTTTATGGTTCTGAAATATACCGCAGTCATGGGCGAGTCTAGAGTAGAGTGAAAAATTGTTATTGAGACGTGTCAAGCTATAAACATTAGGTCTGTTTGGGTACCCTCCCAAAACAGTGAATTTCTACGGAAAGTAACTAATTTTTTGGAAAACCTGTTCGAGTACGGAAAATTTTCGTAGTTATTGACAGAAGAGAGCGCTGTCGAGAGAGTAAGAAATTTCCCAATGCTGCGAATTTTAGTGCAAGAAATTTCTGTGGGCTTGTTTGTGAAACTGTCAAATCTGTCAAATCGCTGCATACCATATGTAATTTTTTGTTGGCTTGTTCCTTCTCTTTCTTTCTTTAGCGTACAATTGGGTCTGAGGTTTGGCGTTTAAAAAGTTGGCAACTTTTGTGGTTCAACGCGTTCGTTTGCTTTTCGTAATTTTACCTCTCTCTGAGGGAATTTTACCCCCACTAGTGGAAATTTGACGAACTGCGAATTTTGATGCAGAAAGTATGCGAACAGACCTATTGTAGGTCTATTCGCGTACCCTCCCAAAACAGTGAATTTCTACGGAAAGTTACGAAATTTTAGGAAAACATGTTCGAGTACGGAGAATTTTCGTAGTTTTTGACAGAAGAGAGCGCTGTCATGAGAGTAAGAAATTTTTCCATGCTGCGAATTTTAGTGCAAGGAATTTCTTTGGGCTGGTTTGTGAAAACTGCCAAATCGGTGTATATGTGATTTTTTGTTGGATTGTTCCTTCTCTCTCTTTCTTTAGCGTACAATTGGGTTTGAGGTTTGACGTTTAAAAAGTTGACAACTTCTGTGGCTCAACGCGTTCGTTTACTTTTTCGTAATTTTACCTCTCTTTGAGAGAATTTTACCCCCCCTCGTGAAAATTAAGTAAACTATTAAGACATTATATTGAGGTAAGTGTTGACGATGATGAGTACAGCGATTTGCAAAAGTATAACCGCACCCTGTAAAAGGTCTGTTACAGGAAACTCTAAATAGATCCTTATTATTATTTTTTTTATCTCATCAATAAACTACTACTACCTTCTAACTTTTACGCGGTCTCTATAGAGTAAGTGTGGCTTATTGACATTTTAAAATCAAAAGCACGTATTATATTTTTGATGACTTGGTACAATGTAGTAGTACAATGTCCCATCTCAAATGACGTTGGATGAAGATTGCATTTTCTCATATGAATTTGCGATGTTGTATTTCCCTCAAATGAAGTTTAGGTTGAAATTGTTATTAATTATTATTAAGCTTGAATTGAGCAGCATTGGCAATTAGAAGGTGAAAGAAGGAATGAATGAAAGAAACAACTGTCGTACAACCATTAGAAGAGGTACAGCATGTTGAATATGAGGCTAATGTATTCTTTCAGTGTTTCAGTTTTAGTGGTTAAATTAAGAGTTCACACTTGAGCAGTATATTTTTCCAACGACCCATTGTATGCGATGAAGAAAGTAAGTTAGGTTTTGTTCGAATGAACTTCCACCTTTCTTACGCCGTGTCTCAGGATAGGGAAAAAAAAAACTCCGCAGTGGTACAAATATTATTATTTTTTTTAAGTGATGGGACAATTTTATATGTTGAATGCGATGTTTGTATTACTTCGTGTAAGACTAACACTCAAAAACTATTTACGAGTATATTCATATTTTACTACCTTGCTCAAGATTTAACAGACATAAGTAAGGGCGAGGGAAAATATATCGGATCCGATCTGATCTGCTGCCGCATTTCTGGAAAAGAGTTTCCAGATATGCGCTTTCCGTATAGGTGCACACAGTATACCGAACAGATCGGAGCAGGTACGATGGAAATAAAATATTCATTCCATTCCTCATTCCATAATTATGTAGGTTGGAAGTTATAAACTATAAATTTGTTGTCAATAGCTGAAATGGTAGCGAATAATAATGATAAGTTAACATTAATGAAAACGTATAATAGTAGACGCTGGTTAGAGTGAACTAATAAAAACCAGGCTTGTTCACTGTAGTGAGATTTATCATACTGTAAATCAAAATAAAAAGCTTAAGGAATTCCAGGCGGGGTTTCGGAGCGGTTATTCGACCAGCGACAACATCTTTGTCCTACGAAGCATTGCGGGAACATTCCTCGAGCAAAAATGGAAGTTGTATGCATTTTTCGTCGATTTCAAGGCAGCTTTCGACATAGTTGATAGAAAAGTGTTATTTTACAAGCTGTATAATGCCAGAATGACAGCAAAGTTTGGAAAGGTCTTAGAAAATCTGTATGTTGAGAACTATTCAGCTGTATGGAACGGAGACGAGATATCGGAAGGGTTCGAGACAACAATGGGAGTTAAACAAGGATGCCCCCTGAGTCCATATCTTTTTTCGTTATTTATTGACGACGATCTAACTGACTTTCTACCAGGTGGGATAGAGTTTGCCGGAATATCAATTAAAGCCCTCCTTTTTGCGGACGATGTTGTCCTCTTCGCACGTTTTTTAAATCGTGAACCTATTGAAATTGTTAAAGACTATAAATATCTCGGTGTCATAATAACGAGCAATCTGAGTATGGAAAGCCACTTAGAAGATAGACCCATGAAAGCTAAAAGCGTGATAAATGCTGCTTGGAAGAAATGCTTTTCAAGCAAGCTTATAGCCCACACCGTAAAGTACAAGGCTTTTGTAGCAGTGGCCGAATCGGTGATGATGTATGCAGCTCAAACGTGGGGATATGAGAAATTCGAGACGGTAGAAAAACTTTTAAGATTTTATGTTAAAAGATGTTTTCAACTACCAAAAAATACTCCAAATTACATGATAACCATCGAAACCGGGTTGTCACCACTGTACATCAAAACGCTCAAACTACACGTGGAATATCTACTGAAAGTATTTAATATGCCGGAGGGAAGATTGCCACAAATAGTAGCCCTGTATACAATTGGAAAGAGAAATCTATGGTTTGGGAAGCTAAGCGATATTGCAGACTACTGCGGCACAAACTTTGACCTTGGCCTGCAGGGAAGTAGCAGTAGGGACATTGAAAATTATCTGTATCAACGAAGCTACTTCTTCTGTACATAGAGCAACTTACAGTATTCTACAGCACAATCTATGCGAACGGAATTATTTTCGATCTGAACATAGTCAGAAATTAATTTCAGCTATATTTAAAATGAGAGGAGAGCTGGTAAGGTTGAACTTTATCCCTCACCGTGAGGATTTGCCAATTATTTGCCGTCTTTGTAACCTGTCAGTGAGAGCAGACGTTGTCCATTTCATCGGAATATGTCCGATCCTGAAAGAAGTAAGGAGAACATTTCTTGGCAGCGACCTAAAAACTGAAACAGAAGTACTAGCGATCCTAAACTGCGAGGGTGATGCAAATCAGCTTTATAACTATTATAGGAAAGCAATTGCATATAGAAATCGAATTTTGAATGAAGCCTTTTAAAACTTTTTATTTTTTATTTTATTTAATTTTTTCTCTTCTTGAATTACTTTTTTGTTATTAAAAAACTACCATTTACGTTGTAAAGTAATATCAATCGGGCAGACGGCAAAGTCATGCTTTAATGATCTATCTATCTATCTATCGTACTGTAAAAACTCAAAGATGGCGGTCCATCATGGTCGTAGGATTTATTCTTGAAATTGGGTACATCTAGCTATTCACCAGTAGTAGAGGGCGCACCAAACAATAAATATTTCATTAATACCTATGTTACATTTGAATGCGAAACGTTATAAATAAAGACACTACAATAGTAACAAGCGTGTAATTTCAAGTTTTTCTTTTCTTTTTAAGTACTCGTAAACTCGTGTAAGATATGAATACTTTTTATGTCTTATAATATTTATGAAGTATTGTAATAACAATAGAATCTTTTGTTAAACTTTAACCGGAAAGAGTTTTTTATTGTTATGCCTTCCTTTTTATAACACACAAATAAAACAATTGAAATGTAAAGTATTAAAGGAATTTTGTAGCTTAAGTCCGGCAGTTTGCAGAACTATTCCACAAATAAAATGTACTTTACAGATCGAAATTAAAGTTCATCTAAATATTTGCATAGCCTTGCATTTGTAACACTCCTAGAATGAAGTATATATTTGAAGGATTAAGCGTTTGCTTATCGTAGTATTTTTTATCTTTAGCGATTCAATAAATATCCAAACATTTGTTAATTTAACGAGTTGTATTTTGTTTACAACGTAGAGTACCTAGTAGTATGCATAAAATTATATATGCTCATCTAGCATCTACTGTACATTCAAATATGTACAGAGCAGAAAACAAGAACTACATGCACAGAAAACAAACTGATCTTCCCCGAAGTTGCTAATGTAGCAAATCAATCCTAGCTATGGTACCCAGCATTGGGGAATTGCAAGCTACATGCCAATGTTCAACACAATGGCGCAAAATTATAGTAGGATAAAGTGCACTTTAAAATTATTTTACTACGTACCAAAGTTAAAATCGTGTTATCTTAATTACAGTCGATATAATACCCACTTTATCTTTATAACCCCGTATACTAAACTTAAAAGCAACGAGAGCCCATATTACCTTTTAGTACAAGCTTTGAACCTTCGGTCATCGCGAAATTCAATAAAATGCTTTCTGAGGATGTTTTTGAAATTAAAAAAAATAAAATGGTTATCGTTATGTCAAATTCCTTTAAATTTGTTAAAAGAGTATCTCTCAAATTGTGTTCGTTTTTCTAAACTGTCATTTTTGGGGTTTGTTTGACTGAAATTCATTGTGCATTCGTTCAAAAGCTGATACTAGTTGTAGGTAGGTTAAAAATCTTTATAATTAGATACAAAGTTAAGACTTGGTTTTAGAGTTAACATGATACTACTTAGTATGCACTTAACCTACTTAAAATACGGTGACTATAATACTGCGGTATTGCCAATAATTCTTTCATACAAGATTTTTATATATCTTTACTGATTCAGCTAGCTTAAGTAATGAAAGTCATGCAAAAGGCATTTTTCCTTCGACTTATGTTTTTTAGAATACTTAACTTTTACTACCACTATTCACTCCCTTACAACGCTTGACATGTCTGAAAATGTTTATCACAATCGGATAAGTCGTTCTTAAGCTAAATGGTTACAATTCAACAAACCTCTTTACATAAGGTGGCCCAAAATGTATCACCCTATCGGAAGATGCTATAACTTTTGCAAATGGCAGCAACTGTCTGTCAACGTTGACAAGCTATGAAGCGCTATACTCTTCAAATTCGCGGAATACTCATGTAAAAGATGAGCGAGAGCGAAGAAAGTTGACGTTACACTCGTGACAATTTTTTTACGGAATAATTCGTCAGTGATTTTGGCGCGACGTGAATTTCGGCGCAGATTTATCGGCCGTCCTACGCTGGTCAAACACTAAGGCGTTTAGCCCCTCGCCTCAAAAGGTCTGGAAAAACACGTTACAGAAGAGGCACCGGAAGACCTCGTATTGCTTGTTCCGATGAGAACATCGCCGCTGTGGCTGTTGATGTCGCGGAAGAGCCGTCAACGTCAACAGTGACTGGTGAACGATACAGAACCATGATCAACGAATTTTTATTGCCGCAAATTGATGAATCGGGACTGGAGGACATGTGTTTCTAACATTTCGGTGCAACCGCATGCATAGCTCGCGCGACAATCGACATTTTGAAGGATGCGTTTCTGGGTCTCGTTTTTGGCTTTTTGCATTGGCCGGCAAGGTAGCCCGATTAGATCGCTCCAGACTTCTTTCTTTGGGAGCTTTTGAGTCACGGGTCTATAAGAACAAACCACAGTCTCTGGAAGCTCTAAAGAGATTATCCGACAAGAGTGCGAGAACTTAGATAGGTAGGTAAAGTGGCGGTCCAAAAGAACCCAATTAGCGCTTAGGGTGTGCCGTTTTGTTACCACGGACTCGTGTATAGCTATTGTAGTGTAGTTAAAAAGGGATGTTAAGTTTAAACCCAGCCCGTGGAGTTCAGGAAGAGGATTAGTTCTCCAATCCTCTTGTCCGCTATCTCTCTCAGATCCTCGAAGAAGGGTTTGCCAAGAGTTTGTTGTCTGATCCTCGCCAGGGCCGGACATATGCAAAGGAAGTGACATAGAGATTCTTTCTCATTAATATCCGTGCAGCTCCTACAAAAGGTGTTGTGAGGGATACCAAGCTTGTGACCTGTGATAATAGCTACGATTTTGGCAATAACTGGTCTTGGTTTGCCTAGTAACTCTTTTGACCTGGGTTTGTTGAAACTGGGACACGTCTTTCTAGATATGACATAGCTTGTGAGGCTGTTCCACCCGCGATTGGCTAGCTGGAGGAAGTGAAGGTGAATATAGCCCTTAACGGCACCAAGCGGAATGTCGACTCTTTCTGCTAGCAAGCCGACCCTCGCCTGGCCAGCTCATCAGCACGCTCATTACCCTCATGGTTGCTGTACCCTGGGACCCAGATGAGAGTGATTCTCGAGTGAGTGCTTTGTTGATTCAATTCGAACCGGCATTGCTCTACCAGTTTTGAAGAGATGCAGACCGCATCAATGACCTTGATGGCAGCCTGGCTATCCGAAAAAATAGCGGTATAGTGATTAGATGTTGGAAGATTGTTTAGCAGGCGGCAGGCTTCTCGAATCGCAAGAAGCTCCGCTTGGAAAACGCTAGCAGAGTCTGGGAGACGGAAAGACCTTGATATATTCAGCTGCGCCGACTCCGCAATCCATCTTCGAACCTTCCGTGTATATCCCTATATCATAGTTGCAGGTAATGCTTCCGTTCTTCCATTCTTCTCTGGAAGGGAATTTTGTTAAGAAGGATTTTCTGAAGTTGAGTTTGGGTATCGTGTAGTCGGTCGAGGAGGCAACCAGTTCACTTGGCATCGTCTACAGGACCTTGCCGTGACCATATGGCCTTCTGGTCCAGCATCCATATTCCCTGAGCCGGACTGCGCTGCATATAGCTGTGTCTTTGATGTGTAATTCGAGGGGGGGTGCAAGATCACACTGAGAGCATCTGCTGGACAAGACCTCATTTCTCCTGTGATACTCACGCACGCCGATCTCTGTACTTTTTTGATTCTGTCGATATTGTACTTTTTGCTCAAAGCTGGCCACCAAACGATAGCGCCGTAAGTAAGAATTGGACGCACAACGGCTGTGTACATCCAAAGGTTCATCTTTGGCTGGAGTCCCCATTTCTTACCGAATGTTTTATTACAGGCATAGAAAGCTACGCTTGCCTTCTTAATTCGCTGTTCTATATTGAGTTTCCAACTAAGTTTCGGGTCTAGAACCGTGCCTAGGTATTTTGCACTGGAGCAAAGCGAGAGAGGCTGACCATCTAGTTTGGGGGGTGAATGCCGGTACCTTGGTTTTAGTGGTAAACAGCATCATTTCAGTCTTCTCCGGATTTACTCCAAGGCCACAGCTCGTAGCCCATGAGTGTACCTTATCCAGAGCCCTCTCCATGAGTTGACTTATCGTGGAGAGGAACTTTCCTGATACTAGTATAACCACATCATCCGCGTACGCAACCACCTTAAAACCCTCCCTATCAAGAGAACTTATCGCCCGAAGTTTTCGTCAAAACGTTTGAAAATGCAGTAAAAATGTCATCAGCAGTGTCGATACCCACTTGACCAATATCATCTTCAAAAAGTGATACGTAAAAATTAAGTCCAAATAAACACTTACAAAAAAAATTATGAGGTTTCATTTTAAAGATATAGTAAAACAACATTGGGTGAGTGTATTTGGGCCACCTAGTACCTAATAATAGTAGATAACTTTTGTAATCAGTTGTTTGAAAATAATTTTGATAAATATATTCCAGGAATTTATTAATGAAATAATTTTATATGCAGATATGCACAGTTGACAAAAAGTCTACGTACACATAACAGAAACAAGTGCGTTCTTTAGGTTAGTGGTACACAAAATAAAGGCTGTAATGGTTGATTCTGTATTCATAACATCAACGAAGATATAATGCATTCCATTCGGCACTTGACCCTTACCATAAATAACGTGAACAAACAGAATGTGTCGTTTTGAAGAAACGCCCCAAAAAGTGGGCGTGTCTGCAAAAAAACATAAATTTTACTTTATTTTATATGAGACTCATTCTTCCGTTTCTGGTGCAAATGTTTAGAATAGTTAAAATTTGCTCAATAGGAATATAGGGAGCTACTGGTCGAGCTCTAATTCATGTTAATAAAATAACAATTACTGTTGTTGTTCAAAATAGAATTTGATCAATCGGATAAAATTCTTGATAAATGGGCGTGTAAGATTCTAGAAAGCTTGTATATGCAATTTTTAACTCCTACTCTAAACTTTTTTTTTGTATGCCTATGGGGTAGCGGGAAAACGCTAATGCGCACGAGAAACAGTCCCGCTCTGTTTCAAGTAGTGTAAGATTCCTACTCACTAAAAAAAAAAACACATTTAACCCCTTTTCAACCGGACACCACCCACGCCGGGACCGCTTTAACATTACTTCAGAGTGGCGTCGTTTTCTTTCCCCTCTGGGGAACGGCTTTTTCACATTTTTTCTCCTGGTGCGAGCTTATGATATCTTGCCGGTAAGGCTTTCACCAATTTGGTAAACTTACTGAAGGTATATTTACTTCCTCTTCTCTCTTTTTCGATCTGAGTACCATCTCAATGAGTAAAGATATTTTGTTACACATGTCGATACTCGAGATCAACTTGTTTACATCTTCCGGATAAAAGTTGCCTATCTCCGACTCCAGGCTATTTCTTTCTGCTGCCGACCTGTTACAAGTGAAAAGGGTATGATACGCATCGTCTTCTAAAGAGTATTTGTATTGGTAGGTGCGCTCCCTACTTTTCTCATCTTGTGCAGGTACCGGTTGAAGTGACCGTACGGTAAGGAACTGGGTGATATAATAATTCACTTCAAGCCTGCAGCGACGTCTCTGATCAACCGGTAGGTGCACCTTCCCCTCGTTTCGGCGTTCCATCTATTTTGCCACTTCTTCTGCAGCTGCTGTTTCCACTCCTACTTCTGTCTTCTTGTCGTAAACGTACTTACTTGCTGCTGCTAGGTGATCAATTGGCGTCACTCCTGCGACGACTAGGGCTGCTGGCTTCGACACCGTTCGGTATGAACTCGTTATCCGAAGGGCTCCTATACGTTGGACCGCGGCCACTTTCATCGTGTATATCTCCTTTTTGAGCGCGTCAGCCCAGATCTCCGAGCCATACAAAAGTATGGAGTGTGTAACCAACATCAGGATTCTTCTTTTACTTGTCGTGGGATCTCCTATGTTAGACATCAGACTGCTTAGCAATAAGTATGTTTTTGTTGCTCTTTTGGATGCGGTCTTCATTTGTTGCCAGAACGTGGGCTTCGTATCTAGCCTAACTCCTAGAAATTTTACTTCTTCCTTAGTGTGTATGATTTCCGGACCCAGTTGGAGCTTGATCATCGTGGGTAGCCGCCTTCTCGTCAGCAGGACTATCTTGGTTTTCTCCACTGCTAAGCTTAGACCGTGGTCCTCCATCCATGTGCACACCTGTCTCATGACTTGATTCAGTCTTCTCCTAGTGTCTTCGATGTCTGGTGCGGTGATCGCTGCAGGGATGTCGTCGCCATAGCCGAGCAGAAATGTGTTTTCAGGCATCTCCATCCGAAGAACTCCATCGTAAGAGATGTTCCATAAATCCGGTCCAAGGATTGAGCCCTGTGCTGCTCCGGCCGTTATTTCCTTCCCGCGGGGTCCTTCTGTGGTGCCATAAATTAGCTCTCTGTCGTTAAGGTAACCCCTTATCATCCGTAGATACTGTGGAACATTTATACTGCTTATACTCTTTTTCTTTATAGTACAACGCAATAAGTTAGGTTTTATCCCGGTACCTACTAAAATGATCCAAGTTTCACGTGCTTTCAACAAACAAAGTTATTTTGTACGCTTCTCGGAGCATAAAGTGTGTGGACATGTAATGGTGCTCGTCACATTTTAAACTTACTTTATGTGCGCTTAGTTTTTTTTCTATGTACGGGTCGATACTTAGTGCCTTATATACTAAAGGTCAGCAAAGTTTTCCATCTAATCATTTCCATTTCATTCCGTTCCGATCTACTCATTACAAGAAAGTACTGTAAGTACTGTGATGTACAATTTTGGCAGCATTTCCAGTGATTCGTCTATGTACTGAACACTTGTTTTGTTCACATTAAGCAGTTTCGGTATCAAAAGTAATTACTGTTTCATTGCACGATAAAAGTACTTTTTCACTCTACGTGAATTCTCTTTTAAAAATAAATATTTGGCGCAACAGCTCTTCAAGTGCCTGGGCCAAGCTTCTCGCAACCACTCGTGTTGTGTGCGTTATATTTCTTCATACAAACGGAAGGGGCCTACAGTTTTGTGCCATATCCGAAGGGCGATTTCAGAAGCTTTTTCGTGACAACAATACTCTCGGATGTTTGACAGACGCTCGCGAGATGTGAGACCCTGAAAAAAACTTGTTTGTGTTTTCTGTGATTCGAACATCGAAACTCACGCGCAGTGATCCGATACACTAACCACTTGCGTCGCGGCGCCCACATTTGCTTTTGTTCCTACATAATACATAATGCTAATTAAATACAGCACTTCTTTTTCTTCTTTTTCCTTTTTCAGCGAGGTTATGATCCGAAAAACAAGGGATCATAACCCTCCCACGTTCGCCTATTTGACCTCAGAAAATATCGGCAGGCCTTCCGAGTTTGGATCACTCGGTTACTGAGGCTAATGAAATACCGATGTCGTCGCATTTGTGTGATCCAGGCGTTTATAGGCCTGCCTCTACTCCCTCGCAATATCTTTGAAACGTTCATTGATATTGTATTTTAAACAGGGTTCAAATGATCTCTTCTCTGAACGTGGCAATACCCGGTCGCGCTCTATCTTCCGCAAGATGGTTTCCCTGACGTGAATGCTTCCACAGATCTTCGAACTTCTGCCGTTAATTTACTCTCATACTTTTTGTACAACGTTCAATATTGTGAAACGTATGTGAGCGCTGGACGCACAACTGTGGTAAAGAGCCTTCCTTTCAACTTAGGGGGAACTTAGGGGGCATTTTTCGGTCACAAAAGATAGTGGAGTTTTCCCGCCACTTCATCCACCCTATGCTTACGCGATGATTGATGTCGTCATCACAGGTTGCTTTGCTTTTGATCATAGATCCCAGATATTTGAACTTTTCGCACTTGGGAAGCACTGTTCCATTCAAATAAATGTCTGGAATAGGCCTGAGTAGACCAGAGAACGGGCAGCATTAGTACTCAGTCTTTTTTTAACTAATGCGATACCCAACTCCCTCCAAAACGTCCACCCACACATTAAGTGCTCCTTGTAGGGATCTAGGATCCTCACTTATGATGGCTCCATCGTCAGCAAAGAATAACTGGTGTACCTTGAGGTCCGTCACTCTACCTTTAAACAGATAATCAAGGACTGAAATAAAGAGCAAAGGACGCTTCCCTGATGCACCCCGACTTTGATGGGGAACTCTTCGGTTACTTCAGCGGGGCATCTTACTCTTGTCTTTGTTCTTTGGTACATGTCCATGATCATCCGTACATAGGTTACTGGAACCCCTCGATGTCTTAGCGGCACCAAATAAATAAATACAGCACATCGATCAATAAACAAACGCAACAGCAAGCACGGGCGTCACTCCCATGCTGTACAGCCCCAATCCTTCTGATCCGCTCTGGCATTTAACAGAGCTCTGTTTGTTTTGTATATAAGTAATCCCTATTTCTTGAGACAGTACTTATTTGAATGAATTTGAATTTCGAATCGTCTGGTGATTCAATTAATAACTTTTTTTTTGTTTCGACCAACAGGTAGCGAATTTATATGTTCTGGCATCCAACCTGTACGGAGAAGAAAAACATTTTCTATATACTTGTAAATATATCCCAGCCGATGCCATGTAAATTAAATCTGCTGTCGAAATTTTAAATTCTCAAGAAACTCCGGAACACTTTATTTTGCGCGCAACTTTGTCTTTGCTCCATCAATTGCACATATCTAATTGAATACAATGTAATTTTCGATCTCTTGGGAAAATGAACACAAGATATAAAACTTCGTTTCCGAAATATCAAAGATATTATCGGAAGCATTATGTTCGTTGCACTTTTAACACACTTAGGTAATTTTAGCAAATGCTAAAAATCGGTATCTTGGACTATGTGTCAAATTTTTGCTGACGTCAGGATTGGTGGCTAAATTAATTTTGACACTATCGTCGTGAATAAATTTATCCAATTGTCTAAAATATTACATTTTATGTTGGGGGTTGAGAGTAAATTGTTACACAACCTTGGGTTTTTATTCCAAGTTATTTTAGTATAAAATTGGCATGCCGATGTAAATATCCTGCTTGGCAGGCGCTTTATTTCATTTTAATTCTTGCGCAGATTTTGCATTCCAACATGCTTTTGAAGAATTCAAGATCGACTGCTACACTTTATCTTAAGCGATTTGGCAGCAAATTTTATGGTGCATAAAGGTAAGACTGTGATCAATACTAGTCTGTTCTTGCCACTGAGCAGAGAACAGTTGTGATTGCTCTGTACTATAACTGCTCGGCTGCTCATTGCGATTATTACTTTGCAAACTGCGGACGATTTCAAGTAATGCACGAACTGGTGACTTATTGTTTTTTCAGTAACATCGACCAAGCACATACATCTATCAAACGTAGCTTATATACAACGTAATCGCACCATTCTTTTTGCCGAAATAATCCATTAATACATATGTATACTCCCAACGTGCTTGGAATCGTATATCGCACACTATGTTCATTTCTCTAAACAGTCAATAGTTGTGATTGCTCAATGGGAATTCTCGAGAAATTAGTTACCAGGTATAAGAGATTACTACGAGACGACAATTATTTTATATTCCCTGGATGATTTCCACAGCGATTTAGGACGACCATAAATACCAATGTAATGTATTTTCTGTTTTCATCGCAGTCATTTGCAATTTGTGTGTTTTGCTCGAATCGCGCCCTGTACTTTGCACCAAATAGAACAAAATAAAAAAATGCTACATGTGATCTTAAGACTGACTAAATCACTGTTAGTATAAAATGTTTTCCTAACTACTCACCGAAAATCATTCTTTAGCTCATCTCTAATTTTGCATACAAGTTTCTCGTTTATGCTCGGATAATTGCTGTTCCTTGCTGAAACTCGAGCTCGCACATATTGGGTAATACACTACCTACTATACTATTGCCAACTTGGCGTTATACCTTTCTACAATAAGCAGCACACATTATTAATCAATATCGCGAAAACAACTTCATACAAATCATGGCTTTGGCATATATACTTTTCAAAAGAAAGGTAAATAAAATTATATGTAAAAAATGTTTTAAAAATAAGCTATAATCGATGTTTAAAATATAAAATAAAAATTATCACTGAAACAGATGATTTATGGGTATTATGTTGAATTTATTGTGTTAAAAGCTTGTCACGTGCAGGAAGCTCATACAGGCATTTTTCGTTTAACAGAGATTGTAAGTACCTAAGTATGTATATTTTTTTTTCTATTCACGACAAACTTTAAACACAATAAATTCAACATAATGCATATATCTATTTCAGTGCTTATTTATTCAATTTTAGGATGCCTAAATAATAAAAGGCTTTTTAAAAAAAGTATTTTCTGCATAGAATTCTACAATAATATCATATCAAGGGGGTTGTTAATCTTCTTCTTCGTCTTAATCTGGTCCTCTTTTACCCATAGGGTGTCTAGGTTTCATCCTTATTTAGGTGGCTCTTTTCCTTTGGAAGTTCCTCCATATGAATCTGTCTCCAGCTAATTGTTTGGCCGAGGACAAATTTTCTCCTGCTTCTCTTAAAATTTTTTCGACGGAGTTATTCCAAGTCGATTTGGGCCTTCCTCTTTTGTTTTTCCCTTCAGCTTTTGCTTCCCAAACTTTCTTTACCTGCCGATTATCATCCATACGAACTAAGTGACCAAACCACCGAAGTTTTTTATCATCCAGAATTCTATTTGTCGATTCCAAATTTAGTGTTTTTCTTATATTTTCGTTTCTTATCTTGTCGATTCTCCTAATTCCTAGCACTCTCCTGAGGTATTTCATCTCCATGGCTTGGATCTGGCTTTCCTGTTTCTTAGTAAGTGTCCAATTCTCTCCTCCAATTAACAGGATCGGACGGTACATTGTGTTGAAAATTGATATTTTTGTACTTTTCGTGATTATGGTCTAAGAATTTCCTTTGCAGGGTCGCGTACAGAGCATTAGCCGACTGGACTCTCGCTTTCAAGTCATCTTCAGAGTTGCTGTTTATTATACTTCCTAGATATTTGTACCTGTCAACCTGGTCAATAGCTTTGCCATCCACCAACACACTCACTACTTCTGGTTCGTTCCCGATTACCATCACTTTAGTCGTTTTGACATTAAGTTGGAGTTTTTGTGATGCTAGTGTTTCTTTCCATATCTTTAGGTTTTTTTCCAGATTGTTTATTGAGTTTGAAAACAACACTATGTCATCAGCAAATGCACATGCCTTCAGATAAACTGGTTGTAGAAGTCTGTATCCTACTCTATAGCTTTCCATTATCTCTTGGCATTGGCGCAAATGAAGAGTAGAGGGCTCAAAATACTTCCTTGTCTTACTCCTTCTGATATCATGAATCTATCCGACAATATATTACCAGTCCTTACCACATTGTAATTTTCTTTATATATACTCTTGATCGCTCGTATAAGATTTTCTTCTACTCCCTTAACCGTAAGGCTTTCCCAAATTTTTCTTCTGCTTATTGTGTCGAACGCTTTTTCATGTCTATAAAACAAGTGTACACTTTCTGTTTTTTGCCAGCTTTTTCTCCAAAACCTGCTGCACTGTGAAAGTATGGTCTTGTATGCTATGGGCTGGTCGGAAACCGCTTTGAACATCTGATAGTTGCCCTTCTACTTTTCTTTGAAGTCTTCTTTCAAGGATTGATTCATAAACTTTTAGCGCTGAAGGCAGCAGTGTAATGCCTCTGTAGTTGTTACAATCTTTTGTGTCTCCTTTTTTAAATATGGGAAGAATCACACCATATTTCCAATCTTCTGGGACCTCATTGCTTCTCCACACCATGTTTAATATTTCAAGAAGTTCTCTTCTCCTTCCTTCTTCTCCTAAAAATTTGATACACTCAGGCGCTATCTCATCGATTCCCGGAGCTTTAGCTGATTTCATCTTCTGAAGTGCTGTGGTGAGTTCTTCATTTGTAATGAGGTTTACTCCGGGTTGCTCATTCCCAACAATTTCTTCTACATCCCGAATTTCTTCTGTCACTATTACTTTATCGATTATGTCCGTATTTAATAGTTCATTGAAATATTCCTTCCATCTCCTCCCTATTTCTTTTTCTTCTACCAGGACCCTTCCGTCCTTGGATTTAATTGCTTGTAGTTTGAAATCTTTGCCATTTCTAATCGTTTTGAGCATTTTGTAGAACACTTTTATGTTATGCCTCTTGTTTGATTCCATCAAGTTACCAAAATTTTCCCACGACTTTTGTTTGGATTCCATAACTATTTTCTTTACCTCATTCCTTTGAATGTTATATGCAGTGTATTTGAAATTGCTTCGTTTAAGGGGGTTGTTCAAAAAAAGTAGTTCGCCATTTTGGAACATCCGCCATATTGGATTTAGAACAGTATTAGAAGTGCATTGTTACCGGACATGTAAAGGGTGATCAGATAGCAATTATACTTTTTCCAATTGTTATGTTTCAGCAGCTGCCAAAGTAACCAATGCCATCCAACTGTCAAAATATTCAGTAAGGTTTGCCATTTTGCATCATTTTACGCTTGCCGAACGTGCGGAAATTATTAAAAAAATATTATCGAAATTCTGGGTCAGTTGAAAATACTTACTTACTTACTTAGGTGGCGCTACAGTTCGGGGTGAACCTGGGCCTCAACCAACAAGCCTCTCCATTTAGCTCGGTCTTTAGCTAATTGAAAATACGCAACGTGAATTTCGTCGTGAGGTCGGTCGTCATCATGGCTTCAGTATGCAGGCAATTCGTCGCACCGCGGAAAATCTTGAGCGTGAGTACACTATTTTGGACCTTAACCCTAGAACCCTAGACATATTTTTCCCGACTTTTCCTACCTAGGGTGCTTAGTACGTCTTCTTACTTGCTTACAGGCGTTTTCACGACAAAAAAAATGAATTTTTAAAAGAAACAGGGTGCTCAGGTACCCTGGATAGGGTTCCAGGGTTAAGCCACCAACCAGACAGATATTGGTGCGAAATGAAGAAAACATAGGCGCCGTAGCGGCTAGTATCGAAGAAGACCCAGAAATGTCGATTCGGTGCCGTTCAGCTGAATTGGGCATCGCCAGAGAGTCCATCCGGCTTATTTCGCGGTTGGATTTGGGCCTACATCCATATAAGATTGTGCTTACGCAAGAATTGAAGCCGAACAACCCATACAAGCGACAAAACGCTCAAAGTTGTGAAGGGGAAATTTGGCGACTGGGTCATCTCATGGCGAGCGTTCATCAATTGGCCGCAGCGATCATGCGACTTGACACCACTCGATTATTTTCTCTGGGGCTACGTCAAGTCTACGCTAACAAGCCAACCACTTTGGACGAGCTCGAGGCCAACATTCGAGACACTATTGCCAGAATAACGCTGTACGTATTGGACCGATTCATCAAAAATTTGACCGACCGCTTGAAGCACAGCCACCGAAGCCGAGGCGGCTATTTAAATGATGTGCTATTCCACACATAATGGCATGAATGTAGCTTCAAAATAAAGCCAGAATCAATATCATATCTCACATCGTTGTTGTTTTATTTCAGTTTTTTTCTATCGTTCTTATCTGGTCATCCATACATGTGTGCAAAATTTCAAAGCTCCAGTTCAATTAGAACTAGCCAAATTTCGATTGCAATATTTGACCTAAACTATTAATTTACTTAGTCACACTTATGCAACTGTCTTGCATTTACTTTATTGAAATTTATAGAAATTCTTTTAAACTAAGGTTCCGCATAGAAATGCAAGAACATCAGGAATATGTTGGCAGTAAAATAGAAAAAATTGTCAAAACAGCCATTCTCTATCCAGTTCACACTATAATCAGGGATCGAATGGCCGCCGTATCGGTGAACGGATGACTGGTAACGTAATTTGTATTGTGTTGTTGGTAGGTCTAGCAACACATACATATTGTACAAATTACGTGACGAGTCTTCTGTTCATGGATATGAATATACAATGCAAAAAGCCATAATTCCATGGAATTTAAAAAAAAATTGGTGAGTTCTCATTTAAGGAACTAGGGATAGTGTATTATACAAACACTTGCAGGCGGATGAGTTCACATTTCTCATTTAAGGAACTAGGGATAGTGTATTATACAAAGACTTGCAGGCGGATTGTAGCATGTCTGGGTTTTTATTTAATTCTATAACTAAAGAAGAAGTGAACAAAGATTTCTTGGCTACAAAATCGTCTATCGAAGTGGGCAATAATTCCTGTTTTGGTAGCATTTCATGTAGCTCTGGTGAACGTTTTTCCGAAGAAACAGAAATTTCCAGCCATCGTCTTGAAAGTATTTCCATATTAATTTAATATCTAGGAAATACGACTTAAAACTCTTGCTATTACTATTATAGATGGGCAAAAAATCACGGCCTGTGAATTATTCACTGCGAATGAAAATTCACATAACGACTTAAGAATAAACTGTGAATGGTTAAAACGTTAATAAGGAACGACGAACGACGAACGAAAATGTGTATGCACTAAATGCAGATGTGAATAAGGGAGGAATTCTTTTTTCACAACACCTCTACTATGCATACACAACAAACGATAGGATAGAATAAAGCAAGTCGTGGTGAACGAAATGCATTGGGTACGCAAACAGCATTCAGGTATGTAATGTATCATTAATCGCTGGGTTATTTCATAGACAAGAGAAATATCATATTTGTCTTGTCTGTAGTTGTATTCAAAGCACAAATTTACACATTTGTTTGTTTCGTGTCCACGAGTGCGCGTATCTAAAAAAAGTTCTTTTAAAATGCCGCCAATAATAAAGCGAAAAAAGATTACAAATACAAATATTTGGCGCAACAGCTCTTTAAAGTGCCAGGGCCTAGCTTCTCGCAACCACTCATGTTGTGTGCGTTATATTTTTCACACGAATGGAAGGGACCTACAGTTTAATGGTGAATCCGAACGGCGATTTGAGAAGCTTTTTCTTGACAACAATACTCTCGGATGTTTGTCAGACGCTCGCGAGAGGTGGGACCGTGAAAAAACGTTTTGGTATTTTCTGGAATACGAACTTGGAACCTCATGCGTAGTGATCCGATACACTAACCACTTATGACACGGCGCCCAAAAAAGATTAGTTTTATATGGAATTTTTGTACGGGATTTCGCAAAATGTAATTTGTGCCAGGCGAAATTTGCATACAAAACCAGTACATCCAATTCGAAAAGCCATATGGGAATCAAGCATCCTTTGGTGTCATTAGTTTCTGGGGTAAGTTTTTTTTTGCTTTATAGTTTGCGCGCACTCAAGGGGTTATGAATACTCTTTAAATGTTGATAAATAGTGCGGGCGTTGGAAAGGATGGATAGAGAGAGAAAGATTTGGTGTGGTGGTTTGAAACTCAGTTGTTTAAGTTTCAGTGGCGTTTAAGTAAAAGTGCCGACCAGATAGCTGTTGGGAGATTTACGTTATTTTTTTTTTTACTTCTGATTCACAATATTTTTTTCACGACCATCCATCTTTCTTATTATTCTTCTCAAAGCATTTTTTATTCGTAAAAAGAATTATTCTCATAGATTCACATTCACATGTTGTATTCATAGTGAAACAAAATCGCATTCACAGTTATAGCTGTGAACATAAATTCACGACTTAGCAATTGCTATCCACTTTATGTGAAATTACAAAAATTCACCACTTCTTGGATGGGTCAAAAAGCATCTCGGAAATGATACTGTAGTTGTTAATTGCACTTTACTAAAGCATAAATGAGGTGGCATTTCACTTTTCAGATGTTTTCAAATTTGTTGGTGTATTTTTAATTCAACATAATTTCTTCTTTGTTTTGCCGGGAATTAATTTGGTATAAATAATTTATTTCCGAGAGCTTCCCAGATTTGTTGTAATGTGTTGTGTTAGATGCCAATGCCAGCTGACTCATGTAAAAAATTATTAAAAGCCGGAAGATTAAATTCTACTCTTACAGTTTTATATCCGGTGTAAGCAATATTGTTTGACACGTACATACATGCACATATACAATATATTGCTCATTTACTTGAAGACTTTCATAACTCAAAAACGCTGTTTTTGAGTTAATGATGCAGAATTGTTCGTTTTATCATGCTTCATATTGTGTAAAAATTTCATATTAATATCTTGTATACTCTCCGCGTTAGAATTAAAAGATGTCTTCTTTTTTCCTGCAAGGTGGTAGTCAATTGAAAACTTTAAACGCATTTTCTGCAAATTGTTGAGTTATGACAGTCTTCAAGTAAATGAGCGATATATGTAGTACCTCCAACAATTGGTAACAACTTTATTCTAGTACATTCTTATAACTTCTTGCTTCAATATCTGAGAAGAGAAACATGAAAACAAGGCCGGGTGGAATTCTACTAACAGCAATCGATCAGCCATTTTTTGACATTTTAAAGCGCTTGGTTAATCAATTAGACCTTTTTTCTTTGTAACCGTTAAATAGAAACCCATGGATACAGTGTTTATTTTTGGCAGTAAGTGTGTATGTTCAAGTAGCTGCAATGCCTGGTATTACACGGTGACTCAGGTTGCTTCGCATCTCTCGAGTCTTCTTCTTCTTCCTTTTATCAGCGAGGTTATGATCCGAAAATAAGGGATCATAACCCTCCCATTTCACCGCATTTCTACTGATCCGCCTGTGGGGTTCGCATCTCTCGAGTATTCTCTTTTATACTGTCATTTCGACAGTCTTGTGTTATTACACGTAGACTCTTTTCCATGGTGCGCAATTTGAAAATTGTCTTTAATTTTTTTCTTTCGGTGTTAAAGTGTTGAGCTCCTTTTTTTTTTTTCTACTTCCCGGAACTTCCTGATAAATGGATTCCGCAAATTTGTGCAACTTGCACAATTGTCACATTAGGCGTAAAATATTTTATTGCATCTAAACTGTTTTCAAATGCAGCAGCTCTTTTTACTCAAATTATGTACTCAGAGTGAAATGTGGTGTACAAAATCGCATGAATTTCATAGGAACAAACTAAATGGAGAATTCATTATTTTGTGCACTTAATTGCTTGCGTCATTTTCCACCTTCTACATGCAACGAACAGAAATGAGCAAGGAGAATGCGAAACGTCAAAAAAGAGGTTGCGAAATTCTACTCATGACTCTCCGGGTCGCTGTTTTGTATCTCTCTTTTTTCTCTCTTTCGCACTTGTGTAATTGGAAAAGATTCTTGACTCAACAGTCATCGTGTATCGAAAATATCGAAAACACCATAGCTGTAAACTGCGTGGTAGGCAACTGTATCTTAGCTATTTTTTTTTATAATAAACTGTCCTCTTTATTCCATTCAATTACAAAAATTGATGGCTGGATTTAAAGTTGAACGTAGTCCGGACGCCGTGGCGTAAGTGGTTAGTGTGTCGGATCACTACGCATGAGGTTCCAAGTTCGAATCCCAGAAAACACCAACACGTTTTTTTACGGTCCCACGTCTCGCGACCGTCGGACAAACATCCGAGAGTATTGTTGTCACGAAAAAGCTTCTCAAATCGCCGTTCGGATTCGGCACTAAACTGTAGGTCCCTCCCATTCGTGTGAAAAATATAATGCACACAACATGAGTGGTTGCGAGAAGCTAGGCCCTGGCACTTGAGGTGTTGCGCCAAATATATATATATATGTAGTCCGGACAATTTTAACCAGGGAAATAATAATATTCGCTGTTTCGTTCCTTTTTTATCGCCCTAATTTTTTCTATAACTCAATTTATTTTGTATATTTACTGCAAATGCCGTCATTTCGTTATAACGAATTTATTGTCTGCAAAGAGATTACTTTTCCAAAGAATCGTAAAACTCACATTTCTCATGCAATTTTTACATAAATCATACATGTCAGTCTCAAACTAATACCTCGTCTTCAGTAATTATGCATGCATTTCATTAATGCGTGCACGCATTCGGTTTTCGCAAAGTTTGATAGCACACTCTTCTGCACTATGTCTGCGTCACTTCTTCACTTCATTATTCACTTTTATTACGATCTACTTAGGATGAAGATAGGAAAGAGGGCAACAATATTGTATGTATTGAACTGTGCCTGGTATATTGGCATAGAGACTGATCACCATCTAGTGTAAAACCTGCATTGTGTGTAGCAGCGACATTGTTTACTTAATATGGTATTTGTGAGAAGAAAATATTTCTTGAATGTAGATTTTCATTTTTGATGTTTTTATTGTAAGACATAGTATTTGTTGCATTGGCAGCACTCACACAGTTATTCTTTAACACCTCTGTACTCACAAACGCAGGAACAATAACCCATCACTTTGGGTTTGGCCTAAGAACAGTATTTTGCTTTAATGTATCCAACGCGTTAAAACGACTCTCCAGTTGAATAGTAGCTTTAGTAGATCCAAATTTAAGTATTGATAGCGAGTTTATATGGCTTACAATTTGTAAATTATGTACATATGTAGGTTGATAGGAAATACTCGTTTTCCCAAATAACACTTTCTTGATTTTAACAATACGACAAAGAAGTTCATATTTACGGTTTGAACTCCATGCATACGCGGGTTGAGTTAGTATGGGATTGACTCTGCTTTACGTGTCATGTCTTCTTCTTCCTTTTATCAGCGAGGCTATGATCCGAAAACAAGGGATCACAACCCTCCCACTTCACCGCATTTCTACTGATCCGCCTGTGGGGTTCGCCTCTTTACGTGTCATGTCGAGTCGAAAAAATTGACATACTCGTATATATATAGTTTTTTGTTTTATTGTAGAGTTGGTTACTTTTGTTTATTTACTTCAGTGAAGGATTTAGTTTGTATTCTTTAATGTTATGGTGGTTGCCCAGCATTATTCATGGCACTTCAATAACGTTCTCACTCAGTTTTCACTGCTGTATCTTTCTGCACGGTGTACTGAAATACTCGGCTTGAAATCTTATTTCGGTTTCGACTCGATCCCTCCACTCTGTATATAAACGCATTAAGTGCAGGGCAAATGTAGCGTACTCATAGTTCTCTCTTTCTCCCTCCATCTCTCTCTTCCTCTTTCCCTATCTCTCTCTCGTTTGGTATAAGATTTGCTAACATTGCGGATACTGCCTTTATAATATTATTATGTTATTTAGTTGACTTTGACGCTATCCTCATCAAACTTTCTTTAATATTGCAAACTCACTAGAACATTTTGAAGAATAAAAAAAAAATGTCTGCAAAGTAAAAAAAAAAACTAAAAATATTATAAAAGTGGTATCAGTTAGATTTTTTCGAAGCACCCTGTACTCTGTAAAATATATATGGAAATTATGGATCATTGTCCTGAAATTCTGAGGTAGGAAAATATAGTTTCATATTTCACAATATTGCTTAAGGCCGCCTAGGCAGACACCCACTATAGAGGGTGAGTCATTTAGACTTGCTGTTTTTCAATAGTTTTTTTTTTTACAGATCACGCGTAACTGGCCTCGTGGTGTCATGTTATTCTTATTCAGTATTGTTTGACAAATCATCATGGAAAGGCTCACACCTCAACCACGCGTCCAAATTATTCAGCTGTATTATGTAAATCAGCGTTCTGTGAAAAATGTTTTTCGTGTGCTTCGAGCAACATATGGTGTGCATCATCGACCATCCGTGTGATATTACACATTTAGACTTTTTTCTTTGGGGTTATGTGAAGTCAAAAGTCTTCGCCGATAAGCCAGCTACGATCCAGGATTTGGAAACCAACATTATTCGCGTAATTCGGCAAATACCGGTCGCAACGCTGGAAGCAGTGATCCAAAATTGGACCTTCAGAACGGACCATGTACGGCGAAGTCGCGGGCAACATTTATACGAAGTAATATTTAAAAAGTAAATGTCAGACACTGTCCTTTCAGGCCATAATAAAGTTTTTTACCATCCAAATTCATTTTATCTGTTTTTTTAAAATTTAAAAAAACAGGTCTTAATGAATCACCCGATACAAACTCGAAAACTTAAAATGCCATTTTTCGGAATACTTCCAAGATATTTATTAAAAACCAAAAATTAATATGTCTTCTATCCAAATACATCCATTTATAGTTTGCTACAAGACCACGCCCAATTTTTTATGGTGTTTCTTTCCAAATTGTAGATTTTGATTTTTTAAAGCTTTTTGTAGGTTTTATTCTGGGTCTGTTTTTATTACACTTGTATTCGTTACATACTCGTCATCTAAACAAAATTTGTAAGCCCTGTGCCTAATCAATGAGGTATGGGTACATTCATATGTACATACGTTTATAATGCGGCTTAAATCAAACACTTCACTTCTCCACGAGTATCTGTCTAGGTAATATCTAGTCCGGGATATTTATTATGGTTATATATGGTTCGCTTACTGTGGTAAACTTTGTTTTACTCAAACAATCTACTAGTCTGTAAAATATTGAGAACAACACTTATTTCGACATTTGTGAACTTATTTCAATCCATTACTTTTTATGCGAATTTAGGTACATGCCAGAATTTACTAGATTTGCTGGATCCCTAAAACAAAATAAGCTCAACGTCACCAATATTTTTTTTATCAATTCCGTACAACATTTTTAACAGGGCTTGGCTTGCGTCTACTATAATAACAACTCAATTACGGTCCACAAGTATTTTGGTTGACAAGAGGAACAGAACTAGAGATAACTTTTAGCGGCAGACAAATGACAGATATTTACTGATGACGGTGAATTCTTTTCGGGTATCTATTTATCTCTCTACCTACCATCCAACAACCCCTCGACGAAACGAGTTTTTCTTTCACCAAAACTAAAATATACAATCTTTTACAACTCGGCAATTATTAGGGGCCTGCAGTACATACGATGTAAGAGAAAAAAAATATGAGAAAGGGTGCCGCATACCTGAAACACAATACATCATCAACATCATCGATTTTTTTTTCTTTTACCTGCAAATCATGCAAATCCATACCAAATCTGGCTTTACCTATTTTTTTCTATCTAGCTCCATAACTGTGAAAAAGGAAAAAAAAAAAAGAAAATATACTCACAGTATCGGAATTTTTTCGAGAAAATTCCCAAAAAGATCATCCCCTTTTTGTACGATTTATGTAACAAAACACAACCACTCACAATATACTTTGCAAAGAAAAACAAATTAAAACCAAAACGAAGCCCGGAAAATCAGTCAAAAATCATTCACTTTCAAGTTTTTTCCTTATCTGAAAACCACACTTTCCAAGCTCCTACTCACTTCGAAAATTCCGGAAGAAATAAGAAAAAAATATTTTTTGCACAATCCCAAAATGGCGTCTCGAGTATGAAAAACTTTTGCAAATTTTCAATTCAACCACAGGCTCCTTCTTCTGTGCGAAGACTACGACGTTCGTCGCCTTTGTAGTTTGTCATGTTAAAACGCAGCAGGGTAATGGCGGCGATGATGTCTACTCGCATGACAAAATCGTAAAAACTCGGGCACACAATTTTAATTCCAGAAGAAAACGCAGGGAAAATCTCTTAAATGGTTGTCAAGAGAGTGAGCGGGATTAATTACCGCCAAAATTTTACAGAATTCCGCCAGCAGCGGGCGTTGGCAACTACATAGGCAGCGGGGAGCCTTTTTTAGTACTAGCAAGCGTGTGTGAGTGTGAGTGTATATCACACCCTGGCTCAAAACTCAATTATTTTAGTTTGGCAGAACAGCAACAGAAGCGAACCAGCCATCGAATTGAGCGGATCGTTTTACAGATTTGGTGCGAAACATAATGGCGGACGTGGAAATGTTTGCATGGCGGATAAACTAGTTTTTGCTTGCAATGTGGTGAGTAAAATTTGATGAAATACCGAAAACTTTACTTAATTTTTAGGAAACAATGCAATCAAACACTAAATATCCAGTTGCCCTTTCTGCGTGGTTTGCAATTTTGTGGAATTTCTAATAACCATGACGGTTGTCATTCCAACAGACTAATGCACTTTTGCCTTCCACGATAACCTTTTCTTTCATCATGTTTTCAACGAAACTTCAGTTCGAGCAATTTTATGTATTCTGTCCGTTTCCATGCACCAATTCGCTCCAGTCAATAAAAAAATCTTACATCTCTGCTGAAGCTAACAAAAACTATCTACAACTGGTTCACAAAACCTAAAAGTATTTATTCAAACAAATATTTAATCAGAAAATGACAGAATGTCAACAATAAACTTAATTTTTTATTTAATCAAAAGTAACAGGAGAGAAATCTTATCTAGAAGATAAGTAGATGTGTACTTATTTAGGGAAAAAGTGACTAATGGCCGCTATCGGTAGCAGACACCACAATGCGATAGTGTTTCGTAATGAAGTAGCCATAGGGTGGCAGCGAATGAAATTACTTGTATTTCCGTGTGGATTTTGTGGATGATATGGAAGGTGTGCTGATATGGATGTGAACATGGCGGGAATATGATTTTAAATTTGAAAGTGTTAAAAGCGGAAGATATTATTTTAAAAGAATTTGTCAGTTTAAAAACATAGGTCAAGTAAGAAGAGTCTTGAAAGATCGTGAAGTAGACTTTGTAGACAACAAATCCGTTTTTTGCGACTCATGTATATTTGGAAAACAACACAGAGCTACCTTTCAAAACAGCTGTATGTTGATTGGTGCAATCTCGAATCGACAGACAACTTGTTTCACATGAAGCAAAGTCATCAAATGTTCTTTGACTTTAAAATTAGTTATGGTGTTTCTTTTTGTATTTTTATTCTCATACTACATTTGGGTTTAAATATATCACACGTTATTACTTTTCGTCAATAAGTCCGTGGATTTAATTTCACTTTATTTGCAGCTGGCAAATTGATTGCGGAAGGTAACTCTCAACAGGTTATGGGCCCAGAAAATATCATTCGCCGCAAAATAAAGAAATTCAAATTTGCCGGAAAATAAAGAAATTGCAACGATCAAGGCTAAGGTTAAGCTTTTCTTCGGAAAAGTAAAAAGTAAGGTTAAAGGAAAAATGGCAACAATTTTGAAAATAAAACGCCATTACGACGTCATTCCATTGAGTGGTGAAAATTATTTTGATTGGAAATACGAAATGGAACATTTCTTGAAAAATTTAAAGCTCTGGTCAGTTTTATCGGCAGCGAACCCAGTGGCTACAGGTACTGATTCAAGAGCGGATGCAATAAAGGCATGGGAAGCAAGAAGAAGATACAAAGGCTCATGCAAAAATCGTTTTAAATACCCTAAAGCCATTGCACAGCATCACACGATCAGCAAAGACAGCGGCTGAAGCATGGAAAACATTGAGCGACCACTTCGAGGGTAAAACATTGGAAAATCGTGTAACTTTGATGTGCCGAATTTGCCATAAAAGGCTGATCGAAGGCGGCAACATGGAGTTGCACATCAATGAAATCAACGATTTATTTCAGCAGCTCATCGATCGCGGTGATACTATTTAAGAAAATTGGAAAGTGGCAATGCTTTTGATTAGTTTGCCAAGTGATTATGACGCATTAATCACGGCACTCGAATCGAAGGCTGAATCAGAGCTAACAATGGCATTTGTCAAAAGCAAATTAATTTCGGACTATCGTCGCCGGACTGAAGGTTCAAATGAAAGTAAGGAATCGATTTTAAAGACTACAACTGATAAAAGAAAGTGTTACTTCTGCCATTTAAAGAGCCACCTGAAACAAGATTGTCGTAAGTACAAGCAATGGAAAAGTAACAACCCAAACAAAAGTTCAACGCATAAAGTGAATACAGTAAAGGCAAAAGGGGACGAATTTTTGTTCACAATATCGACAAGCGACGAAAACACTTGGGTTGTTGATAGCGGTGCGGCATGTCATGTCAGTAGCAATAAAAGTTTCTTCGTTACACGGTGTCTCCACGAGCCATGACTCATGCTCGGGCATATGTCTTGTCTTCAAAATGTGTCATGGAGACCGCATTATGTCTTCATGTTTGCATGCCCTGACATTTATTTTTTGATTTATGGTTTGCCATCCATGCCTGGACATGAAGTTGGGCATGAGCTGTCACTTTGTAGGCAGCAAAGACAATTGCTGCGAACAACAAGCTGTTGATCTGTGCGTAAACAACATTTTCAAGAAAAAACAATTGTGAAATTCGATCATGGCCGACTGGACAACACAGGAAGTTTTAAAATTAATTAATTTATACGCGCAATTCGAGTGTTTGTGAAATTACAGGAGCAAGGAGTATAAAAGACTCGATTTAAAAAAAAAATGCGTGGGCTCAATTGTCTTCTGTATTCGGAAAGGACATCAAAGAAATAAAAATAAAATAAAATATTTACGTAGCGCATATGTGGCGGAGAAAAAAAAGTCGACGACTCGAAAAGATCTGGTGCATCGACGGAGACAATCTACCAGTCACATTTGTACTATTTTGAGGAGTTTAGCTTTCTGGAGTCGGTAATAGTTTTACGAAAAACTACTACGAACTACGTAACGGTATGTACACGATGCATTCGGATTAGTAAATCAAACAATTAATGCACTTTTTTCTACAGGAATGCGTATCAAAGCCGAGTAGTGAAACAGTTGAGGTTCCAGAAGAGCTGAACAACTCAGTGGTTATGGAGGATGTCTCCTTGATTGCATCATCGCCTATTTCAACCCCATCACCATCAACATCTGCAATGGCATTGACATCAGCTTCCTGTAAGCAAGGCAGAAGAAAATCAGCACCAAAATCCAGCTCAACATCAACGAGTAGCAGCAAGTATGACAATGCAATTAATGCCATTGTTAAAGGTTGTACGGATGAGAATATGTACTCAGCTTTTGGGAGGACTACGGCATGGCAACTAAGCCAATTATCATTGGTGGAAGCTACAGATGCTATGTCGGAAATCCATCAGCTGCTGAACAGAAAAATAAAAAAGTCGTATCTGTTGTCGGAGGCAAAATCTTTAAAAAAATTTGACATCATCTGCAGAAAGCATCTTGTCATTTGCATTTGCATTTTGTCATCTTCTGGTGAAAGTGACAAATTGACAAGCCGCAATTTTTGATGCAAATATTTCATTTGATGATGAATATTGAATATATTCTGCAAAGAATAAAATAAACAAATAAGGATACGTTTTTATACAATATGTTAATGAATTAAATTGTTTGTTTTTTTATTTTGTCCCATTGATATGGAACATCTCCATCAGTGACACAATATCTACACACGTTATCCCTTATTTTGCAAGCATGTTTATATCTATTGTGGTCTTGTTTTATCAACGATGTTATTGTTTCAGGGAGACTCTCCGTAAGATTTACTCCTTCGGCATTTGCAGGTGTTTGTAGTTTTGGGGAGAGATAATTATGCAATACGCAACATGCTTTTACCAAAATGTCACAAGTATGTAACGCCACTTCGATAGGCCAATGAAATTCTAACCTTCCAAAAGCCACCTCAACAGTCAATCGCGCACGACCTAGCCTATAGTTGAATAACTCTTGAGAAGTGGTTAGGCTGCTGTTCCTGTTGTAGGCTTTTAGGAAATTCCGGTCTAGTGCAAATATATCATCCCCGATGAAATAAAAAGGAGTCTTCATTGTCTGTCCTTTCAAAGGCTTTGCAGGTGGAATGTTAAGTTTCCCAGACGTAAGTGCTTGATACAAACGACAGTTCTTCAGTATAATGACGTCGGGTGCCCTTCCATTGCCACCCACATCAATGTAAGTAAATCGACTGTGGCCATCTACGACAGCCAATAAAATTATACTAAAGAAACCCTTGTAGTTGTAAAAGTCGGATCCAGAATGCGGGGGCGCCTTGATACGAATGTGCTTCCCATCTACGGAACCCAACGTATGAGGAAAGTCCCAAAATGTCTCGAAATCATTCGAAACAATAGACCAATCATTCTCTGTAGCAGGCGTCTGAAAAAAAGTAGACATTATTGTTTTAAATAAACCATATGGTATATACATTCGTACCTTCAAAAATTCATTTTCAAGTGATTCATAAATTGCACTCAGTACTTCTGGGACAAATCTACATATTGTTTTCCTTGAAATATGCGATAAGAACTCCAAAGACCGGTAAGAATCACCGGAAGCAATGTATCTCAAAGATACAGCGAGTCGCACTCTGGAGGTAATCGCATATCGCATTACTGTGCCCTTTTTTTTATTTGGGGCTCAACCTATGAAAAATATTACAATAAACATTAATTGAACATGTATCTAAAAATATTGTTATTTTACCAGCGCCAGAATTTCTTCAAATTTATCGATGGTAATCCTGCAAAAGTTTTGGTAATCTTTTCCACTTTCCCATAAGATATTTTTCAATAAATGTGCCTCTATATCATGAAGTTCCCGCTTTTCCAAAAATGGATTAACACAAAATCGATGTTTCCTCTGTTTTTTTTTTTTTTTCTTCACTGTTTTGAAGTTGTTCTAAAATTTCAAGCGCGAAAATACACCGTACTTGCCTATTATACGGCTTCATCTTCAATGAAATGTTCAGACATGAACTGCTCACCCATTAAAATATGGCAGCTGCCTGGGCATCGTCTGACAGATGTTCGACATATGCCCAAGCATGACTCATGGCTTGTGGAGACACCATGTTACTCTGGACGAGTCACACATCGACTTGACTGTCGCAAATGGTGAAAGAGTATGTGTTAAAGGAATTGGCGCTTGCAAAGTTCAATTTGTTAATGGTGATGGACAAATTAATGCAGCAACAATTACGAACGTTTCGTATGTACCAGATATCAAAGGATATTTCGGTCAAAAAGTTAATAGACAAAGGTTTTCAGGTGAACTTTATCAATAAAGCATGTGAAATCATGAAGGGTGAAACACGAGTTGCGATTGCAGATGTAATCAACAATTTGTACGTGATGCGACAAGCAAATAAGGTTAATGCAGTTGTTCAAGGGCTTGAACCCAAACCAAATTGTATCCACAATTTGCGTCGAATTTTTGGCCATCGTGAATCAGAAGCTATTAAGGAAATGTGTTCAAAACAAATGGTTGAAGGTATCAAAATTGTTGATTGCGGTATCAAGCAGCAATGCGTGGTATGTTTAAACGCCAAACAAACTCAATTGCCAATTCCAAAGCAATCACAAAGCAAGTCGAAAGATGTTCTAAATTTGGTACACACGGATGTTTGCGGACCAATGCAAGTAGTCTCACCGAGCGGAATGCGGTACGTATTGATGTTCATCGCTGATTTTTCGAAGTATACGGTCGTCTATCTGTTAAAAGAGAAATCAGAAGTTTTCAAAAAGCTAAAGCAATACGTAGCCATGGTTCACAACAAATTTCGTCGAAAACCAATTATTCTTCGATCGGATAGAGGAGGAGAATACAAGGGAGCAGCAGTAAAGAAATTTCTACACGCGAATGGAATTCAAATACAGTACACCGCACCGTACTCAAGTTTTCAAAATGGAGTTGCTGAACGCAAGAATCGGACATTGTTTGAAATGGCTCGATGCATGTTGGTTGAGGCAAATTGATCACACATGTTTTGGGCTTACTAAACATGTGTGGTTAGTGTGTCGGATCACTACGCATCAGGTTCCAAGTTCGAATCCCAGAAAACACCAACAAGTTTTTCACGGTCCCACCTTTCGCGAGCGTCTGACAAACATCCGAGAGTATTGTTGTCACGAAAAAGCTTCTCAAATCGCCGTTCAGATACGGCACTAAACTGTAGGTCCCTTCCATTCGTGTGAAAACTAGATTGCACACAACATGATTGGTTGCGAGAAGCTAGGCCCTGGCACTTTAAAGAGCTGTTGCGCCAAATATTTATTTATTTATTTTTTTGGGCTGATGCGGTAAATACAGCGACTTATTTGCAGAATCGTTTGCCTTCAAGAACAATCGAAACGACATTGTTCGAGTTGTGGAACAATAAAAGGCCAGATATGAAGCAATGTGTGGCATTTGGTTCAAAATGTTTCGTTCACATTCCATCAGAAAATCGACGAAAATTGGACAACACGGCAACACAAATGGTTTGTGTTGGTTACGATGAAAATTCAAAGGCATACTCATGTTTTGATCCAGCAAAGCGGAAGCTCGGCATAAGCCGGGACGTTAAATTCATCGGAGGGAAGAACGCATTCATTCCTTCGATCGAAATCCAGCCGAATGATGAATCGACGCAGTCGACTGAGGAGATCACAGCAATTGAAGGTAACGATGACAATTTAAATGATTCAGAGTTGGATTCTTTTCAGGATGCAGAGAATTCAGACGGTGAAGTAAATTGAGAAAACTTTGGTGATGATTTGGCTGTTGAGGAACCACAACAGCAACATCGCATTTCACGGCGAACAAATAAAGGTATCGCACCGAAACGGTTGATTGAGGAAATCAATATGGTGGAACAAGGTATTATTGAACCAAAGTTCAATATTATTGAGTTCGTTGCAAAAGAATGGCACATGGCAGTTGTGTGAATTACTGAATGGTCGCAAAGCCGTTGGCTGCAAAGGGGTGTTTAAGCTGAAAAAAGATGCTGATGGTCGTGTTTCTCGTTTCAAAGCACGTTTAGTCGCATAAGGTTTTTCTTAAAAATTTGGTACCGACTACGATCAGGTGTTTGCTCCAGTGGTAAAGCAGACGACGTTTATAGTGTTGTTGACATTGGCATCGAAAAACAATTACATCGTTCGTCACATTGATGCCAAAAGAGCATTTCCAAATGGAAATTTAAAGGAAACCATTTACATGAAGCAACCTCCAGGCTTTGAGAAGGACGAAAACAGGGTTTGCTTGTTGAAGAAAAGTGTTTACGGTTTGAAACAAGCAGCGAAGTCTTGGAATGATGCGGTAAGTCAGGTTTTGGTTGCTGCGGGGTTTCAACGCAGTACGGCGGATCCATGCTTGTACAAAAGACAGTTCAACGGTTAGTGGTGCATTCTATTGCTTTACGTTGATGACGGCGTTCTTCTGGCAAAAACAACGGAAACGATTAACAAGGTAATTGAAATCATATCATTAAGATTTGAAATCGAAGACTTGGGCGACATAAAGTTGTATTTGGGAATGAAGGTGAGCAGGTCAATTGATGGTTACTGGTCAATTAAGCCAAACAAAGTACATCATGAAAGTCGCATCGGATTTTGGCTTAAAGGACGCGAAGGGATCTATGGTGCCGATGAGTGTTAGCATGGAAAGGCGGCAAGCACCGAAAATAATATGTTGGTTAACAATGAAGACTATCGAAAGCTGATTGGTTGCTTGCTATATACATATGTATATCGGTAAACACTCGACCAGATACTTCGGCAAGCATTTCAATTCTTGCGCAAAACGTCAGCGCATCAACGCAAGAAGATTGGAACGAACTGAAACGTGTTGTCAAGTACTTGAAAGTTACAGCAGATCTGAAATTGGTACTTGGTAATAGCAAACATGGGGTGGGCAAAATCGCATCATCACCTCCCCGTGGTGCCCGCTGGATAACTATCTGATAGTGAACTAACGATGAGCGTATGCTGAGTCTGACGATATATGTGTAGCTGAACACTCGGACCTGCGTAAGCACATCTGGGTGATTTTCAGCGCGCATATGTTTAACTGGACGAGGCATCTCTTGTTGACCTGATCGGCTGAAATATGCGTCTCAGAAGTCTAATAAGAGGTCCTTAGAAGGAGGACGTGCGGCGGATGAATTCTCCCGATGGAATCAACGGTGACGTCTACAGGACAGCGGATACCTTACCGGAGCTACTTCGACATATTTGAAGTTGAGGTCTGCAAGGATTTTCAATACTACGTCAGGGTATTGAAAAAGAGATGGTGGCGGATGAACCCTTAATGGGTCAACGGCAGCGCTCATATCCCCGAAGTGGGTTACTGACATCGGCGTATCCGGCCTGGTGTTGGTTGAGGCCCAGGTCCACCCCGGACTGTAGCGCCATCTAAGTAAGTAAATAAGTTATTTGCAGCTGGCAAATTGATTACGGAAGGTAACTCTCAACACTGTAAGTGGACTAAAAGCCCAGGTGAACTGATTCAATCGGATGTGTGTGCTCCTACGCAGGAGATGTTTGTAGGAGGAGCTAGATATTTTGCTAACTTTAAAGACGGTTGAACACACTATAGACATATTTATTTTCTAAAAGAGGAATGTGAAATCGCCGGCACTATTGAAAAGTACCATATATCTCTGATGTGGAAATGGATATTTCTCAGGAAATAAAGACGCTTAGGTCAGATAATGGGTGAGAGTATGTCAATCCACATGTTGAGGAAGTTTTTGGAAGAAATGCAATCAGACAGACTTTTATTCCTTACACTCCGGAACAGAATGGCTGTGCAGAGAGGGCAATGCGCACTGTTGTTGAAACTGCCAGGATCATGCTTCATTCTCAAAAAATGTCATTAAAGTTGTGGGCAGAGGCTGTTAACACAGCTGTTTATTTATTAAACTGCTTTGGAGCAAGTCCTGAACAGAACAAAACACCCTTTGAACTGTGGTTTGACGACGATCCTAGTGTTAAGGATTTCAAGATGTTTGGTTGCGAAGTCTTTGTCCATATTCCGAAAGAAAAGCGGAGGAAATTTGATGCGAAGTCTAAGCATGGGTATTTTGTTGGGTATCTCGTGAATCAAAAGAGTTTTCGGGTGTGGATTCCTACATTGAATCAAATAGAAATATGTCGGGATGTTATTTTCAAGGAAGTTGCAGAGACTACAGTCATAAATGTAAACACAGTGGGAGATCCCAATGGCATACTTACTCCTAAACGAGTAACCGCTGAAGAAAGCAACCGCATTTCTAACATAAGTGACATGACTGATGACGAACGAAGCTCTGTGGATGCAGCCGGAAAGCCTTAACACAACAACATCAATTCGGCATCGGCTACGAAGCCATAAAAAGGACCATAGTTCGGACGAAGAAATCGAAGCTTTGCAGAAAAATAAGGCCCTTATTGTGATTGTCGATTATTAATCGATAAACGACTTTTGTCGATAGACGATCGACAATTGTGAACTTTGATATTGCAAATGTCGATAGTGAACGATATTTTTCGTTTTGACAGACGGTGTTTATCGTCTCCAATTTTCTTTTCGACTGCGTTCGGTGCCACCGAAAAATGTGTATTTCAGCAATAAAGATGAACTATATATTTTAATTTACAAGAAGAAGAACGCTGAATATTGGCTCAGTGACTCTAAACGGCACAACAATCAATTTCTCCGATGAGGTCAAATATCTAGGAATCGTCCTGGATAAGAAGCTTAACTGGAATTCCCATATTAAGAATAAAATTGCCAAGGCGACTACTGCCTTGTGGGCCTGTCGCCGTATGTACGGCAAGACCTGGGGCCTGTCTCCAAAGGTCATTTTCTGGTTATATACCACGATTGTAAGACCCATTCTGACATACGCGTCCGTAGTCTGGTGGACGAAAACCAAAGAGGTCACAACCATAAATAAACTCACAAAACTCCAAAGACTAGCTTGCCTCGGCATCACAGGTACTATGCACACTTGTCCCACAACAGCCATTGAAGCCATAATCGGACTTACTCCGTTACATATATTTATAAAAAAAGTGGCAATCTGCAGTGCAGTTAGTCTTAGAAAATCAGATGCTAATAGTACACGGGATCACGTGGATCTCATGGAGCTATTGTCCGACTGCCCCGAGCTAGACATGCTCAGCACGGTCTCCGACTTTACGCCTAAATCACTCTACTTTGGTAGAAGGTTTGAGATTGTGATCCCAAGCCGTGATATATGGAATAATGGCGGACCGTCGCTTGTCCAAAAGGTATAGTGTGGTACACCGATGGATCAAAAATGGATTCAGGAGTTGGCACCGGTGTGTATGGACCCAACCATAAAATTTCGAAATCACTCGGAAAGAGTCCTAGTGTTTTCCAGGCCGAGCTTTACGCCATTGAAACTTGTGCTAACATTAACCTGCACTCAGGCATCAAAGGTGCCTCTATCCATATACTCACCGATAGCCAAGCGGCGCTCAAAGCACTGATCTCCCATGTGATGAGTTCCAAATCAGTTCTAAGCTGCTTCGACAGCTTACAAAATCTGTGCCGACAAAATAAAGTAAAATTGTGGTGGGTACCGGGTCATGTAGGCGTTGACGGCAATGAAACTGCAGACCTGCTAGCTAGGAAGAGCTCCTCTGAGTTGTTTACTGGACCTGAACCCTTCTGCGGAATACCCGATTCCGCCTTCAAACTTACCCTAAACATCTGGGAACGCAACATGTGCATCTCCCACTGGAATAACTCCCAAGGTCTCAGGCAGGCTAAAAGAGCTGTCCAACCCTTCCAAAGACAGGCAGTTGATATACTAAAATACGGCAGAAATGACATAAGAAGGCTTGTGAGCTTCCTTACCGGTCACTGCCAACTTCTCTACCACCTTAACAAAATGAGAATTTCGGGGGATATCACCTGCCGCCTCTGCCTAGAAGAGGACGAAACCGCAGAACACATACTATGTGAGTGTGTAGCTCTGTGTAGAACTAGGAGAAGCTTTTTCCTTAAAGAGATCATATCTCCAAAAGATCTTAGGAACTCCTCCGCAGCCGTAATTATAGCTTTCATAAGGAGAGTAGAAGTACTGCTGCCCTAAAAAGTGGCCTATGGCACAATAGATCTCCTTGGTCGCAGTGCCTACACGCCATTTGGGCGTGGCCACACCTGTTTAAAAAAAAAAAAAAAAATATATATATTTTAATTGTATCACCCATTATTTCAATAAAAATGAATTTGATTACAGGTCAAAAGTTGTTAGTAACAAAAAACCAACAGAAAAACTTGTAATCCTGATGGAAGTAAATCCCGATATTGCTAAGGGTATTTGTGCAAAGTCGCAGGCAAAAAATAGGTGGGCAAAGTTCACGGTCGAACTAAACAGTCTTGGGCCTCCTGCGCGTACTTGGGAGAAATGGTTAAAAGTAAATTTTAACCTAGCTACATATGTATCATATCAGTGAAGCATTTTCCTAACAGGTTTGGGCTGATTTAAAATGCAAGATAAAAAAAAAAGAAGTACCTATGAAAATAAAACCAAAATTCAAGCGACATTTTGTCTAGTTTTAATTTTGTTTGTGCAAAAATACATCAAATATTAATTTAAATGTCAAAAAACTTTCAAAGTATGCTCTGTTCACAATAAATAGCTTTTTTGTTCACAGTAACACGAACCTTTGTCGATCGAGTTACACAATACTAAACGGAAAATTTGTCGATGCAATCGATCTTTATCGAATCGTTCGCTGATCGACATTCGAAATAGGGGCCATAGATCTAGAATTATTGGTTACAAGAAAATCGCTGTACACGCAAGAGCAAAACACTTATAAATAGTACGGGTAGCAAGTAAACACATTTAAACATGGTGTTGATTATGTAGAGACGTTTAGCCCTGTTACGAAGTTTTGTTCTATTCGATCAATTGCTGCAATTCTTGCTGTTGAGGGTCTAATTCTAAAACAGTTTGATGTAAAGACCGCTTCCTTAAATGGGGATATCTCTGAGGAAATTTACATGTCACAACCACATGGCTATGATGATGGTACTGGGCGTATTTGTTTTCTTCTTCTTCTTCTTCTTTCTTTTATCAGCGAGGCTATGATCCGAAAACAAGGGATCACAGCCCTCCCCACTTCACTGCATTTCTACTGATCCGCCTGTGGGGTTCGCCTGGCCGTATTTGTCGTCTACAAAAAAGCCTTTATGGCTTAAAGCAAGCATCGAGATGCTGGAATTTAAAACTGACCAAGTTGTTGAGTGATTTTAATTTCAAATCCAGCACAGCTGATCCTTGCATTTTTGTGTTGCATCGAAAAGTCATAATGGCATTGTTCATGTATAGATGATGGACTCATTGCTGCTACGGAAGTCCAAGATGCCCCGGAAGTTATCTTTTACCTGCAGAAACACTTTGAAGTGAAGTTGAGTGAGGTCAACTGTTACCTTGGTCTTGAGATTCATCGCAACGAGGATAGATCAATCCTTGTAAATCAATTGGGTTATGCGGAAAGGCTTTTAGAGAGGTTCAACATGAAAGACTGTCGGGGGGCTAGTACACCAGTAGTGGAAGCAATGGAAAACTTACATCACCGAGCTCGTTTCCTTTTAGAGAGGCTACATGGAGTCTCATGTATTTAACAATTGCATCGAGACCGGATATTACTTACGCCATTGGAGTCGTCTCTCGTCATCTGGATAACCCATCCATTGAGCAAATATATGCAGTAAAACGTATCTTCAAATACATTCAATCTACAAAAGAATTTGAATTTGAATTAAATTTAATAAAGGCGCCGTGGCGCAAGTGGTTAGTGTGTCGGATCACTGCGCGTGAATTTCCATGTTTGAATCCGATAAAACACCAAAAAGTTTTTTCACAGTCCCACCTCTCGCGAACGTCTGACAAACATCCGAGAGTATTGTTGTCACGAAAAAGTTTCTCAAATCGCCCTTCGGATAGGGCACTAAATTGTAGGTCCCTTCCATTCGGTTCAAATATAACGCACACAACTCGGGTGGTTGTGAGAAGCTAGGCGCAGGCACTTGATGAGCTGTTGCACCAAATATATATATATATTTTTTTAAAGGTGCTAATTCTGCTCTTAATGCTTTCAGCGACGCTGGCTATGCTGGTGACACTACAACTCGTCAATCAATAAGTGCCTACCTGTTTCTATTGGGGAAAAGTCCAATATCATGGTCATCTCAAAGACAAAAGGGCGTTAGTCTTTTGACAACAGAAGCAGAATATGTCGCAGCTTCGGAGGTAGTTAAAGAACTTACCTGCTTGACCGCATTGGTTACGGATCTATGGCCTGAAGTCAATATAACGCCATCATTGCACCTCGATAATCAAGGAGCTATAAAACTCATCAAGAACCCTGAATTTCACAGAAGAACGAAGCACATCGATGTCCGTTTCCACTTTATTAGGGAAAAATACAACAAATCCCTTTTCGACATACAGTATGTACCTAGAGAATATCGAATCACGGACATATTTACCAAGGCACTGGCGAGGGCGAAGTTTGAGCGATTTAGACATATGGTGAACATAGATCTTATGTGAATTATATAATAGCTACATACATATAAGTATGCATATTGAAATCTTAACACTATACTTCTTGAATTATTTTATGAATTATTAAGTAGATGCTAAAGTAAATGATTATATACCATATACGTAAATATGTGGTTGCCTTTTTCGCGAAACTCCAAAGAACGGTTTGTCTCGGCTGCACGGGAGCTTTTTCGAGTACGCCTGGCTCTGCCCTAGACGCTTTGCTAAACTTACCTCTCCTCGATACTTATATCATGGATTGCACTATCAAAGCCATCCATCGTCTTAGGCGGGGCGGTTTTTGGTATACTCCACACTGGAATTTTGATGAACTTACGCGACACTTATCTTTAGGCTCCGGCCTTATGGATATGCCGTCTAATGCAATGACACCAGAACTTCAGCTGATGCGCAAATTCAAAGTCGACTTTTCTTGTGCTCAGGACTGGTTTCGGCCAGAGTCTGAACCGGGAATGGAATGTAGTCGTTTTTTCACGGATGGTTCCAAGACCAGTCAAGCGTCTGGTACAGATGTCTTCGTGGAAGTCGACAACATTAGACTTCTTTTCTCGTTAGGCAAATATGCGTCTGTTTTCCAAGCGGAAACTTATGCAATCCTAATGGCCATGTTGTGAAGAACAGGTGGAAGGGACGTAGCATTTGTGTCTGTAGTGACAGTCAGGCTGCGCTTGAGGCCTTGATTAAGCCTTTAACCACTTCTACAATAGTTCGTGAAACCAAAAACTCTTTGAACTCGGTCGCAAGGCTGAATTCTCTGTCTCTTATCTGGGTCCCAGGTCACACTGAGATCTTGGTGAACGAGACCTCCGATGATATTGCTAGACAAGGCTCAGAGGAGACTTCCTCAGGTCCCGAACCCGCGTTGGGTCTCCCTGCGTCCTCGGTTGGGTCTTTCGCAAACACAATTGCGTGTGGCATGACTCTCCAGGATGCAGGTTCACTAAACGCATGCTCCCGGACGTCTGTAAGAAATCAGCGGCATTTTTGCTGTCTCTCAGCAGAAAAGACTGTAGACAACTTATTGGCGTCTTGACAGGCCACTTTGCTTTTGCCAAGCACCTTAACGTGTTGGGCTTAAGTGACGCTACAATCTGCGACGCTTGTGGAGAGAGCGACGACACAGCGGAACATTATCTCTGTGAGTTTCCGGCGTTTGCTCGTATCAGGTGGCAGATCCTCGGTGCGGATGTGGTGAGTGCTGGTACTGTAAGCTCCTCATCACTGAAGTGCTTGCTTGGATTTCTTAGAAAGTCAAGGAAATTCGAACAAAATGGGTAAATCAGGGTTTGCTCTCTGGTTGTAGTACAATGGACCAGTTGCGTCTGAGTGCTCCAGTCGAGCGTTACCTATCCCGACAAAAAAAAAGAAAGAATTATGTATCTTGTATCTTTTAAAACTTTTGTTATAACGATAAGTGGGAGTGCTAGAAATGTATCATAACAACAAAAAGTACGCTTTATTCTTCGAATGCACTCATTATATTCTCTTTCTTCCAATAAAGTACTCTTACTCAAGTATGCGACAAGCCAACAATAATCATTATTATTAATAATGATTTTTTTCAATTGCTTAGGCCCAAAAACACTCAACCGATGTTGTTTTGCTATATGGTATCTTTGAAATAAAACGACATGGGTTAGGTTAGGTTGAAGTGGCTGCCAGCTGAGAATCGCCAACAAAATTTGACCACTAATAGGTCTATTATGGTACCACGTGGATCGTGGGAGAAAGTTTCTCTCTACCTACTCGTTAAACCATTTTGAGCTTCTTATGTAGCGTAGGAGGCTTTTAATATCAATATCTATCAGGTCGCCTATATCGTTGTAATAGAAGGCTCCTATGTGAATCTTCCTTCTACGGGAGAGAGCTGGGCAGAAACAAAAAAGGTGAGGAATAGTTTCTTCCTCTTCTTATCTTGAGAAATAAGTTCCTCGGACAATACTTCTTTAAGGATTTAGAAGAGTTGTCCAACAGACCGATAAATGATATCGCAAACTTCATCAAATCCTCTGGATGGTTTGTATCTGGGGCATATTAAGTACGAAATGCTTTCTTTAGGATATGTACATGGACGATATTTCTCTGCTTTTCACGAGGAAGGGATTCTCTAATCTATCTCCTTTCCCCCAATTGGTATCACAGTCTATATTGACCTGAGTGTGGTGTGGAGGTTTTCTATCCCCTACACCAGCCAACATACCTAACCTAACTTCTTCATCCATACAGCTCCAACAAAAGTTGTTCGCAAAAAGGCTCAGCTTTGTAGCATGCTTGTCTATTAGACAGTGCCCAGTGATGACACCCACTGTAGTGCCTATATGCCATCTATAGAGAGAAATCAAATTCTTAGAACGTTTTAGATCCACGTTGGGCCAAATCTGTTTTGTCGCTAGATATGTTGATCCATTTATCCACCTAAAATTTGTACTCTCGACAGCATCCAGCTTAAATTTGAGTATGCGAGTAACGATTGGTATACCTAAGGTGCCTTTATCCAGCAGGATGGGTGTAGTTGTTCCTATTCTGGCGAGTTCATCGGCCATACAATTCCAGGAATGTTCCTATGTCCCGGCACCCAACACAGGTGAATATTGAACTGCTCAGCCATCTCCGCAAGAGATGATCGGCAGTCTAGAGCTACTAAGGAATTTATAGAAATCGCTTCCAGGGATTTAATTGCTGCTTGGCTGTCTGAAAAGATGTGGATATCTCTAGCAGATATCACGTTTTTCTTAAGCCAAGATAAGACTTCTTTAATCGCCATTATATCCTCCAGGAACACGCTACAATGATTTGGTAGACGAAAGGAAAGCTTAAGATTAAGCCTGTCAGAAAAAACACCACGGTCAACTCCGTCCTTCGTTTTTGAGCCGTCAATGGAGAAGTGCATCATCCATCTTCTAGAAATGCATCGTCATTTCAGAGTGATATAGAAGGAATGGTGACGAGGAAGTTCTTGTCGAAATTTAGACGTGGGATGGTGTAGTCCGTGTTTTTGGGAGAGATTCTGAATTTATTCAGAATGGAAGTGTGGCCAAATTCTTTTCTTTACCACTGTTGGGTAGCTTCAAGGCGAACGGCTGCAAGCTCTGCCACTAGCTTGGTAAATATATCAAGGGGTATCAGATGAAACATAGTGTTCAGTGGCGCAGAGGGAGATGAACGTAGTGCTCCTCTTATGCACAGATAAGCTGTACGCTAAACTTTAGTTAGATAATCGCGATTCATAGCTTTTTGTAAAGCTGTCCAGTCCACCAAGCAATCACATCGTATGTGAGTATCTGTCTAATGACCGAGATGTAGAGCCAGCAAGTGATTCGGGGTTGTAAGCCCCATCTATTCCCAATAGATTTTTTGCAGGAGATAAGTAAGTGCTACTGTAGCTTTCTTGACTCTTCCTTGAATATTAGGATTTCAGCTTAATTTCCTATTCAGGATAAGACCCAAATAATTTGCTGTGTCAGAGAAAGTTAAGCTGATACCATTGACAGAGAGAAGATCGACTAACCGAATTTAATTTTTTCTGGAGAAGAGTACTAGTTCAGTTTTGTGGGGGTTTACATCCAAATCATACCGAACCGCCCATCTAGTGAGCTTGTTTAAAGCGTTTTGTAAAAGTTCTTTTCGGGTATTTAGGTGTTTTCCCGAGACAGTGAAAGCAACATCATCTGCACAAGCAATCGCCGTGCATCCCTCGTCTTCAATGATTATCAATAGTTCATTGACCACTAAATTCCACAAAGGAGGGGATAGAACACTTCCTTGCAGAGTGCCTCTACTAAACGATCTTCTACCGCCACCTACCGTGAGGTCGTCCTTTTTTGCGTCGTCCATCCGGGTTGGATTCGAAGACTATCCAGACTGGAACGTTGGGCTCCATCAGCTCTACATGACCCAGCCATCTTAGTCGCTGTATTTGAACTCTTAGTCGATGTCATTATATAGGCCGTAGAGTTGGGCATTGTACCTCCTCCTCTAGTCGCCATCTATGCAGACGGGACCAAAGATCACCCGAAAAACTTTTCTCTCAAAATCACCAAGGGTATCTTCATCCGGTTCATCCGACAAAGCCAATGCCTCTGCGTCATACAGCAGCACTGGGGTGATTAGAGTCTTATAAACAGTTACCTTAGTAGCTCGAGATCTCGAGGTAGGAGAGGCAGGCCTATAAACGCCTGGATCACACAAATGCGACGACATCGGCATTTCATTGGCCTCAGTAACCGAGTGATCCAAAATAGAAAATAGGAAGGCTTGCTGATATTTTCTGTGGTCAAATAGGCGAACTCCACAGGCGAATCAGTAGAAATACTGTAAAGTGGTAGGGTTATGATCCCTTGTTTTTGGATCATAACTTCGCCGAAATATTGTAGGAAGAGAAGAAAACCTTAGTAAATAGTTCGAGATAGGGCTTTCTTTCTCGTTTGATCCCGCCACTGGTGTCATTTGCGGAACTCACCATAGAGCCTAGGTAGACAAAGTCTTCTACTACCTCAAAATTATATCTGTCTATTGTGGCGTTCTGTCCAAGATGCCGATGTTGGGTGCAGTTTTTTGGTAGACAGATATACCTATTTTATTTTGCTTTCAGAAACACTTCTGCAGACTGTTAAACGGCGACGATGACCAATATTCCGCTGTCAGGTAGAATGGGCTATTCAACAGTAATGATGATAGTCAAGATTCCCGTCAACCCGATCAGAATGAAGTGAGGATAGCGATATCTAAACAGAATTGAATACTCGCAAATGCCCCATCGCATCGGCATAAGCGAGTAGTTGTACAGACTTGTAAAAGATTGTACCTCCAGTGTTGACTTGAGAGTTTCGTACAATTCTCTCAAGTACTATGTTAAAGAGATCACATGACAGCGCATCACCTTGTCTTAGACCTTTCCTGGCATCGAACTGTTCGGCGATGTTCTCACCGACTTTGATGGAGCAGTGAGAGTTCTCCATCGTCATTCTGCACAAACGGACGAGCTTGGCAGGGATGTCAAGACTAGACATGGCTCTGTATACCTCGGCTCTATACACGCTATCATAGGTAAATTTGAAATCGTCGAAGAGGTGATGATTATCGATTTTATATTCATGTATTTTTTCCAAGATCTGTCGTAGTGTGAATATTTGGTCAATGGTGGACCTTCTCGGCCTGAAACCGCACTGATAAGGACCTATCAGGTTGTTGACCATCGGTATTAGGCGTTCACGTTATACGGCAGACAAGATTCTATACCTCTGTAGTTGGCGCAGTTCAGATGGTCCCCTTTCTTCAGGATCTGCCGTACGATACTGATGTTCGATTCAACGGACATACTTTCGTTCGACCAGATTTTGCAGATGAGCTGGTGGATGCTCCTTAACAACTCATCTCCTCCTGCCTTGAAAAGTTCAGCGGCAAGGTCGTCGGCTTCAGCAGCTTTGTTGGATTTGAGTTTAGATATCGCTATCCTCACTTCGTTCTGATCGGGTTGACGGGAATCTTGACTATCATCATTAGTGTTGAATAGCCCATTCTGCCTGACAGCGGAATATTGGTCATCGTCGCCGTTTAACAGTCTGCAGGAGTGTTTCTTCCTTATCTTCTGCACCGACTGCAATTCTACTACCGTATTGCCATTTTAATCCCTGCTGGCTTCTGTTTTGGCTTTAAAGCCCTGGCATGTTCTTTTTACCTTTTGGTAACATTTTTGAACATCATTCCCGCAATAAAGTCTCTGAATCTCTTCGATCGAGCACTTCTCATTGTCATTTTTCTTCGTTCTGAGAAGTCGATGTTCCTCTTTTCTCCTGCGCTCTTAGGGCTCGTAAGCAACTCTAGTCCTTCTATGCAGCGCCGCTTTGTACGCCTCTTGTGTTGCTGGCATTCCTCATCAAACCAGGGGTTTCGTTGTGGTGGCCGAGAGAAACCCAGTACATCAGAGGCGACATCTTCGATGGCTTGTTGGCAACGCTGCCACTGGTCTTCCGCATTTGCTGCTGGCGGCATACAACTTAGATTGAGATTAAAAAAAAAATCGAGCGGCAAAGGTTCTGGCGATCTCTTGCGATTGTAGCCATCCGTTGTCAAACTTTCTCACAGTATTTCGTTAATTTCGCTCCATTCTGGATATCCGCATCCGTAATTCGGCTACAACTAAGTAGTGGTTTGAATCCACGTTGGCTCCTCGGAAGGTCCGGACACCCAGAATACTGGATCAAAGCAGAGCCCTTGTGAATGCATTTGTAGCAGTCTAGGGCCTCCGCAAGTTGTTTGGCTGTACGTGGTTTGTAGAGGGTCCTAACATTCAACGTGCGGACACGAAGATCGTTGTCCTTTTTACATTTCCAGGGGTCGTCAACAGTAAAATCATCCCTATCCGAGGCTGTTGGTTGCTTTGTAACCGTGAGTTTTTTTTGTTTTACATGGTAGGGAAGTTAAGCCGACAGCGTCTGAACGACGTCCAGAAAAGTTGTAGAACATATCTTTTTCTCCTCTGAGGCTTTCTCTGTTTCATTTGTTATTCTATAAACCTGATCAGTTGTGGAATGCTTTGTTCTGAAGCCGAATTGATGTACAGGAAACAAATGTCTTTCCGCAATGACTGGTTGTAGGCGCTTTAGCAAAGCTTTTCAAATACCTTAAGTACTATCGGGAGGAGCGATATCGGTCTCTACGATCTTTTGTCATTTGGAGGCTTTCCCGGTTTTGGAACCATTTTAACCATGGCGACTTCCCATTGTCCTGGAACGTATAATAATTTTAGCGCGGCATTTATAATATGCAGAAACTTGATCAGAGCTTTCTTTGGTAATTCCTTGAAGATACGTTCAGTTATTAATCCATATCCAGGAGCCTATTATTTATGCCGATGCTCAAGCATTAAATTTGCCTTGAGATCAAGTTTCATTACAATCTTTGAAGTTAATTTTGAGAACCAAACAATTGATGAAGTTAAAGTTCGTGTTGAGCGTGGCATTGTGCAGTTAAGACTTATTGCTGTAGCAGTTTTGCCCTGACACAACTCAAAGAAAAACATGGACAAAGAAACGAGTAAAGAAAAGAAAAAATAAAGAGACCACTGGAGAGTCAGTCGTCGTAGAGAAGTTAGTGCAGGCAGTCACCACTCGAAGTTGTGAAAATAAACATCTACAGAATCTATTGTATGTAGTGAAACTTGCCAATTGTACGCCTTCTGCAGTCTCTTTATAATACCTTAACATAAGAAAATAGTATTCTGGCAACACCGATCAACTGTCAATGTCAACTAGTTAAAACTTTTAAAGGGGCAATCCCCGCATTAAATCGAATCTTAAAGGGGTAATCCCCGCTTTATATCGAATCTATTTCAAAACTTAAAAGAGTAATCCCCGCTTAGTAGAGGAAAAAAAAGCTGAAACCACACAAATCGAATGGAAGAGGGTCATTCATAAAAGTGACTTGAACGACAAGGGTCGAACCGTCCCAAAAAAGATTGTGATTTTTAAAAATAAAGAATAGTAAATTTGTGTCGAAATAACGTGCTTTTATAATCATTTATAAATATAATAACATGTATTGTAGTATAAAAAATAAAACAAATGATAATATTGCCAAAGGAAACAAAGACGGAAGCCATTTTTGTCACTTAAAGCCATCTACCAGTTGATACGCGAAATGAGGGTATCTGTCAGAATACCAATAATGGGTTTCTTTTGGTTTTACTTCCTTCTTCCGGGTTATGTTCTTCGCTCTCTTCTGTATCAGCCGCCAACTTGGGTGGTCGCAAATTAAGAATATGTTCAAAAGAATTAAGTTAGATCCATGTTATATATAATTTTGTTAAAATAAGGATACTATAACATATTCATTTGTTTTGCCAAATATTATATTTTCTTGTTCGCCGAGCTTAAAACATTTTTGTGTACAATAGACAAGCAAAACCTCTTTCTTTTCAAACAGGAAACCGATTTGAGTAACTGTCAAAGTTCTTAACAGCAACTGGGAAACCTTCGTGTCCTTCTATAAATTTGTTTGCAAAACGAATTGAGAAAAGAAGACTAGCCTTGATCGTTGACACAATTAATAAGTTTAAAACGTTGTTTATAAAATATCCTATCCAGTATTTTCTTCCAGGTACGTGAAATAGAAATAAAAGATTATTTTCGCAAAAGTCAGGCCACATCACAGTCATATCGGAAATGCAGATTTCTCTAATTTTAAACTTTCATATTATGTATTTCAATTTATCTATTTATTTAATTCAAATGTTGAGATGACTCCTTGTTGTCCGTAAAAAATTCAGATAACTGTAGATTTCTTGTGTTTCCACCATTGTGACATTTGCTTTCGATCCAACTTCAGTTTATATGTTCCACACTTTGACAGCAGCCATGCGGGAAATTCAGCCGTCACACATGTCTATAGCCGTACAGCGACTGTCAAGTGCATCCCCTTACATTGCCTACGATATCTGCCATCCGTAAGAGACATTCTTTGAACAAAAATTAACAAATTGAATCAAGAATGTTGTAGGTAATCGAAAAGGACTATAGTGCATCCCGAGACGTCGCCATTTTCTTTTCTAATTGATTTTGTCTTCAGGCAACTTACTAGGTCAGCTGGTTCCTCTGAATTTTGCTCCATCGAAACTGTCAAAGTGACAAAGTGGAAGAAAATTCTGTCACAATTTACCGTTCCATTAGTAAACAAACATTCCGTAGAATATAAGCAATAACTTAAGGAAAAAGTAAAATGCAACACCTCTTCCTTGCGGGGTTCTTTGCAGCATGTGGTAGTTTGTTTGGCAAATTATCTGGAGGGGAATACGGGATTTTATTGAAATATCCAATACTGCAAAATATTTTCATTGAACAGGTATCTAACATTGGAATTCGAGTAGAAAATCGTAACCAATTTACCACAGTCTCTCATAGTTCTCCAGGCACTGTTTCTGGTCTTAATGATTGTTTGCAATGTTCTGAATTGGAGATACTTTCTGAAAGCATTGCAATCCACTGAACAAACTCTGAGTGCAACAGTAATGTCTGCTGCATCTAACTATATCTTTTCGGTGAGGTCAATCCATTTATCGTTGAATATTTGATTTGAACAACATTCCTTCTAGTTTCTGTTTGGGATATTTTTCTTTGGTGAGACGGTATCAGGGCTGTCACTTTTGGGAACGACATCGATAGTCATTGGGCTGTGTTTTCTGTGTACCTGAGCGAATAATAAAGCAGAAAAGAAATAGAAATACCTGCATGTTCTATTCTTTTATTTGCAGGAGTTATTCTAAATTTAATGAGAGAAAAAGGCAGCTAGACAATAGGTAGGTTTCGCAGTAACAGGTAGGAGAACGCATCTAGCATCTTATACATGCATCACAATTAGGACGAATTTGGAAATTCTGCAGACTGGTGTGGTGTGCACTCATTTCGCACTAACTCTTTGAATGGTAACGGGTGATGTACTAAATTCCCATTTACTGTTGAAAGACAATGGTGACGCTGGCGCTGTTGTACGTCGCATTTATATGTCAATCGCATGTCGCATGCCTCTCAAAAAATAGTGATTGGCAAGAGTTATTCTTCGCTTGATTTCTGCGCTGATATTGTTTTTAGAATTGATATCAGAGCCAAGGTAGACAAAGTCCATTACTACCTCGAAGTTGTAGCTGCCCACTGTGACGTTCTGTCCAATTCGTCGGTGTTGGCTGTCCCTTCTTGTTGATAGCATATACTTGGTTTTGCCCTCGTTTATTGCTAAGCCCATTTTGGCCGCTTCTGCTTCAATGCCTGGGCACGCACTGGTGACAGACCGCTGAAATATTTCAATTATGTCAACATCGTCGGTGTATGCAAGCAATTGTACGGACTTTTGATAGATTGTGCCTCTGGTGTTGGCTTGTGAGTTCCGCACAATCCGATCAAGTACAATATTAAAAAAAGTCGCACGATAGCGCGTCACCTTGTCTAAAACCTTTTTTGACATCAAAGGTTTCGGCGAGGCTATTACCGACCTTGAGGGAGCAGCGAGTGTTCTCCATCGTCCTTCTGCACAGACGAACAAGTTTGGCAGGGATGTCAAGGCTAGACATGTCACTAAATAGAGTTCCTTTAGCCTTGAACTTGTGAGCGTTAAATCGTCAGATGTTAAATCCAGCCTATTGAGGTTGTCGTAAACCACTTGACCATCGTACGGTTTAAAGGTTTCTTCCAAGTGGACCGCAAAGACGTCCGCTTTTTCTTTATCTTCCCTCGCCCATTCATTTTGATTTAATTTAATTGGTGGCGCGGGACTTTGGGCCTTTTGGTGCCTTTTACGGCTTTCCAAAGTGAAAAATTGGAATCTTTTTTCGCTGTTAAAATTTTAAGGTAAGAGCCTACTGCACGATTCTTAAAATCCTTAATAGTCTTCTTCAACAAATTGCACAGACGATTCAAGTGTGCTTTATGCTGCGGAGCACGTTTCTGTTGCCATTTTTTACGCGCTTTTCTTTTTTTCTTGATCAACTCTTTTATTTCCGGAGGATATCGTAAACCGTATCTGTCCGGCGTTTTCCTTGGATTGGGCGTATTATTCCAAGAGGCGAGCTGTATGATCTCATCGAAGCGATCAACTTCAACCTCAAGTTCACAGGGTGTCGTAAGTGGAACGCTCAGTTCTACATTATCTTTAATTTCGTTCCTAAAGCCTTCCCAGTTAGTTGTTCGACCAGTTAATCTCAATGTTAGCTCAATGTTAAAATAACTGGGGAATGTTCAGACGACAGATCAAAGCTCTCTTTAACTTGTATGCGGTTGGTAGATATTCCTTTCAGAACGAAAAAATCGATCAGGTCAGGTATTTTTGAGGTATCAGTTGGCCAGTAAGTCGGTTTATCCGTCGACTGGAAATCAGAACTGTACTCCATACCTGCCCCACAGAGCATTCTGCGTTTTTTCGAGCTGTATCTTAAGCCCCAAAACGTGTGTTTTGCATTAAAATCGCCGCCAATAATGAAATTAGGTTTCAGCGATTCAATGGCAAACGACTAACAAAGGCCTCATAGGGGCAGCATCTCCCGATAGGTGCTGGTCCGCTAAGTAACGAGAAGGAGCCACTGCAGCCGAAAACCTAGCAGCTCTGTTAGTAAGCTCTACTCCCACCTCCTCGTGGTGCCATCTGGGAATTTCTTCGGAAATTGCTAACGGGAGAGGACGAATGGCGAGCTTCCTGCGCCAAAAACAGGATAAGTGTCGGTTGGTCTGTGGCCCAACGAGCCGCAACCGTAAAAAAAATCATTGCTCCGAAACGGAAACAAACGCCTCGGATACGGACTGATCATTTGTTGACGACCTTTGGTTATCGAACATGGACAACGATCGGATTCTGGAACGTTAAGACCCTCCTGGACTCACTCAAGGAAGGGCCTTATAATGCCAGATTCCTCCAATTGGAGCGCGAATTCGCACGGTATAAAATCGACATTTTAGGGCTGAGCGAGATAAGATGGTACGATGCTGGGGAATACATCTCCCCAACAAAAAGCACTGACATGCTCTATTCTGGTAAACCAGCTGGAAGTGCACCGAGTTTTGGCGTAGGACTCATGCTAACTACAGCAGCACGTAGTAGCCTCATATCCTGGAAACCCGATTGTGACCGGATATTGACAGCTAGGTTCCAGAGTAGGGTTAGATAAATTACCATCATACAGTGTTATGCTCCGACTCTAGACGCGACTGAGGATGAAAAGGATGATTTTTATAGCCACTTAGGCGCGGCCTACAACCAAACGCCTAATGGCGACATCGTAATGGTGATGGGAGATCTCAATGCCAAGGTGGGTAGCGACAACACCATGCTTAAGCACGTGATGGGAGTTCACGGCCTGGGAGACCGTAATGACAACGGTGAGCGGCTTGTGGACTTCTGCAATATCAACCACCTAGTCATCGGAGGTACGCTGTTTAAGCATAACACCTGCCACAAGATCAGTTTGGTCTCCACTGATAGGCAACGAACATCCAACCAGATCGACCACATTGTGATCAGTCGCCGCTTTAGAAATTGTCTCCTGGACGTCCGAAACCAACGCGGAGCTGACGTCGGACAAGAACGAGATCACCATCTTATGGTAGTTCATTTACGCCTTCGTACTGCATCCGTCAATAGCAACCGCTCAAACCTACTTAACATCACCAGGTTTAATATCGACAGGCTCAAGGTTACTCAAGTGCGCCAATAGCTTAGGGACCATCTTGCCTTAGAAGCAGAAGCAATCAGCAGCATAGAGAACATGGATGACCACTGGAGTGCTGTGAAAAATGCTTTTGCGACTGGGGCACGCACGTATGTCGGTAAAAAGCAGAAACAACCCCGCACATGGCTTTCTACATACAACTGGATACGGTTCGATGAGCGTACAGCAATCAAGGTTCGGATTGCAGCGGCCTTAGCAGTAGAGAGAACCGAGCTTAAAGCCCAATACCGTGGGAAGAAGAAAGAAGTGCAGCGTAGTGTGAGACGTGACAATCGTCAATATGTCAACTCACTGGCCTCAAGGGCTGAAGAAGCAGCGAGTAGATGCGGCAGTAGGACTGTTTACAACATCACTAAGGAGCTCATTGGGGGTCGGAACTCCAAACAACATCCAGTGAAGAGTATAGACGGTAACCTTCTGATTTCGGATGATGATCAGCTCAATAGATGGATAGAACATTTTGCTACAGTGCTAAATCACTTAGACGATGGCGGTATGACCTTGAATTCGAATGAGCAATTCGAAGCAACAAATTCCCGAATTCGCACCGTACCTCCCAGTAAAACCGAAATAATAACAGCAATCAAGACCCTCAAGAAGAACAAGGCGGTGGGTATTGATGGCGTCGCTGCCGTAGCCAAAATAATAGCTAGAATAATTCTAGAACGAATTAAAGATCATTTAGATTCAACTCTCGATGTCGAACAGGCAGGCTTTCGCGCTGGATCCTCCTGCAACGACCACATAAACACCTTACGGATCATAATCGAACAATGCGTTGAGTATAGGTCTCTGCTACATTTAATGTTTATCGACTTCGAGAAAGCTTTCGACAGCTTGAATCGAGATGCTATCTGGTTGGCCTTGCGCAGGAGAGGCATTCCAGAAAAAATTATAGCTATTATCAAGGCTACATACGAGTGCGATAAGTGTCACGTCGTGCAAAATGGTAAGGTGTCGGAGGATTTTGAAGCCCAAAGTGGAGTACGTAAAGGGTGAATACTTTCTCCATTGTTCTTGGTGGTTATCAGCGATGTACTCCGTGCAGCATTGACGGAAGGCAACTATGGAATTCGTTGGACTATGACATCTTACCTTAAACATCTAGATTACGCTGACGATGTTTGTCTACTTTCACATCGGATAATGGATCTTCATTTGATGGCCCAAAATTTAGAAGCTGAGGCAAACAGGTGAGGTGGGCGCCGTGGCGTAAGTGGTTAGTGTGTTGGATCACTACGCATGAGGTTCCAAGTTGGAATCCCAGAAAATACCAACAAGTTTTTCACGGTCCCACCTCTCGCGAGCGTCTGACAAACATCCGAGAGTATTGTTGTCACGAAAATGATTCTCAAATTGCCGTTCGGATTCGGCATTAAACTGTAGGTCCATTCCATTCGTGTGAAAAATATAACGCACACAACATGAGTGGTTGCGAGAAGCTAGGCCCTGGCACTTTAAAGAGCTTTTGTTTTTTTTTGAGTCAAACAAAGTGGGGCTAAAAATAAACACAGCCAAAGCAAAAGCCCTGAGCACTTCTAATACCCGCGCTTAACTTAACATTGCCGAACAGGAAGTCAAGAAAGTTGATAACTTTCTATATTTAGGAAGTGTCGTCTCGGCTAATCGCGGTGGCACCGAACTTGATGTGTGCAGCAGAATCGGGAAGGCTAAAGCTGCGTTCAGAATGCTATCCAAAATCTGGAGAAGCAATGTTATCAGCTTAAGAACCAAGCTACGACTGTGCCACTCCAACGTAGAATCAGTGCTGCTTTATGGGTGCAGTACTTTAAGGTGGACACCATTAACACACGCAAGCTGCAAGTCTTCGTAAACAAATGCTTAAGAAGCATCTTGAGGATTTTTTGGCCGAACCGCATCTCCAACGAACAACTTTATCTGAGAACGGGCCAATAACCTATAAGCATTACTATACGAAGAAGAAAGTGGTGATGGATTGGACACACCCTATGGCGCGAAGACAACTCCATTGGGAAATACGCCATGCAGTGGAATCCGCTCACCTAGGCAGGCAGAATAGCGGGACGCCCTAGCAAACGTGGCGCAGAACAGTTAAGGTGGAATCGAGCTCTTTAGGAATGATTTGGAGACAGCTCAAACGAGTTGTAGAACTTCGAACAAGATGGCGAGCAGGCGTGATTGACGCCCTATGCCCCCCGATGGGTTAAGGGAACTAAGTGAGTAGTAAGTAAGTTATCTTGATTGCCAGGGGATCAGTGGATCTTCTTCTTCCTTTTATCAGCAAGGTTATGATCCTAAAATAAGGGATCACAACCCTCCCACTTCCCCGCATTTCTACTGATCCGCATGTGGGGTTCGCCTATTTGACCTCAGAAAATTTCGGCAGCCCTGCCGATTTTGGATCACCCGGTTACTGAGGCCAATGAAATGCCGATGTCGTCGCATTTGTGTGATCCAGGCATTTATAGGCCTGCCTTTCCTAAATCGCGATGTCTTTGGAACGTGCATTGATATTGCCTTTTCAACGGGGTTCAAATGATCTCTTCTTTGAACGTGGCAATACCAGCTGAGCCGGTCGCGCTCTGTTTTTTGTACGATGGTGTCCTTGATGTGAAAGCTTCCACGTATCTTCGAACTTCTTATTCGATCAGGCTTTGTCACTCCTACTGTCATGCGAAGCATCTTCATCTCAGCAGCCGTTAATTTACTGTCATATGCTTTGTACATCGTCCAACATTGTGAACCGTATGTGAGAGCTGGACGCACAACTGCGATGTAGAGCCTGTCTTTCAACTTAGGTGGAGTTTTTCTGTCACAGAAGATAGCGGAATTTTCTCGCCACTTCATCCACCCTACGCTTACGCGAAGATTGATGCCGTCATCGCAAGTTGCTTTGCTTTTGATCATAGATCTCAGATATTTGAACTTTTCGCACTTGGGAAGCACTGTTCCATTTAAATAAATGTCTGGAATAGACCTGATTGGATCAGAGAACGAGCAGCACAAGTACTCTGTCTTTTTTGAACTAATGCGATACCCATTTCCGTCCAGAACGTCCACCCACATATCAAGTGCTTGTTGCAGGGATGTAGGATCCTCACTTATGATGGCTCCATCGTCAGCTCCAGGGGATCAGTGGATATAATGCATTTATGTGATAGATCACTTAGCATTACCCAGGATGTGCCATGCGGAAGCGCTCTATCTCGTTCCGGAATTGGACGCCCTATTTTCGTTTTAGACCCAAGTTTGAAAGAAAACATATTCTATTGCAATATTTAATGAGAACACCATTATTATATCTGTTTGTCGTAATAACTTATATTCGATTTTATTTATGTAAAAAAAACTTGACAAAAATTATATTATTTACAAAATGTTTTTATTTTCTTAAATATATCAACAAAATACGTATATAAGTAGAAACTATCCTTCACAAGACTTAAAGCGCTGACAGACATTTTGTACTCGACACGAATGTTTCAATTTCTTGTGCGGATTAAGTACGTTTCACTTTTAGTACACATACTTAACGAAAACAACTTAACGCTTACCTAAATGTTTTATACTCTAGTATATAACCTCTTCCTTAGCGTGAATATTTAATTTTACTTACGAACCAAACAAAGTACTCATACAATGCCTTAACTCGGAACTATGGCCATGCTGATTTTGAGGATTCAATGGTGGTGAAAGGTGATGAGATGAGTCCATAACACAGATGTGAATGCTCTACAGTCTACTACTCTCTCGAACAGTTGGTGTGTTTGCTGGTTTTTCATAACCATTGCCAGCCATAGATAGATGTGGCAGGATTGCCGGTCTTCCATTTGTTGTCATTTCATCGCCGGAGAAAACAGTGTTGTCGTGACCTAAGTCATGGGTGTTACTATTTCCATTCTCTGCAACTGGTTTTTCCTCGACTTTGCCATCGAGCAGGAAGCATGTTAAGAAGAAGAGGATTGAACTGACTCCATAGAATCCAGCATAGAAAATCATAATCGATCCACGATATCCAATGGCCTTTGCAACGGGGTCAACCAATATGGGCAAGTTTCCTCCAATGTTGTTCATGACGAATAAGAAGATTCCAATAGTGGTGGAACGTAGTTGCAATGGAACAATTTCCACTACAATAGCGAATACAATTCCGAACCACATTTCGGCGAAGAAGTAGCTCAGACCGAGTGTTATCATTGCCCAAACGGGTTCGTAGTACACCGATCCGAAGGCTGGTAAGGTGGCAATCAACTGACTGAGTGCCAAGACGAATGCCCTTGATCGGATTCCCATCTTTGCGACGATCTTGTCGGATACAATTCCACCAACAACTACACCAATGCTGCCAATACCGATTGTGACGGCGAACAACCACCAACCAAGATCAACATCAGGGAAGTAGTTGTTATAGTATAGATCAGCATTGTATGCAAATGTCATTCCACCGCAATGGCGAATAGATGCAGCCAACATGAGTAGGATCATTCTTGGGTGCAGCACAACATCCCAAATGGAGATTTTCTTTCCGTCCTTTGGATGATCACCTTCACCGATCGCTTTTCGTTCTGGTTCCTTGAGTGTTGTTCCGGTCAAGATAGCAACCAACACAGCTAAAACTCCAGCACCCAGGTAGCACACTCTCCAGCCCAAGTTCCAGAAGTTCAATTTTGTGATATACCGACCAACGGGGAAGGCAATACCATAACCTCCGTAGATACCCCAGTTAAAGATCGCCATGACCAAAGCACGCTTGTTCTCCGGAAAAATGTCCGACATGATACCGGTGGCCAACGGATTGCAACCAGATTCTCTGCAAAGAAAAGAAAAGCTGTTAAAACTGAATTTAAAACTTAAAAGAATTGAAACGTACCCAGCAGCCATGATCATCCTCAACAGGATCAACTGCCAATACTCTTTAACTGTTCCCTGAAGAATGATGGCTATGGCGAATATCACTGTGCACACTGTCAACATTTTAACTCTGTTAAACTTGTCAGCAGCGATACCCATGAAGACTCCAGCAATGGTAAAGATTGCTATGAAACTCGGTCCAGCTAGAAGCTGATAGTCCAATCCAAGACCATTATAATTCCACTCGCAGTATCCTGTGCCGTTTATATTCAGTTCTGTGCATCTTTGGGAAGCATTTTTTTTTATTAAATTTGATCTAACTGGAAGGGTATGATGAACTTACTGTGAGCTGTTGTCGATTTTGTTGCACTGTTCCGGTAGCGTCCATCGTTCAAATTCTGTGTTATTTTGTTGACAGGCAAAATCACCATAATCCAATTCGATTGCGGTCTGTTTTGATGTCACACCAATCAGATAATGACCCAATTCTCCAAGAATATACCCGATTGTGAGTATACCAAGGACATATGAATTGTATAGGAATCCAAGCTTTTTGAACAGCGGAATCATTGTTGAATGTGTATCTGGAAGAGAAAAAGAAGGAATTTGTTAAAATGAATTAGCAGTGATTTGAATTAAGAAGCTACTCGTAGATGTGCTTAGAAGGTCACTCTTGTGCAGATGCAATCCTTAAAAATCATTTTCATTACAATTATTGGAACTGCTGTAGAAAAGGCTGTTTTTCTTAAGCCACGGATGATTAGGCGACATCTTTTGTACTATTCTTCTTCTTCTTCTTTTTCTTCTTCCTTTTATCAGCGAGGTTATGATCCGAAAACAAGGGATCATAACCCTCCCACTTCACCGCTTTTCTACTGATCCGCCTATGGGGTTCGCCTATTCTTCATATAACAAAAATCTAGTTTGAAAACATCAGTACTTCAGCACATAATAGAACTATCAACGGTGTACCACCCGCGTTTAAAGTAGAAGGCGCTAAAGACTCTCGAACATATTATGCTTGGTATTAAGGAGAGACCATCCTGGGAACTGGGGATTTAAATTTTGTGTTTCACTTTATTTAAACTTTATTAAGCCTTATGCCTGCCTAAATGATTTCAATATACAATAATATATAATGCCATCATCCCTGACAGATCCGCATGGGATAATGAATATTAATTCTAAATGACGCTGCAATTGAAATCCACACAGATGGTTCCAAATCATCCGAGGGTTCGGGATTGGGTATTTTCTCCGATGTACCTCTGCTAATCGCAGCTCTCCGACTTCCGGACCACTGTAGTATATTTCAAGCGGAAGTATCGGCTATTCGTGAAGCAGTGCGCAGACTCTCTTTGTGCCCGATAGATGGTAAGTCTATCATCCTCTACATAGACAGTCAGTCAGCGACCAAAGCTCTGGAAACGCCTACAATAAGATTTAAGTTGGTTAAACATTGCCGCGAATCTCTTAACGAAATTGCGGACAGATGCAACATTACTTTGTGCTGGGTCCCGGGATTGAGAGATATTCCAGGCAACTGCAAAGCAGATGAACTAGGCACCGGTTAACCTCTAATTGATAACAGAGAAGTACCGGCACCCCCAATACAAACGATGAAATTTCGCATACTCAACGAAGCACTAGCAATCGTAAACAATAGATGGAACAAATTAAGTACGCGCATATCGTCCAGAAAGATTTGGCCTCTACTAGACGTAAAGAAAACTAAAAGAATCCTATCTCTAACAGAAGGAACATAAGCCTCAAAGTAGGAATAATCACAGGAGACTGCATGATAGGTAGACATGCTATTAGAATGGCTTAGACTTATGTCCTGTATCCCCTTGTGGGTCCTAGGGCCTCTACTACGCCTACGCGCCATCGTGTACGGTTCCTGGCAATGTGTCTGAGTTCTCCCCAACTTTTACCCAACTGTCGTGCCTCCTTCTCGACTGTTCTGCACCATGCTCTCCTCGGACCGCCAGGTCTTCTGCCATCCTGAGTTAGAGGGTTCCATTGCATAGCATGGTTCGCTATGGAACTGTCACCCTTACGGAACGTGTGACCGATCCACTGCCACTTCCGCCGTTGGATAGTTGTGCCTATTGGTTCCTGACCCGTTATCTCGTAAAGGTGTTCGTTAGAGATACGATTGGGCCAGAAAATCCTTAAGATATTGCGCAGGCACCTATTAACAAACGTTTGCAGCTTTCTAGTGGTAGTAGTGGTCACCCTCCACGTGCTGCAACCATATAACAGTACGGATTCAACATTGGAGCGGAACTGATTGCATTGCTTCGCCATATTTTCGACAACAGCCCGAACGCGGACTTTGCTTTGGCAATCCTGTTGGCTATATCCAGTTCGGTTCCACAATCGGTCGAGACAATACTCCCAAGATACTGGAAATCCTCTACATCCTCTCAGCAATGCATATTTGAGCCGATGAGTTAGTTCCAAGGTTGATAATTTTAGTTTTTGACGCATTAATTTTCAACCCAACGACGCCTGCCTCCCTCTCCATATCTGCTGTCATTTGGTGGAGGTCCATAATTCTGTGGGAGAGTAAGCATACATCGTCAACGTAGTCAAGATGCTTCAGTTGAGATGTAACAGTCCATCGAATTCCTCCGTTTCAAGTCGACAAAGCTGCATGAAGCACATTAGAATGGGAGTATTATCAAATGATTTCTGCAGAAGTTGCAGAGATGAGGAAGAGAGGAAAGAATATTCATCTCCTTGACACATGCCCAGCGCTAGCTACTCTAAGAAAGAAACTACTAGGTGAATACTTTGAACACCTGAGCGATCTGTCTAATACAGACATTGTAAATTTATATAGATTTATATCGAAATCCAACTGGTTTAGCTGACACAACAGCTTACACTTCGCCCTCTCCTTACAATGGGGAGTAACTCATGCGGGGTACTCATAGCCACCTGTAGCATATCAATAGGCTCGATTAAATCAGTCACCATCCACAACCACGCCGTATTGGTCACCATCTACCCACAAAAGGATTATAATGCAGCAGTCACCTCTCAATGGCAACAGATGACCCTCTCAAACCATACCAGACTAGCACTGGTAAAACACAACACCACGACTGTATATCAGTAACAGGGACAATCATCTCTACTAGTCTTGTGCAACCTACTACCTACTCGGTGCAAATAGGTACTAAGTGTTCGATTAATTCAGTCACCGGGCCTAGCCAACACCAAATGAATAGTAGTACCAAGAGCTGGATTGAATCAGTCACTCGTATACTCTTATGCATCCCTACTCCTTCACGGTTACCCAGGCCGCACAACCAGCCAATACAATTTGCACAACAGTACAAGGGGTTCGATTGAATCAATCACGTCTATAGTCGTTTGCACACTCTACCTTCCCGGTCCACCTTGACTTTAGGGTTCATTGAGTTAGTCACCCTACTAGCCACTACAGGCACAGCAATTCTTAGCCATAACCCTCTTGAGTTCCCGAGTACCCGGTGATTCCTCCAGTACAATCAACATGTGGTATCACAATGCACCTAAATGGTCTAAGTGTGCACTGCCACCTTACCTAACCTAACCTAACCTAAGCCTTATCCCTTCGATCTGAATGGATTACATAAGTGCAGAGATAAAGCTAACGATTACGTTTGCCAAGGGCTGCTTTTGCAAACCAATGGGGCAAATTGAGTAGCAAAGTTCTCTCACAAACAACTAGAGCGGCTTTAAGTAAGGACTCGCTTGGACAACGCGTTAAAAAAAGGGATATTTCTGTACTTGTTTCGGAGTTCTTTGCGTTTTTTTTTCGCGTGCCACTTCCATTTCAATTTCGCATCAAATGTCATTCCAAGATGATAATCCTTATTCGTAAACGGGTTACGTACCAAGCTTGTAAAGATAGGTAAAGTACTTTCTTTCTAATAAGTAAAATTCAATCGTTTCGTTAAGTATGACTAGTTAAGGGTCTAGGACTAATGATGACCTCTAATGATTACCATACTCTGTTGGTATGGGAATTTCATTTTACTCGTACACTTTTATTTTATTAATAACTAGCTGGTTGTACCCGCTTCGCTGGGTCTTTAAATGTGCGATTTCAAGTACACTTCTTTAGAGCACTCTCCGTTTTGTCATTAAAATAGTTCACCCTCTAATCCTTTATGAGGGTCGCGAGGGTAGGATAATTAGGTGCACTCTCCATTATTTTTGAACCTCCGCCGTCGACTCCAACTCATCTGAAGAAATCCCTAGACGGCTCCAAGAGAGATGTCGGACTCGATCCCACCATCTACATGGTGTCCGCCGGGAACGTATACTACTTTGTTTTGCCGCCATTTTGGTAAACATTAGTCTTGACAGTTCATATTTGGCAGTCGTGAAGTAGACACGTGGCAAATTTATTATGGAAAAATATTCGATAAACCAACGTGTTTTAATCGTTAAAACATTTTATCAAAATCAATCATCAATTACTGTGACGATGAGAAAGTTACGTGAAATTTTTGGGAGAATTTGGTGATAGGCCCAATCATGGGCCACAGCGTACTGCAAGATCGGCTGAAAACATTACTGCTGTTCAAGGAAGTGTTCAAAACAATCCATCAAGCTCAATTCGACGCCGTGCTCAGGAGCTTGAAACTGTGAATGGGGAGCGATATCGTGATATGATTGAAAACTTTTTAACGCCACAACTGCATGCTTTGGCCTCTTTCCACAACAAGTTATTTCAAAAAATGGTGATGTTGATTGGCCTCCACGGTCGCCTGATTTGACTGCTCCTGACTTCTTTTTGTGGGGATATCTGAAAAGCAAGGTTTATGCAAACAAACCAGAAACGCTTGAGCAACTCAAACAAAATATTCGTGATGAAATTAATGAAATACCGCGTGAAATGTGTGAGAATGTAATGAAAAATGTGCTCAAAAGGGCTCGCATTTGTGAGACTAGCAGAGGCGGACATTTACCTGATATTGTATTCCATACATAATTGCCGACATTAAATAAAACATTTATGAATATAAGATCCATTCTCTTTCATTTAATCAAAAATTATAAACAAACAAAGTAGTATACCTTCCCGGCGGACACCCTGTACTTTATATTTAAAGTTTATACAAAAAATAAAATCCTTACAATTCGTTTGTAAGCACTTCAGGCACTGTTCCATTAAAATAAATGTCTGGAATAGGTCTGAGTGGATCAGAGAATAGGCAGCAGTTTTTCCCTAAGTGCGGACGGTTACTTTCTAAGCCTGCCTTAAATGCGGACTGGGTCACAGCACGCCTGCCCTAAGTGCGGACGGCTGCTTTCTAAGCCTGCCCTAAGTGCGGACTGGATCCCTCCCAAGCCTTCCCTAAGTGCGGACTGGGTCATCGCAAGCCTGCCCTAAGTGCGGACTGCGACTTTCGAAGCCTGCCCTAAGTGCGGACTGAAACTCCTTCGAGACAACGCACCGTACCGAGCCAGACAAGAGGACGCATAGACCCGGCCCGTACCAGAACCAGCAGCAGGACGACGATAGTTGTAAGCGTATTAGTGCTATTATTAAGTATAAAAATTGTTAAGAAATTGATAAAAACCGTACTAGCATTGTTCCAAATAACTATTGTGAAACAAATCCAAGAAATAAAGTACCTCTTTCCAAAAGTCTAGGGTGTTCCTTTGGGTTAAACCTGGGGCCGGCGAGCCTACCTCAGCCTTTGAAGAAAGATACCCTCACAATACAGGTGCAAAAAAAAAATCACCAAGAGTTTTACAATTAAATGTTCATCTTGCCATTCAGTTTTAGTTGCCTTTTTACCAACAACACGTTTGTTTAATTCACCTATATCTGAGCATCTCGTTGAATGAATGCAAATTTTAATTGAGCTTCGATTAATATCATAAACACAACCTACAGACTTTAATTACATTAAAATAAAAGAGAATCAATGCCGTCAGCGCGCCATCACAGTGATAATGATCTTCATCATGAAATCTCGCATCTGTGACACCTGTGCCTTGCAGAACGTTATCCACATAAATGCACCTACTACAGGTAGATGTAAGTTTTGTATACATAATATGGTTGCACTTGGCCAACAAAAAATAACCGGTTGCATAATGATGGCAAAAAGAGTGAAGTTTGTTTTAATGTTATGTAGGCGATTCGCGTGACATTGGTTTGAATTGAATCTTTAGGTAGTTTATCACGTGTGTATGTGTATATGTGGATAAAAGCATTAATCAAACGTTTAATTACGTCTCTTCTTCTTCTGACTTATTGATTTGTTATTGTGCAAATTGAGGGTGATTGACGAGGGGATGTTGTAATTAAGTGTGGGACTAGGAAATTGAATCTCTCAGTTGAACTTTATCGGAAGTTGATTAGAAGGGCAGCTGAAGCTGTATTACTTTTCTGTACAAGTAGAAGCAGAATGTCATATTGGATGAGTTATAGTATTAATTCAATATACTCTCAAGATAAATTAATTAGAATCGATTCTTAAGTCAGAACGTTTCTACACCTCATTATACTACGCCATTCAAATTTAGGTTCACTTCTTGGTGGGTTGTGGTGTTTTCTTCGAATAGCTCAATCTGAGCATCTCGTTCCGTCTCCCTGATCATTGTAGCTTTTTTTCAGGCGGATCATGGAGATTAAGGAAGCCCTGTACTGGCTGAAGTGCTATGTATCATATGTCGGGCATATTAGTATTTTCACTGACAGTCAAGTCCCTGGAATCGTGCTCCTTCACTTCAAAGGCCGCCTTAAACCGCGATTAATATCTTACAGAGATGACCGGGCATTTCAAAATTCAATGATGCTGGGAGCCAGGCCATAGGAACATTCCAGGAAACTGCAAGGCGGACGGGCTTGCCAAACAGAGAACAATTCTAAGGATTCTGCCTGATAAGCAAGCCTTAGGTTTGCCCCTCGCTACATGTAAGCATCTATCAGATCATTGGACCAAGGTGGGAAAAAGAAATGTGCACTACCGCATACACTAGTACATCTAAAAAATCAGCAAACGGCTACTCAAATTTGCTGTTCTTTGTGAGGAGCTTGCTCACTTTATGTACTCTTCTTCATCATTTAAAAGAAAATCAGCCTTATCTTAATTATGGCTGCTTGTCTTCCCTTTAACTGTTGCTAAAGTATAGGTAATACGGTGTTTTTTAAAAAAATCAAAAAATTCCAATTTAAAACCACAATCCAATTAACTTTGATCATTCTTCGGGCGAAAATATCTTTCGAACTTCGAAATGAACTCATTTCCACACTCGACATAGCACACGCCTTTGATCTAGATTCACTTTTAATTGTCTTTCATTGCTTTCATTGTCGCCCTTCAATCAAACTCAATCTTCAAATGGATTCGCCACTCAACTATGTGAGTAGCTCCGAGACACTTATTTATCTCCATCAATTGATTTTTTTATTTTTTTTGTATTATTATTAATTTGAACTTGAAGCTATGTTCTGATGAACACGCAAAATTTTCTCAGAATCTGAACTGGGAAAATCCCTTTACTCAGCCTCCTTACCTGACCTGCAATAGTCGTACCGTACCCCAACGCACAAACACAAAAATCTATCCCAGAGATAGATGTCAGATTAACCTTTAACAAAGGAAGCCGTCCTATAACTGACAGCCGCGAGGTCAATTTCAGAAGTTATACAAAAGAAAGCGAAAACGGATTAAAATCAAACGCCTTCCAATCGATACGGCTGGCCGGCATTCCGTGCTACTATGCATGCCACCACGCTACCATCTAGAAGTAGATGGCCTTGGCCATTTGGTAGCGAGAACCCACCTGACATTAACATTGAAGCGCGCACACAATCGTGAAAGATTACGTAAATGGTCTTCGGGAGAAGTGGGTTTTGGCATTATTCCTTTTTTCTGACAGTATCTACCACTAACTAGCGAGATGTGCGTTAATTGATTCCGATCGTGTGCGACGGGCTGTCTAATACGATTGGGTTCGTGGCATTTTAATATTATTGTATTAATATTGATGGTGTAAACAACATTTTTAGTTGGTCAAGATGTTCAACATGATAGTAGCAGCATGCGTGTTGAAAAGATGATGATGTTTCGAGAATTGAGGACAGAAACTACAAACATACATCAGTGTCATTGGGCGCAATTGTGTCGCCCGATTGTTCTCGGCTGTGGTCACACGCGATTTTCAAGACACCAACTTAGTAAATATGAATTGAATAGTAAGTCGGGAGGTTTTATATTCAGTTTGTATGTATTTCTTTTGAGTTAATTGGTAGTAAAATCTTTTTTTTTTTAAATGACAATTGTATGGAGAATTTAGAATCAATCAAGACAAATGATGGCTTGGCATTATGCTAGTCAGGAATGGGATACTACCTTGCGACATGTGGTCTATTGATTATGATAATTAGGTATTATTTTGATGACGAAGTCTTTAGTAGGGTGGTCGGAAAGCACAGCCTGCATGACACCACATGGACAACAAATGTACAATAATCGACTTTGTCGTAGCTAGTACGTGGTACTCACCTCTTGATGATTCACAAGCGAACTTTTGATCAACCACACCGATCACATTTGATCGACGTATGGCACTCTTCCCGTATTCTGGGTGTCCCAACTTTTCTACGAGCCAATGTGAACTCGGATCACTACCTAGTTGCAGCCAAGGTACGGATGCGGTTATGCAGAATGGAGCGAAATCAACGAAATACTGTGAGGAAATTTGACGTCGGACGGCTACAATCGCAAGAGACATCCAGAGGCTCTGCCGATCGAGTCTTTTTAACCTCAATCTAAGTCCTACGCCGCCAGCAGCAAATGCGGAAGACCAGTGGTATCATTGCCAACAAGCCGACTCTGATGTACTGTGTTTCTCTCGGCCACTACAACGAAACCCCTGGTTTGATGTGGAATGTCGGCGAGCACATGCAGCAAAACAAGAGGCATATAAAGCGGCGCTGCACAGAAGGATTAGAGCTGCTCACGAACTGTACTAGCGGAGGAGAAAAGAGGAACATCGACTTCTCAAAAAGAAGAAAAAGGAGTATGAGAAGTGCTCGATCGAGGAGATTGAGAGACTTTATTGCAGGAATGATGTTCGAAAAGTTGACCAAAAGGTAAAAAGAACATGCCAGGGTTTCAAAGCCAGAACAGAAGCCTGCAGGGACGAAAATGGCAATATAGTAGTAGAATCCCAGTCGGTGCTGAGAATATGGAAGGACCACTTCTGCAGACTGTTAAGTGGCGAGGATGACCAATATTCCGTTGTCAGGCGGAATGGGATATTTAACAGTGACGATTATAGTCAAGATTCCCGTCAACCCGATCAGAATGATGCGAGGATAGCGATGAAGTTTTCAAGGCAGGAGTAGGTGAGTTGGTAAGGAGCATGCACCAGATAATCTGTAAAATCTGGTTGGACGAAAGTATGGTCGATGAATGGAACCTCGGCACTGTTTGCCCGAGCCTGAAGAAAGAAGACCTTCTGAACTGCGCCAATTACAGAGGTATACGCCTCTTCAACATTGCATATAAGATCCTATCTGCCGTATTATGTGAACGCCTAAAACTGATCGTCAACAACCTGATAGGTCCTTATCAGTGTGGTTTCAGTCCCAGAAAGTTCACCATTGACTAAATGTTCACACTACAGCAGATTTGGAAAAAACCAAAGAAGATAAAATCTATACGCACCACCACTTCAACGAAAGTTGTCTATGATAGCGTGTATAGAGACGAGTTATACAGAGCCATGTCTAGTCTTGAAATCCCTGTCAAGCTTGTCCGTTTGTGCAGAATGACGATGGAGAAATCTCGCTACTCCATCAAGGTCGGTAAGAACATCACCGAACAGTTCGATGTCAGGAAAGGTCTTAGACAAGGTGACGCGCTGTCATGCGATCTCTTTAACATACATAGTACTTGAGAGAATTGTACGAAACTCACAAGCGAACACTGTACTGCTGTACAACTACTCGCTTCCGCCGATGACATTGACATAATCGGTAGAACTCAGGGAGCCCCCATCAGTGGGGCATTTACGAGTATTGAGATCGAGGCAGCAAATATGGGTTTAGCAGCCAACGAAAGCAAAACAAAATATATATGCTTGCAGACATCAGAATTTGAACTATATAGTAAAAGTGGGCGCCGTGGCGTAAGTGGTTAGTGTGTCGGATCACTACGCATGAGGTTCCAAGTTCGAATCCCAGAAAACACCAAAAAGTTTTTTCACGGTCCCACCTCTCGCGAGCGTCTGACAAACATCCGAGAGTATTGTTGTCACGAAAAAAGCTTCTCAAATCGCCGTTCGGATTCGGAATTAAACTGTAGGTCCTTTCCATTCGTGTGAAAAATATAACGCACACAACATGAGTGGTTGCGAGAAGCTAGGCTCTGCCACTTTGAAGAGCTGTTGCGCCAAATATTTGTATTTGTAGTAAAAGTACAGATAGAATAAAGCAGCCAAATTCCAAGTATCATACAACCCACACCTACGTTGGTATAGCTATTGTCTTGGAACCACCGAAGGGTACAGCTTAGGGTCAAACGCTGTCCAATATTACCTAATTTGTCTACTTAAGGGCATATGCCTTATTCTTTTAGATATACGCATATACGAGAAGAAATACCCGACAATACAGTCGAAGAAGTCAGTGAGGCGGTCAAATACTTAAAAAAACGAAAAGCGGTTGGGCCAGACGAGATGCCCTCTGAGTTCTGGAAAAAGATGGGAGACGTCGGGTTCAGATGGCTCAGAATTCTCATCTCCAAATTTGTGAGAGGTGGTCCAATGCCGAATCAATGGAGGGAAAGTTACCTTCTCCCAGTATACAAAGGGAAGGGTGATACGCGAAACTGTGATAACTACCGTTCGATGAAGCTGATGTCACACACCATGAAGATCGTTGAGCGGGTGGCCGACTGCGTAAAATAATACGGCTATCTGATGATCAGTGCGGGTTTGTCTCGGGTAAATCAACCACAGATGCAATCCAAAGTATAAGGATCATAATGGAAAAACATCGTGATTCCTTAAGAGATTTGCATATTATATTGGTTGAATTTGAAAATGCATTCGACAGACAACCACGAGATCTGATATGGGTAGACATCGAGGGGTTCCAGAAACCTATGTACAGATGATCATGGATATGCACGAAGGAGCAAAGACAAGAGTAAGATGTCCCGCTGAAGTAACCGAAGAGTTCCCAATCAAAGTCGGGGTGCACCAGGGAAGCGTCTTAAGTCCTTTGCTCTTTATTGCAGTCCTTGATTATCTGCTAGGAGGTAAAATGACGGACACCAAGGTACATCAATTATTCTTTGCTGACGATGGAGCCATCATAAGTGAGGACCCTACGTCCCTGCAACGAGCAGCTGATGTGTGGGTGGACGTTTTGGAGGGAAATGGGTATCGCATTAGTTAAAAAAGACAGAGTACTTGTGTTGCTCGTTCTCTGATCCGCTCAGATCTATTCCAGACATTTATTTGAATGGAACAGTGCTTCCCAAGTGCGAAAAGTTCAAACATGTGGGATCTATGATCAATACCAAAGCAACCTGTGATGGCGACATTGTCATCGCGCAAGCATAGGGTGGGTGAAGTTTAAAGGAAGGCTCTACACCACAGTTCAGCGCTCACATACGGTTCAGAATGTTGGACGATGTATAGAAAGTATGAGAATAAATTAACCGTAGCTGAGATGAAGATGCTTCGCATGACAGCAGGAGTGACAATGCTTGGAAGCCTTTACGTCAAGGAAATCCCGTGTTTTCGGATTACAACCTCGCCGAAATACGAGTAGGAAGAAGAAGAAGATACGCATATACGAGTATGCATAAGTCTTATAAAGTTTTGTCAGTCACAAGGATAATCCTTTCTTGTCACACACCTCTAGAAAGCCAAGAAGTTTGCTAACAAAGCAGCTATTCTAAGCAAGTCCATTCATCTCGCTTTCAGCACAAGAACCTTCCCTATCATCAGATATAGATCAAAAGATAAATTCTTTTGTTGGCTCTTATTATCTAATTAAGTAATAAAAAATTCCATTTCCACAGACAACAGTGCTCCAATAATAATCTTTTAAACCACATGACACACTCCCGCAACAACAGACTATGAATATTTCATTAGGCACGATCGTGATCGTGTTCCGATTCATTCAATCTGTGGTCATCTTGATCCGTCTTATATTTTGGAGTGGAGTTTTGGAGTGTGTTGATCCAATTACATGTGTCATACATGGATTTCAAAATAAGCACCTTAACTCATTTTTGATTGACAGTTTGCTGATTTTTTTGGATCATTTTGACAGTGATCGTCAAAAATCGATCAATTAAATGTTAAATGATATAAGTACGTATATTATTTCGGATTGTCATCGTTCAAGGTGACCAGCTGTGCGGTATACATTATACTAATGATTAGTGACCTTATACAGTGATTGGTTGTTTCTAACCTGACCTGTTGAATAATTTATCACCACGCCCACAGTGCGGGAATATGACAGGTGTTCTCTGTTCGATCAAAAACAAGACCGGCTAATTAATTGAGAAATTATGTACTCTATTCGCACTGCAACAGGTGTAATTTTACCAACTCATTGGGTGGGGTAGAATTATTTACAAAGTGATAAAAAATAGACAGATATCCGACCAGATGCGGATTTTATTTTGCTATTAAGAACAAAACGACATTCCGCCCGGTTTAAGAGCACTTAAGAGTCCAACACGTATTAAGTTATAATTAACGTACTTGTGGGGCATGGATATAGAACGTGGTTTAAATGTATGTTAAACTCCACCTGGTAAGTGGATTTGTATAATTTGTCACCTAGGCTAATTATTCTAATAGTCTTATTACATGAATCAGCATATATTAAGAGATCATGAACAAGAAATGTCATAACATAGAATGGATACCACATAGACAGGCTAGATGAGGGCTTGGATAAGTTATTCAGTTGTTAGAGAAAGTTGTTACCCTTTTACTAGTATTCGAAACTAGATTCAACTACTTCATCCTTTCAAGTATGGAATGCTTGAAAATCTGTGGATTAGTTAGATGCGATATTGCAAAGACCCAATTGGGCCAATACCAATGGACACTTTAGTAAGGAGAACTGCGGAAGAACTTTTTTTTTTTTGTCGGCATAGGAAATGCTCGACTGGAGCACTTAGATGCAACTGGTCCATTGTACTATAACCAGAGAGCAAACCCTGATTTATTCTCAAAGCAGGGAAAGCGAGCCACACAATCGCAAACGACCTGAGACCTACAAGTCTGTCGTCTTTTGTGCTGAAAACTTTGGAACGTTTAATAGATGTATATATAGGTATGTGGGTGTTCATCACAACCCGCAACCATTGGCAACGCGACGCCTCATGTTTTTCTCATCGGCTTGCAGCTCAGTTTTGGCATCGAAGATTTTCCGGTCAAGATCTTTCCTGGATGGTGACAACGAGGAAATCACTCTCTTCCCTACTTGCGACTCCCGACGACTGGACGTGCTTTTTGGCAGTGCTGCGACTCTGAGCACTCTACTTACGTAAATCAGCCTAACCTAATAATTTAAGCTTGTAATTTAAAATATCTACCTACCCCTTTCTAATTTGTGAATTTTCCTCCTTTTTATTGTTAAATAAAAAATATAATTATTTCATCTTGGACCTGATTGGTTTGTTGAGAATCTGGCTTTCATATAACAAAAATCGGAGTTTCCCGTATCGGCTATTTTCATGAAACCACATCAGACATCCAAAGGTATAAGAAACGTGATCGGCGATAATTACCTATCTAAATTACAACACCTATACATCTGCGGTAGATCGGTAGATACAGCCCTCCACCGGGTAGTATGGAGCATAGAAAGATCCCTCCACTTCAAGGAGTTCACTCTTGGGGCGTTCCTATACATTGAAGGGGTGTTCAACAACGTAAGCTCTGACGCCATCCTGAACAGTCTGCATAGACCTCACCTCAACACCGGTCTCTGCAAGTGGATTGCATAGATGCTTCAATCAAGGATTATATTTTTAACGCAAGGAGATGTAACCATTTGGAGAAGGGTCTGCAGAGGAACACCCCAAGGTGAAGTTCCCCGCTAATGTGGCTCCTTGTGGTGGATGAGATCTTGGTAATACTGAAGGAAAACGGTTTCAACGCGACGGCTTACGCGGACGATGTCGTTATCCTGGTTTTGCGAAAATTTCCTCCAGTCCTAAGTGAAAGGCTGAACTTCGCACTAGAACTAGTGGATAATTGGGTCAGCAGCAAAAGGCTGGGAGTGAACCCTTCAAAGACGAAGGTAGTTCTTTTCACTAAGAGGAGATCAATTCCTACCTTCAGACTCCCAAATATCGGTTGCATTGTATATCTCAAGTTCAGGTCGATATCTGGGCGTAATTCTAGACTCCAAACTGAAGTGGAAGTGAGATACTGTTGAACGCGTCAAAAAAGTAAGCGTAGCTTTCTACTCCTGCAAAAGGTCATTCAGTAATACGTGGGGCTTCAAACGAGCGGTGGTGTACTGTATATACACGGCGGTTGCAAGACCCATTCTCACATATGGTTCACTAGTATGGTGGACGGTACTTGAGCAGCAATACCAGTTTTCAAACTTCACCAAAATCCAGAGGGCGGCGTGCATCGGAATCATGGGATCCATGAGAACAACACCAACAATGGCAATGGAAACCATGCTTAGTTTCATTCCGCTGGACATATACTGCAGCAGTCTGCCTGCTAAAACAGCTGTAAGACTAAGAGAAGGCCGATTATGGTCATCGAGCCTTTACGGCCATGCCTTCATTCTGTTCCGATGAGGGACTACTAGTGGTTTGAATGAAATTGATCACATGAATTCGATGCTAGCATTTGAAAGGAGATTCACTACAAGAACTCCTGACAGAATATGCTGGAAGAACCGAAGAACCATGAAGAAAAAGGAGTTGGCTTTCTATACCGACGGTTCTAAGATGGGCATTGGCATGGGAGCCGGAGTTTATTGTGAAGCCCTAGGAATAAACCACTCCTTTAGAATAAACGACGACTGCAGCGTCTTTCAGGCCGAGGTCACAGTCATCATACAGGCTGCTGAAATTATACGCGAGAGTAATATCGTTGGTAAAACGATCACTGTCTATATAGATAGCCAGGCAGCAGTTAAGGCTCTGGGCTCTGCTGTAATCAGGTCGAAGCTTGTGAGAAGCTGCAAATCACTCTTAAACGAGATATCTAGAGCCAATGCGGTACCAGGGCATATGGATACCGAATGTAACGAAAGGGCTGACGAGCTTGTTAGGAAAGAGTCGGTGCTGCACTTATCGCGGGCCCTCCCCTCTGTAGCAACCCCAATCAGTTCCTTACGGGAGAAAATAGAGGATGAAGCCACCGGTCGAGCAAACAGACGCTGGGTTCATCCAGAAACATTTGCAACAGCCAGGGCGCTATGGCCGGCCTATAGCAAGAAGTGATCAACCTCTTTCGTAAAACTTAGTCGTTATAACGCACGGGCCATTTCTGGCATAATTACTGGACATTGTGCCATTGGCGTTCACGCAGAGCGATTCGGTGTGCAGCATAACGACTATTGTAGAAGTTGCAGGGACGAAGAAGAAATTGAATCTATTCGTCACCTGTCGTGTGACTGTCTTGCCCTATCCGACAGAAGAATTAGGACTCTTGGTAGTTACTTCTTCTCGGAGCTGGAGGACTTGAGTAACGCTGAGCTGGTGGACCTCCTGAGATTCATATCACTTTCTGAGTGGTTCTAACAGCGGACTTTCTTTACAGCGTTTCCAGGGTTAAATGACTGAGCACAATGGACCCGTACTGTTGGTCTGAGTGAGCAGTGACTCTCTATCACAAGGCACCCATCCACCCTAACCTAACCCTGATTTACCCATTTTATTGGAATTTCCTTGTCATTCTAAGAAAACCAAGCAAGCACTTCAGTGATGAAGACCTTACAAAACCAGCACTCACCACACCAGCATCGATGATCTGCCACCTGATACGAGCAAAAGCCGGAAACTCGCGGAGATAATGTTCCTCAGTGTCGTCGCTCTCTCCACAAGCATCGCAGAATGTGGTGTCACTTAAGCCCAGCACGTTAAGGTGCTTGACGAAAGCGAAGTGCCCTGTCAAGACGCCAATAAGTTGTCTGCCGTTTTTCTGCTGAGAGATAGCAAGAATGCTGCTGGTTTTTTACAGACTTCAGATAGTATTCGTTTAGTCAACCTACATCCTAAAGAGTTATGCCAGGTACAATTGTGTTCGTGAGATACGCAATCTTCAATGGAAGCCCTAACCGAGGACGCATGGAAACCCAACGCGGGTTCGGGACCTGGGAATACCTCTTGTGAGCCATGTCTAGCAATCTTATCGGAGATCTCGTTCCCCAGTGTGACCTGGGACCGAGATAAGAGACAGAGAATTCAGCATTGCGACCGAGCTCAAAGAGTTTTTGATCAACTGAACTATTTTCGAAGTCGTTAAAGGGTTAAGCAAGGCCTTAAGTGCAGTCTGACTGTCACTACAATGAAAGAACTTGTTGAATAACTCAGTTGTCATTTAGTTGTCAAACGTGCCTGTCAAAGCATGGAATGACGCTAACTATTCCCTTTTCTATTAAGTCAGTATCGTATCAACCCAAGACCAGGTGTTGTACACGTAAGTCTTACGTCAGGTTTTGTTTTTTAAATAATTGAAAACATGAATTTTGTGCAAAGCGATTAACAATAAGAAACTGACGAAATCAATTAAAATCAAGTTCAAGTTCGAATTACAAGAAACTAATTAAGGAACGAAATCCTGTTTTGCCTTAAAGTTTATATTGGCAATTAACTATTATTTAAAGTAATTTACAGGTTATTACCATCCGAGAATAAGTGAATGTTCTCCGGTGCTTAATGGCTTGTCTATAACGCCAGCAGTAATTCCAACTTCCAGAAACCCAGGTATTTGGATAATAGGTACTTAAACAGACTATCACACCTCATGGGTGTGTGTTTCATTTGTAATGCATAATTAAAACATTTAGGGAAATAAATTTCATTTAATTGAAATTCTTCAAAGATTGCGACAGGGTTATTGTAAATTCTGTTGTTGTAGTACCACACAAGGGAAGATCACTTAATAAACCAACTGACGACAACTGGCGACAGATGACGCCAGCTCCACCCATTTTGAAGCTGACAGATGACAGACGAGACAGATGATGATCTGGAATAGAAATGACAGAAGAGAAATAAATTGCTAACTTGGTGCCTTTGTTGTGCTTTGACTGACAAATAGGAAATAGTTGGGTTAGGTTAGGTTAGAGGGAAGTGCATCTAGGTGCTTCTCACGCGGGCCAACCAGTCCATTGTGTTTCCCTTTTTTGTTTGTGCAACCTATTAAAACTCTTTATATTTCGGTCGGTCCAGTAGCGAATCAACTTGAGCTCTTTATGTGTCGTATCATGTTCTTTAGTGGAATTTGCACAAGATTACTTAGTTCGTTGAAAAACCTGGTGTAGGTGGCGGTTCTGTAGATTTGGGCAATCATATAGCAAATGTTTGCTACTTTCTATCCCTTCTGCGCCTTGAAAGCTCCTGCAGTGGTCGAGTGAGTTCACCAGTCTTGTGGCCATTTCCCCTATCACGCAGTGTCCTGTATGTGCACCTATCAAGATGCGTACTCTGTTTGTTCATTGCCAGCAGGCTTTGGTTCTTTCTTCATTCAATACCGGGCATAAACTGTGAGATACAAATGATACAGTCGCCTCTGGTAATCCATGCGGAGTTGATCAGCTCTCTTGTTTTATGGCCGATTTTCCTTTTACGTAAACCAATAGGAACTTCTACTGATGTCTGGGTATGTTCTATATCTAATGCTGATCTCTGTCTGGCTAGTTCATCTGCTACCTCATTCTCTTCTATATAGCTACGTATGTCCGGAAACCCGGCATAGAACTACATCATGGGTGTTGCATTGTTCAGCGAATTTCGGCATCTGGAAACTGCTATTGATCTAACTTCCTCATTATCTAATGCCGACGAGCTGGCGAGAATCGGCTCAGCAGCCACACCAGAACAAGTTGACCCCCCTGTGTGTATCCCGGCTTGCACACTCAAGCTCGCTGCAGGGAATAAAGCCATTGAGGAGACGAACACATGATGGAACTCCATGGAAACTTGCGCCATCACTAGGAAGCTATGGCCATCTTTCGACAAAGCAAGGACCGAGAGAATCACTCGGAAAGATAGGAAATCCCTTTCCACCCTCGTGGGCCTCATCACGGTGCACAACACTCTGCGGTACCACATGAAGAAACTACGCCTGACGGAGGAGGAACTCTGTAGAGGCTGTGGTGACGAGTAAGTTTTTGAGGACACAACCCACTTCCTGTGCCACTGTCCGAGTCTTCAACACTCCAGGAACAAGTTCCTTGGTAAATATTTCTTCCAGGATCTCGAGGAACTCTCCGGCGTTTCGACAGAAAAGATGGTGAACTTCATCAAATCCTCAGGGTGGTTTGTATGCAGAAATGGAGTAAGTGGCTGAGTTAGTAGTCTTTAGTTTCATTGGGTAAGGGATTACTTTTTCCCCCATGGGTACCACAATGGGTCAACGCTGACCTGAGTGCGGCAGAGAGCGCCCCCCCTTCCAGCCCACATACCTAACCTAACCTAATGCTTTGATTGCAGCTTGACTATCCGCGAAGGTAGTAATCTTGGAAGGATTGAGTTTCTTTCTATGAATAGTCTGGTGCAATTTCAACAGCGAAGACTTCAGCTTGAAACTGCAGCACAGACTATTCACAGAAAGACTCTCATAGTCGGTTTAGGTATAATTTCAATGTTTCACTTTTCCTATTAAACTTTGTTCCAATGGCATCGAATATGTAGACATTACCTAGAAGTTAGGAATTGACCCCAACAAAATATTCACAACCCGTACAACAAAACTCGATACATCTACGATTTAGGTAGACACGACCATATTTCAGATTATTTTAGAAGCACTTGGTTGGTTGGTTGGTTGGTTGGTAAGGATCGGCACTTGATAAGGATGCACTTAGACCACAAATAGGTCCATTGTACGGCCGATGTGTTAGGTAGGTGGTACACTCTCTTACTCTAGGAACCTTTCGCTTCTTTGTATGAAGGAGTTGATTTTTAGCAGTGCAGGCTCTTTCAGACATCCCTGGAATCGACCTCTATAAATTCCTTAGTAGCTCTATACTGCCGATCGTCTCTTGAGAAGATAGTTGAGCAATTAAATATTTACCTGTGCTGGGTGCCTGGGCATAGGGACATTCCAGGGAATTATAAGGCCGATGAACTCGCCAGAATACGAATAACTATACCCATCCTGCCGGATAATGGCATCTTAGGTATACCAATCGCTACGCGCAAACTTAAATTTAAGCTGGATGCTGTCGAGAGTACAAATCTTAGTTGGACGAATGGATCAACATGTCTAGCGACAAAACAGATTTGGTTGAAGCTGGATCTAGAACGTTCCAAGAATTTGATTTCTCTCAACAGATAACCTAACCTAACCCAGCAGTGCAGGCATTGTCGTGATCATTTAGGCCTTCATAATGATGGCGAGCACAGGACAAGCGCATAGGAGGTGACTAATGGTCTTTTCTTCCCTTCATCCCTACAGCTTCTGCAGAAGTCGTTATAGAGGATGCCTGGTCTTTGGGCATGTCTTCCTATGTCCAATGTCTGGTGAGAACGTTTGCTATTTTGGAGAGGGTTCCTCTCTTATGTTTCAGGAGTCCGATGGACCTAGATTTGTTAAGTGTTAGCCAAAGCTGTCTGGCGGTGTTGCATTGGCCTAGATGTTACCATCGGTAATCGGCCGCTTTCTCCACGTCGATTTGAATAAGGTATTGTTACGTGTTACACAAGTAATCCGGGTGTAAATTCACCAATCAACAACGTAACCGACTCAACAACTTACCAACTCATCGACTTCCAACTTGACAGCTGAGCGGGTTTGTTGGTTAAGAAGTGAGGACTGGCAGGCGCGGCGATCAGCGTGGTTTCTATTTTTCCCTAAAATTGTATTGCTTACTTTTAATTCAAATAAAATGCACTAATCCCCTATATATTTGTAAAGTTGGTGTCAGAAGTGGGATTTGGAACTAAAAAGTAAGCAATACAATGGACGAATTTAAGGAGAAACTAGATTCTATACTTGCCACGATTACAATTTTAAACGAGACAAGCAGTCCAAAGTACTCGAATCGCTACATAATAGACAAAAACGGACTACGGATGAACTGCGGACAATGGGAGCTACGACATTTTCGGTTAGACTCATGGAGAGTTCGACACCTCGGAGTTCACAGGGACAGGAGCATGGTGAGGTCCAACAAGCTCAAGAGGTTCAACAAGTAGGTCGTGATTGCTCTGCGCCTCCGAGTTCAGCAGAAAGTGGAGCTGGTCACCTAAGCCCCATCCGCGTCGATTGTCAATTATCGCCAGCTGAACATCTAACTAAACTCAAGCCTCAGCACTTTGACGGAACGACCACGAGTTGGGACTACAAAATCCAATTTGACATTGTGGCCGCCACTAATGGATGGACTGACCGCCAAAAAGCGCGCGTTCTTGGTTCGATGCTGAGAGAAGACGCTGTAGCTGTACTTTCCAACCTATGTGTAACAGATCGGGAAGAATACGCGTCATTAGTCAAAGCACTGGAGCTTAGATTTTTGGGTCAGGTAAAGCAGGTACCACATGCACAAATGCGTGCGAGAGTACAGCGCCCGAAGAAGGAGTTGGCCGCTTTTGGTACGGACGTAGAACGACTAGTTCGCACAGTTTTTAAAGAGTGTCCGCGAAAAGCCCAAGATAAAATAGCCACAATGCAATTCATTGATGGCATTTCGGCATTAAGACTCTGTCGGAAGTTTTGATAAAAGCTATTATATTGGAGGCCGCACGCCTAAGTACACTGTCAAGTCACACAACACGTGCAGCAGAGGTGAGAGGAGGTATTCCCACACAACTGCAGTGGAATAGGCGTCAATGGCGGCATAGAACGAGTGATCACAGCGGCGGCTATAAAGTGTCGGCTATTGTAGGTGGCATCAAATGCGAACTTTTGGTGGATACTGGTTCCTCCATAACGCTAATACACCGAAGTCTTATTCCATCGAATATTCGTTTGCAGCCGACGATCTGTAAAATGAACACACTTGGTGGAGAAACAGGTAGTATTGGTGAATGGAACACGTATGTTCGATTGGGCAAAATCTATCGTCGTCTAACAATCATGGTGGTAGACTTCCAACTTCCAGGTAATGGCCATGGAATTATAGGAACTGATTTCCTTGCCCCACTAAAATGCGTGATCAACTTCGGATCTAACACGCTCTTTGCAAGTAAAAGCAAAATTCGATTGATTCCAGAGCAGAGTACGGATGCCATTGCCGTTGGTCAAACAATCTATCCCGTCCAAGATGTGTGTATGATAGCTGACTTGTCGACTAGAAATGATGTGAGGGATCTAAGGCAGGAGATTGAAGAGCTCACTGGTACAATGGCCGAGAGGCAGAATTACTATATCCAGAGAGATATCAAGAGTGAATTCACTTTAGCTCAGCACAAGAAGTTGATTGATTACCTCCAACTAAAAGTGGAGGATTTGTCTCAGAAGAAGAACAAAAGGCTGGTTGATATGACTTTTGGGACCGGAACCACGTCCGGTAAGAAGGAGCAAATCCCGCCATTCCATTCGTGTGAAAAATATAACGCACACAACATGAGTGGTTGCGAGAAGCTAGGCCCTGGCACTTTAAGGAGCTGTTGCGCCAAATATTTGTATATATTTTTGCGTTAGTACCGGCAAACGTAGGACATGCCAAACACATCGGTTCGAGTTGAGTTTGCGGGACATTGGAAACAGTGCTGGACAGTGCATTGCATGTAAGAAAGCCATACTAGCTGGTTCTTCCCTCTGGAAATGTAAGGAGTGCAAAGGATCAGCCCATCGGAAGTGTCGCCGCGATGTGAGCACCTCCTGCGATGAGTCTGAGTCGGTTTTTGTGAACGAAAAGTATATCGACGGCAAAAAGGATGACAATTCAAATGCTGATGCCCTGTCAGGGCGTCCTTGTTGGGAACAAAATTGCTTTCATTGTGATGGAAAAGAGTCTAAATTTCGGAAGGAGCAGGTAAATGTTATTACCCCTATTAACTGTGAGTTCAATTTTACAGACTTGATAGAGCATCAAAAAGCAGATGAAGTAACGAGTGTAGTCAGGTCTTGGATACTTGCTGGTGAGCGACCAGCTTGGTCAGAGATTTCAAGTGAACCGGGCGAACTCAAGGCGTATTGGACCCAGTTTGCCGCTTTCGGCCTAGTTAACGATGTACTCTGCAAACGTTGGGTTCCACTTTCTTCTCATCAGAACGAGCAATGGTTGCCGATTATTCCAGTTGCGATGAGAGAAAATGTGCTGAAGATGTTGCATGACCGCGTTGGTGGTGGCCATTTTGGTACTAGAGGTGATGTGGCAGATTATAGCGCGGAATGTGACATGTGTGGAGCTAGAAAACGCCTAAAGAGAAAAACAACAAAACGAAGATCGTGCACATTATATAGAATACCGGGGCAAAGACGTCACAATGCGAAATCAATCGAACTGTCGAATGTTACGTGTTACACAAATAATCCGGGTGTAAATTCACGAATCAATAACGTAACCGACTCAACAACTTACCAACTCATCGACTTCCAACTTGACAGCTGAGCGGGTTTGTTGTTTAAGAAGTGAGGACTGTCAGGCGCGGCGATCATCGTGGTTACTATTTTCCCCTAAAATTGTATTGCTTACTTTTAATCCAAATAAATTGAATTAATCCCCTATATATTAGTAACAAAATTTAACATGAGACATTGACGCTTAGATGTCGGCATACTTATGCTGTTTGTATCAGAGGAGCCAGTTCGTCAGCTGCACAATTCCCCGGAAGCACTCGCAATGCACTTTAAAATCCTTCAAGAATACTTTACCAATGAGTATTTATTTATGAAAACGACGTTATTAGCCTGAGTATATAATAAAATTCCAATCTTAATGTGTAATGCCTTCAACATGAATAAATGAAAAATTTAAATTACATTTGAAATCGAAATTCACCAGGACTATTCTGTGAGAACATCTTTCGTCGGAATCTAGATAAAAAATCGCTCAAATTTGTGTTACTCCCTGGCCATGAACCATTTGAATGCCGTAGCTCAATTTAGCTCCAATCGGCTGTAAAAGCGGAGACCCCTTGGCTTGTTGCAGTAAATTGTTATACCTTATCACTCAGCAATTTTACGGGTAACAACACGGATACGAGTATGTCTAACCTTCACCTTCACTATATTTAAGGTCATTAAAAATCAGCTAACAATTCCCCTTTTTCCATCCAAGAACGTTGCACATAAGATGCATTTTTACATTTAAAAATCCACCTTGCTCATTTCAGATGTTCTTCGTAACTATTATAAGTGCCCTGGAGATAAAGCGGTGATAATCAGCAACTTATTTTACGACCGGAATAAATCTGTTTCCCCATTAGCTCTCTGACACCATTATAAGTATCGGAATATTCCTGGAATTCCTAAACTGATGCATTTTAACTGGTTGTGTAAAACAAAAACCATAAAAACAAGCAACGAGCAATACAGTGCGGCAGAAATAAGTTTTACCTCCGTTTTGGGGAAAGTTTCTGTGTCAGAGGGCAAATAAACATATCCGTTTGGCCAGATGGCCGATTATTATAAAGTCGGCAATACAACAAACGCATGCCCATTGCAAACATTTGTAGGAAGAAGGATAAGGTTCATTATGCTTTGACGACCGTCTTGGCTTCAACTATCCAAGTCGATCATAAAACCTTGACATTCTGCAAACGACAACCCGCCACTCAAACAGAATATTAACCACACCACTATTTTTGTATATCACTGTCAAAGGATCTTGGTCACGTATTCCTGGTCTTGATAGCGGTCTTTCCCACCTGCTCTTAATAGAGCAAGTTTTCTGATATTGACCTTTTACAGCGTAGCCTTAACATTACAACAGTTAATAACAGTGCCCCATGAGACCATATTGAAATCATTAAACTTGTTCATTAAGTACTTTCAAGTATGCTTCCGCTTACATGTTTAAATAACTATACCAACGCCCCTTCTCAATTACTCCAGTCCCATAAGGGGTTAGTTGTTGCTTGTAGTAAAGAAATTCTCAGGTGGGAAAAGTTTAACCCATTTCGGATATTTATCAAAGTCAACTGGCCCTGGATTCATAATTGACATATCGCGAATTTTCATGCGTGACTGCGTGACATACGAGTACATGTATCTGTGATTAACTCTGCATCCCTAGCATTCTCATTTCGAATTTAATTATCTCGCACATAATTAATATTATTTCTCCGTGTTAATTTTTAATGGAAAATGGAATGTTAACTTATCACCTGGCCATATAACAACTACTGCAGTGCTGAGATGCTTCTATACACAGTCTGTAGTGTGGCATTCTTCTTAAACATGGTAACAAGAATTCAGCACGGAATTTCATGATGCCTAACTAGCTGGCTCTTTACGACTCTGTAATTATATGTTTAAGAGCCGGCATTTGACCATTAAAGTGATGAATCAATGTTACGTGTTACGTGCATGAGCGAAGCATCTAATGCCACACCAGACGGGGGCAGCATAAGGTCACGGTTGAAGAGTGTTGTTTTATTGTTTACTACGGAATCTTATAGTATTTTTGTTTTTTTTTTGCAAATAAAATTCTGTATTATAATAAATATTTATAGTGTTGTCATGTAATTAAGATGATATCAGAGAGCTAGGATGATGCTGGTCGTTTGTATTTAGTTGGGAGGTACGTTAGGCAAATTGTTCTTATATAATGTTGGTGGAGGGATAATTCCTCTGAATTGCGACTTCAAAGACTATAGGGGGACTCATTAGTTTTGACGAGACGAGTCTACTTATGCCGAATTAAACACAATTTGTAGTGGTGAAATTCTACGAACTACGTTCTTGAGTTTGAGTGTTACGTTTCGTCTTTAGAAATTATCGTAAAACTGACTGGCTCAAATACAGAGTAACTGTAAAGAAATTAGGGCTGGTCAAACGGTAGTGCATGCGATCATATGAAAACACAAGCGTTTTCACTCAGCTGAGGCCTACCAACTCCTACTCCCAACCTCCACGCGGTGACAGCCGGGTGCCTAGTACCTTAATCCAAGAAATGGGTAACCAACCCCGTTTGGCGGATTCTTGGTGGCAGCAGATGAGAGAGGGGGGGAAGAGTGCTTTTCTCACTAGAGCACTTCTTCCTGTTCCAGGCGGCAGCGGACGAATTCCCTAGACGGAGTCAACGGTGGCGTCTATAGTTCCAGTTAGGTTGAACTTAGTGAATACCTTGCGCGAGCTGCTTCGACGTATTCGGATCACAGGTCGGTAAGGAATTTCCAATGTTGGTCAGGACATTGGAATAGAGATGGTGGCGGAGGAGCCCTTAATGGGCCAACGGCAGTGCTCATACTCCCGTAGTGGACTATTGGCACCGGTGTACCCGGTCCCTCGTCCTAGGGGAATAATTAAGGAACTGGCGCTCCAGGTTGGGGGTTGTGCCGTCGGGGTAACTTCCCTACCACGTAAAAAATCTATGGTTCCGAAACAACCTAAAGCCTCGGATAAGGATGACTCAACTAATGACGACCCCAGCAAACGAAATAAGGACAACGACCTTAGGATCTGTACGTGGAATGTTCTGTCCCTTTACAGACCACGTGCAGCCGAATAACTAGCAGAGGCCCTAGGCGGCTATAAAGCAGATATTACCGCCATCCATGAAGTGCGATGGGATGGGCCAGGCAAAAAGAGGATGAAAACGGTGATATCTACTACGGTGATTGCTACAGAGGCAACAGGCAACGCTTATTCGGATGCGGATTTGTCATAAGCGGCAGACTTAGGCGAGAATTCTTAAGCTTCCAACACGTTAGCGAGCGTATTATGCCCGGATTAAGGCTAAATTCGCTAACATAAGCCTAATATGTGTTCATTCCCCCACGGAAGAAAAGGACCCTGCCTCCAAAGAGTGTTTCTACGAGCTCCTCGACAAAACATACGAGCAATGTCCTAAATACGACGTTCAAATCGTATTGGGCGATTATAACGGCAAAATAGGAAAGAAGGATGTCTTTGGTAGGGCAGTCGGTAAGCATAGCCTACACGACACCACGTCTGATAACGGACTAAGGCTAATTGATTTCGCTGTGGAGCGAAATGTCACCATAGCAAGCACATGGTTTCTTCATCTCAATATTCATAAGAAGACATGGCGGTCCAATGATCATGTAACGATCAACCAAATTGATCATATTGCCATCGACGCAAGGCATGCCTCCAGTATTCTGGATGTCCGGACCTTCCGAGCGGCCAAGATAGGCTCAGATCATTACCTTGTTTTAGCCGGGGTACGAATGCGGATATCCCAATCCGACCAACAAAGAAGAATCACTGTGAGAAAATTTAACGTCGAAAAGCTACAATCGCAACAGACCGCCAGACTCTTCGCTGAGCACGTATCCCGAAATCTCCCAATCACCCCTATGCCGCCAGAATCAAGTGCCGAAGACCAGTGGTACCGTTGCCAACATGCCATCAGAGATGCCGGCTCTGATGTACTGGGTTTCTTTCGGCCACCACAACGTAACCCGTGGTTTGATGAGGAATGCCGGCAAGCACATGCAGCCAAACAAGAGGCGTACAAAGCGGCGCTGCATAGAAGGACTAGAGCTGCTTACGAGCTCTACGAGCGGAGGAGAAAAGAAGAACATCGACTTCTCAGAAAGAAGAAAAAGGAGCATGAGAAACGCTCGATCGAGGAGATTGAGAGATTTTATTGCAGGAATGATGTTCGAACAGTTGACCAAAAGGTAAAAAAAAACATTCCAGGGTTTCAAAGCCAGAACAGAAGCCTGCAGGGACGAAATGACAACATAGAAGTAGAATCACAGTCGGTGCTGAGGATATGAAAGGAGCACTTCTACAGACTGTTAAACGGCGATGATAACCAATATTCCGCTGTCAGGCAGAATGAGCCATTTAAGAGTGACGATGACAGTCAAGATTCCCGTCTACCCGGTCAGAATGAAGTGAGGATAGCGATATCTAAATTCAAATCCAACAAAGCTGCTGGAGCTGACGGCCTTGCCGCTGAACTTTTCAAGGCAGGAGTAGATGAGTTTGTAAGGAGCATGCACCAGCTTATCTGTAAAATCTGGTCGGACGAAAGTATGGTCGATGAATGGAACTTCAGTATCGACCCTCTGAACTGCTCGAATTACAGAGGTATAAGTCTCCTCAACATCGCATATAAGATCCTGTCTGCCGTATAACGTGAACGCCTAAAACCGGTTGTCAACAACCTTATAGGTCCTTATCAGTGCGGTTTCAGGCCTGGAAAGTCCACCATTGACCAAATATTCACACTACGGCAGATCTTGGAAAAGACCCATGGATATAAAATCGATACGCACCACCTCTTCATCGATTTCAAAGTTGCCTATGATAGCGTGTATAGAGACGAGTTATACAGAGCCATGTCTATTCTTGACATCCCTGCCAAGCTTGTCTGTTTGTGCAGAATGGCGATGGATAACTCTCGCTGCTCCATCAAAGTCGGTCAGAACATTACCGAACAGTTCGATGTCAGGAAAGGTCTTAGACAAGGTGACGCGCTATCATGCGATCTCTTTAACATAGTACTTGAGAGAATTGTATGAAACTCACAAGCCAACTCCGGAGGTACAACTACTCGCTTATGCCGATGACATTAACATAATCAGAAGAACTCAGCGGGCCGTCAACGGGGCATTTACGAGTATTGGGATCGAGGCAGCAAAGATGGGTCTAGCGGTCAATGAAAGCAAAACAAAGTATATGCTGTCTACAAAAAAAGGACACCCAACATCGGCGTCTTGGACAGAACGCCACAATAGACGGATATAATTTCCAGGTAGTAAAGGATTTTGTCTACCTAGGCTCTATGGTCAGCTCCGCAAATGACATCAGCAGGGAGATCACACGAAGAATTACTCTTGCCAATCGTTGTTTTTATGGACCAAAATGACAATTGGGTAGCAAAGCCTTATCTCGAACTACTAAGGTCCCAGTCCTGCTGTATGGTGCAGAGGTAGGGACTTTGTCAAAATCGGATGAGGATGCCCTTGGTTATTTTGAGAGAAAAGTTCTTCGAGCGATCTTTGGTCCCGTCTGCATAGACGGTGAGTGAAGTAGAAGGTACAATGCCGAACTATACGGCCAATATAAGGACATCGACTAAGCCAGAAGAGTTCACATACAGCGACTACGATGGCTGGGTCATTTAGAGCGGACGGAGCCTAACGTCCCCGCCACGGAAATCTTCAAATCCATCCCGGATGGACGGCGCAGTAGAGGACGACCTCGCGGTAGGTGGCCCAAACAAGTGGAGGTGGAGTTGGCGTGCGCAACTAGAGGCAGCTGGCTCGTAATCGGGCTGGCTGGAGAGATTTGTTGGTTGAGACCCAGCTCCACCCCGGACTGTAGTGCCACCTAAAGAGGAAAAAAGAAAGAAGAAGCGCATTCTGGATGTCTTAGGTAAGCTGTCATTGTCTATTGAAAAACGGTGTTGGTGCCGATCAGGTCTAGTATGTCAGAGGTCAGCGCATCGTTCCAGTTCTTTATCACTATTGGGAAGCAAATGATCCATTTGGACACGGCGGCGGCGGTCTTTTTTTGTACCGACCTGTTGGATTCTAGAGCACTTTATTCATTCCGGAGGCTGTCAAGAAGTTCCTGAATTCTTGAAATGTATCGTAGCAAGGGAGGGCGGTGAAATGAATTCGCCCTCAAGAGTCCAGTTTCTCTCCGGTCTAGTATGTAAGAGGTCAGTGCATCGCTCCAGTTCCTTATTATATTGGGAAGCAAATGATCCATTTGGACACTGCAGTCTCCTTCTGTACCGATCTGTTGGATTCTAGAGGATTTTTTTTTATTCCGGAGGCTGTCGGGAAGTTCATGAATTCTCTGGATGCATCGCAGCAAGGGAGGGCGGTGAAATGAATTCGCTCTCAAGAGTCCGGTTGCTCACTAAGATGAGAGTGGATCATTTTTTGACTAGGTGAAGAAAGGTATCGTCGCACTCTATACGCACAGGTAGGCCTCTTAGGAGACACTGTCCACTGAAGTCACAGGTTGGTATTCTTAGGTTTTTCTTGCCCAGAACAACTGAGATTTTTTGTGTGATAGAGAATTTGTTGGCCTTAGGTATAAATCGAGATCAAATTGAACTAGAATCGGATCTATATCCTAATATGTTCCTTGGAGAGACCTTTTCTCATGCCCCAGAAAAGTTCAGGGCCAGTGAAGAGAGATGCTGCATTGACTCTGCCCAACAAGTAAGTCATGTTATTTCTTTGCATTTCATTACTTTGGTGACCTTCATACGCATGGAATCAGTGCAGAATGACCAAGATTTTCCAAGCTTCTCCGTAAAGTATATTGCCTGTCTCTGGGAATAGATTTCATTTCAACACGGCTTATTCAAATGATTTCAGTCAAGCTTAACTATGAGAAAAAATGAAGATGGTTTTACCACGAATTTGATGCTCTCAGGCACAGCTATCCTTCATATAAAGTAGGTCGTCTACTTCTGTTGGACATCAGTTTCTAGTTATTCGATTTTCGAAGGCTAAAAATCAGTACCGAATCGACCAACCTAATCGATTAAAACTCTTCGAATTGTCTAGATTTTTTGTTCATGGGCAACGTATGCCATAACATAAATTTTTTTAAATCGACAGCAACACCACCAATGCCTCACAAAACTCGTAACGATTAAAATTATTTGCGACCACAATAAAAGAAACTGATAAAACAAAATGCAAATCCATTTTAGTGCCTTAGTCGGACCGCAATTCAGCCTTCGATTTATTCACCAGAGTTATCGCTAAAAATTTGCATTCGTTTCAATTTGAACTTGTGTGGTCAGTTGGACGATATTATGCCACATCTGTAAAAATTGAGATCAGGCTTACTGAACAACAAAATGTCTAATAATCTGAACGTTAATATGGAATCGATAATTTAGTCTATTAAACGTCCGTGATCTGGGGTACTAGATAATCAAAATTGGAATTTACGTTCGCACTGTCTGGATATAGCGGAACTGTAGAGTTGTTAATGATCGGTGACTAATTAATCGCAAACCACTTGGACAAACTACCACGCGACCTTACTTAAGAATGTGCTAACATTTGTGTAACACTTAAAATGGTTTGTTTGTTTCTAAAATTAGCATTTTGCTAAGTGGTAACAGATGGTTGTGGGAAAGTGTCTTTTAAAATACAAATAGTCAGTTGGTCCGGCTATTATTTAATGATGCAATTGTGTATTCTTTGACCGTGTATCTTTGAGATTATGCTAGTCCATTAATTGGTGGCGAATTCTTAACGTTATTATTATCGTTATACAGACTTTTACTTTATTTGATCATAATTAGTACTCGTTACAACAGATCATTAGTCACATTGACCTTTCGAAAGATAATTGAGCAACTCACAATCTTAAATGCCTCAATGGTTAAAAAGTTAGAAAGCTGAAAACTTAAGTTTCATTGCCAACAAAAGTTCAGGTGATTGGTCTATTTGGAAAAAAGAAGAACCCCTCAAACTGCAAATACGAGGGTGATCTGAAAAGTTTCCGATCTAACAAAGATACCAGACATTTTTTTTTATTTTAATTTTTTTAATTTTTCTATATAGTCTCCTTGTAGGTCTACGCTAGTGATGGGCATAATCGAACGATTTAAACAATCCAGACATTAGTACTCCAGTGATCCGTATAATCGAACGATCATTCGAGATATGAGTGCTATGTCAAGACATCGTCTAAAATCCTTCGAATGGTTAACTATACCATATACCTACTTCCTACGAATTAGCGAGAACCAAGAATGAGCGCCAAAGGTAAACATCTCGAAAGCGCAAATATCTCGAGACAACGTCTTAAATCATTCGTATGACTTACTATACCTACTTCCTACGAAGCAGCGAGAACCAAGAATGAGCGCAAAGGGTAAACATCTCGAAAGGATAAATATCTGGAGACATCGTCTAAAATCATTCGAATGACTTACTATACCTACTTCCTACGAAGCAGCGAGAACCAATAACGAAAGCAAAGAGTATACACAAATATTCGTATCTTTTATCCCATCTCTCATATTTCATCACTCATGTCTCATTTTGCATGTCTCAGTTCTCGGTTCTCGAATGATCATGATTGCTATATGCATATGAGAGCATCCCCAAGTGGTTAAATACACACAAAAAGATCTCAATTCCATTTATATTACGATTCGAGATATGAGATGTGTATCCAAGTAAAATAGTACTCGATTCATTTTAAAGACGGGTAGAACAGAAATATAACAGAATCGAGTACATATGGTATGCAAGAGAAAACCGGTTGTTGGTTCTATTTTTCTTTACTTTCGTTCTTGATTCTCCCTGCTTCGTAGGAAGTAGGTGTACCTAGCAGATCGTTCGAATGATTTTAGACGATGTCTTGAGGTACTTACGCTTTCGAGATGTTTACCCTTTTTCCTAGTTCCTGATTCTCTCTGCTTCGTAGGAAGTATGTAGGGATGTCTTGAGATATCTCGAGGTATTGAAAGAATCGATTATAATCGATTATATCATTCGAATGCGCCCATCACTAGTCTACACACTTCTCCCAGCGATGCTCCCATCTCTTTAATCCGTCCAAATACTACTCGGCGTCTTTCTCTGCAAAATAATTGTTTACACAGGTGATGGGTGGGCTCCGTGGCGCAAGTGAGGTGCCAAGTTCGAATCCCAGAAAACTCCAAAACGTTTTTTCACGGTCCCACCTCTCGCGAGCGTCTGATAAACATCCGAGAGTATTGTTGTCACGAAAAAGCTTCTCAAAATCGCCCTTCGGATATGGCACAAAACTGTAGGTCCCTTCCATTTGTATGAAGAAATATAACGCACACAACATGAGTGGTTGCGAGAAGCTAGCCCCTGGCACTTTAAAGAGCTGTTGCGCCAAACATTTGCTTTTTTTGCTTCCATTTGCATGAAGAAATATAACGCACACAACACGAGTTGTTGCGAGAAGCTAGGCCCAGGGACTTGAAGAGCTGTTGCGCAAAATATTTATTTATTTTTTAAGGTGATGGGCTCCTCGCTTGACGAAAACCTCTATCCTCCGAGCCCAACTTTTAGCTTAGGGAACAAAAAAAAAGTCGTTTGGGGCTAGATCTGGTGAGTAAGGAGGGTTCAAGGTGGCAATGGTGTTTTTTTTTTTTTGATCAGGTGTATCTATTGCCACGTTAATGGTTCATGGTCCAAATCGTGTTGTCAGGAAGTATTTATTTATTTCTCATGAAATATAATATGTAAGGTCAGTCTGATCAATTGCGAAAGCTTGTGTGAACACTACTGAAAAGGCATAACACTAGCAGTAGCTTAGTCATATGGTTGGAAAAATTGTTCGCTATATTGATGATGATTTGCCTATGATATCGGTTATCGGGAAAGAAATACTGTGAACTACAATCAAAGACTAAAAATAACATTAATCTCTCCAGTTGTCTGGATGCCACCCCCGGAGTTTCTCTGAAGCATAAACAACTGAGCTTCAAACCCCTACACCAAATCGTTCTCTCTTTCTCTCTATCTATCCTTTCCAAGGCCCACACTGTGTATAAACATGTTAAGGGTATTCATAACCCCTTGAGTACGTGCTAATTGTATAAAAAAAGCCATAATTCGTGGATTTTCGCCATGGCAACCGCTGAGATGCGATACGGCGCACTGTTTTTTGAACAAACATAGATGGCGCAAGTTTCTATGGCAGATATTTATGATGGCGGATATTTTGTTTCTGTTTAATACCGAACTGAAACAATGGCGCTGGAGATGTTGGAACACATTTTTCTGCAGACATAGTATGAAAGTGACATTTCACTAGCAGTCCATATATAATACGACAAGCCTGGATGAATGGCAGGGGAGATGGAATCACTCTGATAAAGGCAGGTGGTCCCAGATGCTTATTAGCCATGGTTGCTTCAGAGCCTACCTCCACAGGTTTGGACTAGACGACAACCCGTATTGCCCAAAGTACACGGAAGCAGTCGAGGATGCGGAACACATTATGTTCCATTGTCCACTATACTATGAAGAACGACACTTGCTGATGAACAAACTGGGTGAAGACCTAACCCCAAACAGATGATGAACGGGTAAGATACCTGGGAACCAGTTAGCGATATTATATGAGTAGCAATAATTATGACGAAGCAGCGAAGATAGGAGCGACAACGAAATGTAGCGCATGAGGCTGCCATCACGAACGAGCCGAGTGCCTAAAGCTAAAGTCCCCCCTCGCGATGAAATGGTTGACAGCAGTGCCACGAGGACCAGGGGTAGAAGGGGAGGTGAGTTTACTGGGTGGAAGTCGTACACCGTCACAAAGTAAGGGCTCAGTTCCGCCCTTAAAATATTCCGACCTTTTAACGTTAAAAAAAGAAGTGTAGTTTATCACTAACTGGGATCCTATGAATGACCACTAGGTACTCTCGCTTCCGATACATTTACATAACCAAAAATTAGGACGCATATTGTGCACAAATTACTCCACCTTGCGGACTGTTTTAGGAGCCACTGAGCATTAAAAAAATATTCATATATTCATTAAAAAAATATTCCGACAATTGGTTAAATTTCAAATGGGTAATGAATATAGTAATTTTTGAAAGTCACACAACGCTCTTGAACAGTTTTTGAAACTCTAGCATTGCAAACTTTGCATTCCTGAACCGACCTTTACATTGTTTAATGCAGTTCAACCTTGTCATACCCTTAGGTTAAGTTAAAGAGGTCAGCTGCATCGAATGGGTGCAGCCTGCACCCGGATCTCAAAAAGATTCCATTGCGCTCCCCTGACGTGGAATTCCCTAGCTGAAACACGGAAAGGTTAGGAAAAGAAGTAAATTGACTAGAGTTCTGTGGTAATGGGACGGCCTCCTCGAAACCATCCTGAAGAATTTATGAATTTAATGATTCATGTGGTTAGTGGCCTTTCAGACAGGTCGCCCAGATGATTGAAGAAATACTATCCGAGGGGCATTTTTCTGGTATTGTAGAGACTAGGACATTTGCATAGGAAGTAATCCGTATCTTCTTCTCCGTCTAGGTGTGTTGCTGTAGTCTCTGCAAAGTTCATCTGTTCTTAGCCGCATTCTTTTTCGGTGGACCGCCAATAGGAGGAGACTCACCTCACCCTCAAATGCGCCAATTATAGAGGCATCGGACTCCTCAACATAGCATATACGATTTTTCCTGTGATATTATGTGAACGCCTGAAACCTTTTATCAACAGCCTGATTGGCCCCTAGCAGTGCGGTTTCAGGCCAGGAAAGTCCATCATCGATCAAATTTTCACACTTCGGCAGATCCTGGAGAAAACTCAAGAAAGTCAAATCGATACTCACCATCTCTTTATCGATTTCAAGGCCACCTATGACAGCATTTATAGAGAAAAGCTTTATAGAGCCATGTTTTGTTTTGACATACTTGCCAAATTTTTTCGTCTGTGCAGGATGACGATGGAGAACGCTCGCTGTGCCATCAAGGTTGGTAATGACCTCACCGAGACCTTTGATATCAAAAAAGGTTTTAGACAAGGTGACTTCTTTAATATTGTACTTGAACGGATTGTGCGGAACTCACAAGCCAACACCAGAGGCACAATCTATCCAAAGTGCGTACAATTGCTTGCATACACCGACGATGTTGACATAATTGGAAGAACTCAGCGGGCATTCACCGATGCGTTTGCAAGCATTGAAGCAGAAGCGGCCAAAATGGGTTTAGCGATACAGGAGGGCAAAACCAAGTATATGTTGTCAACAAGAAGGGACAATCAACACCGTGGAATTGGACAGAACGTCACAGTGGGCAGCTATAACTTCGAGGTAGTAAGGGACTTTGTCTACTTTTTGCTGCTCTGCTATAAACTCGAAAAACAAGATCAGCGCAGAAATCAAGCGAAGAATAACCCTTGCCAATCGCTGTTTTTTTGGGGCTTATAAGGCAATTCAACAGAAAAGCCTTATCTCGAACCGAACAACTAAGGAGACTCTGAATAAGACTCTGATCATCCCAGTCCTGCTTTACGGCGCTGAAACATGTACTTTATTAAAAGAGGATGAAGATATCCTTGGTCGCTTCGAGAGAAAGATATTCGGTCCTGTTTGCCTTGACAGATTTTGGAGAAGAAGATTCAATAACGAACTATACGAGCTGTACGAGCTGTACAGCGACATCGACTTAGTCAAACAATTGCGTATTGAAGGTTTGAGATGGCTTGGACATGTAGATCGAAGGGACACCAACGCTCCGGCCCGCAGAGTCATCGAATCTAACCCAGAGGAACGACGCAGTAGAGGACCTCCTTGCCGTAGGTGGCAAGGGGTCCTCGACCAACTTGGAGTGCGCAACTGAGACCGAGCTAAATGAAGTGGCTTGTTGGTTGAGGCCCAGGTTCACCCCGAATTGTAGCGCCACCTAAGTAAGTAAGTAAGCCAATTGGTTATGACCGGTAGTGATACCTACGAGTATGAGAAGCGTCAAGTTTTGTCTACTTTGAATGAGAATGAGCTTGGTTTTCACCTTGTCGTGCTTCGTCCAGTTGCTTGGCATAGCCTTAAGCAGTGTATCAATAGAATTTATGCGAAGGGATTGAGGTAGTAACCTATTAAAACTACAGAGACTATTGTCTACTGAAGGGGAGTGTATGTATTACAAAGAAATTAGGCCAGCATTTCATACTATTGAAGGCAGGTTTAGAAGGCGAATCCCACAGGCGGATCAGTAGAAATGCAGTGAAGTGGGAGGGTTATGATCCCTTGATTTCGGATCATAACCTCGCTGATAAAAAGGAAGAAGAAGAAGGCAGCTTTAGGCTTCAGACAAGTTTGAGCAAAAGTGCATATGTAATTCTGCATCTGAACCAATGTGTGTGGTTGAAAACCACGTCGTTCTAGAAATTTATCATTTTAGTATAACGATTAATCTTAGGAAAATCTAAAAGCTACGGCAACCGTTTTCCTGCGTTTTTTCCTGAAAATGTTTGCGTTATTGCTCAAAATTATGAAATTCTTTAGTATTATACAGTAAGTGTTCTTTCCTGTTAATTTACGTTACGTAAGAATATAGCTTTCTGTAGCTTAAGTAGACTCAAAGAAGAACAAAGGCAAGGTTCTACAAAGACCAAGGTCAGACGTTATCAGAATCATCAGAAGAAAGAAGAACCCCATGTTTTTAATTCGTATAAGAATTACGTCAGAAAATTGATGTCGAATCTTATATTTCATTCTAAATTTGAATGTCTAAAGGGCAAACGATTTGGTTACAAAAGCAATAAAAAAAAAGAAGCTTCAGACAAGTGTCATCCCACCTATCATCGCCAAACTTAGTTAAAACATTGTTTTGACTTTTTTGCTGGTAAAATAATTTGACTAATCTCTTGTGAATTCCTGCGGTTTGTGTTTTTTCGGGTCCAAGCTCCAAAAATTTGAAAACGAGTTACCACTTCCTAAGCTCATAGTACCAATGATATTCTTTGCAAAATTCTAATTAATTTCTCTCGTTTTGTCGGTTTGCGGTAGATATGTTGTCTTGTGACTCAATATTTATTACCAACTTTTATAATTTATTCAGCGCGTTTCGTTCTCAACCTTGGAGAGGGTCAGACAGCCATCAGTTTTAGTTTTATGATCCTTCAAGCATAAAAGAATTTTGCCAACCACTAAATTGACCACAAGACTATGTACATGGTATCCACACAAAAACACTCGGAGCCCTTGTGGCCCTTTTAATGGGGGGACTTGTATTCTTCCCCTCGTATATGCATCCAACAAATACAGTAATTACTGCAAAAAAAAAGGAAAACGTCCACGAAGATGTTTATCTTCCTCACTGGACCAGAACAAGTTTCTTGACCCTTTTTCGAGTCGTTTTCTGCACTCACTTCAAAGTTTTAGTCTTAACGTTTTTTCTTTTAAATTTAAAATTAACACCAACCTTTTTGTATCTTTTGATTTCACTTCTTCCACTTAGAGATGTATTTCTCAAACTTTATCACTTAAGAGGAACTTATTCTCAGCTTCTCGTATATTTTGCTTTTTTAACGAACTAAGCTGAGCTACCGATCCATTCGATTCCGGTATTCAAAAAGAACTGATCCTAGTTACTTGCAATCCGCTACGAGCATGCTTCATTTCTTCTTTCAGATACTTTCAGTTTTTTTTTTGTTTTACGCGATTTTCTTTGCCACCACCAACACCACCAACACCACTAGCCATACAGAGCAACCGATCGTGGGGGGTTTGAAGCCGGACTTGGTGGATGTGTGGTAAAGTTGTTGTCGTATCTTTTTTGATATTCATTTTGCTGGTGCTACCCATTGTTTGGGGGTTCCCATGCATTCGATTTTAATTGGTAAAATTCGATTGTGCGTGTGTGTGTGTTCTTTAGTAGCGGGAATGGATTCTTGGTCAAAGTGGAAAGTGGAAAACAAGTTCTTGACTCTTGGCTTAGTCACAATGCCGGTTGTGCTCTAATTTGTTGGTTTTTATTTTTTTTTTTGGGAACTTATGGGGAATAACCGTGTATTCACGAGTAGCTCGCTGTGATCGAGATTTTTTCGACGTCATTGGGGGTGAACGAGTCACGAAGTGGGTGGTGGTGAATGGTAGGCCGCTGGTTGGTATAATGCATAATAATGGCGTATGGAGTAAAGCTGATTTGACCTTTCTTGGTAGAACTAGAACTAGAGAACTTTTACTTAAACTCGTTAATTAAAATTCTGTGAAATATGTCTTTTATGACTGGCGGAAGTTATTTGAAGGCTTTTAGTAACCATACGATTTGCAACACAGGTTGTGAATTTTATGCACAAATGTGTCAACACATTTACAGAGTTGATCTATTTATTGAGTGCGGCACTATGGCATGTGACTACTGCTTTAACTTTTGCTGTTGCCTTCATACTGTCTGTAGTTATTTTATTCTAAATTAACTAACAGGCTGACTGATAACAAGAAAGAATCTGATCTGATTGATTTTTTTGTCATAATAGGAATATTGAGGGACTGTATAGAAGTTCAAGAAAGTTTTGATCTCTCCTCGAATCCATATTCAGTCATTCTGACGATAAGCGAAACTCTATTAAAAAGGAAGTACTTACAAAATTATGTATATTACTTACTTAGGTGGCGCTACAGTTCGGGGTGAACTTGGGCCTCAACCAACAAGCCTCTCCATTTAGCTCGGTCTTTAGCTAATTGCCTCCAGTTGCGCACTCCAAGTTGGTCGAGGTCCCCTTGAACTTGTGCGCGCCACCTACGGCGATGATTTCCTCTACTGCGTCGTCCCTCGGGATTAGATTCGAAGACTCTGCGGGCCGGAGCGTTGGTGTCCATTCGCTCTACATGTCCCAGCCATCTCAGACGTCCAATACGCAGTTTTTTGACTAGGTCGATATCGCTGTACAGCTCGTATAGTTCCTGATTGAATCTTCTTCTCCAAAACCCGTCAACGCAAACGGGACCGAAAATCTTACGAAGAATTTTTCTCTCGAAGCGACGAAGGATATCTTCAATAAAGTCCATGTTTCAGCGCCGTAAAGCAGGACTGGGATGATCAAGGTCTTATATAGAGTCTCCTTAGTTGTTCGAGATAGGGCTTTACTGTTGAATTGCCTTATAAGCCCAAAAAACAGCGATTGGCAAGAGTTATTCTTCGATCGATTTCTGCACTGATTTTGTTTGTTGAATTTATAGCAGAGTCAAGGTAGACAAACTCCCTTACTACCTCGAAGTTATAGCTGCCGACTGCGACGTTTTGTCCAATTCGTCGGTGTTGGCTTTCCCTTCTTGTTGACAGCATATACTTGGTTTTGCCCTCGTTTATCGCCAAACCCATTTTGGCCGCTTCCGCCTCAATGCTTGCAAAAGCACCGGTGACAGCCCGCTGAGATCTTCCGATAATGTCTATATCGTCGGCGTATGCAAGCAATTGTACAGACTTGTAATAGACTGTGCCTCCGGTGTTGGCTTGTGAGTTCCGCACAATCCGTTCAAGTACAATATTGAAGAAGTCACATGACAGCGCGTCACCTTGTCTAAAGCCTTTTTTGACATCAAAGGTCTCGGTGAGGTCATTACCGACCTTGATGGAGCAGCGAGCGTTCTCCATCGTCAGCCTGCACAGACGGATAATTTGGCAGGGATGTCAAAACTAGACACGGCTCTATAAATGCTGTCATAGGCAGCCTTGAAATCGATAAAGAGGTGGTGAGTATCGTTTTGGAATTCTTGGGTTTTCTCCAGGATCTGCCGAAGTGTGAAGATTTGATCGATGGTGGACTTTCCTGGCCTGAAACCGCACTGATAGGGTCCAATCAGGTTGTTGATAAAAGGTTTCAGGCGTTCACACAATATCGCAGAAAAGATCTTGTATGCGATGTTGAGGAGACTGATGCCTCTATAATTGGCGCAGTTGAGGGGGTCTCCTTTCTTGTGGATCGGGCAAACGATGCTGAGATTCCATTCATCAGGTATACACTCGTCTGACCAAATATTGGAAATGAGTTGGTGTATGCACTCTACCAATTCATCCCCAGCTGCCTTGAAAAGTTCGGCCGGTAAGCCGTCAGGTCCAGCAGCCTTGTTCGATTTTAGCTTGGATATTGCTATCCTCACTTCGTTTTGGTCAGGTGGACGGAAATTTTGACTATCATCGTCTATGTTGAATGGTTCATTCTGCCTGACAGCGGGATGTTGGTATTCGTCGCCATTATACAGTCTGCAGAAGTATTTTTTCCATATTCTCAGCACCAACTGTAAACCTACTACGAGGTTTTCATTTTCATGTCTACAGGTTTTTGTACGGGTATTACTTCTCTGACACGATCTTTTTACCTTTTGGTAAAACTTCCGTACATTGTTCCTGGAGTATAGACTCTCGATATTCTCAAACGCGCGCTTCTCATGCTCTTTCTTCTTCTTTTGGAGAAGCCGATGTTCTTCCCGTCTCTTTTGCTCGTAGAGCTCACGAGCAGCTCTCGTCTTCCGCTGCAGCCCCGCTTTGTATGCTTCTTGTTTTGCTGCATGCACTCGCCGGCATTCTTCGTCAAACCAGGGGTTTCGCGGTGGTGGGCGAGCGAGACCCAGCACATCAGTCGCCGCGTTTCTGATGGCATGTTGGCAGCGTTGCCACTGGTCTTCGGTACTTGATGCTGGCGGCAAAGAGGTGATTGAGAGATTTCGGGATACGCGTTCAGCGAAGAGTCTGGCGGTCTCTTGCGATTGTAGCTTTCCGACGTTAAATTTTTTCACAGTAATTCTTTTTTGTTGCTCAGATTGGGATATCCGCATTCGTACCTTGGCTACAACAAGGTTATGATCCGAGTCTATGTTGGCCGCTCGGCAGGTCCGGACATCCAGAATACTGGAGGCATGCCTTGCGTCGATCGCAATATGATCAATTTGGTTGATCGTTACATGATCATTGGACCGCCATGTCTGCTTATGAATATCGAGATGACTAAATAATGTGCTTGATATGGTGACATTTCGCTCCACAGCGAAATCAGTTAGCCTTAGTCCATTATCAGACGTGGTGTTGTGTAGGCTATGCTTACCGACTTAACATTGCTCGTATGTTTTGTCGAGGAGCTCGTAGAAACACTCTTTGGTGGCAGGGTCCTTTTCTTCTGTGGGGGCATGAACACATATTAGGCTTATGCTAGCGAATTTAGCCTTGATCCGGATAGTCATAATACGCTCGCTTATGTGTATTAACTAACGGTAAAACAAATGGGAAAGGTTTCAAGAAAGATGTTGGATATAATATTGAACTGAGGGTTTCACTCAAGACCCTTTTTGAACTTCAAATCGAAGTTGATATTCTGCAGTGTGCAGCGTGGAATAATATATCCACATGTCAAATACCCACCTACGCTGTTCTCCTAGAACGATTACAAAGGTGAGCATGTATCAGTATAACTGACGCAATCAGAAAAGTCCCGACGGCTGCATTGGAAACAATGCTTCTTTACTTTCTTCCCGTTGATATATTTAAAATCTTTAGGTTAGGTTATGTAAGTGGGTTGGTGTAGGGGGTAGAAAGCCTCTACACCACACTCAGCTCAATATAGATACACTAGCTGACCAGTGCTCGCCTTGCTTCGCCCGCATTTTAGTTGATGGTTATTTACATATTAAAATATAATTGCCAACTGTATGCAATACCGAAAATGTGTAAACTCGATTATAACTTCCGCCGTGGGAACCCCCACCAGAGCATACAC